>OX359289.1:98296718-98992551 GCA_947179395.2 Pulicaria dysenterica
AAACAAAGATGATCGCTGAAAGAATACGGCTATATGATGTTTTGAGAACAAAATTACGCACAAAAGAACAAGAATGCATACAACTTAACACTTATCTAGGTAGAAAGAACCTCATAAATACAATATTAATATTATACCAACTATTGCATTTAAGAAATATATATCTTACGAATGACATGGAGTTAAACATAATAAATTTGAAAAACTATTAACTTTGTATAAATATAATTAATTAATGTTAATATTAATAGAAATCAACAGGAAAAATATTGAACGAGTATTGAATTGAACATATATCCATTTTTAGTTTTTTCACCGGTCATTTCTTTTTCCGGAATATATCAATTTTACATGGTTGTTTTTGACATCAAAGTTATATAATTGCCTTTTCCAAGTAATTAATAATTATATATTAGATTTCATTTATAGAGGTTTCGTATAGTACATTTGAATGATGATACATATCATGTGCTTATTTCCCATTCTTCAAAGCTCATGTACAATTAAAACCTTAAAAAACGATGTCTCTTTCTCGGATTAAGATAATCTCAATTTTTGGTCAAACATAACAGGTCTTGGTTACTCACAGAAACAAGAATGAGATCTACAAAGTATACCAATATGTATTTAAAGCAATGAATTCACTCCTCTTTAGTTGACAAGTGTATGTCTTGCAAAAGTTAAGCGGATCTCAATTCATATTTCTCCACTATATTGATGATTTTCCTCTATTTCAACACATACATTCATTCATAAAATGTCGCATATTATGATAAGAGGTACTCAGCCTATAAATACTACAAGATATATCAAAAGATTTATAAATTGTGTAAATGGATTTTAATATACTAAACGATAAGAAAATATATAATTGAATCATATATACAACCCACACCGTGTATGTATGTTGTTCCATATACATTGTTTATGTAATTACGTGAAATAGATATAAGATTGTTATTTTATAACATATATGTACAAGAAAGAAAATTTGTTTGAAAATAATCTATTATTAGTAAATAATAAATAATAAATAATAAATTAAAAAAGGATAATAGTATAAAACTATTAACGGGACACTTGTCAACTAAAGAAGTAATGAGTTGTTATACACCTCATCCATAAAATGTCACATATTATGATAAGATGTACTTAGCTAGTTAAATTCTACAAGATATCACAAAAGATTTATAAGTTGTCTAAATGTATTTTATAATACTAAATGATAAGAAAATATATAATTGAATCATATATACAACCCCACACCTTGTATGTATGTTGTCCCATACGCATTGTTTATGTAATTAAGAGAAATAGATATTAGATTGTTAGGTTTATAAACATATATATATATATACAAGAAAGAAAATTTGCTTCGAAATAATATATTATTAGTAAATAATAAATAATAAATTAAAAAAGAATAATAGTATGAAACAATTAATGGGACACAACCTACACCGTGTATGTATGTTGTTGCATACACATTGTTTATGTAATTAAGTAAAATGGATATAAGATTGTTAATTCATAACATATATGTACAAGAAAGAAAATTTGATTGGAAAAAATATATTATTAGTAAATAATAAAATAAAAAAGATAATCATATGAAACTATTAATACGACACAAGTACACAACCCACACTCTTTATGTATGTTGTTCCATACACATTATTTATTTAATTAAGTGAAATAGATATAAGATTGTTATTTCATAACATATATATACAAGAAAGAAAATTTGCTTGAAAATAATATATTATTAGTAAATAATAAATAATAAATTAAAAAAGGATAATAGTATAAAACTATTAACGTGACACTTGTCAACTAAAGAAGGAGTGAGTTGTTATATACACTTCATCCATAAAATGTCACATATTATGATAAGATGTATTTAGCACTTAAATATATACTACAAGATATCACAAAAGATTTATAAGTTGTCTAACAGGATTTTATAATACTGGATGATAAGAAAATATATAATTGAATTATATATACAACCCCACACTGTGTATGTATGTTATTCCATACACATTGTTTATGTAATTAAGTGAAATAGATATAAGATATATACATACAAGAATTAAAGAAAATTTGCTTGTAAATAATATATTATTAATAAATAATAAATAATAAATTAAAAAAGGATAATATTATGAAACTATAAATGGGACACTTGTCGATTAAAGGAATAAGTTGTTTATATATATATATATATACTAGCATTGTATCCGCACAATGCTGCGGAGGCGAATAGTTTGTACCCGATAACATACCATTTTTTATATAATATAGGAGCATGATAAAATCATTTTTACTTGATAATATGTCATTTTATTTTTTTTTCATTTTATTTTTTTCATAAACTATTTTATTTTTTTTAAACATATTTCTTAAAAGCCAATCAAACAATTTTTTTTGTAATTTAGAAAGTGTGTATATAATAATATTTATGTTTATTGGTGAGTGTGTAATGTAGGAGAGAGATGAAGGTTTTTTTTTGTAATTTAGAAAGTGTGTAATTATATAATAATGTTTATTTGTGAGTATGTAAAGTAGGAGAGAAATGGAGATATTAAAAGTTTGTATTAAGGGTATAATAGTAATTTTAAGTGACTGAAATTTAAGAGATTTAAGCAAAAATGCTTAAATGCTTTATATAATAGTATATATATATATATATATATATATATATATATATATATATATATATATATATATATATATATGGTAATGTTTTATATAGAATATCTCTTATACATACCTAAAGAACCACTTCAGGTGATGACTTGTGGCATGTTGATTGGGGACAAAAGTGGAAAATAAAAAATAAACTCATTCAACCCCCCTCTAGCTAACATTTACAAAAAAATCACTCAATCTATAAATGATCATAACTCATTCGTTTTTGAGAAATTTAGCAAAAAAAGTATACCATGCTTGATATATTTTTGAAACTTTTTTTTTTGAAAATGTAAAGTTTGCATTTTGAGGTGGGTTTCATTCTAAAATGCAAAATGCAAAAAATACAAAATATGAACATGCGGTCATGGAGATGATTTCGAAAATGCAAAATATGAAAATGTAAAATGCAAACCAAAATGATTCAATGAAAATACAAACAAAATTTGCATTTTCAAAATAAATTTAGAAAATATGGCAAGAGTGGTCTTGATTGTAAGATGAACAAAAAACTAAAAGATTGGTATAAATTTTATGTTTAAATTCACAAAACTTCAAAAGTTATGACAATTTAAAATTTTGAGGGTATTTTTTTTTAAAACGTGGGTTTGTTGAGGGGAGATTTTTAATGTTTGCACTTTTACATGTTAATTAATACATTATAATTACAATTATGTCATTTTAAATTTAATTAATTGATTTTGATGATTAAATGGTACGTCTAGATTGATTATTTAGGTTCTATGTTTAAGGCTAGGTTCTATATTGAATATATATATATATTTCTTCTATAAATATATGGTTGTTCTTGTGTAAGCTTCTGGGTATTTTATATAAATTTTTTCATGTATATAATACTATGTTGTTATATATATATATATATATATATATATATATATATATATATATATATATATAGAGGATGGTTCCATTGAGAACCGATTTTAGTGCGAGAACCGCGAGAACCAATCTTACCCATTGATTTGATAAGTGGAATTCATGGATGAAGAGCGTGGGGGAATCAAGTGTGGCAGGGTGTATGTAAGGAATTCATGGGTGGGCAATGACATTGAAAGAGGGGGAATTGAACGGCTTAGATTGGTTCTCGCAATAAAAATGGTTCTCAATGGAACTTCTTCCTATATATATATATATATATATATATATATATATATATATAAGACATGCAAATTTTCCAAAAATAACTATAAAATCAAACATATTAACCAATTAAAACCTCCAATTTCAAAATACTTCAATTTTAGAAAACAATTTAAGAAAGATGGGCTAAAATCGATTTCAATTTTGATTCAATTGGAGGGTGCTTGATGGAAATTGTGAGGGACTTTAATAAAATATGTGGAGGGCTTTAAAGAAAATGTTAGGGGGTTTTATAAAAATTGTATAATAATGTAATTAATTATAAGTTGTTTATAAATTATGTATAATAACTTGTGATATATATTGTTAAGAGAAAAAATAATCATATATTTACAACCGTCTTATTTTTATCTACGTTTTGATATAAATTATATCACAATACGACACTTTTTTAGAATTAGTATATTCTTAACTTTTTGTTATCTTTTAATAGTAGTGGGTAGGTAAATTTTTTGTTTAGTTGAGTGTTTTTTGTTTGAATTATGGTGATGAACTGAGTTGTCAACTTGAGTAATCTATTCAAAGTGTTTAATTATTGATTTTAAAACATTATCAAAAACCTCCAATTTCAAAATCATTCAATTTTATAAAACAATTCTAGAAAGATGAGCTAAATTCGATTTCAATTTTGATTCAATTGAAGGGTGCTACATGAAAATTGTGAGGGCTTTAATAAAATATGTGGAGGGCTTTAAAGTAAATGTTAGGGGGTTTTAAAAAAACTGTATATTAATGTAATTAATTATAAGTTGTTTATAAATTATGTATAATAACTTGTGATATATTTTGTTTAGAGAAAAAATAATCATATATTTACGACCGTCTTATTTTTATCTATGTTTTGATATAATTTTATCACAATATGACACTTTTTTAGAATTAGTATATTCGTAACTATTTGTTATCTCTTAATAGTAGTGGGTAGGTACTTTTTTGTTTAGCTGAGTGTTTTTTTTTTTTTGAATTATGGTGATGAGCTGAGTGGTCAACTTGAGTATTCTATTCAAAGTGTTTAGTTATTGATTTTAAAATATTTTCAATTTTATTAAAAAGATGTATGAAACCATTTATTAAAAAATGGTTTAAAATAAAATGTATCATTAAAAGATGATATGTTATATATTTAAACATCTAATTTAGAGATTTAAATATAGCTTTTTTTTATGGTCCTTAAACCATTTTTCAGTGTATATAGTTAGCAAAAAATAACACTAAACTAGAAGTGTTAATTTTTTATACATGAAACAGTAAACCATTCTTGAGTTTTTAATATTTAACACGTGACTTATTATTATTTTTCTTTTTTTTGCAAGGTGTACGAAAATTCGGCTTTAGAAGTGGAAATGCTATGGATACCGTCCAAAAGGTAAGATATGTGGTCATTAGTAACATATTTAAGCACACAGACAAACCTCTTTATAAACTAATTTGATTCATTAAACTATCAAACGATTCTCTATTGATTATGTTGGGTTTCATGTTTAGTCATTTAATGCTCGTGTATATAAATCTGTATGTATAGTTTCTTTCTTTTAAACATTAGCTCTTTAATCGTCAATAAGTTATTAATTATGCGAACTTGAATTTCCTTTTTCTCTAGATATGAAAAACTTTTAGTTGTTTTTTATATTTCATGGTTTATACATGTGCTCTTAAATCGTCACCAAGTAGAATGGTTGTTTATTTGAATGTTGTTGCTTTTATTTGATTTAATAATTTGTGTCTTGAGTAGATTCATTTCTTTTTCTTATTTCTAGATCGTCCATTGACTAACCCGTGAGATGTCATGATCTGTAATATGAGCATGCTTAAGCTTCAGATGTGGTTTATGTTGTTTTTTTATATATTTTAAACGATTTGTATGTCTACTTTTTATTTTTTATGTATCAGTCTTAATGTCTTGGTCGTTTGATTTAGCCATTTAGATTTTTATTTATATCAGTTGTGAGTTCGTGTTACAATTATCTGCTATTTTTTGACTGAACAAAACTTAGATCTATAAGACTGCAAGTCATCAGATACATGTGAACTCATAAAATCATGTAAAGAATCAATTTATAAATCTCTTCGGTTATTACTTAATTCACCAATTTGGCTACTTATATGTAATTCTTAAACCAACATGTATTACAATTGTTTTAATATACATGTTTACTATTATTCAGATTGTAAATCTTTAAAACCTTACTTAAGCATCCCCGTATTTAAATACATTCGATATTTATATAATTGTTTTACAAACTTATTTTTTTATAAGTGTCAGTACTCTAAAAACCTAAAAAGGTTTAAAAGTGACTTCAACCATCCTCCGTGTTTATAGACATGATGTTAGCATATTCTAAGATATGACAACATATTCTTTTTATATGTAGACTTCGTACATCTTTCTATATTATTTAATGTATGTCAACTTTACTTTTGAAATCTATGCGTCACTAATTGAAGAGATTAAAAGTTTTAATTTTTTACAACGACAATGTTTCACAAGTTGTATATAAAGTTATTCAAAAAATTAGTTCTATTTCGTTTGTATGTACTTTATATTCTTTGTAAGAATTTACTTATCTTCAAATTATTTACAATATTATTTGTTTCGTAATTTAAAATATTCCGTATATAATTCTATATATTTTTAGGCTTACTTCTTTAATACCCGTGATCTCACGGGTCAATAAACTAGTGTATATATATATATATATATATATATATATATACACGCACACAACTAATCAGGTATACGAGGCTGTATAATTAAATACAACATGTGACAAAAAAAAAACTATGCAATTTAATTCTTTTTTATTCAACATGTTACAGATAATGGTTAAACACGAAGCACACATACATATATATTATCAATTATGCAAATTTCCTTTCAATTACTTCAACTAAATGAAAGTATGGTATCATATAAACTTATTGATTTTGACTGGTACCTTAACTCCGGTGATCTCTGCAAAACCAATGGCCGTTGTTATTACTCCAAGAACCGCCACAAGAATGAGTGATTTGCTCGCCATTTTTTAGTTGAGTGTATGTAACATTATCAACTATATATATTTATATAAAGATAGGCCAGGTTACGCTTCAAAAATATATATGGACATGCAATGACTTACTACTGGCGAACCTTGCGAATGAGGTGGATAACTTTAAAACATATATTAACGTGGAAGAAAATCTAAAAGTCTTTCTTCATCATGGGTCCGTGGTGATGGATACGTGGAAAAGCAAAGACTAGTTGGTTTATTTCCACAACAATTCACCAAGTCTATGCAACGAATATTAATGTATCTAACAAACTATTGTTATGAATAATTATAAAATAGATGTACTTATATCTTATTAATATTAGCTAATATTAATAGAGATATGTATTACTTTAAATAGAAGATTTGAATCTTAAATACTTAATTATCTATTGTACCTCTATAAATAGAGGATTACCTAATAAATAAGATTGAACTTTTTCTCTATATTCTTCCTCTTATCTCTATATTCAAAACACGTTATCAGCACGAAAGCTTTAACGAAGAGAACCACAAAAGACATCAACACCAATGTGGAAGATGAATCAAGTTCATTTGTTGCTCCGTCACCGCTTGACGGCTTAAGGTAATTACACGCTTTCCTTGATGAATCAAGTTTGTTTTACGGTCACCGACTCACCACTTGACTGCTTGAGGTATTTAATTGTTGTCCTTTTACATTTACATTGATTATAGCTCGGTTTCTCACAGTTAAGATTTAAGAATGATTGGATTCTTAATGATCAATTGTATTCACAAGGGTATGCCACTACAAAAAAAAAGACCATTTGCGGCGACAAATGTCGCCGCTAAAGCTCAAAATAGCGTCGCTAAAAACAATTTGCGGCGACATGGCGTCGCAAAAAGGTTAATAAATCAAACGGCTATAAACAAATGAAACGGGTCAATAAATACTTAATAACGATTAATATATCACACAAACGGGTCGGGTCAATCATTATATCAATCAAACGGCTCGACCATTATATACTTAATAAAGATTAATATATCACACAAACGGGTCGGGTCAATCATTATACCAATGAAACGGGTCAACCATTATATACTTAATAACGATTAATATATCACACAAACGGGTCGGGTCAATCATTATATCAATAAAATGGCTCGACCATTATATACTAAATAAGTAATATAACACACAAACGGGTCGGGTCAATCATTATATCAATCAAACGGCTCGACCATTATATACTAAATAAAGATTAATATATCACACAAACAGGTCGGGTCAATCATTATATCACACAAACAGGTCGGGTCAATCATTATCACTAACACACACTTAAATAACTTAAATTACTAACAAAAAAATATAATAATCTAACATAAACAAATAATAACCTAAACTAATTAACATTAATATATAACATTAATATATAATTAAAAAAAATACCTTAATTAGGAGGATGGGTCGTCGGAGGCAAGGAGGAAGGAGGAAGAATCCGACAGCCGGCGGCGGCGGCGGCAAGGTGGTCGACGGCGGCAGGGTGGTTTTTTCTTGTAACAAAAAAAAAGTATAAATTATAGATCTATAACTTCTAAAACCCTAGATCAAAGAAAATGGAGATGTTTACCTCGAAAACCAACTCGCCGGCGACGGAGATGACGGCGACCGGCGATGAGAAGGAGAGGAGAGAGCGACGGCGATGAGAAGGAGAGTAGAGAGCGACGGCGAGAGCGAGAGAGAGGCCACCGTTTTAGCGGCGAGCGACGGCGAGAGCGGAGGCGGAGGCGAGCGACGGCCGGCGTAGGCGAGAGAGATCGAGAGAGGGCTGTGTGTATGCGTAAAATGAAAAGAAAAGCAGGAAAGAAACCCTATATCTCGTAATCCCTTTTGCGGCGACGCTTTTTGCGGCGACAGCAGCCTTTTAGCGGCGACACGAGAAATTAAATAAATAAAGAAATTATAAAATATTTTTTAGTAAATAAAGAAAATGTAAAATACCTTTTGCGGCGACGTCGAATGTTTTAGGTTGGAAAATATCCCGCCATGGTTTTCGGGGGAAAAAATTGGTGGGAATAGCCTTTAGCGGCGACAAAAGTCTTTAGCGGCGATAAGTGCTTTTCAGATGGATGTGGGCCCAATTTTTGTCGTTTAGCTGGGTTTTAGCGGCGACATATGTCGCCGCAAAAAGTGTATGTCGCAAAAACTGATTTTTCTTGTAGTGATATGTAATTATGTAACTATGTGCCCATCTAAGATTTATATGTATAAGAAATTAAATGAGAACATTCACATGCATTTTACAATAAAAAAATTATATGTGCTTTACAAAACTTAATAATTTGTGTTTTACAAAACTTGAAATCGTTACGTGTTTACGAAACTAGTTTATGAATTTAGATTGTATTCTATATAAATAATTATTTGTAAAATTTAGGTTTAATAATTCGTTATTTTTTTTTCTGAGGTTCACATATACCCGTTTAAACTCGAAACCTTAGATTAAAGTTTTTGTATAGATAAATTCCAATGGGTTTCATTGAGGATAATACTTATATTGATTTGTCATCCCATGTTAAGTATTGATCTAATATCTTATATCAATCATTGTTAGAAGTACGTTCTACAACATTAAATTCAATATATATATATATATATATATATATATATATATATATATATATATATATATATATATATATATATATATATATATATATATATATATATATATATATATATGTGTGTGTGTGTGTGTGTGTGTGTGTACATGTGTGTATGTAAAAGTTTAAACGAGAACTGCTTTTCGTACGAGAACTGCGAGAACTAATCTGAGCTGTCCAATTTCCCCTCCTTTAATTCATCACCAACCCATGAATTCCTCACATGCACTCTGACACACTTGATCTCCCCATGCTCTACATCCATAAATTTCACTTATCAAATCAATGGCTAAGATTGGTTTTCATAATTCTCGTACGAAAAACAGTTCTCGTTTGAACCCTCCCATATATATATATATATATATATATATATATATATATATATATATATATTTGAACCAAGCTTTTTCTAAGGATAATAGAAGGGAGGTCTCTAATAAGTAATACTACCTCCGTCTCAATTTAAGTGTCCAGTTTTGATTTTTTAAGTCTTTCTTTTTTAACTTTGACCTTAAATATTTTTATTTGTGTTATATATTACTTAATAAAAATTATACCAAATGAATATACATTTAAAACACAATCCATTCATATATTTTACATCAAAACTGGACACTTAAATTGGGACGGAGGGAGTACCACAAAAGAATTAATTGTTTGCCTTCTCATTAATCACATTTCGATATATATCATACAATAGTCGTAAACTAACTCTCCGGCTGTATCTATGTATATAATTATACCCACTTCAAACAATATATGCAATATATTTTTCTAACTTTCTTTATCCACTGTTAAAAAGGAATATTATATAAATTAGATTTTAATAATTCTATAGAAAATATCCGAAAGTATTTGTTGGGAATATTAAATTATATTTACTCGTATTTTGCTTCGTCTTGAACGCATCTTATATTTGTATTATATATTAGAGTTAATTACACAAATTTTCCATGTGGTTTTCCAAAATTTTCATCAGTGGTCCCTAAACTTCAAAAATTACACCCACAGTCTCCATGGTTGTCAATTTGTATCAATGTTGGTCCATTTTTAACTGAGTCATCCAAATTGACGTTAAGCCCTCCACTTATGAGGGTAAAACAGTCTTTGTACCCTTAAAATAATTAAAACTAATTAATAAAACCCCCTCTTCTTAAATAAATGAGTTAATTTTTTATTAACACCTCCACTCTCGATCTGGTCTCTCCCTCACACTCGAATACTACCGCCCCACCATTGCTACTACCACCCGCCACCACCACCACCACCACAGCCAGAAGCAGAGATCGATCTCCCCTTTCAAACCTATTGAAAACCCACAAACCCTAACATATGATAAAGAAATCCAATCTTTGATAAACAAATCTTCATTCACTTTTTCTGTATCTCATAAACATAAACCCAGATGAAACCCTAATAAAAAAACAAGATGGAACCCGTAATCAAGAATAAAGCATAACAAGAACAATGTACAACAACACTGAACTTGCTCCTCATAAAAAATCAAAAATATCAGACAAACAGATAAATCGCACAAACAGATAAATCGCAAAGGATGAAATGGATAGATAACAACAAGAAGAAATGGTCCAGATCTGCGATGATGGTGGTTCAAATCTACGATGATGGTGGTTCAGATCTGCAACCATCTATATATTACATTGTCTTGAATTTTTTTAGTTTTGAATACTAGTGAAAGAAAAAACACTTTGTTTAGTGTGTTATATGTAAAACACGATTAGGTGTATATTGCTTTATGATTTTCTTTTCATATTTTTATAAAATTATAAAATTTGTTCTCGTTCAAGATGCCGAGCTGAAAATATTGTTATAAAAGTATGAGGACATTTAGAAACTTTATAAAAACATGTCGCACATAAGCATGTTTTTTATGGGTGAGGTATGAAGATATTTATTTGAATATATGAATGCAAGATTCTATTTTTCGTTATTATGATATGTAAACTATACGGTTTGTCTTTATGACTAAGACATCGTAAAAATAAATATGTCTTATCTCGCTAAAGTTAATTGCATAAATGAAATATTATTATTGAGACATATATCATGTATCTAATAGAAAGAAATATAAAGTTATTTATTTGAAAATTGTTAAGGCAAATATGAGTACTTAAAGTTGCAACACATTGTAAATTAACTCATCCAAGATTAAAAAAAATCATTTTGTAAGTGAGAATAAACTTGGTCAAATTTATACTTCTTTTATGTTATTATTATTTAGCTAGAAGGCTATATATGAGAAATATATGTTAAGCATGGTTTTAAATTGGTGCTAGCTTTTGGCTGAGTAAATAATGAGTAAAATAATGAGCTTTAAATATAAAACCCGTTCTTTTGGCTCAAATACATTCACACAAGTAAATGTGAAAATATGATAATTGAGGTAAAGATGATAGCTACTGAGTATTAACCTAGTCAAGGCAGTTATTTTTGTACTCATGTTAAGAATATGTTTTACCATCAGAAATGGCAAGATAATTGACGGGTATAAAGAAAGAAGGTGGAAAGCTTAAAATATCACATAAAATTAGTAAATAGGTGAGAGAAATCATTGGATGCATTTTGTAAAGCTAAACAATTAGTATAGTATTATCTAAAAGCTCATATTAAAGCAAAATAATTGTTATATTCACATGATTTGTTTAGCTTATGGTTTAGTTATATATAATGGTGATTAATGAATCAAGCACATATTATATTATTTAGTGAACCATTGATGGTTATTATATATGTTCTATAAATAGTAAAAAGTATCTACTTCAAGATAGTTTTCTCTACTTGTTAATGTTAATATATATAATTATACAAAATAAATCAAATGCTCTAGAAGAGCTTTAATAAATTGTCACGAGGAGAAATTTAAAAGTCATGACACACTATTTTGCATTCTTTTCACACAAAGATTAGTGAAATTGAATCATCCCGAGTCAATGATGTGAAAATCTAAGGAAGAACAAGAAGTTCTTCAATTTAGTGTTTTTGTATATTTTATTTGCTCTCATAGAAGTTAATTTATGGTCTATCACCGGATAAAGTAAGGACAAAACAAGTTTTTGGAAATGAAGCAATAGGATATGTGAAGGCCTTCATATCCACAATATGAACCATTTAGAGTTTTAAACCAGTGCATCGTCTAAATGGTTTTCAAAGTCGCAACCTAAAGTTTGCAAGAATAGTGGCTTGAGTTATAATATTGTAAACCCATTGCTCCACCATTCCTTATTTATATTTTTATAAATTCTTTCCATATGTTTAAGTAATACTGGAAGATGTTTTGAACACTTTATGTTTTATATGTTCAACCTTGTTGACACGCTTACCAAATACATTCAATATATTGCAAAGCCAATAATCATAATAAGCAAACCTTTTAGTTTCTAGTTGGGGTCATATTATTTTGGATATATATAGTCAATCACATCAAGCCAAAATATTATTAAGATACTTCCCCATTGTAATTGGTTTGTGGTCGGCACATACTTTTTATATGAGATTTGGTTTCCTCCACCACAATATACAAAGATGAGACTTCAAAAGAATGTTAGGAATCTTGCATTAAGTATGAGTCCCCATCATACATATTTAAAGTCATCAATAGTATGTTTACAACGAGCTAATTTTGATTGTTAATTAAACACCCTAACATTCAGGGAAGAGGATAAGTAGCTAGAATTGAATTGATATGAAATGAATTATTGATCTTCATAATAAAGAATATGAAAAAGAAGTTCTTAAAATAATTCATATATGATTTAGTAAAGCTAGACTTGTTTACTGACCTAAAGAGTGTGACTAGATCATATATTCAGCTGCTAATGCTCCGACCAAGATATATATCCCAAAAGGATAGTTGGTAATACGAGTTTATGACATGCCTGATGCGTGGTAGACAAATCGATTTCAAATATATATATATATATATATATATATATATATATATATATATATATATATATATATATATATATATATATATATATATATATATATAGACAAAAGTTCATGCGAGAACCATTGTTAATGCGAGAACCGCGAAAACCAATCTGAACCGTCCAATTTCCCCTACTTCAAAGTCATTGCCCACCCATGGATTCTCACATGCACCCTGCCACACTCTATCCCTCCACGCTCTCGATCCATTAAACTTCCCATATCCAAGGAACGGTTGAGATTGGTTCTCGCGGTTCTCGCACTAACAACGGTTCTCGCATGAACCCTCCCCTATATATATATATATATATTCCTCGAACAAAAAGGAGAAATAAATTAAGATGGTCAATTAAGGATATAAAGACCCCAAGTGAATCTCCTAAAAAGATACTAAACATGAAGGTTCCAGAAGAACCTTAGGTACCTGGGATCTCCACAAATATATTATGTCTAGGAAAGAATGGAATCAAAACAAATTCAATGTCGATAATGCTTAGGTGTTTAATATAGCGCTAAATATTATAATTGCTTATGAGGATCTTGAAATCATACGTGCCCAGAAGTGTAGAGATAACGATGATTGGCCAAGATATAGATACACAAGTGATTAATGAAAAATCAAAGTCCCTCAGGGTGTGATATGTTTGGGACATAAAGTGTATGCACAAAAGGAGTAACAAATTGGTCTTTGTTGGAAAGTTAAACAAGTAATAAAATTACGATATGCAAATGATGAATGTGGCACAAGGTTTCTCAAAGACCTAAGATTGATATATTCTAGTGTGGTGGAGATAATTATATATTATCTTAATCGTCTGGCAATGTGAATACTGCTTGATTTGCGTCTAGCATAAATATTATTAGAGTTTAATTAATTGATTGATAATGAGATGTCTTAAAAGGTATAAAGTGCTCAAGCATATATGTTACTATTTAAAATGCCCGAAGCATATAAGTTCTCGAGAATATAATTGGACAAGATTAAAGTTATATGGCTAAAACAAATGAGCGTATATGATATAATTGTCAAGGTGAATATTTACTGAAAGAATATTATGATTCTATTTGTTCATGGTTTTTGGTGAAAAGATCCGGACCTGAATATGATATAATTGCCACGTATGCTAATGATTGATATATAATTGGAATTTACAAGGCAATTAAATATTTGGAAGACTATTTGAAATGATTGAACATCCTCAAGCGTGTTGAAGTATTTATGTACTCTTTTTCCTTCACTAAAGTTTTTTGTCCCATTGGGTTTTATCTAGTAAGGTTTTAGTGAGACATAATACTTTTAATCGATATCTAAGGGGGAGTGTTATGAATAATTATGGAATAAATGTTCTTATCCCCTAATATTAGATAAGATTAATAGAAATATGTATTACTTTAGATAGGAGAGTTGAATCTTGAATACTTATCTTTTGTGCCTTTATAAATAGATGATTACCTAATAAATAAGATTGAACTTTTCCTCACTATTCTTCCCCTTGTCCTCTCTATATTCACAAACAATTACTTCTTAAAAATAAATATTTTAGCTTAAAATAGTATAAGTTTTAATGCATCATCTACAAACGATTAAAGGGAAGTGTTAAAAGGGTAATAAGATGCATAAAATAGAAGTTGTGTAAAAGTTGAACTAATAAATCTAAATAATATATAGCCTCAATTAGAAAAATTTATAAATATTACTAGTTTCTTTAAATAAGATAATTAAAAGAGTGTAAGATACGTTTTAGTGTAATTCTAGATAACCTTGCTTAATTATTTTATAGCTAACTGTTGCAATAGATCAAGTTATATAGTTTTGTTACTACACAGTACAGATGACTCTATGATAATTAATGGTGCATTATGTGGAGGACGATAAAGGAGTTTAGCTGATGAGGCGTCGTTAGGGCCTTACCTGAGATGTCTGAAAGCAATTGATGATGAACATTAATGTGAAATTAGAAGCAAGGCCCAATAATTATGCCAACACAATCAAGATCTTTAATTGAGTGGATATCAATGTGTGTGGCCTGGTATGCAATATAACAGCAAGGGTATAAGGAGTAAGTGGAATCAAGTTTGGTCCAACTTAACTGCGTGTGAGTGTTTTAGAGGAGAGATGATTGCAACCTATTGAGTTTCTGCGTTAATGTATCATGATGGCTCCTTGTGAGTGAGTATGTATGATTAAACATAGAATAAATATGAGCTCTTTGATTGTTGAAAAAAAATCAAGTTATATATATATTTGTACAACAAAATTAAAAATAACATAGAATATATACACTTAAATAGTTTACTAGAAATAAATAAGTTAATTAGTAACAAAAATTAATCAATGTCAGTAGTTGGAAGTTACTTGTGTATTTAGTTTTTTTGAAAATTTGTTTTTATATGAAATCACAATGTAAAGGCCATATATGCTGTGGGGTGTATGGTGGAGACGTACCAGTCACGTGGTAGGGTTATTGAGTGATGGTGATCACGCGCGTACGGCATGAGGAGAAGGGTTTGGTTCAAAAAAATTCATTTTGTTGTTGTGAAAAAGTAATATTTGAATAAAAGACTTTTACTCTTTTATAAACACACTATAATCAAATACAAACTTCTCTTACATAAATCACTTACATAATTTATCTCTTCATTTCACAAACTAACTCTATACTCTTGAAATTTCATCCAATTTTATCTATAGAATGATTTTCAATTCTTTCAAAATTTAGAGAACTTAATCAAATATTAAGAAAATGTTGCTAGCGGAAGAAAGTTCATGATCTTGTCAACCATTATCATTAATTAAGATATACACATAAAGTTTGTGAATGGTGTAATTTGAAAACAACTTGGAAGAATACTTTACGCAAAGATTCTTAATATAATGCAAATTAAGCTATCTCTCTGAATTGTTGAGGGTTCTTCTAATTATCAAGGTAATCACTAATCAAATGTATGACCACTTTTCATACTACAAACAAAAACTCGATGCTAGGGTTACTTGGTTTTACTTTTCTAGAGAAAGACACATCTACAATAGAACAATATATTGACCTCCGATACCCCCTTATGGCGCTTTCAAAGAAGACCTGCAAATGGGTGAAAAACCTTCTAACGCTGGACTTTGTTACCTTTGTATGTATATGAATTGATCTACACTCACTTTTGTACATAAGAAAGTTAATATTTGACAACATTCAATGTCTATTTGAAACAATCTTCATCGGAATACTTGGAAGCATCAATCAGAGGCGGACCTACCCTTTGGGGGGGGGGGGGGGTCAAGCGCCACCAGTCATTTGGCGGTTTGCAGTGTTAATTTTCGACTTTTTTGATACGTTGCCACCAGTAAATTTTCAGGGTGCACCCGTGATGCCACCAAAATCAAAGGAAAAATGAAAGTTTTCTAAAAAAAATGATAAAAAATAGTTTAATCTTTCAATTTATACCTTTAAAATCAAGTTTTAGTTAACATTACTTCATATAAATTGTGTTTTGTTTTAAATTTTGGCTCTAAAATACCATAATAACAGTCGAAATCTCGTTAATCCGACCCGATTAACCGGAAACCCGAGAAAAAACCCGAACCACACCCTCACTTTTATTTAATTTTATTTTTGCATTATATGTTGCTACCGGTCCCGAGAAATCCTGGGTCCGCCACTGGCATCAATTGTATACGTTTATCATGGACAAATTGCTCGAATATGGAAAGGTTAATGTAGTAGCCTAATCACATAACATCTGGTTTGGAGCTTTTATTTTTTTCCTTTTATTCTTTTAAGGTTTAAAAATGACGTAAAATTTCTCAAAAATCACTATTGTTCGATGACCTTTATAAAGACAATGCTCTTTAATGTCCATTAAAGTGAACTATATGACTTATCATAAGTGCTCTATTATATCTTGCTAATGGTGTTACTACAAAAAATATGTTATTATTTACGCTTCGTAAATAATAACATCAAGCGTGTAATAATATCAAGCGTAGTCACGTTTATAATTATGAAAAATAGTTTAAATGTAAAGATTGTTGGAAAAAGAAAAAACTTAACATTTATAGGCGTGTAGATTTGCTTTTAAAAGACACACTTTTAAATGTGTGAATTTAATAATAAATAGACAAATATAAAAGTTCACGCTTTTAAATGTTTGACTTGTATTCAATTTTAATTTTAATTTTAATTTTAATCAAAGTTAATAGAAAAAATTTCATATATGTTTTTCTTAAACCTTAAAATATCGTAAAATATCATATCCACCTTTTATAAATGTCAAAATATAATATTTTACCAATTATTTAGTTTTATCACTTTTAAAATGTTTTCTAATCATTTTAATTTTTTTTAATTATAACTAATAGAGACTAGAGACCTTAGTGCCCTAATTGTAATAATATTGATTAATGACTTGTAACAAAAATATAATCACATTTATTCGTATCAATGTTATAATTCTTATTTCTTTCGTATTTTATAATCATTTAATATCTTTTAATTAATATTTAATATTATTGATTTTAAATCAACTCATATATTACACAGACATTTAATCTGGCCATATAATTCATAACACTTTGTCACAAAATATAAATATTAAGAACGACTAATTTATATCTTCTAGAAAATTATATATTTTTTAAAAATACGTCAATTTAATAAGTGAAACGTGAAATAACCATCTCCTTTGTAAAGGAAGATGTTGTCAGAAAGAAAAAAAATCGTACTATTTTATTTCTATTTGGCTATTTGCAATGATACAAAGTTAAACGACTAATATGCTACAAGAGATTCTCAAGATGCATGTGCCGATCACTATTAGTCCATTTAATTGACTGAAAGTTATGTGCATATACTACACAAGTTAGCGTCACATCCACTTTGTTGGAGTGCTTTCTAACGCAGTAACGAGCTCAATAAAGCAAATAAACATTGCATTCTTTGTGTCAATACTCAAGTCAACCATTTTTAACGTGTACGATATATTGGAATATAATATGTGGATACTATAAAACGCGCTGAGATTTTTCAACTTGTATATCTGGCTGGGTATATAACGTATTTTTGTAAGTTAATTTGCGGAGTTTTAACTCAAAACTAATTTTTCATTAACACAGTGACTTAAAACCATTATTAAGTATATTACAAAGTCACTTTTAAATTATTCGATTGGAAACATTACTCAACAACTTTTAACAAAGGAAATAAAATTAAACTTATAGCATGCATAGTTAAATATAAAAGTACATAGTAGATTCTAGAGTATAATATTTCGCTCCCTCTTATTTATCCACAATTAAAATTTTCGTCTATATATGTAGTTTAATTTTTATGTGTTTAGTCTCTTTTGACTGAAATATTGGGTTTTTACGGTTAAAACGGCATTGTATTCACAAAGTGAAACACGCGAGTTTTAACATAATAATTCTTTTGCTTATATGCATAAAAATCGAAATTTTTATATGTTAATTAACTAGAGAGCTGAAGCGTTATACTAAAACCAAGGTTACAACTTAAAATCCCAGAATAGATCTAATTAGTATAATCTCAAAACTATAATTAATTTACCTACAAGAAAGTTTAATGAATTATCTTAGATGTTCAAGCTTAATCTAATTGTGATTATGCCAACAAACTCCTTGTAACTAGCCTGAACCTTGAACCCCAAACAAACCCAAACCTCATATTATATGTGTATGTGTGTCGAACCCTAAAGGTGTTCTTCTTGCCATCGAATTCAAGAGGAGAGAGGGAAATAGTTTTAAATTTTATTAAAAACTTAACCTTTAAATATGAGAATTAAAATTTTATTTATAATAATTTAGATAACAATCTAATAATTCAGGATAAAATTACCACGCGGATATCACTTATCCACCATGTTTTTGTAATATAAAGGTTTTAGTTCATAAAAGTGTATCCAACTTTTTAATTTTTGCTATTGTATGTACTAAACTTTTAAACTTACTATTTGATATATTAAACTTTTCAAAGTTTACCATTTTATGAATTTAACTTGGTATAGCAGGTAAGATGCTGATGTGGCAAAGATTTTGCATATGTGGATGATGACATGGCATGTAACTTGAATTTTGTATGATTTGAAAAAATAAAAAATAAATATTTACTTTATTAATATATAAATAATAGTAAAGATAAACAATGAATCTGCAATCGATTTCTCTGTTTCATCGATTTGGTATTCATTGATTTCTGCCATCGATTTGGTGTTCACGGATCTCCGCCGCCCACCGGCCCCACGGTTGCCGTCGGACACCTCTGAACTTCTTCTCCGATGATCGCGTTCTTTTCACGTGCCTTATTTTGCATTGATCGTGTTTAGGGCTCCTAGAATTTTTCAGTTCTGTTCTTGTAGCATCTCAGTTCGATTTAGGGTTCTTGGACACAACCACCGTCGAGTTCCGACACCACCACCACCGTCGATTGCTTCCCATCGGTCCATCGATGGTTCGAACCCGAGTTTAAATATGTTGCGATTCAGGTTCATCTTCATCCATCTTCATCGATCTGCATCAGGTATGTAGTTTTTGGGTTTTAATTTCAGTTTCATATTTGATTTTAGTATTTGGGTTTAGGGTTCTTGATTTTTAAAGGTTCTTGATTCTTCCGTTTCAGTTCAGATCTGTGAATTTATCTTCATTTTTCCATTAGGGTTCGATTTAGGGTTGAGTTTTACATATGTAAAACAACGATTTAGGCTTCTATTCGATATCATCTTCATCGTGATTTTTGGTTCTATGTTCAGATCTCTTTATGGATTCAAGGATTCTATGTTAATTTTTCTCCATGGCTTCAAGGATTTCAGATGATTGAAGATGATGGCGATGATTGAAGATGATGAAGATCATCTTTCTATTCTTCATTGAGTTTTTTAATTTTTTTAATTTAGGTATACACACATGGCAATTATTTAGTGATGTGTAATTTTAAAAATATTAAAAATCAAACAAACTACCTGCAACTTGGAGAAGAGGTAACACAATACACTATATTGTAACTTTTAAAAAGTTTGATACATCAAACGATAAGTTTGAAAGTCCAGTACATACAATAGCAAAAAGTGTAAAGTTTGATACACTTTTATGAACTAAACCCTAATATAAAAAACCTTTTATTTAATCAAATAAGTTAGCCAAAAATTTCATATATGTAGGAGATAGTTCATATTAAAAAAGCATATTAAAACCTTTGTGTTTTGTAGATATATTACTTTAAAAAACGTGGAGGTATATCTCATAATGTTCAAATTGCCCCTCATTAATTACCTTAAACCTGGGATAAGTTTAATTTAATTAAGGTTATCCACTAATGACGCCCGAGTAGTCGTCAATTTTTTGAAATCCTTATTTTCGCGATTTGGGTGTCCAAAAGCGCTTATCAGTGATCGAGGCTCTCACTTCTGTAATCAGCAGTTGGAGAAAGTCTTGAAACGCTACGGTGTCACGCACCGATTCTCGACCCCATATCATCCGCAGACGAGCGGACAAGTCGAAAATACGAATCGTGGGTTGAAGCGCATTCTTGAACGAACCATAGGGTTTAACCCGAAATTATGGTCTGAAAAGCTCGATGATGCCTTGTGGGCATTTCGGACAGCTTACAAAACACCCACCGGATCCACTCCATACCGTATGGTTTACGGTAAAGCTTGTCACCTCCTTATCAAGATTGAACACCGCGCATTTTGGGCATTAAAAAAATGCCAATCTAGACCCTGAAGAGGGAGGAAAACATAGATTTCTCCAACTTAATGAACTGGATGAGTTGAGGTATCAAGCCTATGATAACTCACTGATGTACAAGGAGAGATCGAGGATATTGCATGACAAGCGTCTGAAAATCGTCAAAGAGTTTAAACCGGGCGACAAGGTTTTGCTTTTCAATTCTCGTCTGAAGTCACGCCCGGAAAGCTTCGATCGCGATGGACTGGTCCTTACACAGTCATCAAAGCATCGCCAATGGGGTTCGTTGATCTTGAATCAGATAGGGGTCTATTCCGAGTTAATGGACATCGCCTAAAATTCTACAATCAGATCCAAGAACCAAACCTCGAGGAGGTCATGCTAATCTACCCTAAGTAATCTAACTTGGGGGCGAGTCAAGCTCAGGACTCGGAAATAAACGAGGCGCTTTTCGGGAGGCAACCCGGTTCGTTTGTTTGTTTTCTTTCGTTTGTTCTCGTTTTTTTTTTCTTTGCTTTTTGTGTACTTGTTTTGTTTTTGTGTTGCTTGCAGTTGCTAGTCTTGATGATATGAAGAATGCCAGAGTGCCATCTGCTGCAGACCTGTCGCCGATAACCCCCAGGGAGTTTTGTTTCTTTACACTTTTATTTATGTATACATTTTTATGCTTATCTGATTGAATTGAGGACAATGCAAATTTCTAAGTGTGGGGTGGGGGTTAATTACTTAACCAGTTGCTTGTTGCCCTGTAAGCACTATCTTCGAGCTGAGATTGTTTATGCTTTGTCAATTGTGCCAGAAATTTTTAAATTTTCGACACGTCGTTAATTGTTAATTGAGTTGTTAAGGAAAAGAATTTAGCTTGGTGGCGGGATTATTGTGTCAGTGTTTGTGGCTTTTCATCATTGTAAAAATTTTAAGCTCACTTTCAATCCTGAATAATTTAAATAATGCAAAAAGTCTTGCATATTAAATCAAAAAATGATAGAACCTTCAGAAAATTATAATCAGCGTGTCGGTATCCTGAGATACCACAATACATAATGAGATAGCTGAATCTTGACAAAAATAGGTTGAGATTGATTCCTTAGTTTTACGAGACTTATGTGTTGCTTACAAGAGTTATATGCCTAAATTAATAGTGAAAAACTATGTGGCCTTTTGGATTCGGACAAGTAAACCCGAGAGATTTTCAAATCTAGCATACTAAGGCCAACTGGTCTAGATATGTTGGCTGAAAGTCCGCTACATGGATCCATTAGAAAGTCACGTTTGATCTATTAATTCGAAAAAGAAAATGAAAGAAAAAAAAAGGCAAAAAAAAAAAAGAGATGAAAAAAAAATAGCAGCGATTTGTCGAGTCAAAAACCCCATATTTAATTTTAAGCAATTTAGTTTAATTAGTTTATTTCTTTATAGTACTTTCAATTCCTGTTCCCTGAGGATACGATCCTGGTCTTGCCCTGTTTACTACTATACGATCAGGTGCGCTTGCCCGTTAGTGTGTCAGTCAAATTAGGTTAGATTAGTGTTAAAATTTAAGACTGATATTCGCGTATCAAGTTTTTGGCGCCGTTGCCGGGGAACGGTGACCGATTGTGCTATTTAGGAATTACTAGTTATTCGATCCTTATTCGAGGTTTACCTTGGGTAAGTTACTGCTTTCTTAGTTTAAATTCTGTTTCCTTCTTGCTTTTTAGTTCCGTAGTTCTTTTCTTTCCTTTAGTTTAGTGCTAGTATTTAGGTGTTGCTTGTTCTTTCCCCTATTGGCCTTGTTAGTGTATGACCCGTAGTTCCTCACCATTATTGAAAATCCCGTTTCAAGAACCCGAGCGAGAGTCTCATCGACGTCTACGTGCACTTAAATCTGCAACCACGGAGGAGAATCGTGAGACATCCAGTTCTGAGGAGGAGTAGGAGGAGCCACCGTCACCAATGGCGAACGAAGATGATGCACCGATGTGTTCCGCCCGAGAGACTGCACCACCAGAGCCGGAGCCTGCTATTCGCGTTCCTGAGATCACTGATCCCGGATTCGAGATCAAAGGACAATTTGTTAGTATGGCCCGAGAATTAAACTTTGATGGGAGGATTAAGCATGACCCGAATCGCCATATTCAGTCTTTCCTTGCCATCTGTGAGTTGTTCAAAGTCAGAGGAGCTACGTCTGATGCCGTGCGCCTGAGAGTCTTCCCATTCACACTGATTGGGGAAGTTCAAGAATGGCTTGAATCTTTAGCACCAGGTTCCATTACAACCTGGAATGCCATGAAAAATCTCTTCATCAACCACTTCTTTCCTCCAGCTAAAGAGGAAAGAATGAAAGCCGATATTCTCAACTTCTCTCAGAAGTCTGACGAATCATTCAATGATGCTTGGACCCGTTTCAAGAAGATGCTACGAGAGTTTCCAAATCACGGGCTCAACAAAAGTGATCAAGTCCAGACATTCTACTGAGGAATGGATGACGACATCCGAGAGAAGATCGACTCAGCCTGTGGTGGAATCTTTCAGTACAAAAGCCCGAGAGAAGCGTACACACTGCTTGAGGATATCGCTATCCATAAGCAGGGGTGGAATGTTGAGAGGAAGTCGTTGGGGAAGGCAGTCGCTGCAATAGAAGATGGTGGTAGCCAAGACACTGTCGCATCTTTAGCGATCAATCAGAAATCTTTGGAGCGTAAGGTTGAAAAATTGATTGAATCCATTCACGGTATGCAGGTAGGATGTACATCTTGCGGGGGTCCTCATCTCACGAAAGACTATGAGGATCGCCCAATGAATCAACCTGATGATGTCAACTACCTTAATCAGAGATCCGGAGGTAACTACGAGGGAGGTGGATCGAACTTGCAGGGGAACCGAGGTAACTTCCAGAGACAAAACCCCCCACCGGGGTATAATGCACTTCCCCCTCGACCCCAACCTCACCCTCAACCTCATCTTCAACCGACTCTGTCGCAAGGAGGGTCGAGTCCCAGCATGGAGGACCTCCTAAAGAGTTTCATGATCACAACCACTCAGTCGGTGGAAGCTTTGAAGAATACCGTTCAGCAGAACCAGAGCATGAACGAACAAATTTAGAGAAATCAACAAGCTTCCATTCAGACTGTAGAGTGCAACTTAGGGAGGTTGGCGGAAATTGTAGCGAATCGACAGAATGGGTCGCTGCCGAGCAATACCCAACAGAACCCGAATGCTGATAAACCGCGGAACGAGCACGTGCAAGCGATCACAACTCGCTCAGGTAAATCTGTTGGTAATAATATCGATGCTACTGATGATTTTTCACCTCCTACTGTGCAGGATTATTCATCGGATGACGAGATTGAGACTCCGCCGGTGGAAAAGCAAAAGGAACCGGAAACCTTTGCAGCAGAGTCCAGCAACAAGAAGAAGGCCACACAACCTCCTTTGAGGGAGTATCAGCCGACACTTCCCTTTCCTGGTCGTCTCCGAAAGGAGCGCATGAAGGAGCAGTATGGTAAGTTCGTTGACCTACTTAAACAGATTCGAATTAACGTGCCTCTTGTTGATGTGATTGCAGGTATGCCCAATTATGGGAAATTTCTGAAGGACTTGGTGTCTAATCGGAAGAAGCTGGAGGAGGCACTACATTACCGCTTGGGGAGCAATGCTCAGCTATCTTGCAGACCGCAGCCATGCCTCCTAAATTAGGAGATCCAGGAAGTTTCACTATCCCTTGCTTTTTAGGTTCTGATATTGTTTGTCATGCTTTAGCAGACTTAGGAGCTAGCATTAATTTGATGCCATCTGGTTTGTATGCTAAACTAGACTTAGGGGAACTTAAGCAAACCAAGATGTGCTTGCAGCTTGCTGACCGTAGTTTTAAATATCCTATAGGCATAGCTGAAAATGTCCCTGTTAAGGTGGACAAATTTGTCTTCCTTGTTGACTTTGTCATCTTAGAGATGAAAGAGGATAGTCATGTACCTTTGATCTTAGGTAGGCCCTTCCTGAATACTGCAGATGCCATAGTCCATGTCTCCAAGAAACAAGTCAATCTAGGCATAGCTGATGATAGGGTCACTTTTCCATAGACAAAGCCATGTCACATGCACACACTGTTGATGACTCCTGCGACTTCGTGGATACTATCGATCACTGCCTCAATGCTAAAATAGAGAAATTTCTGATGGATGACATCCTTGAGGAAACCTTGTTGGGTAATGGTACTGATGCCATTAACCCTGATGCCATGATGCGAGAGCTCGAAGAAATCTTACATGCTGACACCGTAGATGCCCAAGCGACCGATGGAGCATTCGAGCAAATCTCTCCCACTGAGAAGATCCGGATCAAAACCTTTCTTGAGGAACCTCCTACTCTTGAACTCAAACCTTTACCTTCTCATCTAGAGTATGCTTATCTGCAAGGAGAGTCTTCTCTCCCTGTCATCATTTCTTCTGCCCTTTCTGAGAGTGAGAAGGACAGTCTGATCCGTGTTCTTAAGGCCCACAAAGAAGCAATCGCCTGGAAAACTGCTGACATACCGGGGATTAACCCCTCCTATTGTACACATAAAATTCTCATGGAGGACACTTATAAGCCATGTGTGCAAAGGCAGAGGAGGTTAAACCCTAATATGAAGGAGGTAGTTAAGAAAGAGGTGATAAAACTACTGGACGCCGGGCTTATCTATCCCATTTCTGACAGCCCTTGGGTGAGCCCCGTTCAGGTAGTCCCTAAGAAGGGAGGGACGACCGTGGTTCTCAATGAACGGAACGAACTCGTTCCAACTCGTATGGTCACGGGATGGCGGGTATGCATTGATTATAGAAAACTCAACGATGCTACCCGTAAGGATCATTTCCCTCTCCCTTTCATCGATCAAATGCTAGAGAAATTGGCAGGAAATGAGTTCTATTGTTTCCTTGACGGTTTCTCTGGTTATTTCCAAATCCCAATAGACCCGAAGGATCATGAGAAGACCACCTTCACCTGCCCTTTTGGGACTTTCGCTTACAGGAGGATGCCGTTCGGCTTGTGTAACGCACCCGCTACCTTTCAGCGGTGCATGACGGCAATCTTCCATGACATGATTGAGGACTGCATGGAGGTCTTCATGGACGATTTTTCTGTCTTTGGCAGTTCTTTCGATTCTTGTCTCGCTAGTCTCGATCGTATCCTGGCTCGATACGAGGAGTTCCACCTTGTGTTGAACTGGGAAAAGTGTCATTTCATGGTCCGGGAAGGCATTGTTCTCGGACACAAAATCTCAAGTGTGGGGTTGGAGGTCGAAAAATCAAAAATCGACGTTATCTCACGACTCCCTCCACCCACGAATGTCAAAGCTGTTCGTAGCTTCTTGGGTCACGCCGGCTTCTATAGGCGTTTCATCAAAGATTTTTCTAAGATCGCCCGGCCGATGACCCAGCTACTCGAGAAGGATACACCATTTGTTTTCTCACCAGAATGTGTGAAATCCTTCAATCTTCTGAAACATAAGCTCACACATGCCCCTATCATGGTGCCACCCGATTGGTCACTTCCATTCGAGCTCATGTGTGATGCGAGTGATTATGCACTCGGGGCGGTTTTGGGCCAAAGAAAGGACAATCATTTTCAGCCTATATACTATGCGAGTAAGACTCTCACTGATGCGCAGGAGCACTATACCGCGACTGAGAAAGAGCTCCTGGCGGTGGTATTTGCATTCGACAAATTCCGCCCATACTTAGTCCTATCGAAGACCATAGTATAAACCGATCATTCCGCGCTAAAATATCTGTTCGCAAAACAAGATGCGAAACCCAGACTCATTCGTTGGATTCTGCTTCTGCAAGAGTTCGATATTGAGATCCGGGACAAGAAAGACGCAGAAAACTTAGCCGCCGATCATCTTTCCCGACTCGAGAATCCTAATCTCGAAAAACTCAACGATTCTGCCATCGATGACACATTTCCTGACGAGTTTTTACAAATGATCGAGTCTCAACAAGAGGAAGAACCTTGGTATGCTGATATAGCCAATTATCTAGCTGCGAGGTTCATTCCAAAGGGGTTGACACATCAGCAGAAGCGGAAATTTCTGACTGATGTCAAACATTGCTACTAGTACTCACCCCATCTGTTCCGGTTAGGTGCGGACTATGTCTTGCGCCGTTGTGTGTTTGGTACTGAGGCCAAACAAATTCTGCGTGAATGTCACGAAGGTCCAACCGGAGGACACTTCAGCCTGAATTACACCGTGAAAAAGGTGTTAGATTGTGGTTTTAACTGGCCAACCCTTTTCAAAGATACATTCACCATGGTCAAAACCTGCGATGCATGCCAGCGAGCTGGGAACATCTCCAAAAGAGATGAAATGCCCCAACATGGCATCCAGGTTTGTGAGATATTCGATGTTTGGGGGATAGACTTCATGGGTCCATTCCCTACATCTCACAAAAACAAGTACATACTCGTGGCGGTCAATTATCTGTCGAAATGGGCTGAGGCAAAAGCCGTGCCTACCAATGACGCCCGAGTAGTCGTCAATTTTCTGAAATCCTTATTTTCGCGATTTGGGTGTCCAAAAGCGCTTATCAGTGATCGAGGCTCTCACTTCTGTAATCAGCAGTTGGAGAAAGTCTTGAAACACTACGGTGTTACGCACCGATTCTCGACCCCATATCATCCGCAGACGAGCGGACAAGTCGAAAATACGAATCGTGGGTTGAAGCGCATTCTTGAACGAACCATAGGGTTTAACCCGAAATTATGGTCTGAAAAGCTCGATGATGCCTTGTGGGCATTTCGGACAGCTTACAAAACACCCACCGGATCAACTCCATACCGTATGGTTTACGGTAAAGCTTGTCACCTCCATATCGAGATTGAACACTGCGCATTTTGGGCATTGAAAAATGCCAATCTCGACCCTGAAGAGGGAGGAAAACATAGATTTCTCCAACTTAATGAACTGGATGAGTTGAGGTATCAAGCCTATGATAACTCACTGATGTACAAGGAGAGATCGAGGATATTGCATGATAAGCGTCTGAAAATCGTCAAAGAGTTTAAACCGGGCGACAAGGTTTTCGTTTTCAATTCTCGTCTGAAGTTCACGCCCGGAAAGCTTCGATCGCGATGGACAGGTCCTTACACAGTCATCAAAGCATCGCCAATGGGGTTCGTTGATCTTGAATCAGATAGAGGTCCATTCCGAGTTAATGGACATCGCCTAAAATTCTACAATCAGATCCAAGAACCAGACCTCGAGGAGGTCATGCTAATCTACCCCAAGTAATCTAACTTGGGGACGAGTCAAGCTCAGGACTCGGAAATAAACGAGGTGCTTTTCGGGAGGCAACCTGGTTCGTTTGTTTGTTTTCTTTCGTTTGTTCTCGTTTTTTTTTCTTTGCTTTTTGTGTGCTTGTTTTGTTTTTGTGTTGCTTGCAGTTGCTAGTCTTGATGATATGAAGAATGCCAGAGTGCCATCTGCTACTGACCTGTCGCCGATAACCCCCAGGGAGTTTTGTTTCTTTACACTCTTATTTGTGTATACATTTTTATGCTTATCTAATTGCATTGAGGACAATGCAAATTTCTAAGTGTGGGGTGGGGGTTAATTACTTAACTACTTGCTTGTTGTCCTGTAAGCACTCTCTTCGAGCTGAGATTGTTTATGCTTTGTCAATTGTGCCAGAAATTTTTAAATTTTCGACACGTCGTTAATTGTTAATTGAGTTGTTAAGGAAAAGAATTTAGCTTGGTGGCGGGATTATTGTGTCAGTGTTTGTGGCTTTTCATCATTGTAAAAATTTTAAGCTCACTTTCAATCCTGAATAATTTAAATAATGCAAAAAGTCTTGCATATTAAATCAAAAAATGATAGAACCTTCAGAAAATTATAATCAGCGTGTCGGTATCCTGAGATACCACAATACATAATGAGATAGCTGAATCTTGACAAAAATAGGTTGAGATTGATTCCTTAGTTTTACGAGACTTATGTGTTGCTTACAAGAGTTATATGCCTAAATTAATAGTGAAAAACTATGTGGCCTTTTGGATTCGGACAAGTAAACCCGAGAGATTTTCAAATCTAGCATACTAAGGCCAACTGGTCTGGATATGTTGGCCGAAAGTCCACTACATGGATCCATTAGAAAGTCACGTTTGATCTATTAATTCGAAAAAGAAAATGAAAGAAAAAAAAAGGCAAAAAAAAAGAGATGAAAAAAAAATAGCAGCGATTTGTCGAGTTAAACTTTGGAATCACCAATAAACCTTGAGGTCGGGAGTTTTCTGGAGAAGTATAAAAAAAAGATATGCAAGAATGAGTACAATTTGAATTATGAGGGTTGCAATTTGAATTATGAGGGTTGGTTAGTGTTGTAAGAAATTATTTAGAATAATGAAAAGTTAAAGAGGATTTTTACACAAACATGTGCATTGTTCTGAATGTAATTTGTAGTTGCTGGGTTAAGTGACGTTTCTGACGATTCTTTTGACTGTTTGACGTGTGCAGGGGAGTTATTTGTTGAGTTATTCATTTGATCTATCTGGTGCAATGAGTTTTTAAAAGATAGTTTGCTTGAGGACAAGCAATGTTTAAGTGTGGGGTGTTTGATATCGTCTAAAATATACATGTTATTTATATACGATATCTCATTCTTTGATTGCATTATTATGATGAATTATGGTAATTGCGGCTTAATTTTGTGTATTTAATGTTTTAGGGCTCTTGGGAAAAGAAATAAATGATTTGATGAGAAATGATGAAGATTAGAGAAAGAGAGAAGAATTGACAGCTTTGACACTTTTTCAATGATTTAATCGTATCTTACTCATACGAACTCGAAACGAGGTGATTCAAAAAGCTACAGAATCTAGACAAAATGACCAACAATATTACTAGGTTTGTACTGTTCATTTGGGCCGTGATCTGCTGCAATTGGTCCGAGAAGCAAAAGCAAAGAAACAAAAGTGGAGCTTAAGTTATATTTGGAATTGACGGCTGATATTCTAATATGCCATGGGCTCACAAGCCTAATTCACAACACAAAATGAAAAGACCAGCGAGATTTAGATAAAAATGAAGCAAAAAAATAGGTAATGGGCTTAGCCCATTGTGGTGGAAATTAAAAGAAACGGCAAAAGAGAGGTGGCATATAATTTTGATGGCGTGCGGCGGCTACGGAGGGAGAGAAGGATTCAATTTCTTTTCCACCACAATTATTTCATACGGAGAATCTCAATTTACGCAGAACACAATTATTTTTCGAGAACCAGTTGTACGAAGGCAAAGGGTAGAGCACATCATCATTCACGATTTCATTCATCAATAGAGTTTATTATTTGTGAGATTTATACAATGTTTACATTTAATTTAATTCTTGATTCATGTTTGATCATTAATATGATTATGGGGTAAACCTTTTAATGTATTTATCATGATGAACAACCCCTAGGTTTGAGATGTAATCTTTAGATTTTTATTATTTTATGATATGTTTTGTTTATGCTTAATCACAATCCTTAAGCCTTTGATCTTAATGTTTATTGAGTAATTTGTTAGATACAGTTTGTGCATGCTCTGAGATAATGACCTGCATGTGTATTTCCTTCTTGATTATTGTTTGCTTGATCTGAGACATAACGTTTGCATGCAATAGGATAGATAACTTTTCTGAGATAATGAGGGTTAAGATTACTTAATAATACCATAGATAAATGTTTGAGTCTGATTCACCATACAACGAGAGTTAAGTGTGTTTTGGAAAGATTAAGTCATAATCGGATTAGTAGGACTGATGGTTGTTGGTTCGAACGCCCTTAGAAATTTATCATATTAACTGTGCTTAATACAAATTGAACCTAGGGGGAGTGATTCATTGATAAATACAGCTTTGTCATCTGATTTCTATTTCTTAAAAATTGTTTTCATAATTACTGCTTTAATCAAATCTTTCATACCTTGACAGCGGTTAGTTGTTAATTTTCAAAAACTCTATATTTAATTTTAAGCAATTTAGTTTAATTAGTTTATTTCTTTATAGTACTTTCAATTCCCGTTCCCTGAGGATACGATCCTGGTCTTGCCATGTTTACTACTATACGATCGGGTGCGCTTGCCCGTTAGTGTGTCAGTCAAATTAGGTTAGAATAGTGTTAAAATTTAAGACTGATATTCGCGTATCAGATACATAGTAAATAGAAACATGGTCTTAGTTAGTTACCTGTAAAGTGACTTCTTGACCAATGTTTTGGTGTTATACTTGTCAAATTTGCATCATAGCCTAACTCCTCTAACAAATAATCAAGTTGATGGACAGAAAACTTATCTATGTCCACACGATCAATGTAGTTTATTTTCCCTCTGATATATCTTCGCCCAGGAAATTTCTTGAAGTATCCACCATGGTGTAACTCAATAGAGAACATATTAGGTTGTCCATCTACAATATTCAACCAAAAATCAAACCTTTATCTTCGTAAGTCAAAATTAGATCAAACTTAAGAAACATACCGTATAACCTCTGTAAGTCCACATCATCTTCGTAATGAATTCGTAAGTAAGTCATCTTCTTCAACAAGCACCGATTTTGATAATACAAAATGTAGTTGATTTTACTGTGTTCTTCGACAGAGAAATGTGTGTGTTCTTCCACAGAGAAATGGGAGGGAGAGACAAAAACGGTAAATGACTAAATGAGAAGGGAAAAGGGCACATCCATTAAATAGAAGGGTAAAAGGACATAAAAACCCTCGTGTGCAGGTTAAGTGGGGTAGTTTAATGGAAGAAACAAACGGAAACTATTAATAAGGACCAAAATGGCAAGAAAATGGCAGTTAAAGGATCATCCTTACCACTTTTAGAGTTAAAGGACGAAAATGACAGAAACCCCTAAGTTAAAGGACCATTTGGACAATTAACTCTAAATGTTATGGTCTTTCACTTTTGTTTAACAATCTTATAAATAAGTACTCTTTAACTAAATTCAAAAAAAAATTCGATAAATCGTACATAATGAAGTATTAATTAATATATTTAACTATAAAAAACAATAGGCAGTTCTAATTATTTGTGGCCATTTTTTCTAATTTTTTAATTAATTATTCTTGATGTTCTTATTCAACTCTTCATTTAAAGAGTCAAGATAATAACTTAGATAACAAAATTTTTGAACATGCTAACAAATTAATTAGCAAACATACAAATAACCCTTATCATCAATTGCATATCTGAATAGGAACACAAAACATTCGAAAAACTCTAATTGTAAGAATACATCAAATCGCAAATAATATATCAAGAAAAACCAAATCATAAAAACCCTAAGTGTAAAGACACTAATCAAAATTTTAAATCATCGATTGCAAATCTAAACCATCAAGATTTTGAACCATGAAGATTGCAGATATGAACCATAAGATTTTGAAATCAAAGAACCCAAGTAATAAAAACCCTAAGTGGAAAAAAATTCACAAAGCCTTACACATTTAAACCAAGACAAAATTTGGAAACAAAGCATTTAAATCGGCGGCGGTTGTAGTGGTTCAAAGTGACGGCAGCAATGATTTGGACGATGGTGGTGGTAGGCGACACAAGAGACCCAAAAAGATTTAGATCTAATCTCGACGACAGTGATAGGCGACGCAAGAAACTCTTTTAAATCGGCGGCGGCTTTGGTGGTATTGACATGACGGCGGTTTTGATGGTGAAGATTGTAGTGGTGGTGGTTGGTTAAAGGCGATGATTATGGTGGTGGTTGTTTGAAGACGACGAAGGCAACGATTGTGGTGGCGGATTTGAAGACGAAGGCGGCGTCGTTGGCGGTTTGAAGAAGAGAGAACAACGGTGGTGGTTCAAGGGTGTACAAATATTTAAAGGATCTTGAGAGGAGGGTGGTGGAGTTTGAAGGTTTGTTTGACCAAGGGAGATGAAGGGAAGGAGATTGTACAAATCTTCAAACGAGAACGGTGAGAACCAATCTCAGCCACATAATTCTCTCTCCTTCAATGTCATCACCTACTCATGAATTCATCACACGCACTCTGCCACACTTCATCCCCTCACGCTCTACATCCATGAATTCCACTTATCAAATCAACGGCTAAGATTGGTTCTCGCAATTCTCGTACGAAGAACAGTTTTCGTTCAAATTCATGTATGAAATTAAGGTAAAAATACAATAAGATTACATTCCAACGTAGTAAACTAAAAGATTAAATTCTCGTACGAAGAACAGTTTTCGTTCAAATTCATGTATGAAATTAAGGTAAAAATACAATAAGATTACATTCCAACGTAGTAAACTAAAAGATTAAGAAACCAAAATTTAAATATATAAGCAAAGAAAATCACGTACTAGCCTTAACCTCGAGACAAGTCCGGTTAAAAGGGGGAGAGTGTGAAGTTTAACGTTGTGTTCCCGAGTTAAAATTAGGGGAGAAAAGAAAAGATTGAGAAAGGAAAATGAATTTTAGTTGTATTCCCAAGTTTTCTAGGAGAGCAAAGAAAAGATTTTGGAAGGAAAATTTTCTCTTATTTTCCTTCCTGATTTTCCTCCCAAAATAGGGAAGATTTTGGAAGGAAACAAAATAATACTTCAAATTTCATACCTCCACCATCTTTATGATGCCCCTGTTATTCTTGGTTTAGTTCACTAATTATTTCAAATATCATTGAAAACCTGATGTTTATTCCATTTTTTAATGGGAAAAAATAAGTGTAAGCCTTTGCCTATTTATCCACCTAATTTGAAGGTTTTAATAATGGGTATGGTAATAATCTGATATTTAGTAGTTATTAAGTTGATTCATATATGAATAATAGTAACTTAACTATGTTTCTATATGCTTTAGATAAGGCACAAAGATTATTATATGAAGCTGCTTCATATCAATCACAATTAGTTTGTCTTCCAAAAGTATTTATTGGTGGATTATCGAACCTTTGGAACACTATTTTTGATGAATTCTTTTATCGGGAACCTTTATGCATATGAGTTTATGCTATTCATTACATATATATTATCTTAACATTCCCTCAAGTTGTTAGGTGGTTTTCTTGCTAATGGTTTAGTCTACGGATATATAAGTTGATAATGTGAAATGCTTGCAGGAAAGAGCTTCAAGAAGAACTTGGTATAACCCTCCCGAGTGATGCATTTGAATTACTATTTGTTTGCCTGCAATAAAGGTAAGTCCTTTGATACAATTGGCATGTCAATTTTACCTGCAGAATCTTGGATGATAATAAATTTACATTTGTGATCTCCAATTTTATAAGACAACCAGATGTTTTAGTAACTATATTTATTCCAAAACAATGGCATGTTAAGATGTTAAATTAACTATCATCTAGCCCTTTGGGGAACTTTTTTCTTTTTTTTACAACTTTATTGAAGTGATATTATTGTCCTTGCATTTGATTGTAGTGTTACAAATGACCGGAAGTTCATGGATAATGAATTTGATGATGTTTATCTCGTGACAACACCAGATCCAATTCACTTGGAAGCTTTTACCCTTCATGTAATGATTTATCCAGTTTATTCATAAGAAACTACACTAAAGTAGCAATGTAAAGCATCTTACAGAAAAAAGTTAACCATTATGACTAATTAAGCCCATGACCTTGCTATTGAAATTGAAAATCAATGTCGTTTTGTTTCTTTGTAGGAATCTGAAGTTTCACCCTTTAAGTATATCTCAATTGAGGAGTACAAGCAGTTACTTGCTAAAGGAGACCCTCATCATTTATCCTACAATGTCGATGGACCATATGATCAACTATTTGACATAATAATCAAAAGGTACATCTTTAACCATATTAGTACTCTTATCTATATATATAAACACTTGTAAAAAATTTTACCTATATGGTGCATCATAATCTCATTTTAGTAAATTAAAGAGCTAAAATTACACTTTAGATTTTCATACGCTTCCTATTACTTACTTGAAACCTTTGATCGGTACCAAGACAACGCCGAGGCATAGAGTCTACGTCTGCAATCACTCAAGAGTTTTATCATTTTGGTAACAATTTTTAATATAATATTTATTTATATGAAACACTGTGTTAAGTAAACTTATTGTTAGTTTTTACGATTTATTTACGATTTCCTATTGTGTAGCTTCCCTTATTGTTAGTTTTTACTTAACCGTTTGTCTTTGTGTGTTATTTTCATTACTTTATAAAACTAATTAATTTTTATTCAATGTATGACACTGAAGACTTTCATTAAGTATTTTATTTATCTTTTATTTAGGAAATTATAGAGTAAAATTTCATTTTGTAAAATTCGTGCGTGCACGGGTCCATAAATCTAGTTATTCTATTAAATTAAGTATTTTTATAACAATCTTTTGTAGGAATGAACGATCAAGAAATGTGAGGCTATAAAGAATATAAATTTCTTCAATTTAAACAAGCAACAATGACCTAAATCGAAAAAAGCAATTTTTAGAATCGGCTTTCACAATCACAAAGTAATGCGCAAATAAAAATATTTAGAGCAATTTTATCATAGTTATGTTCTAGAGTCTACGATGAACTTCTAGAAACACTTATTTCTTCTTGATTAACATAATATGTAATTAGATGCAGAAAACATTTGCGAAATACAACCCTTGAATATCCATATGTCCTCGATCACTCTTAAATATACTTGATGGAAATGGGAATCCTAACCGAGTGTTTTAAGGAATTCCACTCAAGAGCCCCTTCAACATATGGACTTGGTGATTTTCCTATGCCGACGAATGTTACTTGGTAAGACAACTTCTGGTTAACCGCCGAGAAGGTTAGTGTAGAAGGTGACACGCCAACATTTGTGCCTGGTGCTGTGATAATATTCACTATATAAGCTGAATTAGCATCGCCAACGTTGGTCACAGTTCTGGTATATGTTTTTGTAACATTATCACTTAGTGTGATTGCAAATGAAGGATAGTTTAATTGTGCTTCGGGAATACTTGATACACTTGAGCACGAAACTTGCTTTTGAACAATTGCATTAACTTGCGCATTTGAGTATCCCAATCCGCACAAGTATGGTATGTAATCATCTGGTTGGATATCATAAATCAGTCCAGGATTATTAGCTTTAGATGGGTTCACATGGCCCGCCCCAATGGAAAACAAGCTTGTAGGAAGCTCTTGTTCATCTTGAATCGGCTGGTTGTTAAGGTTGATCAAATCAGCAGTGGTCATGATGGCGGACTTGATTGCAGCAGGTGACCAATCAGGATGTGCACTTTTCAATAATGCAGCGATCCCGCTCAAGTGAGGACAAGACATTGAGGTACCTGAAATCACGTTAAATGGGGCGGTTGTTGGTGTGTCATCAATAGGAACAGGCCATGCTGCAAGAATGCCAACTCCAGGGCCAATAATGTCAGGCTTCAAAATTCCAGGACTTGCTTGATTAGGCCCTCTTGAAGAAAAATAGGCCACTTGAGGAGCTGATTTATCTCCAATTACAGTTCCATGAAATAAGATACTAGCAACCGGTGATGAAGTTGAATTCAAGTACTCTAGAATTATAAGTCCATCTTTATAACCAACATATGATACAGGAAGTACATGAGCTTCAGGTGTTGTACTAGCACCATATATAAATGTGTTGATGATAATCATAGCAGCTCCACCGGCATCTTTTACTATCCTTCCTTTCCCAATTATTCCTACTCTACCACCTCTTTCGCAAATCACTACCTTTCCTTTAACGTCAATGTCGTTTAATGATCCTGGGGCACAAAAAGTAGCATTTACATCTCCTGTTATTCCCGGGTACACAAGGGGCAAAAGCTTTTCTGGGAAATCTTTAGGCTGGAAAAGTGATTCTCCATCTAGCAATGCTCCGTTGCCGAGCTTTACAACCGCCTTTACTTTTCTATCAATTGTACTAGCACCAACTGTGAGAATCCAAGGAGCTTCGTTGCCTAATGAAGCATCAAAAGGCCCATTGTTCCCTGCGGAACAACTCACAAATATCCCTTTTTGTATAGCAGCATATGCACCTATAGCAATTGGATCCATGTAAAAAAGGTCCGATCCTCCACCAAGGGAGATTGAAAGAACGTCTACCCCTTCTTCAATAGCTACATCTATAGCAGCTAATATACCACTCTCACTACATTGTTGATCACATACTTTATACATTGCCACGTGTGCAAGTGGAGCCATCCCAACAGCAATGCCATTTTCATTTCCAAGCACATTAGCACCTTCGACAAAGTTTCCAGCTGCAGTACTTGATGTGTGTGTTCCATGTCCATCATCATCAAGTGGTGAACCAGAACCAAGGCTCACAAAGTTCCTAACACCAATTAGTTTGTTATTGCATCCTGGAACTTCACATTTACCTCTCCATTTAGCCGGTGGAGGGGGTACGCCTTTGTCATCAAAGGAAGGATGTCCTGGAGTAATCCCAGTATCAAGAACCCCGACAATGATTCCTTTTCCATAATTTGAACCGCTCCAGAAGCCTAAATTCTGGTGCAAACCCAAGAAGTTAGGAGAATGAGTTGTATGTAAAGACAATATCCTTTGAGGTCGTGCCGATATGACTCCATCTTTTTCTTTAATTTCCTTTGCTTGCGCAACGGTGAGTTTTGCTGCAAATCCCTTAAGTACGTGACGGTATGAGAAAACAATATATGGTTTCTCATCCAAGTCTGTAGTAGTAGCGGGCAAAAATGTAGTGTACCAGCTTTCAAGGTCTTGAGCAAATGTCTGGTTGTCGTGGGGAGAGCTAAGTTGTATAATATATGTCTCCAATTCTTTAGCGTCCGCCTGCATGTGTGAGAATCAAGATGGCAGGCCGTGAAAATAAAAGCAAAAAGCAAGATTCAAACGGAACTGCTACTAGATTATTGAAGAGGCATTAACGAAACAAAAAGAAATCTAGTCATCACAAAATACGTATGTGATGTGGTGAATTATGGACTTCTGATGGAATATTATTCAGATCATCTACGAAGAGAAAAAAGAATGCTAGACCAAGATTTTTGACAGATGAATTAGACAACGGAGAAGTAAATGCAATCAAGCTTAATTACGAAAGAGGAAAATATTTTTACTAGAACATTTGCAATAATTTGGTGTCCAATATGTTCAAGTCCGGTAGTAAATAAAATAATGTAGAATTAAGTTTAAATTTAGGGATTGTGTGTTTAATAATTAAATAAACAATAATTTTTATAAATTTCTAGCAAGTTGCAAAAAATAGAATGTCAATTAAGGGTGTGCTTGTCCGTAATAGATGGTAGGTTGTAAGCTGAGAGCTAGATGTTGTATATTTTATTTGTATATGTGTTTGGTAAAATAGCTGGTAGCCGGAGTTAAACAGTGTAAAATGATAAAACAGAACAAATTATAAAATACAAAGAATTGTAAAACAATTAAAGTGCGTATTTAAGTAATTTTATATATAAAAAGCTTCCAACTAGTTAAAAAAAGTTACTTCAAAAATGCTTTTATTTTCAAGTTATTTGTTTATAAAAATTGTTTTAGTTTTTTTAACAAGACTTGTACTTTTCAAAACAAAAAAATAACAGCTTAAAAAACTACATATCAAACACACTTAAAATTCACTTAAAGTACATGAAAAACCACATAAACCACCGTAATAATTTACATAATAGACTTCTTCACCAGACTTAACTGGATCACAATTTAACCAATTAAGTTACCTCTTAAATTAAACCACAAATAAATAAAGAAATCAGCACCACTCCAAGAGATTGCTCCTGAATGAGTTAGGAGAGAAAGCCCTACATAATAGACTCTTTTATCGGACTTAACTGGATCCCAATTTAACCAATTGAGTTACCTCTTAAATTAAACCACAAAAATAAAGGAATCAGCATCACTCCAAGAAAAGATAGATCTTGAATGAGTTAGGTGAGAAAGCCCTATTGCTCCTCATCTTCCAAATTAACAAGCGAAAGCATAATATAAATAGGTAAAATGTAGATAATTATAACTTTACTCATAAATAAAATGATTGTTTTTAAAAAATCTTGAGCTAAATGCTAAAAAGACAAACACACGTATTGTCTTTAGTTCTAGTTTATTTTAATTATTTAATATATAATGTAAATTTATAGATATATTAGTATATAAAGTTATTATTATTATCATCATCATGAAGGTATCTTAGAATATAAAGTTAATTATTATTATTATTATTATTATTATTATTATTATTATTATTATTATTATTATTATTATTTGATGTTCAAAATATTACATTATATATAAAAGCTGGAAAACCCCTCCCAGCCTCCGGCCTATGATCTCTCCAAACTCTAACCCTTTACTATAATCCTAGTTATCCAAGCCTCTATCTAAAGTCATGTTCTCGGTGAGATGTAAATCCTCCATGTTCAACCTGTCCTCCCACTGGCTTGCAAGGGCGTCGTCTCTCCTCCTTCCAATTACTAGAATTGCTTGTGCCTCTTAACTAACTCTATTGGAAGTCTCCTCTTGATATGACCAACCCGACATAATCTTTCTTCTCTCATCTTGGCCATTATTTAAGCCATCCCTGAAAGCTCCGTTCAAGATCATATCTAGCAAGTGCTTACCATAAATCCACCTCAGCATCCTCATTCTCATCACATCCATCCTCATTTCCTAATCTTTCTTTAAAGTCATCACTCCATTTCCTAATCTTTCTTTAAATCCACCTCGTATATCATTGCCGATCTAAATTGTAGTTTTGTAGAATTTGCCTTCAACTATAGCATTATTTTCTTATCATATAAGACTCTCGTGGACGCTTTTCACTTCACCCAGCCTACACTAGTACGATGAGTCACATCATCATCAATCCTTTCAGTCTTATTCATTAACAATCATTTAATGTCGACCCTTCATCTTTTTTATCAATGACTATAATTAGTTCTTGTAGTTCTCGTACAAAACCCTACATATATATCACTACAAAAAAGATGTCAACTATCCACACGTTTTTATCAATATTAATTTACTTTAAACCGTGAAGAATCATGATCAAGTGTGGATAAATTGAGTGTTACTAATTTATACCAAATCCTTACATGTGAAAGTGTTTAAATTAGAGTCAAAAATCACATTTATTAGTGTGGATAAATTATATAAAATTTCACACTTCTAAGCGTGAAAACTTTAAAAATAATTCTAAAGTTATAAAAGTCTACGCTTTTATGTATGAACTTATATAATCATCTGTTTATTACTAAATCAACACATTTAAAAGCGTGTACTTTTAAAAGCAAATGTACAACTTTATATATGTTAATTTTTTCCTTCTTCTAACAATATTAATTATTTTTAAACTATTTTTCACAATTATAAGTGTGACAATACTTAAAAAATTTATATGCTTTTCTATTAAATGTGAATAAATGACATATTTTTTGTAGTGTATTTATATACACATCCTCATAAAAAACTAAAACAAAAACAAAAACCCAAAAACCGGGTCAAGAACGCGTTGAAAAGATCAAGTCAACTGGTTTGACCGAAAACCCGACTAGCTAGTTCGATACTAGCATCAATCTAGTCATTGTTTAACCACTCTCTCAACCGGTTCACTGCTCAATCGGTCAGCCGGGTTTTAAAACATTTCACTAGCTAGCCACATATTTATTGATTTGGTAAAATACTTTGCAAGGATTAACCAGGATCAAATTTTGTAGATGTGTCGGTTAGAAATTTCGAAGTGGTCAGATCTCCTTTCAGTTGCGGATCGGAACAATCAAAGTTTTATGGTTCATTGTCGTCCGGCAAGTATCGACGTTTGGGTATATGGCAGCCGACAGCGTCTGTTTTGGAAGATTTGACCTTATTCTCAGCTGATGAATTCATGTGAGGCTGTTGTCTTTGTGTTTATTAATGTTTTTTAGTCTTGAATGTGTGGCTATTGAAAAACCTTATCTGGTCCACTTAATTGTAGGTTAGGTTTTTTTATATAATACATTCTATTGTTCAAATAAAAGTTATAAGTTTTCATCACTTAACAATGGTCATTTTCCGACACTTATCTATTATGTCTAAAGTTAATTAAGTAGTTATCTTATGCTTCCTAGCTAATTATTTACTTTTTTAATCGCTCATTTGTTTATAATTATGGTTATATAAATATATAGCCATGGAAATTGTGACGACTCGACTTTTTCTATTTTTTTTCCTTCATTAATTAAAGAAGTATAATTACAAACATAACAATTGTATGATATACTAGTGAAGCCTTTAGGTTGTACTTAGCACAATCCTCGATGTTTTTTATTAACTTTTAAAGCATAAATACGTAATTATGTAAACAATATCTAATGTGTGACGCTTGTAAATTCAAGAATAAGAGCACACATTAAATAGACAGTAGTTCATATTTTAAATTTTTAAGCAAACAAAGATGATCGCTGAAAAAATACGGCTATTTGATGTTTTGAGAACAAGATTACGTATAAAAGAACAAGAATGCATACAGATTAACACTTATGTAGGTAGAAAGAACGTCATAAAAACAATATTAAATTTTATATCAACTATTGTATTTAAGAATTATATATCTTACAAATGACATGGAGTTAAACATAATAAATTTGTAAAACTATTAACTTCGTATAAATATCAATAAATAATGTTAGTATTATATTATAAATCAACACCAAAATTATTGAACGAGTATTGAATTGAACATATATCCATTTTTGGCTTTTTCACCGATCATTTCTTTTTCCGGAATATATCAATTTTACATGATTGTTTTTGACATCGCAGTTATATAGTTGTTTTTTTCCGGAATATTTCCCATTCTTCAAAACTTGTGTAAAACCTTAAAAAAGATGTCTTTTTCTCGGATTAAGATCATCTCCAAATTTGGTCAAATATAACCGGTCTTGTTACTCACAAATACGAGAATGAGATCTACAAAGTAGACCAAGTTGTATTTAAAGCAAGGAATTCACTCTTCTTTAGTTGACAAGTGTATGTCTTGTAAAAGTTAAGAGGATCTCAATTCATATTTCTTCACTATATTCATGATTTTCCTCTATTTCAACACGTACACTTCATTCATAAAATGTCAAATATTATGATAAGAGGTACTTGGTCTTTAAATACTACCAGATATATCAAAAGATTTATAAATTGTCTAAATGGATTTTATAATACTAAATGATAAGAAAATATATAATTGAATCATATATACAACCCACACCGTGTATGTATGTTGTTCCATACACATTGTTTATGTAATTAAGTGAAATAGATATAAGTTTGTTAGGTTTAATAACATATATTTACAAGATAGAAAATTTGCTTGAAATAATATATTATTAGTAAATAATAAATAATAAATTAAAAAAAGGATAAAAGTATAAAACTATTAACGGGACACTTGTCACTTCTTCCATAAAATGTCACATATTATGTGATAAGATGTACTTAGCCTTTAAATACTACAAGATATAACAAAAGATTTATAAGTTGTCTAAATGGATTTTATAATACTAAATGATAAGAAAATATATAATTAAATCATATATACAACCTCACACTGTGTATGTATGTTGTTGCATACATATTGTTTTATGTAATTAAGTGAATAGATATAAGATTGTTAGGTTTAATAACATATATATACAAGAAAGAAAATTTGCTTGGAAATAATATATTATGAGTAAATAATAAATAATAATTAAAAAACAATAATAGTATGAAACTATTAATGGGATACTTGTCAATTGAAGGAGTGAGTTGTTTTTATATATACAGATAGATATATGTATTTCGGTTGTTCTAGTGTAAGCTTCTAGGTATTTTATATAAATTATTTCAAGTATATAATACTATGTTGTTGTATGTGTGTATTATATACAAAAATTCTTTTTAGGACAAATCAAGATAGTGATGCTGGCAAATTCATTTTGGAAAATTTTGACAGTAAAATGTTAATTTATAAAGCATAGATTGAAGCACACTCGCAAAGGAACTCGAAAAAAAAGAATATGACTAGCGACGGAGCCCTAATCTGTGGTGGTCGTCTCCCCAAAAGAAACGGCAACGACCGAGGAGACATGAAGGAACCGGCAGCAAACAGCGGCAGAGAAGCCCTAATATGTGGGGCGGAGATTTCAACCCATCGATGGTGACCGTTCGGGAGACGACAATGACGGCGGCGATGACCGATTAGGTTTTCGTGAGGACGTGGGAATGGGAATTAGTTTGCCACGAGTGCATCAGTTTAATAGGGGAAGAGTGCAGGGCGACAGCGGTTGTTCAGACTTGATGCTGCCGGCGGAGGATGCACAGAGGAGACGGATAATGCATGACATCGGTGATGGCCGATTAGGTTTTTTTTTTCATTTTCGTGAGGGCAGGGGGACGATATATTAGAAACTCTGATATATTGGGGGAACGTGGGTAGCGGGTAGTGGATGGATCAGGAGAGAGAAATAATATGACAGTTCCTAATTTAACCTTTTATCAGATTTGCCACGTATAAGTTTCTAGATTCTCCTTAATTACCTATTTTATTTTAATTCTCTTTTTAGTTGATTCTAATTATATATATATATATACTCCACACAAGTAATCAGGTACACGAACAATAGTTTAATTTAATTGGTTGTATGATTAAATACAACATCTGATAAAAAAATCTATGCAATTGTATTCAAATTTTATTCAACATGTTACAAATAATATATGGTTAAACACGAAACACGTATACTTATATATCTTCAATTATGCAAATTTCCTTTCAATTACTTCAACTAAATGAAAGTATGGTATCCTATAAACTTATTGATTTTGACTGGTACCTTAACTCCGGTGATCTCTGCAAAACCAATAGCCGTTGTTATTACTCCAAGAACCGCCACAAGAATGAGACGTAATTTGCTCGCCATTTTTGAGTTGAGTATATAACATTATCAACTATATATATTTATATAAAGATAGGGTTACGCTTCAAAAATATATATGGACATGGAATGGCTTACTACAGGCGAAGCTTGCGAATGAGGTGGATGACTTTAAAACATATATTAACGTGGAAGACAATTTAAATTCTTTCTTCATCATGGGTCCGTGGTGATGGATGTCGAAAAGCAAAGACTAGTTGGTTATTTCCACAACAATTCACTTTGTCAATGCAACTAATATATAATGTATCTAACACACTACCTCTTAAAAATAAAAATCTTTTAGTTTTAAACAGTATAAGGTGTAATGCATCATCTACAAACAATTAACATAAAGGGAAGTGTTAAATGGGTAACAAGATGCATAAAATAGAAGTTGTGTAAAAGTTGAACTAATAAATTTAAATAATATATAGCCTCAATTAGGAAAATTTATAAATATTACTAGTTTTTTTAAAAAGATAATAAAGCTAAATTAAACACAAAATTACGATATCAATACTCTTGTTGGATTTTATTAACTAATGTGAAATATATTGACTTATGATAATTAGAAAAAAAAAACGTCTCTCATGTTTTCAAAACGAACAAATTAAAATTTCATTTATCTTAGATGTTTTCACAGGTGTATTTAATTTAGTTATTATGATTTGCTAAGTGTTTATTAATGTGTAAACACGTGTAATAGATTTTTTTAAATACAAACATCCTTTTCCTGTATAAGTAGGACCAATGGTGTGATTTTAATAAAATAAAATAAATTAAAAGTTTAATTTCTGTTACAAACTATACAAATAGTTTATAAATTTTATATAAATATTATTCAAAGAGTAAGATATGTTTTAGTGTAATTCTAGATGATGTATATGTACCATGCTTTATTATTTTATAGCTAACTTTTGCAATAGATCAAGTTATATAGTTTTGATACTGCACAGTACAGATGACTCTATGATAATTGGTGCATTATGTGGACGACGATAAAGGAGTTTAGCTGATGAGGCGTCGTTAGGGCCTTACCTGAGATGTCTGAAAGCAATTGATGATGAACATTAATGTGAAATTAGTGGATATCAATGTGTGTGGTATGCAATATAACAGCAAGGGTATAAGGAGTAAATGGGAACAAGTTTGGTCCAGCTTAACTACGCGTGAGTGTGTATAGGAGAGATGATTGCAACCTATTGAGTTTTGCGTTAATGTATCTTGATGACTCCTTGTGAGTGAGTATGTATGATTAAACATATAATTGGTTTGAATAAATATGAGCTCTTTGATTGTTGAAAAAAAAATCAAGTTATATATATTTGTATAACATAATTAAAAATAACTTAGAATATATACACCTAAATAGTTTACTAGAAATAAATAAGTTAGTAACAAAAATTAATTAATGTCAGTAGTTGGAAGTTACTTATGTATTTAGTTTTTTTGAACAGGACTGTATTACAAACTTCTTTTTAAAAATAAGTTTTTTTTGAAAATTTGATTTTATATGAAATCACAATGTAAAGGCCATATATGCTGTGGGGTGTATGGTGGAGACCAGTCACGTGGTAGGGTTATTGAGTGATGGTGATCACGTACGGCATGAGGAGAAGGGTTTGGTTCAAAAAAATTCATTTTCTTGTTGTGAAAAAGTAATATTTGAATAAAAGACTTTTACTCTTTTATAAACACACTATAATCAAATACAAACTTCTCTTACATAAATCACTTACATAATTTATCTCTTCATTTCACAAACTAACTTAATACTCTTGAAATTTCATCCAATTTTATCTATAAAATGATTTTCAATTCTTTCAAACTTTAGAGAACTTAATCAAATATTAAGAAAATGTTGCTAGCGGAAGAAAGTTCTTGATCTTCTCAACCATTATCTCTAATTAAGATATACACATAAAGATTGTGAATGGTGTAATTTGAAAACAACTTGGAAGAATACTTTACGCAAAGATTCTTAATATAATGCAAATTAAGCTATCTCTCTGAATTGTTGAGGGTTCTTCTAATTATCAAGGTAATCACTAATCAAATGTATGACCACTTTTCATACTACAAACAAAAACTCGATGCTAGGGTTACTTGGTTTTACTTTTCTAGAGAAAGACACATCTACAATAGAACAATATATTGACCTCCGATACCCCCTTATGGCGCTTTCAAAGAAGACCTGCAAATGGGTGAAAAACCTTCTAACGCTGGACTTTGTTACCTTTGTATGTATATGAATTGATCTACACTCACTTTTGTACATAAGAAAGTTAATATTTGACAACATTCAATGTCTATTTGAAACAATCTTCATCGGAATACTTGGAAGCATCAATTGTATACGTTTATCATGGACAAATTGCTCGAATATGGAAAGGGTAATGCAGTAGCCTAATCACATAACATCTGGTTTGGGGCTTTTATTTTTTTCCTTTTATTTTTTAAAGGTTTAAAAATGACGTAAAATTTCTCAAAAATCACTATTGTTCGATGACCTTTATAAAGACAATGCTCTTTAATGTCCATTAAAGTGAACTATATGACTTATCATAAGTGCTCTATTATATCTTGCTAACGGTGTTACTACAAAAAATATGTTATTATTTACGCTTCGTAAAAAGCGTGTAATAAAATTTAAGCATAGTGACACTTATAATTATGAAAAATAGTTTAAATGTAAAGATTGTTGGAAAAAACTTAACATTTATAGACGTGTAGATTTGCTTTTAAAAGACACACTTTTAAATATGTGAATTTAATAATAAATAGACAAATATAAAAGTCCACGCTTTTAAATGTTTGACTTGTATTCAATTTTAATTTTAATTTTAATCAAAGTTAATAGAAAAAATTTCATATATGTTTTTCTTAAACCTTAAAATATCGTAAAATATCATATCCACCTTTTATAAATGTCAAAATATAATATTTTACCAATTATTAATTAGTTTTACACTTTTAAAATATTTTCTAATCATTTTAATTTTTTTTAATTATAACTAATAGAGACTAGAGACCTTAGTGACCTAATTGTAATAATATTGATTAATGACTTGTAACAAAAATATAATCACATTTATTCGTATCAATGTTATAATTCTTAGAGTTAATTACACAGATGGTCCCTGTGATTTACCAAATGTCCCATGGGCAGTCCCTAAACTTCAAACATAGTTGTCATTTTGTCCCGTGGGTGATCCAAAACTAATTGAGCCGTTTAAATCAAACATTAATTCCTATTTTGAAGTGGGTATTATTGTCTTTTTACCTCTGCATTATTAAAATTATTAAAATTAAAATACAAGTGGGTCCCACACTCAGTCACTCTCTCTCTCTCTCTTCATCTGGACGAACCCTCCTCTCCACCGCCTCCTCCTTTCATCTCCATCCCTCCTTTCATCTCCACCGCCGCCACCACCACCACTCCTCTCCTCCGCCGCAGACCACTCCTCTTCTTTCTTAACCACTGTTATATATCTCTCTCTATAGTACCACAGGTTGTTTTCTCACCGGAAACCACCATCTTTTAAACCAAAAGATGAGCACATACACACACACAAACACACTTTCAGAGATCTAAAGAAAAAGATGAAGAACGGAGATTGAGTTCGTATGATTACCAGCCGCCACCGTCCTTCTCTCTACACATTAGGGCTTTCAAACGAAAACATTTTTTTTATTCGATTAGGGTTTTCTCCTCCCTTCAAATTAGGGTTTTCTCATACGATTTCAAATTAGGGTTTTCCTTTTTCAGAGGCGGCTATGCTTCTATCAGAGAGTTGTGTTCGACTTCAACCACCGCCGCCACTTTAGGGTTTCTCGATCTGTGTTGTTTTTATACTTTTGATTCATTCCGAAACGTGAGATCTAGCATTTTTAGCTGTTAGACGTGGTGGTAGAACAGATCTGTTACGGTTTTAGGGTTTCAGATCGGTGAGAGTGAGAGTAAGAGTGGAGAATGAGAATGAGAGAGAGAGAGGTAGTGGTTACGGTGGCGGTGCACAGACGGCGGCGGTGTAAAAGGGACGGCGGCGGTGAAAAGGGACGGCGAAGGTGGTAGTTTCATGGTGGTACGGTAGCAGTGAGAGAAAAAAGAAGAGAGTGTAGAGAGGAGAGAGATGAGAGAGAGAGATTACTGAGGTGGTGGAGGAGGTGGTGGTGGTTACGGTGGTCTGGAGGAGGAGGTGGTGGTGGTGGGTTTTTTCCCAGAGTGAGAGTGAGTTAGAGAGACTGAGAGAGAGAGACCGAGAGAGAGATGAGAGAGAGAGAGAGTTTGACTTAGATTTTTAAATGATTTAAAAATAAAAAAGAGGGTAAAAATATCTTTTTACCCTACAAAATAACAGAGTTAACGTCCATTTGGACGGCTCAGTTAGTTTTGGATCACCCACGAGACAAAATGACAACCATGAGGATTATAGGTTTTATTTTTGAAGTTTAGGGACTGCCCATGGGACATTTGGTAAACCACATGGACCATATGTGTAATTAACTCTAATTCTTATATCTTTTGTGTTTTATAATCATTTAATATCTTTTAATTAATATTTAATATTATTAATTTTAAATCAACTCATATATTACACAGACATTTAATCTGGCCATATAATTGATAACACTTTGTCACAAAATATAAAATTTAAGAACGACTAATTTATATCTTCTAGAAAATTATATATTTTTTAAAAATACTTCAATTTAATAAGTGAAAACGTGAAATAACCATCTCCTTTTGTAAAGGAAGATGTTGTCAGAAAGAAAAAAAAATCGTACTATTTTATTTCTATTTGGCATTTGAATTGATACAAAGTTAAACGACTCATATGCTACAAGAGATTCTCAAGATGCATGTGCCGATCACTATTAGTCCATTTAATTGACTGAAAGTAATGTGTATATACTACACAAATTAGCGTCACTCCACTTTGTTGGAGTGCTTTCTAACGCGGTAACGAGCTCAATAAAGCAAATAAACATTGCATTCTTTGTATCAATAGTCAAGTCAACCATTTTTAACGTTTAACTTATACGATATATTGGAATATAATATGTGGATATTATAAAACGCGCTGAGATTTTTCAACTTGTATATCTGGCTAGGTATATAACGTATTTTTCTAAGTTAATTTGCGGAGTTTTAACTCAAAACTAATTTTTCATTAACACAGTAGCTTAAAACCATTATTAAGTATATAATAAAGTCACTTTTAATTTATTCGATTTGAAACATCACTCAACAACTTTTAACAAAGAAAATAAAATTAAACTTATAGCATGCATAGTTAAATATAAAAGTACATAGTAGATTCTAGAGTATTATATTTCGCTCCCTCTTATTTATCCCCAATTAAAATTTTCGTCTATATATGTGGTTTAATTTTTATGTGTTTAGTCTCTTTTGACTGAAATATTGGGTTTTTACGGTTAAAACGGCATTGTATTCACAAAGTGAAACACGCGAGTTTTAACATAATAATTCTTTTGCTTATATGCATAAAAATCGAAATTTTTATATGTAAATTAACTAGAGAGCTGAAGCGTTATACTAAAACCAAGGTTACAACTTAAAATCCCAGAATAGATCTAATTAGTATAATCTCTAAACTATAATTAATTTACCTACAAGAAAGTTTAATGAATTATCTTAGATGTTCATGCTTAATCTAATTGTGATTATGCAAACAAACTCCTTGTAGCTAGCCTGAACCTTGAACCCCAAACAAACCCAAATCTCATATTATATGTGTATGTAGAGGTGCACAAAAAATCCGAATATCCGATTTTGTGCAAAAACTATCCGAATCGATTTTTTATAAAACCGGAATTTTTTTCAAACCGGAGCGTAATTAACCGGTTTTATCCGATCCGATCCGGTTTTAATCCGATCCGAAACCGGTTACACTTTTGTCCGAGAAAATCCGGTTTTAATCCGTACGAAACCGGTTACACCTCTGTCCGAGAAAATCCGGTTACAATCCGAAAATCCGGTCCCAAAAAAACCGAAAAAATCCGGTCCGGATTTTATCCGATCCGGCTCGGATTAAAATCCGAAGATGTGCACCTCTATGTGTATGTGTGTCGAACCCTAAAGGTGTTCTTCTTGCCATCGAATTCAAGAGGAGAGAGGGACATAGTTTTTAATTTTATTAAAAACTTAACCTTTAAATATGAGAATTAAAATTTTATTTATAATAATTTAGATAACAATCTAATAATTCAGGATAAAATTACCACGCCCATTTAAAAGATATCACTTATCCACCATGTTTTTGTAATATAAAGGGTTTAGTTCATAAAAGTGTATCTAACTTTACACTTTTTGCTATTGTATGTACTGAACTTTCAAACTTACTATTTGATATATTAAACTGTTGGGGAGATAGCAATATCAAACCTAAATCAAACCTGTCTATTAATTAAAATAGGATTTGATGTTAACAAAACCACTTATTTAGTTTAGGCTTAGTTAAATGAAAAACATGTGTTGTTTTTCATGTTAGACTTAAAGAAAATTGTAAGAAAGAAGTGTCAGCTGACAAATCATAGTGTCAGCTGAACACTGAGTATCAGCCAAAGGACCAGCTTCAGAAAAATCAGCTGAGAAGAAAAGATCAGTCAAAAAGCATCAGCTGAGAAATCACATTGGATCAGCTGATGGCCTAAAACCATCAGCTAACAAAGATTTCAAGATCAGCTGAGCAGTCAAGGATCAGCTGACACAATTACTTTCATCAGCTGATGCCTCCCATCTGTCAGATAAGGTATTTGCTACTTATCCATTCTTTTCTTCATGAGCTGATCATACTCAAATGATTAGCTGAGCCCTTGGGATCAGCTGACAGTTTAGTTTGATCAGTTTATTAGCTATACTTTGATTTGTATTATTAGATGAGCATTTCGATCAGCTGAGCAAATCTAGTCAGCTGAGTCTTTCACATATATCCTTAGCTGAGCAAAATTACATTTGCAGTTCAGTGTCTGTTAACTGAGTCTTTATTGTATATCTCAGTTAATAGCTTTTCTATGTAATATTTTCTTTAGTCAAAGGCAGAACATGTGTTGTTCATATTATGCCTTAGATCTTTCTGTGTAAAAGTACTTAGCACTTTTTGTATCTGCAAAGAAACAAAAAGGATAGATCTTTATCCCCTGGAAAAGGAGAAAGATATTTTCGAAGAGAAGATCTCGAAGATATGCTGCTTCAACTAAGTATGGCTGACAACTCTATACTTGGTAAAGTCAAATCTTCAGAAAGCATGATGTTGATTAAAGTACAAGCATGGAAAGAGAAGTTTACTCTCCCAAGACATAAAGGTAGTACTTTAATAATATAATAATAGATAGTGGATAAACTTATTACTGAAAGGTATGGTTACTTTACACGCTTTGCTTGTAAAGTTAACTTTCCTCTCACCCACTACCTTTATCTATTATAATATTATTAAACCAAGTACCTTTGTCTCCTTCTCTCTTCATCAACCCGGACACTTTGCTTATATATACTCATGCATGGAAACATGCTAAGAGGGCGAATAGATAGTTGAATACTGAAATATCATTTGTTGAGAACTAGAAGAGTTAGCATTTTACTTTCAGTATAACAAACTTGTTCATGTGTTGAACATCTTAAACATAAGTTGTTTAGAATTAGCTCTGTCTATGTGTTAGACTAATTTAGTTGCCACCTTTTATTGAACTTAGATTTTTCGCATCTAGTTCATGTAATTTCTTGATTCACATCAATAAGAATTATATAAAAGTAAACCGTGTGTCTCTTAAATTTTTATTTGCTAAAGTTTGTATTCAACCCCCCCTTCTACAAACATTTGTTATTGTAGTATCCATTCGGGACCAACAACTGGTATCAGAGCAGGCTACATAATTCATATCTAAGATCTGTTTTGCTTACTCCTCAACTGCTTCTACCCCACACTACAAAATGGCCACTCTTGTTGCTGCTTCTAACGGTTCTTCCAACAATGGCTCACTCACAAGATGTCCAACGTTTGATGGAGAGAACTTCTCTCTCTGGAAGAGTAGAGTTCTTCTCTATATGTCAAGCCTTGATGATGTGATGCTTAAAACTGTTACTGAAGGTCCTTATGTTCCTTCCTCAACAATTCAAGTGACTGAAGCAACTGATGAAGCTCCTGCTGTTGAAAGACTGATTATAAAGGCTATAAATCAGTGGTCTGATGAAGACAAAAGGCTTGTTAATCTTGATGTTAAAGCAAGAACAACCTTAGTCTCTGCACTACCAAATGATGTCTATCATCAAGTTCTTAACTGCAAATCTGCAAAAGAGATGCTAGACACTTTGACTGTTGCATATGAAGGTACTGAAGAAGTGCAGGAGAACAAGAAACTCCTTCTGGTTAGAGAATATGAGTTCTTCTTCGCTCATAAAGGTGAAAGTCTTACTCAGACTTACACCAGGTTCAACTGCCTTATTAATGACTTAAGAAGGGTAGAAGTTTCCAAGAGCAACAAGGAACTTATAAACAAGTTTCTAGACTCTCTCCCATAAACTTGGGATCATTTTATCACTGTGCTTAAACATGGCGAGAAAATCAAGGGTCTTTCACTTGTTGGCTTATATGGAAACCTTATGAATCATGAACAATCAGTGAAACAAAGGAAACTCTCTACCAAGGATATGAAGGAGGCTGCAAAAGCTCCATCTACTTCCCTTGTGTCTAAGGATACAAGATCTAGGAGTTTTGCTGCAGTTGTGGATGAGTCCAGTGATGAGGAGGAAGAAGAGGAATCTTCTGATGAAGAGCAAGTGGCTGATGGGGATGAAGTTATGGAGAACATGGATAGCATCGAAGCTGCTGTTGAGCAGGCTGCCATGTTAGTTAAAAGGTTCAAACCTTTCTTGAAAAGAAAGGGTGTCAAGAGGTTTGAAAGGAAACCCTTCAAAGGAGAAAGAGCCATGTCAAAACCAAAGGCTTCTGAAGGTTGTTTCTCTTGTGGCAAGACTGGTCACTATGCCAGTGAATGTAAGTTCAGAGGAAACACAGGCTTCAAGGGTTCCTCAAGCTCAGATAGCAAGATTGATTATGAAGCCAAGTATAAGAAACTTCTTGCTGCTGTCCTTGACAAGAAGAAGAAGAAAGCTTAGAACAGGGTGCTGGTTGCTGAAGAAGAAGATTGGGCTGAGGAAAATCTCTCAAGTGATGAAGATGAGGTTCTCACAGCTCAGTTCAGTTTGATGGCCAACACAGCAAGTACAAGTTCCTTTGATGAGGACATGAAGAAAGCTGCTAAAGCTTATACTTCTCCTGACTGGGATCCCTCTTCTATGTATCAGGTTGGAAAATTTATTAACTATGAAGATAATGAAAAGAATACTATGTTTGATTATCTGTGTGTTGAGTTTCAGTCAAATATTCAAAGAGAAAAGAAGCTAAAATTAGAAATAGAATCACTAAAAGAGAAATTAAGTCTTAAAGATGAGAAACTGAAACAAATGACCAAACTGGAAGATGATTCAGCTAATCAAAAGATACTTAATCAGATCTTGGTAAAAGAAACTGATATCGCCTAAAATACACATATTATTAATATGCGATATCTGATTCTTTGATTGCATTATTATGATAAATTAAGTTAATTATCTACTTAATTTGTTTTAATATGTGTTGTAGGGCTCTTGAGAGAAGAAATAGAGAATTTGATAAGAGATGGTGAAGAAAAGAGGAAGTGACAGCTTTGACACCTCTTCAATGTTTGGGTCATATCTCATTCATACGAACTCAAAACGAGGTGATTCAAAAGGCTATGAAAACTAGAGAAAACGAGCTTAAATGATATTATGTTTATACTATTCAATTGGGCTGTGATTCTATTCATATGGGCCGAGAACAGAAATGAGAAAAAAGAAAGAAATAATTACATGGGTTGTCGGTCATGCTAATAATTTGGTGGAGGTGCATTTGGGCTCACAAGCCCAATACACAAATTAAAAGGAGATTACGTGAGGAGTTGATATATATATCAGAAGACGGCGGCGGCAGAGGAGATAATTAGATACGTATTCCAGAAGCGGCAGTCAACGAAAAAAGTGACATGCGACAGTTTTAAAGGAGCGATCAGTGATGCAGAGGAGAGGTTTCAACATCTGCAGGGTTGATTTGGGTTGCTATCATCGGTATATAATGGTTTGCAATTTCAGTTTTACTCTGTATTTGTTTTTTAACTTGTCTATGAGTTAGACCTTTCTTGTATTTACCATGATGAACAAACCCTAGTTTTGATTTGTATCTTTATTCATAAATATATGATTGGTTTTGTTTATGTTTAATCATGAACCTTGAGTTTTTGATCTTAACTTTTACTGAGTAATCTGTTAGATACAGACGTGTATTTTCTTCTGGATTATTGTTTGCTTGATCTGAGACAATGACGTTTGCATTCAATAGGATAGATAACTTTTCTGAGATAATGAGGGTTAAGATTATTCAGTAATACCATAGATAAAAGTTTGAGTCTAATTCACCATACAACGAGAGTTAAGTGTGTTTTGGAAAGATTAAGTCGTAATCGGATTAGTAGGACTGATGGTTGTTGGTTCGAACGCCCTTAGAAACCTGTCATATTATTTATGTTTATAACAAATTGAACCTAGGGGGAGTGATTCATTGGTAAGTACATCTCTATCAATTGATTTCAACTTCTTAAAATTGTTTCTAGTTTATTGCTTTAATTTAATAATTCAAAACCTTGGTAGCGGTTAGCTACTAGTTTCAAAAAACCCTTTCTTTACTTTAAAGCATTTTAGTTTAACTAGGTGATTTCTTAATAGTATATTCCATAACTGTTCCCTGTGGAGACGATCCTGGTCTTGCCTGGTTTACTGCTATACGATCGGGTGCGCTTGCCCGTTAGTGTGTCAGTCAATACGGTTAGATTAATTTATAAATTTAAGACTGATATTCGCGTATCAAGTTTTAAATTTATAAATTAATCTAACCGTATTGACTGACACACTAACGGGCAAGCGCACCCGATCGTATAGCAGTAAACCAGGCAAGACCAGGATCGTCTCCACAGGGAACAGTTATGGAATATACTATTAAGAAATCACCTAGTTAAACTAAAATGCTTTAAAGTAAAGAAAGGGTTTTTTGAAACTAGTAGCTAACCGCTACCAAGGTATGAAAATATTTAATTAAAGCAATAAACTAGAAACAATTTTAAGAAGTTGAAATCAGTTGATAGAGATGTATTTACCAATGAATCACTCCCCCTAGGTTCAATTTGTTATAAACATAAATAATATAATAGGTTTCTAAGGGCGTTCGAACCAACAACCATCAGTCCTACTAATCCGATTACGACTTAATCTCTCCAAAACACACTTAACTCTCGTTGTATGGTGAATTAGACTCAAACTTTTATCTATGGTATTACTGAATAATCTTAACCCTCATTATCTCAGAAAAGTTATCTATCCTATTGAATGCAAACGTCATTGTCTCAGATCAAGCAAACAATAATCCAGAAGAAAATACACGTCTATATCTAACAGATTACTCAGCAAAAGTTAAGATCAAAAACTCAAGGTTCATGATTAAGCATAAACAAAACCAATCATATATTTATGAATAAAAATACAAATCAAAACTAGGGTTTGTTCATCATGGTAAATACAAGAAAGGTCTAACTTATAGACAAGATAGAAAACAAATACAAAGAAAAACAAAAATTGCAAACCATTATAGACCGATGATAGCAACCTAAGTTAACCCTGCAGATGTTGTAGTCTCTCCTCTCCATCATTGATTGCTTCCTAAAACTGACGCATGTTACCCTTCTCGTCGACTGCCATATGAAATACATTATATGTTCTCCTTCTTTCTGCCGTACGTAACTTCTTAAATATATATTGTGATAATCTCTCCCGGTTGTTGCTTGAAGATATATATCATCCGATAATTATTCGGCAGCCGCCGTATATATTTGAAAATTACCACGCGCCTAATTAGTTCCCCTCGAATTAAATGGCCACTTGATTGGTTTTTGTTTTGGGCTTCTTAGCCCACAATAGCACTCCACAAAATCACAAATAATCAGCATGGCCGCCTGTGGTTTTTTTCTTTTTGTTGATATATATCTCTCTCAACTAACATCACTCCTAAATTGAAATATAAAGCCCACGTAATGTTTCTTTTTTTATCTCACTTCTGTTCTCGGTCCAATAAGCAGCAAATCACGATCCAAGGAAATAGAATAAACATCATATTATTGTGGCCCATTTTATCTAGTTTTCATGGCTTTTTGAATCACCTCATTTCGAGTTGAAACGAGTGAGATACGATCCAAACATTGAAAATGTGTCAAAGCTGTCATTTTCTCTTTTCTTCATCATTTCTCATCAAGTTCTCTTATTTCTTTTCTCAAGAGCCCTGAAACATATATTATAAAAAATTAAGTAGATAGTTAACCTAATTCATTATAATAATACAATCAAAGAATCAGATATCGCATATAAATAATATGTGTATTTTAGGCGATATCAGAAACCAATGAAGCAACAATAAAGTTTAATGACCTTCAAAAAGTAGTTAGATCTTGGTGTGTTTCTGCTGAGAAGACCACTCAGTGTGTCAATAAGCAGATTCCAAAACAAGTTCAAGCTATTATTAGTAGAAATTATTCCCAAGCTGCTAACTGTGTTGATTTTAACAAGGACATAAATATCTTAGAAAAAGCTGATATTTTACCTCTTACCTTTTAAAAAATCGTAAAAGGAAAAAGTATTATCACTAACAGATTTGTTAAAAGTAAAAGTACTCAGCTGAAAGACTCAACCTCTTCAAAAGTTGATTCAAGTTCTATTGTTTTGACAGAAAGTAAAAGTACTGAAAATTTAATTGTAAAGGAAGTAAGTAAATGAATGGAATAATTTGTTGATACCAAAGAGACATTCTGTTGTTAAACCTTGAAAATTGATACATTAAATTTAGGAACTCAGCTGAATGAAAATTCATTAGCAAATGATGTTACATCAGCTGATAAAAAATTAGATGATAACTGCACAGCTGATATCCTGTCAGCTGATCATGGATCCTCTTCTGTTTGTTTAGCTAATCAAACTTCACTTCAAATTCTTTTAATAGGAGAAACCAAGGGAAAAGGACCTTTTGTTTACAAAAAGTCTAAGTCTGCCACACCTAAAGTTGATCAAAAACTCACTTTAACTAAGGGTCAACCTAAAATGACTGTAAACAAAGACCTCATTAGTTTACAGAATCAGCTGCAACAGCTGAATGGTGAAATCTGTCAGCTGATGACCCATAGTCATCAGAAAACAGTTAAGACATCTCTTAGGCAATTACCAAAACATGTTAAAGGCTCCAAAAATAAAAAATGTTATAAATGTGGGAGCAAAGAACATAAGGCAAGTAATTATTCTCTTGAAGGTAACTCAAGACAGCGGACTGATAATGATAACACAGTTGTTTCTCTCATTCATAAACAACCTAATATAAAGTGGATGGCTAGGTGCAATCCACAGGAGTCCACTTAAATGTGGATGCCCAAATGTCACTAACCTTCTTTCAATCACATCTATGCAGGGTCTGAACACGTGGTATCTTGACAGTGGATGTTCAAGGACCATGACAGGTTGTAAAGCTTTGCTTAGTAACTACAAGAAGGAAAAAGGTCCAAGAGTAACCTTTGGTGATAACAATTGTGGGCAAACAAAAGGCTACGGAGAACTTCATAATGGGAACCTAACCTTGTCCAAAGTATCATATGTTAAAGGGCTTAAGTACAATCTTATCAGCATAAGTCAGTTATGTGATGGTGATCATAAAGTCCTCTTTACAAAGACAGGTGGTTCCATTTTAGATCAAGAAGGTAAAACAATAATTTGTGCAAAGAGAACCAAGGATGTATATACTCTTGATATATCCTCTGGTGATCCATCCAAGTTAACCTGTTTGTATACCAAATCTGTAACTGACACAAACTGGTTATGGCACAAAAGGCTTTCCCATTTAAACTTCAAAAACATTAACAAGTTGAGCAAGGGTGAACTAGTGTTAGGACTACCTTCACTGACGTATGTTAAGCCTAAACCTTATTCTGCTAGTGAGAAGGGAAAGCAGCACAAGACTTCATTTCCATCTAAGCAAGCCTTCTCTATTACTGAACCTTTCTACATGTTGCACATGGATCTATTTGGTCCTGTTGCTACTGCTAGTATTGGTGGAAGTAAATATGCATTGGTAATGGTTGATGAATTCTCAAGATACACTTGGGTCATCTTCCTAAAAGCAAAGAGTGAGGCTGCTGAAGAAATTATAAGTTTCATTAGAAAAAATGGAAGTGCTCAATGGCAATCTGGTAAGGATGCTTAGAAGTGATCATGGAACTGAATTTAGAAATCAAACTCTTGAAGGTTTCTGTGATGAGAAAGGAATATCTCAAAACTTCTCTACTCCAAGGACTCCACAACAGAATGGTGTAGCTGAAAGAAGAAACAGAACTTTGATTGAAGCTGCAAGAACCATGCTGTGTGAAAGTGGTTTAGGATTCAACTTCTGGGCTGAAGCTGTCAGCTGTGCATGTTTTACTCAGAACAGATCCCTTGTAATCAAGAGGCACAACAAGACTCCTTATGAAGTGCTCAAGGGAAGGAAGCCTAACATCAGCTTTCTGCACATCTTTAGGTGTCAGTGTTTCATTCTGAACCAGAAAGATCAATTGCAGAAGTTTTCACCAAAAGCTGATGAAGGTGTGTTTGTTGGATATTTTGTGATCTCCAAAGCTTACAGAATCTACAATCTCAGAACAAAGGTCATAGAAGAATCAATCAATGTAAGTTTTAATGAAAATGACTTTGTTGCTTCCTGTTCTACTAATCCATCTACAGGTGAGGAATTTAATGATCTGCTACATACTGAAGAAAACATTCCAGTATTAGCTGATCCACTCCCATCAGCTGATCCAATCTCATCAGCTGACATAGATGACTTAGATGAACCTGTTCCAAACCTACAAAACACCTCTGCACATCCTATCCTGAATCAACCCACACTTTTACTAAATGATGAGAATCATGATTCAACATCAATGGACTCTAATTCCATATCAAACATTCCCTCATCAGTAGAAGTACCATCAGATTGTAACCAAGAAATTCTGTCAGCTGATCAACCAGAAGTCTCATTAGCTGATCCAAACCAAAGAATTTCAACTCCCCAAGTCCAAAACAATCCAAACACTCCCTTAATCCAAAATGCATATAAGGACCACAAGGATCATCCTAAAGATCAGGTCATAGGTAACATAGAAGCACCTGTACTAACAAGATCAAAAGCTTGTAATTTTTGTTTATACACAGGTTTTGTTTCCATTATTGAACCAAAGAAGGTAGATGAAGCTCTAACTGATCCTCACTGGATAAATGCCATGCAAGAAGAATTGGCTGAATTTACAAGAAACAATGTATGGACTTTGGTGCCAAGACCAAAGGACAAATCCATCATTGGTACTAAGTGGGTATTCAGAAACAAAATGGATGAACAAGGGCTAATTATCAGAAACAAGGCAAGACTGGTTGCTTAGGGGTACTGTCAAGAAGAAGGTATTGATTATGATGAAACCTTTGCCCCTGTTGCAAGACTTGAAGCCATAAGGTTGTTTCTTGCTTATGCTGCCTTCAAAGACTTCAAAGTATTCCAAATGGATGTTAAGAGTGTTTTCCTCAATGGTGAACTGAAGGAAGAGGTGTATGTTAAACAACCTCCAGGTTTTGAGGATGCAAGCAAGCCAGACCATGTATACTTCTTGAACAAAGCTTTGTATGGTCTGAAGAAAGCTCCAAGAGCCTGGTATGATACCCTCTCTTCTTTTCTGACCAATAAAGGATTTATAAGAGGAAGCATAGATAGCACTTTGTTTATAAGAAAATTCAAGGGTGATGTGATTCTTGTACAAATTTATGTAGATGATATAATTTTTGGGTCTACAAATGTTGATCTTTGCAAAAAGTTTTCCAAACTCATGTATGATAATTATCAAATGAGTATGATGGGTGAGTTAAACTATTTTCTAGGTCTTCACATTAAACAAGAGGTTGATGGAATTTTCATTCATCAAACAAAGTATGTAAATGACTTACTTAAGAAATTTGAGCTTGAAAACTGTTCTTCAATGAAAACCCCTATGTCCACTGCCTTAAAGCTTGGAAAGGACACTGATGGTAAATCAGTGAACATTACAGCTAATAGAGGTATGATAGGGTCTCTTTTATACCTCACTGTAAGTAGACCAGATATTATGTTTTCAACATGTGTTTGTGCTAGATACCAAGAAGATCCCAAAGAATCTCACTTAGCTGCAGTTAAAAGAATTTTCAGGTATCTCAAAGAAACTCCTAATCTAGGTCTTTGGTACCCCAAAGAATCTGATTTTGAGTTAGTTGGATACACTGATTCTGATTTTGCAGGTTGCACACTAGATAGAAAGAATACATCTGGTGGTTGTCAATTGTTAGGTGGAAGATTAGTCAGTTGGTCAAGCAAGAAACAAAACTCTGTTTCAACTTCAACAGCTGAGGCAGAATACATTGCTGCTGGAAGTTGTTGTGCTCAACTACTATGGCTGCAAAATCAACTACTTGATTATGACATACAGTTTGAAAACTCACCAATTCTGTGTGACAACACTAGTGCCATTTCTATCTCTAACAATCCAGTTTTGCATTCTAAAACCAAGCATATTGAAATCAGACATCATTTTCTTAGAGATAATGTGCAGAAAAAGAAAGTTTCAATGCATTATATAAGTACTGATTTTCAATTAGCTGATCTTTTTACAAAACCTTTGGATGAGTCTCGGTTCAACTTCCTAATATCCAAACTTGGCATGTTAAATATGTAACATATTTCCTTCTTAGGTAGTTAGTTTTGTGTGAAAAAATAATTTTATTTGTGTGTGAAATGAAGTACTTATCTAATCTTCTACATATTTTACTTATGGTAGATCAGCTAATGGAATTATGTCAGCTGACGATCATCAGCTGACACTATACCTCAGCTGATAAACCATCAGCTAAGACTTAGAAGCTCAGCTAAGCGCACTCATTAGCTGACTCTTAATTTTATCTCAACATGGATCAGCTGACACTCTCTTTTGTCAGCTGATGTTTTTCAAAAGTAAAAAATAATGTGTCCCCACACTTATGTTATTAATTTCTCATTTGTATTTATTAAGTTACTAGATCGTATTTAATTTCTGTTAACTTGTCCGTTAGTTGTCCGTGTATTTATTATCTTATCCGTTTATTTACCTTTTTCCAGACGTGACAGTTGTTTTTTGGAAAATATTTGTGTAACAGTTTAGGTTTCCAAGGAAGATATAAAGTGTTTTGAGCGGTTCTTCATTTCTTACGCTTTCAAAATTCCCAAACACTCTTCCTCTCTCAAACTTTCAAACCCTAAACTGTCGTTACTCAAACTTCATTCACTCTGTAATCATGGTGATCTTCAATCCTGCTGCTACTCCAAATGCTATTCCTGGAGAGAATGTAGCTCCTAACTCAGAAATCATCATACGTCCAAACAACTTTCTTATCACCACTGACATTCCCACGAGCAAAGCAAACTAGGGATATGAACCCATGGTCGCATTTATCACTGCTCATCCCCTATTTCGTTGTCTCTCAGCTCATCCTTTCTTCATATTTCGTAATATTGTTGGTGAGATGTGGTACACTGCTAGGTACCATCTTAATCAAAATCTCATTACCTGTACTTGTTTGAATGGCTCCATCAACATCAACATTACTGTTGACATTCTTCGACAAGCCATTTCTCTGCCCAACTTGGCTCCGTATCAACCGTTTGCTCCAATGGATCAAGTTTTGGAGGTTTTACCCCTGATTGGATATAATGCACCAGTTACCCATGGTCAGTATAAATTGTCTGTACTAGGAAACCCATGGAAATACTTGGCGGGTGTGATCATCAAGTGCTTCGGTTATAAATTTGGGAGTCATGACCAAATGAATCCGTCTGAATTGATGATTCTTCATGCTTTGGTCACAGGGAGGAATATTGACTTTGCTCAAGTCATATTCTAAAAAATGGTGGATAAAATCACTCTTGCTACAACCAAGAAATCAACAAGGACTGTTGTTCCCTACCTAAGGTATTTAAGCTTGGTTGAACTTCATCACCTTCAATGGGAACAATATACTGGAATTGCTGCTACTTTGGATACAATGACCATTCCTCAAATGGGACAAAAGACCTTCACTTTGATAAGGGAATTTCAAGGTCCTGCTATCACTGATCAAATGCAAGAGTTGATTGATGTTGCTGTTGAGGATGCTGAAAATGAAGAGGAAGTTGATGCTGAGAATATTGAGGGACAAATGGCTGATGATTCTGAGTCTCCTGATATAATCACTGATCATTCTGAGGAGTCTATGACTCATGCTACAGATGAATCCATTGATGAAGAAGAAGGAAGGGATGCTGATTTGATGGACTCTGCTGACCAAAATATGATGTTTCAAGCAGATTTGTTTGATGAACCAGCACAGGATGAGTCCGTTAATCCTGATGCTGAGGATGATAATGACAATGTTGCTGACAGTGGTAAAAATGACCATGATGAGGGAGATGATGACTTTCATGGTGGTGATACTGGAATTACTTATGCTGAAAATGTTCAAGATACCACCTCATCATCTTCTCAAATTGGGATGCCACTCACACACTTCCCTGTTACTTCCAGCTCAAGCACTCCACAAAATCACCAAACTGGTGATGCAGCTGATGGTCATGATGCTGAGGAAGACACAATTTCTGACAATCTTATTCAACTGATTGAGATCAGCAAGACTCAGCATATCTCAGGTATAATCTCTACCACCCTTGAGGATACTGATGTGGTTGACCCCACCAATGAGAACCCATCCTCTCCTCCAGTTGTAACATACCCACAACTGCCAAGCTCTAGTAAACTCCCAACAGTTGCTAGTTCTACTCCTTTTGTAACCCAAATAGAAACAAGGTCATTAGAGATGGTGCATACTGCACTTATCTCAGAGGAAATGCACACTGCACCTCTGACCTCAACTCCTATAGATACCTCTTATGTTGAGGGGGAGCTTATAGATGTTGATTACACCTTTCAACCGGTAGGTGTGTCCTCCTAACAGGGCACATCTGTAAATATGGGATTGCTGCAATCTGGGTCACCTTCCCAACAGGGTGATACCATTGAAAGACAGATCTTCTCCCAAGGTCATACTGTGTCTTCAGCCCCTGTGTGTCAAGCCTTTCCCTTAGTAAGTTCACAACAACTTGCTACTGTAATAAGGGATACTCAATTGAGTGCAACCCTCACTCACACTCACATACTTGCACCTATTTTTGATTCAATTCTTACACATACTAGTGCACTACCTGTCAATACTAGTGGCATAAACCAGCCATTGGTACAGGGTACAATTTCTGCTCCCAGTGATCTTAGGCCTCTATACCAAGGTCTAAGTGAGGGACCACAATCCATTCCAGTTCTAAGCACAATCTCTCAATCAACTCTCACTTAGCCCATTCCCTCTACCTCTTCTGAACCCTCACCCCAAATTCTTCAAAGCCTATTGTCCATCTCTCAAAAGATGGATAGTCTTCAAGCCTCCTTCACATCTTTTCAACATAAAACAGAAACTCAACTCTCTCATCTAACCCAAGAGATTGAGTCACTCAAATCTACCCACACCCAAACCCAACCTACACCTGTTCCTGTTGATCTCTCCCCAATTCTAACCAAATTAGATCAACTTCTTACCCAAACTTCTAAACCTACTCCTACCCCATCTCCTCCCATCTCAAACCAAACCATCACCTCCTTAAACCACATAATTTCTAATATTCTTTCCCAACTTCCAACCATAAGACCTTCACCTCCAAACATCTCTGTCACCATCCCTGACTCTCTTCTCAGAGTCCCCTCTTTTCTTCAAACCATAGCAACTGATGTAACCAATCTAAGCCATTCCTCTTCCCAAAGGCACAGTGCAACCCTGCAGGCTTTCACCAAAATCACTGATGCTGTCCTAAGCCTACGACAACCTCCTATCCCTCCCTCTACCTCCACTCCTTCTTCATCTCCTCAATCCTTTGTCCCACCTTCTGTTGTCAATCCTTCTGAAAACTTTCCTTTTTCATTTGTTGATGACAAAAAGGGGGAGAAGTCAGTTAGAGATCCTTCACCAGAGGATGTGGATGCCCCCAATGAAACAGATCCTCAAAGAAATTCAGATGTTGAGGGCGAGAATCAATCTGAGGGGGAGCAACCTGCTCAAGAAAAGCAGAGGCCAAAAAGAAGACTCAAACAAATGGCTAGAAGGAAGAGTGCAAAGAAATCAAAGCAAGGTGAATCCTGTGCTCCAATTGAACTACCATCTAATGATTCTGATGATGATGATGAAGATGAACTGCCTCTGTCCTCTCTGCTTAACTTGAAAAAGCAGAGTCTCTTAACTCAAGCTCCAACATTCCAAGCTTCCTCTCCTGTTCAATCAAGTCAACCAACTCCCAATAGTACATCAAGGAGAAAAGGAAAGAAAATTATGTCTGCTGAGGAGATTGAAGCAGAAGAAAGGAAGGAAGAGCAACTCAATCAAGAGGATGAGAATCTTAGAGAGCTAAGTGAACTGGCTGCTGCTCTTGGTACAACCATTGAAGAAATTCTGAAAACCAAGGAGAGACACCAGGATTTCACTACTCCTGAAGATCTTGCTGCAATCATTGGTGTCACTAATGATGAATTGGGAGAACTACAAGAAGAAGAAATCATCATGCTATCCTCTCAATCAAATCCAACACAAGCTGCACCACAGCAAGATGATCCTTCTGCCAAGAAAGGTCCTAAAAGAGGAAGAACTCACAGAGAAGCCATTCAAGCATTGCATGAGTTCAACTTTGGAGTTACAACTCAGCAATCTGAAAGGGAGATCAGAGAGCTCTTGGAAAACAAGAAGAACTTGGTAGAAAGAAAGGATCTAAATCTCATCTCCAGAGTCACTCCATATAAGGGAACAGATGAAGGGCCATATCTCATATTAGTAAGAAGAGATGAAAGAAAAACACAACAGAATGCCTATCTTCATCACTGCAAACTGTTCTCCTTCAGTGAGATGATTGAAACTCTGTACCATCTCCTTAAATCCAAAAGTGAAATTGCCACAAGGTTCATAAGCAAATTCGAATACTGGATCAGAATGTCTGTCTACCACAGGATATGCACTCATGATCAATTTGTGGAACACATTGATGTGATTGAGGATGCCTTCAAGAAATCCTCCAAAGCTTTTGTACCTGATGAACAGATCATACTCAATCCTAATCATCCTTACATGTCTGCATATGAAAATCTCAATGCTGCTCTGCCCTCCAACATTGAACCAGAAATGTTTAAGTACATAACTGAACCTGAAAGAGGGATGTTCTTCAAGAACAGAGTTGGTGTTTGGAGATTCCTAAGAGAAACTGACTTAGGAAGAGCCCCTGGAGAGTTAATCTTTCAAGCTAAAACTTCAACAAGGGGACAGACAGGAAGTGAACATTTTGAAGGTCTGATTCAAGCAAGGGTTGAAGAGTTGTTGGCTGCAAATCCTCTGGACATACTTCTGAATGTAAAAGAAGAACCTTGGTGGGAATGAAGACCACTTCATAACTAGATTAGATGTAATTTCAATTCCTAGAATAGTTCTACTTCTGTACTTAGTTTAACTCATAGTTAGATTGCTCTGTACAAACACTGATGTAAATACTTTGTTCTGTAATCAAGCTTGAAACTTTGATCATGGACTACTTGGCTAAAAATGCTAGTATAAATGACTCTTAGTAGATAGCTCACATAGTGTAAATATAGAAAATATTAAAAAACCTAAAAACAGAAAAAGGATAGAAAAGATACCACAAAAACAGAAATATGGTACTTCATAAATGAAAAGATTCCAAAAACAGAATATCAGGGAACATATATTAAAGAGTTACCAAAAACAGATAGCTAGGTAACCAAATTGCACTTAAAAGTTATATCCTTACAAATCCTAGTCAAACTGATTCTTCTTAAACAAGATAAGGTTTTGTCATCATCAAATAGGGGGAGATTGTTGGAGAGATAACAATATCAAACCTAAATCAAACATGTCTATTAATTAAAATAGAATTTGATGTTAACAAAACCACTTATTCAGTTTAGGCTTAGTTAAATGAAAAACATGTGTTGTTTTTCATGTTAGACTTAAAGAAAATTGTAAGAAAGAAGTGTCAGCTGACAAACCATAGTGTCAGCTGAACACTGAGTATCAGCCAAAGGACCAGCTTCAGGAAGATCAGCTGAGAAGAAAAGATCAGTCAAAAAGCATCAGCTGAGGAATCACATTGGATCAGCTGATGGCCTAAAACCATCAGCTAACAAAGATTTCAAGATCAGCTGAGCAGTTAAGGATCAGCTGACACAATTACTTTCATCAGCTGATGCCTCCCATCTGTCAGATAAGGTATTTGCTACTTATCCATTCTTTTCTTCATGAGTTGATCATACTCAAATGATTAGCTTAGCCCTTGGGATCAGCTGACAGCTTAGTTTGATCAGTTTATTAGCTATACTTTAATTTGTATTATTAGCTGAGCATTTCGATCAGCTGAGCAAATCTAGTCAGCTGAGTCTTTCACATATATCCTTAGCTAAGCAAAATTACGTTTGCAGTTCAGTGTCTGTTAACTGAGTCTTTATTGTATATCTCAGTTAATAGCTTTTCTATGTAATATTTTCTTTAGTCAAAGGCAGAACATGTGTTGTTCATATTATGCCTTAGATCTTTCTGTGTAAAAGTACTTAGCACTTTTTGTATCTGCAAAGAAACAAAAAGGATAGATCTTTATCCCCTGGAAAAGGAGAAAGATATTTTCGAAGAGAAGATCTCGAAGATATGCTGCTTCAACTAAGTATGGCTAGCAACTCTATACTTGGTAAAGTCAAATCTTCAGAAAGCATGGTGTTGATTAAAGTACAAGCATGGAAAGAGAAGTTTACTCTCCCAAGACATAAATGTAGTACTTTAATAATATAACAATAGATAGTGGATAAACTCATTACTGAAAGGTATGGTTACTTTACACGCTTTGCTTGTAAAGTTAACTTTCCTCTCACCCACTACCTTTATCTATCCTAATATTATTAAACCAAGTACCTTTGTCTCCTTCTCTCTTCATCAACCCGGACACTTTGCTTATATATACTCATGCATGGAAACATGCTAAGAGGGCGAATATATAGTTGAATACTGAAATCTCATTTGTTGAGAACTAGAAGAGATAGCATTTTACTTTTAGTATAACAAACTTGTTCATGTGTTGAACATCTTAAACATAAGTTGTTTAGGATTAGCCCTGTCTATGTGTTAGACTAATTTAGTTGCCACCTTTTATTGAACTTAGATTTTCCGTATCTAGTTCATGTAATTCTTGATTCAAATCAATAAGAGTTATATAAAAGTAAACCGTGTGTCTCTTAAATTTTTATTTGCTAAAGTTTGTATTCAACCCCCCCTTCTACAAACATTTGTTGTTGTAGTATCCATTCGGGACCAACATAAACTTTTCAAAGTTTACCATTTTATGTATTTTACTTGGTATCGCAGGTAAGATGTTGATGTGGCAAAGGTTTGGCTTATGTGGATGATGACATGGCATGTAACTTGAATTTTGTATGATTTAAAAAAATAAAAAATAAATTACTTTATTAATATATAAATAAATAATATTAATAATAGTAAAGATAAACAATGAATCTGCAATCGATTTCTCTGTTTCATCGATTTGGTGTTCATCGATTTCTGCAATCGATTTGTTGTTCACGGATCTCCGCCGCGCACCGGCCCCACGGTTGCCGTCGGACACCTCTGAACTTCTTCTCCGATGATTGCATTATTCTCATGTGCCTTATTTTGCGTTGACCGTGTTTAGGGCTCCTAGAATGTTTCAGTTCTGTTCTTGTAGCATCTCAGTTCGATTTAGGGTTCTTGGACACAACCACCGTCGAGTTCCGATACCACTACCACCGTCGATTGCTTCCCATCGGTCCGTCGATGGTTCGAACCCGAGTTTAAATATGTTGCGATTCAGGTTCATCTTCATCCATCTTCAACGATCTGCATCAGGTATGTAGTTTTTGGGTTTTAATTTCAGTTTCAGATTTTATTTTAGAATTTGGGTTTAGGGTTCTTGATTTATAAAGGTTCTTGATTCTTCCGTTTCAGTTTCAGATCTGTAAATTTATTTTCATTTTTCCATTAGCGTTCGATTTAGGGTTGAGTTTTACATCTGTAAAACAACGATTTAGGCTTCTGCTCGATTTCATCTTCATGGTGATTTTTGGTTCTATGTTCATATCTCTTTATGGCTTCAAGGATTCTATGTTAATTTTTCTCTATGGCTTCAAGTATTTCAGATGATTGAAGATGATGGCGATGATGAAGATCATCTTTCTGTTCTTCGTTGAGTTTTTTAATTTTTTTAATTTAGGTATACACACATGGCAATTATTTAGTGATGTGTAATTTTAAAAATATTAAAAATCAAACAAATTACCTGCAACCTGGAGAAGAGGTAACACAATACATTAAATTGTAACTTTTAAAAAGTTTGATATATCAAACGATAAGTTTGAAAGTCCAGTACATACAATAGCAAAAGGTGTAAAGTTGGATGCACTTTATGAACTAAACCCTAATATAAAAAACCTTTTATTTAATCAAATAAGTTAGACAAAAATTTCATATATGTGGGAGATAGTTCATATTAAAAAACATATTAAAACCTTTGTGTTTTGTAGATATATTTCTTTAAAAAACGTGGAGGTAAATCTCATAATGTTCAAATTGCCCCTCATTAATTACCTTAAACCTGGGATAAGTTTGATTTAATTAAGGTTATCCACTAACAACTATTTAATCGGGTTCTGGACCCTTCATTTTTTGGTTAATGGCTATAATTTGTTATGACAGTTCTCATTCGAAGCCATATAATATATATATATATATATATATATATATATATATATATATATATATATATATATATATATATATAACTAAAATATACAAATATATACATATTTCGTTTTTTTCCAGAAATTCTATTAATAGTTTAAGCAAAAATCATTTAAGAAATTTTTGAACAACTTAATTAATACTATACCTTCATAAATAAAACCTTAGTGGAATAATATTTATTCTCTCTCATAAGTTAAAACTAAACTTATTAAATGATTTAAATGATTATTATAAATCTCACTCTTTGAGTGAGGTTGCATTACTTCATAGTTTAGAGACACTCATAGTTATAAAGTGTGACCTTGAGTGTCATATGACATTGGATGTAACATCACTATATTGCTAACCGTGCACATATATATCTAACAGTCTCCCCATGTGCACGTTGGAGATAATAGACTCCCCTGGACACGAACTTAGGTTAGTCGGACCATTAGAACTCTTATACCTAGGTAGGTGATAAGAAAAAAACATAACAAACTTTCCTGAAACAACTGTTAATTAAACGGGTATACTTTAGGCTTTTCCATTTGCTAAGAGTCAATGCCAGCAAAAGCGTGTACTCCATTTAATAATAACCACCTGCAATAAAAAAACACTCGGAGCATATATTAAAATAAAGTAGATCAAGGCAAAGAATCACTCAACCACTAAAAAGAAAACACATGAAAAGAAAAAGAAAATCCTAACTCATTTTTGTAGGAATCACGGTTGCATTTAGCGTATGCAATAAGCCTTTAAACCCCTCGATAGCCCGAGTGGACAAGTTATAGTTTCGTGAGGGTTTCTAGTCAACACACCCATAAAGTTGGAACAGAAAGGGAAAGAAACCAAAAATAAAGAAGAATGAAAAACCTAAACTAAACACGGGTTGCCTCCCGAGAAGCGCTTGTTTTTGTCCGAGTCTCTAGCTTGACTCTGGATATATTCACTGTGAATTTGAACGAAAGACCCCACACTGGCAATCAAGTGCGGGTGGTGTTAGATTATGTTCAGAGATAGATAACATGTATCATCGTGTCCAATACTATGTGACACTAAAGGATCACACCGCTGCACACCCAATTAGAACCTTTTGGATTATAGCTATTTGTGTGGAAAAGAATAATTAATTAGTTTAATTAATTATTGAGAAAGAGAAAAATAATAATAGTTAATTATTATTAAAAGATAGATGTTAATATTTAGTTTAAATATTAACGAGACCAATTAATTAACAGTTATTAATTAATTAGAAAGGTCGAGGGTATTTTCTATAATTGGTTAATAGTTTAATTAAAGTTGGGCTTTAATTAAACGGGCTTGGGCCTAATAAGGGTTTAATATACATAAACCTTATTAAGCCTCATTAATCACATAAGTCAATTACAATTTACAAAAAGATAACCCTAAACTCTCCTACCCTCTCTCTCTAATCGGCGGCCCTCTCTCTCTCTCTCTCTTCGAGAAGTCGGAGGCGACGCAAGCAACCGAGCCGCAGGCGGCGGCGATCGGCGGCGGCTATACACACACACGTATGGGTCACGGTTATTTGATCCAAGGTTTAATCCTTAGGCGATCTAGCAGCCAGTTCGAGGTGGTGCAGTAGCGGTGGAGAACCTGCAGCTGTCTAGAGGATTGAAGAAAAGTTTTTGGTTTCATAAAGGTATAACTTTTCTAATCTTTTTCCTCTTTTAGTTTCTGTACGAGTTAGATGAGATCACTGGAGGGGGTTTTATTCCGATGTGCATGTTTTTATACCCTACAAAACCCTTCAGTGGTATCAGAGTCACTTCTAACCTCGTAGGAGACTAGGTAGGTTTCTTTTTATTCTGATGAAAAAGGTTTATCTTTTATCAAGGAAAAAGGTTTATAAAAATCAAGTTTTTTTTATTGGATAAACCTTTTGATAAAAGATTATTAGATTTAATTATTAGTTAAATCTGTTTTTTTATTTTTTTTTATTTGCGAAAAACCGAACCACCACCCTCATCGGCGGCGACCTCAGGCGGTGGCCGTGGTTGGTCGGCGGCGCCCAGCAGCGGCGTTGATTGATCGACGGCGGTCCCAGGCGGGGCGGCGGTTGCCAGCCACGATCGACGACAGCCCAGCAGCGGCGAAAGTCGATCGGTCCGCCAAGAATGGTGGTCGGCGACGTGGTGGTGCTCGGCGACTAGGGCAGCGATGGCTGCGGTGTGGTGGGCTACAGCCCAGGAGCCACGGCCCAAGAACTGGCCCAGCCGTGTCTCGGGTTCGAAAGGGGCTACGGCCCAGTTTCTCTTTTCGGCCCAAGTTCGTTTGTCTCGGCCCAGTTTGAATATTTGACCCAGTTTGCGGTTCGAGTATTTGAGGTCAACATTAAATTAAAAGTACAGTTGTTATTTTTAATTTAAAGGTTTAAATATTATTTTGAGTTTTTTGATTTTATTATCAAAGTATAAAACTTGAAATATATTTATTGCAAATAAAGGAAAAACAATATAGGGGTTTTAACAGGTTGTTAGAATCAGTATTTTTTTCATCAAGATGAATGATTAGAAATCAGTTGCTTTACTTTCATGTATTAGTAAATGTTTGGGATGTCATAGCCAAGCCCTAGACCTTGTGGATTGTTTTAATTTCCTGCACTTGTGGTTGTTTATGGTTTTATTATTCTATGGTGTGGGGAGGCCTGCGTGCCACTTACAACCCCTATTCTATCATGTAAAAGTTTTAGATTAGCGGGTCTGCATGCCTTTGAATATCTTGTACTTTTTTTTATATTTCTAGTTTTTTAGAAAATAGAATAGAATAGATTTTTAGAATATATATACATTTGAACAAAGAAGCAAGGAGCAAGGAGCAAAGAGAAGGATTGGATGTTGGAGCCAATGGGAGCTTCAGAATGCCATGCCATGTGTGTTGTTTTTCCACTTAGGTTTTGACCGTCGTGTTTTTCGTGTGGCTCACGAAACCGACATTAGTTAAGGGCAAGGCTAAGGCATAGTTGTTTGTGGTTGTTTTATTTCTTTACATATTTTATATATGCGTGGTTGTGATTAACACGATGAAATAAAACAAGGGTTTTAATAATAGTTAATTATTGAAACAGATGTTTTAAAGAAAACTGGCATTAAAGTTTTTCACGATAAAAACTTGGAATTCCTTTTTAGAAAAATCTTAGATCAGTGTGCTACCCACCTAATGGTACACCCTTGCTGTTAAACGGTACTCGGGTGTCGGAAGTGCCCAAACCTTGGGCATCCGGGTTCAAACCATTACGGGAAGGGGCATGAAAGATTCTGCGATAATCGGGAGTCCCGGCCCAAAATGTACTAGAGGGACTAAACATGCACGGTTCCTGCAACCGATATCCCGCGGATCTAGGAGTCGTGTCCAGTTAGGATACGATTGGTATAGTTCTTACCTACCAGAAATAGCATTGTCCCGGTGGGAAGTGCCCAAACCTTGCATCGGGAAATGTGAAATATGGATCCTAGTCTAATAATTTTTGTTAAAAGGTAATAATTATTAGAAGATATAATAAATATTGAATCGGTTTTATCTTTTTTCCTTTTTCTGTAGATGTCTATTATATCTGTTATTCCGTTTTATTCCCCAAGAGAGTCTCTAAGTCTCATCACTAGCAAGTTGAAGCTTTGTTGGGAAATTGGCTAAGTCATTGAAACTGTTATACATGCAAAAATCAAAACTTTTAAGACTGTTAATGGATGTTGGGAAGACAGTTCGAAACTGTTAGAAGAATTGTTGAAGAAACAGTTTAGAACTGTTAGTGAAGATTGTGAAGACAGTTGTAACCAACAGTTGCTGTGAACTTCAAAGTTGTTATATAGAGTTCAGAACTGTTAGTACAAACTACTACAACTGTTTGAAGACCTTGAAGCCGAAGACTGTTAGAAGAACCAAAACTGTTGCATTCATTGAACAGTTTCGGTTGAGCTAAATGTGGAAACAACTATCTTTGAAGATATCTCGAAATATTTGGAAGATCATCAAGATTATCTCACAAGATAGAAGATTGCCTAACTGTCAACAAATCAAGGAAGATCAAGGAGTATATAAATACTATATTAGAATTTATAATACGTACGTACTCATTGTTTAAGTTTTGCATTCATTCTTCAAGTTGTAATTTGCTTTCAGAATAGTGCTAAGCCTCTAAGTTTCTCTTTGAAACTCAAGAACAATCTGTGTTCTTCGTCTAACATAATAAGTTAGATTGGGGGTGAAGTTTGCTATTGTAATCATTCTGGTTGATCAATAAAACTACTGTTTGATTGAATTGCTTTGTGTTCAAAACCTTCTTTAATCAATTAATTGTGATTCTGCAACTTCTTAGTTGATTGTGATCATAGTTAAAGATTAAGTTTTTATTCAACTCTGATTTGTTATTCAAAAGTTAGTTCTTGTTATTTGATATAATCTATATCCGTTCCTGACAAGTGGTATCAGAGCCTTATCATTAAGGTTCCTTTGATCACCAGTTGAAGGTTTTGCTTCAATCTTGCTTTGTTCTTTAAAACTGTTTTCAAATTACTTTGTTTCAATGGATTCTGGTGGATCTTCTGATAACAATGGCTCTGGGTCAAACATTCGTGTTCCCATGCTCAAACCAACTGATTTTGAGATGTGGAAACTGAGAATCAAGCAGCATGTCCAATTAATGGACTATGCTGTTTGGGAAATCATTGAAAGTGTTCCCACTGCCCCTGTTGATCTGGATGAGACTGGAAAACCAAAGAAGAAGCCACCACCAAAGACAGATGCTGAAAAGAAGGAGAGAATGATTGAGATGAAAGCTCTCAGCATCCTCCAGATTGCAATTCCCAATGAGTATCAACATCAATTCAAGAAATTTGATGATGCTCATGAACTTTGGAATGCTCTGGAAAAGAGGTTTGCTGGGAATGCTAGCTCTAAGAGAAACCAAAGAGATCTCCTTAAACAAGCCTATGAGAACTTCACTAGTGGAAAGAATGAGAGCATCACCCAAATCTTTGATAGGTTTTACAAGCTGGTAAGCCAACTAGAGAGTGCTAAGGTTAGGCTTGATCAAGATGAGATAAATAGAAAGTTTCTTAGGTCTCTAGGTGATGAATGGACTGTGTTTGCTGCACAATGGAGGACTAAGGATTCCCTTGAAGACATAGAGTTAGATGACCTCTATAATAGTTTGATAGTGTTTGAGGGAGAGATAGAGGGAAAAAGAAAAACTGTTGTCCCTAGCCACAATGCTGCTCTCCTGTCATCCTTAGTTATGGAATCAAACCATTCATTAACTAACTCTATTGATAGTTGTGCAGGTACTAGTTCTGCTGTTGGACTAGATGTGAACACTCCAGATGTTGTGCTTGAAGCTTTTCTTGCCAGCCATGCACATTCAACCCTCACCAATGAGGATCTTGAACAAGTGCACCCTGATGATCTTGAGGAGATGGATCTCAAATGGCAGATGGCCATGCTTACTGTTAGAGCCAAGAGGTTCATCAAAAGGACTGGAAGGCAAAACATGAATTTCAGAGCTAATGGCAAGGCTGGATTTGACAAGTAAAAGGTGAGATGCTTCAAATGTCAACAGCTTGGCCACTTTGCAAGAGAGTGCAGATCTGGTGGACAAGTCCAGAATCAAGGTCAGAGGCCAACTCAGAATCAAACCTCCTCAGCATTGGTCTCACAAGAAGGCCATGGGTTTGATTGGAGTGATCAAGCAAAGGAGGCTACAAACAACAAAGCTTTGATGGCATTGACTGACTCCTCCATCAAGTTGGATTCACCAGAATCTGAGGACATTCAGGTATCTTCTAAACTATGTCCTGGTGAATGTAGAGCTATTGTTAAAAGGTTTAGAGAGCACAATAAGAAAATGTGTGCTGCTCTAAGCAAAATGGAGGAGAGGAGATATGAATCAAGTGCAGTCATTGAAAGCTTTGAAAAGAAAATAAAAGATTATCAAGCAAATGAACTTCAAATGGATTATGATAGAAAATATCATAAGTGGGAAAAAGAGCAGCTTCAAGAGGAGATTGATAGTCTGAAAAAGAAGCTAAGTGAGAAGAAAAGCAAGGTTGATGAATTAACCAAGAAGTTGGAGGGGGTGGACATTGATCTGAGTATGTTCAAGGCAGCCAATCTTAAACTTGAAACCTTGTTACAATCTCAAGTTAGAGACAAGGTGAAAACTGGCCTAGGATACAAACAAACCCCACCTCCATACAACCAAAACTACATAACTCCAATGTCAGAGGTAGCTGACAGGTATGTTAATGACCCTTTGGAAGAAGGACTTAAGTCAGCTGATCCAAAGTTTGAGAGTTATGAAGATGGAGTTCTATCAAAAGTAAGTGATGAAGATAATAAGGGAGTTGTGAAGAAGGATGAAGTTATTCCATATGAAAATCACATCTGTTGTGAGCCCATTCCCACAAAATCATCTTTATAACTTGTGGTGTTTGTAAAAGCATCCACTGAACCCCTCACCAATGAGCCAAAACCCTCAAAAGCTGTTAAATCCATAGAAAGTTTCACAACTATTGCCAACAGTTCCCATCTCTACACTAACAGTTCCAAAAAGAACCCAAACAGCTCAACTGTTAGTACTAAGGCCAAAGAAAAGGAGAAAGTTGGTGAAGTTGTGGTTGGAAAGCCCAAGAAGGAGGCTGCAAAAGCACAGACTAAACCCAGATCTGTAAAAAGGCATACTGAAATGCCTGCATGCACATGCCAAAAGCATGGTGTACAAAAGTTTCCTCAGTCAGCACCTGTTGGAGGAAATCAAAGAAATAGGAACCAGTTCTTGTCACAAAGAATTGGTTTGCCTATTGTGAAAACTAAAAAGTGATATATATGTGGGAGATCCAATCACTTGGCCCAAGACTATTATTATAACCCACAGCTGTATAGTACCAAAAAACTAAGTTTCAAAAGGCAAAATAACAGTGCTAAAACTGTTAAGTCAAAGCAGATTAACAGTTCTAAAACTGCTAAGCCAAAACAGGCTAACAGTTCTACAACTGTTACATCCAAACCAACTAACAGTTCCACAACTGTTTTATCAAAACCAAAAACTGTTGGTCTGGCTAGGGTGAAACTGCAGAAACAAACAGTTTCTGAAGAGGATAAAATTGGTACTCAAATTGCAAAACAGAATAAGTCACATGATGACTCAACTGGTTTACCATCTACAACAACTGCTTGTTCAAAGGTCTCAACTGTTAATCACAACAGTTGGGAACCACATGTTCTTACAAAGTATTCATCACACAAATTAGAGAAATCTAATTTGGATGAAATCAAAAAGAACCAAACTCTGTTTAAGTATTATGACTTAAATGGTGTACCCAAGACCTGCATGGCCTGGGTACTTCCTGCTACTAACTGATTTTATTTGTGCAGAGCATTCATAGGTCCAATCATGGATCTATCTGGCATGTGGATAGTGGATGCTCAAGGCACATGACTGGAAATCCACATTATTTGAAGGATTTCAGAAGCATCAATGGTGGATTTGTAGCATTTGGAGGAAATGCTAAGGGAGGAAAAATCACAGGTAAAGGAGCTGTTGAGGCAGGTACACTTACATTTAATGATGTTTTCTTTGTTGAACAACTTAAGTACAATCTGTTAAGTGTATCTCAAATATGTGACAATAGAAACAAAGTTTTGTTTATAGATTCAGAATGCATTATCCTATCAAAATATTTTGAACTAAATAAGAAGGATATTCTTTTGAGAACACCTAGAAAGGATAATGTATACTGTCTAGATACACAAAAGATTGCTAAACAGAATGTGTTAAGTTGTTTACTCTCAAAGGCATCTCATGATGAGTTTGCCATTTGGCATAGAAGAATGTGTCATATGAACTTTAAAACCATGAATGTGTTAGTTAAAAACAATCTGGTAAGAGGTTTGCCACAAAAGGAATTCTCATGTGATGATCATTGTGTAGCCTGTCTCAAAGGCAAGCAACACAAAACTTCTTATAAGACCAAAGAAGTTTCTTCCATTACTGCACCTTTACAACTTTTGCATATGGATCTTTTTGGTCCAACATCTGTGGTCAGCATAGGTAAGAAAGCCTACTGTTTAGTTGTAGTTGATGATTTCACCAGATTTACATGGGTTCAATTTCTTAGAACTAAAGATGAAACTGCTGAGTTAGTTAAGTCTCTTATTCTTAGGATTGAGAATCAATCTGATTTGAAGGTGAAAGTCATTAGATCTGATAATGGTTCTGAGTTTAAGAGCTATGATTTAAACAGCTTTTATGAGGAAAATGGAATTTCAAGACAGTTTAGTGCTCCTAGGACTCCTCAACAGAATGGAGTGGCTGAGAGAAGGAATAGGACTTTGATTGAGGCTGCTAGATCCATGTTAGCTGATTCTAGGCTCCCAATGACATTCTGGGCAGAAGCAGTGAACATTGCCTGCTATGTTCAGAATAGAGTACATGTAGTCAAGTCCAAAGGGAAAACTCCTTATGAGTTGTTCCTCAAGAGAAAACCTTTAATCAACTTCTTCAAACCATTTGGCTGTCCTTGCACTATCCTTAATACCAAATCACAATTAGGAAAGTTTGAGAGTAAGGCTGAAGAAGGTTTCTTTGTAGAATACTCCACTCAAAGTAAAGCTTATAGAGTATTTAACAATGTCACTAGAATCGTAGAAGAGAGTATGAATGTCTCTTTCAATGAGAATAGGATCAATATTGAAGGTAATGGGCCTGATTGGTTATTTGATATTGATGCATTGTCTAAATCTCTTTCTTTTGAGTATTCTACTGAAACAGCTGCAGGTACCTCAACAACTGTTGGTGAAAATCAACAAACAGTCTTCAACAGCCCAAACAGTTTTGAAACTGTTAGCTCAAAACCAACAACTGTTGGTTCAAACAAAGTTACTGAAGACTTTGTTGTGATTCCTATGCTTCAACAAGAGTTCTCCAATGCTGTTGATCCATTGATTGATGTTGAATCTTCAAAGGACATGGAATCTCATGATCCTCAACAACATACTGAATCTGCACCCCAAACAGTTGCTGATCAAGTGTGTGATACTGCTGGAAATTCAAGTGAATGTGAGATTGATATGTCTAATCTAGGGAATGAACTGACTGAATAAAACATTACTACATCAAGAGTTCACAAGAATCATCCAATATCACAAATAATTGGTGATCAAACCACTCCTATCAGAACAAGGAGCATGCTGCAAAATGAAACCAGTGGTGTGGATCTTGCCCAATTTGATGTGAATGCCTGCTTTCTATCTCAAATAGAACCAAAGAAAGCAGTTGAAGCATTGAAAGACCCTTCATGGGTGGAAGCAATGCAAGAGGAGCTCTTACAATTTTAAATTCAGCAAGTTTGGAAGTTGGTTGAGCTTCCAAGGGGCAAAAGAGCAATTGGCACCAAGTGGGTGTTCAGAAACAAGAAAGATGTAAGAGGGATTGTAATCAAGAAAAAGGCAAGACTGGTTGCACAGGGCTATACACAAGAGGAAGGAATAGACTATGATGATGTCTTTGCACCTGTTGCAAGGATTGAAGCCATTAGACTATTTCTTGCCTTTGCAAGCTTCAAAGGATTTAAGGTGTATCACATGGATGTCAAGTCTGCATTTCTCTATGGAACTATTGATGAGGAGGTATATGTGTGTCAACCCCCTGGCTTTGAAGACTCAAAGTACCCTGACAGGGTATATAGGTTGGATAAAGCTCTATATGGACTACATCAAGCTCCTAGAGCTTGGTATGAGACATTATCATCCTACCTTCTTGAGAATGGTTTTAAGAGAGGCACAATTGACAAAACATTTTTTACAAAGATTGTTAAAACAGAGATTTTGCTTGTGCAAATCTATGTTGATGATATAATCTTTGGATCCACTGATGACAGCCTGTGCAAAGAATTTGAAGTCATTATGCACAAAAGATTTCAGATGAGTTCCATGGGTGAAGTCACATTTTTCTTGGGATTACAAGTGAAACAGAAGCCCTCTGGTATCTTTCAAAGCCAATCTAAGTATGTCAAAGACATATTGGACAAGTTTGGCTATCAAGATGTGAAACTGGCAAGCACTCCTATGGAAACACACAAACAGTTGGGAGCAGACTCTGAGGGAGAGGATGTAGACATACATCTATATAGGTCAATGATAGGTTCATTAATGTATTTAACTGCTTCTAGACCTGATATAATGTTTGCTGTGTATGTGTGTGCCAGATTTCAATGCAGTCCGAAGATGTCACACTTGTTTGCTGTGAAGAGGATCTTTAGATACCTCAAAGGCCAACCAAAATTGGGACTTTGGTATCCTAAAGATTCACCTTTTGATTTGGTAGCATATTCTGATAGTGACTATGGTGGAGCCAATGTGGACAGAAAATCAACCTCTGGAGGATGTCAATTCTTTGGATCAAGGCTGGTTTCATGGCAATGCAAGAAACAAACAACTGTTTCAACTTCAACAGCTGAGGCTGAATATGTTGCTGCATCAAGCTGCTGTTCACAAGTTCTATGGATCCAGAATCAGCTTCTGGATTATGGTTTGTCTTTCTTAAATACACCTATTTATGTTGATAACACCAGTGTTATTAGCATAGTTAATAATCCAGTGAAGCATTCTAAAACCAAGCACATTGAAATCAGATTTCACTTCATAAGAGACTGCAATGAAAAGAAATTAATCCAAGTTATGAAAGTCCATACTGATGATCAATTAGCTGATCTGTTCACTAAAGCATTTGATGTGAGCAGATTCAACTTTTTTATCTCAAACATTGGAATGATTAACTTGGACTAACAGTTGTTCATTACTCAATGTTTTTCACACTAACAGTTTGCAACTGTTAGTATTGTTATCTAACAACTGTTGATTTTAAGTGTTCAGGGAAGAGTAGAAGTGCAAATCCCAAACCAATTTCGGACATATCTGGTTGCATGTCCCACAAACAGTTTTTCAAACCCATGAATGTCCTTGATATGTGGTAAAGGTAAAATATTTTATTGAGAACAGTTCCAGACTGATAAAGGTAAGTCACTTTATTTTGTAGTGTTGTGAATGGACATGACAAGTCACTGCATGCTAAATTACTGATCAATTCACAACCACAAGTTTGTCTATAAATTAGCTTGCATGCATTCTTCACAAATCACACCTACATTTGCATTCCAAAGAGCAAAATTTTCTTTGCAAATGGCTACTAACTTCTTTCTCATAAACTTCAAAGAAATTAATGTTAAAAAAAGTTATGTAACCATCCATGCCCCATTTGTTAGAATGCATGAGCTTTGGCAATACTCATCTTGTGTTCTTAAGATGCATGATGATCGAGATGTGTTCACCTTGACACAGCACCCAGACCCACGTAGGACAAATAAAATGACTGATCATATTCGTATAAGAGGTGATTTTGAAAACTTCACTCTCTTCCACGAGTTGCCTACCAACTGCTGTTTAAGGTTCGACTTGAACCTGGAAGGCACTACAGGCTCAGTAGTGTGGTTCAATGTTCGAAGAAATGATGCTGATGATGACCTTCTAGCCTCAGATGATGATGCAGTGGAGGTCATTGTAATCGATGACTAGTTCCAATGCATGTCATGGTCTTAGCTGATGATGAATTGGCAGTGATCATCATCATCATCCGAGTCAAATGAAGGTCACTATATATGATGACTGGTCATAGTCTTAGCTGATTATGAATTGGCAGTCATCATCATTATCATCTGAGTCTAATGGAAGCCATAACCATTAGAGACAGACAACCGTTAGAGAAAGAGATGGGTGTAGAAATTGAAGTCTGAAAAGACTGAATTTCGTTGACCCTTGCACAATTAGATAAACAGTACCAATAATGGCTTGTGAAAATGCATGTACTTTGTAGTTCATCTGTGTTCAACATGAATAAAATGCATATTTTGTTGATATATGTGTTGGCTAATGGTTTGTTTATGATGAATCAGCTTATGATGGGTGTATGAGCTAAGTTTTGTTGACAGTTGCACATTTTTTTAACAGTTGTTTGAAATACTACTAACAGTTTTCAACTGTTAGCATATGGCCTGCACAACTGTTATGCAAAATCCATGTGCATCTGAGGGGGAGAAACTCGTCCAGTAACAGTTGTACTTTCTAACAAAAAAAAACAGTCTTCAACTGTTAGTGTGTAGAATGCACAACTGTTAGTCCAAAATCATGATCTTCGAAAAGGGAGTTATTTCTAAATAACAGTTGTTACATCTTATGAAAACAGTTCTCCAACTGTTAGCTTTATTTTTGTTCGTCAACTGTTAAGTTAATAAAGGGTGTTTTGGTCTTTGCAGAATTTTGAGGATGTTTGAATTGCATTTAATATTCGAAACATATATAAGGCAATTCCCTCCTCACCAGTTCATTCACTCGTTCTAAACTTAAATCACACGCAAACCCTAAATCCTAACTCTCGAACTCGAAATGGCTCCCCTTCCATTCGTCAAAGAGCACAACATGATCGCTTTCCTTGCCAAACCCGATAATCTGCATGTCTTTCATGACATGATCGATTATCTCTCAATGACCAACATTCACAATGCTCTTACCGTTAATCCCACCATATATACCTCGCATGTTGACCAGTTTTGGAAAAATGCAACTGTGCGAGAAGAAAATGGAGTTCAATGGATTGACTCCAAGATAGACGACACTGAGGTCGCTATCTCTGAAAACATCATTCGTCAATCTCTGCAACTGAATGATGTCAATGGTGAGTATTCTGACTCGGTTTCACTTGACTATTTATACACTGAGTTGGTAAAACTGGGATATGAGGGCCCTAGGGGAAAGGGCACCTTCTACAAAGGGCAGTTTTGCGCACACTGGAAGTTCATTATCCATACTCTCCAGCAGTGCATAAGCCCTAAGAGAACGGGCTGGAATGAGTTTGGGAGCAACATTGCTCTTGCACTCATCTGTCTAGCAAACAATAGATGCTTTAACTTTTCTAAACTGATATTTAATGGTATGGTAAAGCATCTTGGGACCAAATATGGTCTCTTTTTGATGTACCCCAGATTTGTGCAAGTTTTGCTAAACTTTTTGTTGCCAAATCTCCAAAAACACAAGAGGGTCATCATTCCCTCTGCTCATGTGGCCTCCACATTGAGTAAGTTGCTGATAAATGGCAAGAGCTTCTCTGGTGCCATAACTCTACCACTCTCTACAATGGTAGAGTTTCTTTCAAGAAACAGAGCTGCTAGAGTTGAGCATGAAGCCCACAACATTGCTACACCACCAACTCTAGAACCCACAGCTCATGATACTCATATAATCCATTCTGCTACCTTTGATAGAGCTACAACACAAGCCACATCTCTGAAAACTTTCCAAAAGCGAAAAAGAACTGTTAGTGCTCCTTCCACCACAGTTCTCGAATCCCAAACTGTTAACCCTGCACAGGTGCATTCACCTGTGCAGAATATCGAAAGGGAACCATTCGTGCTGTCTCCCAGGCACAATGAGGAGGTGATCACTCCATTAGAGGGTGATCATGTGGTTTTTGAGGCTAATACTACTGTTTCATCCACAAGGGATGAACAGGATAGTGTTAACATAACTAAGACCTCAACCATGGCAACAGAAGCTGATCAAACAGCTTCTGAAAATCCCCAGTACCAAGAAAAGAGGGGTACTGGTGTGGAATCTCTTTTGAGTGAACCACCAGTTATATCAGTCAATGACATGTTAACAGTGGCAACACTGTCTGACATTGAGGCTCGCATGAAACATAAAGCATTGACGAATTCCAACTTTGCACCTTTCTTTGCTGCATACATGCAAGTCAAGACGAAGATTGCCTTACAAAACAAAAGGATTCTTCAACAAGACCAGCAAATCAAGGCTTTAACCAACAGCCTGAAACAAGCCAATGAAATCATCAAGATGCATGATCAAGTGCTCCAACAGTTGACAGTTGCTGTTAAACCTCCTTCAACTGTTCCAATCAAAAAGGGGGAGAGTTCAACACCAACAGCTGCTCAAGTAACACAAACAGGTGTTCAAGCTGCACCAACAGTTGCAACTCAACAACCAACAGTTGCAACTTTAAATCAACAAACAGCTGCAAGTGTCCAAACTGTTGATGAAAAAGAAGAAGAACAGCTCTCAAGTGTTGATAGGGTACTAATCAACAGGATGGTGTCGACTACAAATGTTCCAAGCACTGAGATTTTCAAATCTTGGTCAAAAGTTAAGCAGAACTACTTGGTTGACATTAGTGCTCAATATCTGGGAATAAGTTCTTCTAGAATGGCACAGAAAATACATGATGGATGGCTTGATAGAAAGGTTGCTAAGTTAGAACCTTTACCACCTAAGAAAGGGTTTAAAGGCATAGTCATCTTGGAAGGAAAGAAAGAATCCAAGTTGCCCCCTGTTCTAGGCAAAGGTAAGGAAGTTGTTGTTGTTTATCCTAAGCTCAAACTTTCAAAACAACAACAAGAAGAGCGTGATCATGAATTTGCATTAAGGCTAGCAGCTAAGCAAAGGGAACAAGAATTGAAAGATTTTGAAGTTACTCAAAAGCTGGCTGATGAGATCACAGCTCAAATTGATGAGGAGGAAAAACAAGAAAAAGCTGCTAAGGGAGTTAAGAGAAAAAGAATTATGAAAAAGAAACAACCTCAAGCCCCTAAGCCAGCAACTGAGAAGAAGTCTCAACCTCAACAATCCAAATCCCAAATATCCAAATCCCAAAAGTCCAAAGCTGTCCAACCAACCCAAACAGTTCAAACCACCAAAGCTGAAATGGTTAAAACTATCATTCAAGATAGGTCCTTGGTCGATGTTGAAGAAGGTGTTAACAAGCTTGTAGCATAACATTTAGTCCAGAAGTCTCACATCAAAGAATGGAAGTTTGATGTTATTCGGTTTGATACTGGGAAGGAAGGGGTAATCATTGTAAGGGAGAATGATCAGATTGAACAATTTCCAGGCTACTTACAAATGATGGATAGCATTACTAGGTGGGACATACAAGAATTGTATGAGTATGGAACAAGGCACTATGGAGGATCTGAGCATCCTACAATTAAGGTGTTGAAGAGACATTTAACAAGTATGTGCAACCCAAAGAAAGTGATACCAAAACTGATGGCTGATGAAACCTTTCCAGTTCAATCTGTCAGGGTGTATGCTAAGCCAAGGGTATACTACATGGTAATGGGTAATGCACTTACTGAATGGTTTGACATGGATTTCATCGAACACAGCCAGATCAAGCTCCAATACCTATTGAAAGCCAAGTTCTATGGTCCAGCCAAAGTAAGGGATGAGCTAATTCAGAAACTCAAAGATAGACTTGAATCCCTGAGATCAAAGAAAATGTAATTTTTCTATCTTTTGAATTTTTGATCGTAACAGTTTGATTTTGCATTCAATGATAAATATGTTCTTTACTTATGTTAATTTGTCTATGATTGAACCCTTAAAACAAACAACTTAATGGTATTGTTCAATACTTTAAGTTAGGGGGAGATTGTTGGGAAATTGGCTAAGTCATTGAAACTGTTATACATGCAAAAATCAAAACTTTTAAGACTGTTAATGGATGTTGGGAAGACAGTTCGAAACATTTAGAAGAATTGTTGAAGAAACAGTTTAGAACTGTTAGTGAAGATTGTGAAGACAGTTGTAACCAACAGTTGCTGTGAACTTCAAAGTTATTATATAGAGTTCAGAACTGTTAGTACAAACTACTACAACTGTTTGAAGACCTTGAAGCCGAAGACTGTTAGAAGAACCAAAACTGTTGCATTCATTGAACAGTTTCGGTTGAGCTAAATGTGGAAACAACTATCTTTGAAGATATCTCGAAATATTTGGAAGATCATCAAGATTATCTCACAAGATAGAAGATTGCCTAACTGTCAACAAATCAAGGAAGATCAAGGAGTATATAAATACTAGATTAGAATTTATAATACGTACGTACTCATTGTTTAAGTTTTGCATTCATTCTTCAAGTTCTAATTTGCTTTCAGAATAGTGCTAAGCCTCTAAGTTTCTCTTTGAATTCTTGTTCTTCATCTAACATAATAAGTTAGATTGGGGGTGAAGTTTGCTATTGTAATCATTCTGGTTGATCAATAAAACTACTGTTTGATTGAATTGCTTTGTGTTCAAAACCTTCTTTAATCAATTAAGTGTGATTCCGCAACTTCTTAGTTGATTGTGATCATAGTTAAAGATTAACTTTTTATTCAACTCTGATTTGTTATTCAAAAGTTAGTTCTTGTTATTTGATATAATCTATATCCGTTCCTGACAAGCTTTCAGGTCCAAACTTTGCCGTTTGGAAGATGCATCTGAAAAATGTTTTGGATGCATAGGGAAAGCTTCACATTATTGAGACATTGCCTCCAGAGCGACCAGGAGTAGATGCCCAGGATAGTGAGTATGACACTTACTATCAGTATCTGGCTGACGAATCTGATGTTATGTCAATTCTCGTTCTCACATCATCATCCGAGTTTACGGACGATCTCCGTGAGAAGTCATCTTATGAGGTTGTTCAAGGACTGGAGCAGAAGTTCAAGTTTAGTGAACGGATATGTCGTATGCTATTGATGAGGGAAATCCTTTCAGCCAAGATGAAATAAAGTCAGCCTATTAGCGATCATCTCATTAACATGAGAAGGCTCTTAGATTGCTATGAGAGTTTTGGATCAAAATCAAAACCACATGAGCTAGTTATGCTTTTGTTCGGTTCATTGTCGGACTATTACCAGAAAAAAGTAATGTATGTCCTCGGTGATTTTGAGATGACTGTCGCAGGGTTGCACGAAATCCTTATGTGCATTAGCGATGAGTCGAATCCAAAGCAGCTAGAGTCGACAGTTGTGGACCCTATGCAGGAGGATGACTGGCTGGAAGAACTTGGAGAGATTTGTTGCCCAGACTATGGTAGCAAGGATTCATGCGAGCACTCACTCGACATAGATCAGCTGGACATTGGTTCGGTCAATGAGTCAGGTATCTTTATGATAGATTGTCTTATTACTTCTTATGAATCATGGGTATTGGATACCAGATGTAGTCATCACATATGCAATCATTTGCAGGGATTCAAGAGAAGTAAGAAGCTGAGACAAGGAGATATGGACCTGCGGGTAGGCGAAGGCTCCATGGTTGGTGCTGAAGCTGTAGGGACATATTGTCTTAGTTTGCCCTCGGGCATGGTCTTAGAACTAGAACCTTGTTATTATGTTCCAAGACTTATTAAAAATGTTATCTCGTTTGATTTGCTTATAGACTGTGGATTTGCTTATGTTTTAAATGAAAAGTCTATTTCTTGTTTCAAAAACGATGTTTTCTATTTTAAAGCTACTCCAGAAAATGGTCTATATACGCTAAATCTAGATAACAAAGACATATATCATATAAGTAAGAGATCCAAGAGTAACTTGAATCAAACTTACCTCTGGCATTGTCGTTTAGGACATATAAACGAGAAACACATAGAGAAACTCCTAGATGATGGAATTCTAGAACCATTTGACTTGGAGTCATATGATGTTTGCGAATCTTGTTTGTCTGGTAAAATGACAAAGCAGCCTTTCAACAGTGAGAATGAAAGGGCCAGCGAGTTATTAGGGATTATACACACAGATGTGTGCGGACCCTTTACTCCGGAGGCTAGAGGAGGATACCGGTATTTCATAACCTTTAATGACGACTTCAGTAGGTTCGGTTATGTCTACCTCATGAGACTTAAATCTGAAAGTTTTGACAAGTTCAAACAGTTTCAGAATGAGGTACAAAATCAGCTGGACAAGAAGATAAAGTCGCTTCGGTCTGATCGAGGTGGCGAGTATCTGAGTCAGGAATTCGACGATCATTTGAAGGAATGTGGGATTGTTTCACAACTCACACCTCCGTATACACCTCAGATGAATGGTGCGTCAGAAAGGAGGAATCGTACACTGCTTGACATGGTATGATCAATGACGAGTCGAAGTTCACTACCATTGTCGTTTTAGGGACACGCACTCGAGACAGCAGTGTTCATGCTGAACCGGGTTCCTACCAAATCGGTTGAAAAGACACCGTTCAAGGTATGGACGGGGAAAAAGCCTAAAATGTCTTTTATAAAGGTTTGGGGATGTGAGGTGTATGTCAAGCGAACATTCACGGATAAACTCAATCCCAAATCAGATAAGTGTATCTTCGTGGGCTATCCCAAGGAAACCATGGGATACTATTTCTACAACCCAGATGAGAACAACGTCTTTGTTGCTCGTAAAGGGGTGTTCTTGGAAGAAAAGTTTCTAAACTCAGAGACTCCAAGAAAAGAGATAGAGCTTCAAGAAATTGAAGAGGAGGAGATTACACCACCACCGATAGTTGAACCTGTAGTTCAACAAAGAATTGTTGAACCTCAACCCGAGTCTGTGGTTGAGGAAGAGGTGCAAACACAAGACCTTCGCAGGTCTAGTAGGTCTCGTAATGAGCCAGATAGGTATCTGGGATTCCTAGTTGCTCAATACGAAGGGGATCTTTTAGAACCCACTACCTACCAAGACGCTGCCTCAGGTTTAGAATATGAGAAATGGCTAGAAGCCATGAAGGCAGAGATGCAATCCATGTATGGCAACCAAGTTTGGGAGTTAGTAGATTTGCCTCAACACAGTAAAGCTGTTGGGTGCAAATGGGTCTTCAAAAAGAAGACAGACATGGATGGAAAGGTGCATACTTTTAAAGCAAGGCTAGTGGAAAAAGGTTTCACGCAGACTCATGCCGTTGACTATGATGAAACTTTTTCCCCAGTGGCAATGCTTAAAACTATTAGGATTCTAATGGCCATATCAGCATATTTTGACTATGAGATATGGCAGATGGATGTCAAAACCGCTTTCCTTAACGGGAAACTGACAGAGGATGTATATATGATACAACCGGATGGTTTTGCGGATCCAAAGAACCCTAATAAAGTATGCAAGTTGCTTAAATCCATATATGGACTAAAGCAAGCATCTAGGAGCTGGAACTTACACTTTGATGAGCGCTTCAAAGAGTTTGGTTTTACCAAAAGTGAGTTCGAGTCGTGTGTTTACACTAAATTCAGTGGGAGCGCGGTAACCTTCCAAGTCTTGTATGTAGACGACATACTGTTAATAGGAAACAATATACCAGTATTACAAGGAGTAAAATCCTGGTTAGGTAAATGTTTCCAGATGAAAGACTTGGGAGAAGCTGCTTATATACTAGGTATAAATATCTATAGGAATAGATCTAAGCGGCTTATCGGACTTAGTCAAAGTACTTATATTGACAAAGTCGTGAAAAGATTCAAGATGGATGGATCCAAGAAAGGATTTATTCCTATGCAATCTGGCGCGATTTTGAGCAAGGCTCAGTGTCCTGTGTCTAGTCAAGATTAGGACAAGATGAAATTGATACCATATGCCTCGGCAGTTGGTTCAATTATGTATGCCATGCTATGTACTAGACCCGATGTTGCCTATTCTATCAGTGTCACGAGTAGATATCAGCAAAATCCTGGTGAAGCTCATTGGGTGGCCGTCAAGAATATTCTCAAGTATCTGAGAAGGACGAAAGACATATTCCTAGTATATGGAGGTTCGATGGATGAGCTCGGTGTAACTGGTTACACTGATGCTAGTTTCCAGACCGACAGAGACGACTTTAGGTCGCAGTCAGGATTTGTCTTTACCCTAAACAGAGGAGCCATATCTTGGAAGAGTCAGAAACAAGATACAATAGCATATTCTACTACAGAGGCAGAGTATATTGCGGCAAGTGATGCGGCAAAGGAAGTTGTCTGGCTGAAGAATTTTATCTCGGATCTTAGAGTTGTTGCCAGTATCTCTAGACCGATCGATATATTCTGTGACAACTCAGGGGCTGTAGCGCAAGCTAAAGAGCCTAGAGATCATCAGCGGACTAGGCACGTACTCAGGAAATATCACCTCATCCGAGAGATCATTGGAAGAGATGATATTAGATTGCAAAAGATACCGACGGACAACAACGTTGCTGACCCGTTGACGAAGCCGCTAGCAAGGGCTAAGCATGAGAGGCATGCGAGTTCTATAGGAATGCAGTACTTGGAACATAGTAGCTAGTTCGTGTTTTTGATTATTACTATGGATGTAACATGAAACCTTTTATTATGTATTTACATTTCATGGGATTGAAATAGGAGGTATTTGCATAATGTTTCGTAGTTATCCATTTTTAGCATGTTTAACCTATCAATGACAAGTCAAGTTATGAATTGTCTAAATGCCCGTAGCTACTTAATGTAGTGGGAGATACATTAGGGAGGTAACGCTATTATGGATATTTGATGATTTATTCGGGTAAGAATAAAAGCACAAGGTTGTGACCAAGTATTCATAGGTATTTATCAGGGGATAAATATTGGGGTGATCCGTATCAAGTTTACTTCATGGAGCGTTAACATAAGTAAACTTGATAGGTTGTCCTTAGACCTGAGATATTTGGTTTGGGGCATGGTAACTTCTGTACTTTAGCATGTTCTAATGTCATGCCGGAACAGGGTGATCATAAGGGGCTTGTCTAGGTGCAGCGGAAGCCATGTGCTCAAATTGCAAATAGTCAAGATGGGATTTGCACCTCTTTTTTAGGAGAGATATTTTCTGAGCTCCTCGACGATTAATACTACTGAAAATGCGTGGCCGCGCTCGGTTAGAATGATAGTTATTCATTCAGAAAACCGTAACTGCAGAGTGTCGAACTCAGAGTCGAGAAAATCTGAGTATTAGATGAGATCCCTGCTCCATGTCAAATACTCACATTACGAAATATCGCGATGCAAAAGGAAAAGCCTTGATAATCCAAGGTGTGGATTATATCTCTAGATGTAAGAGATCTCATAGTCTGGTTAACCTAAGTGTCTGGCTAGGGACCTCCTTAGGCCAACGATGTACAAGGAATGTTACTTATCTTGCACAAGTGGGAGTCTGTTAGATTATGTGCAGAGATAGATAACATGTATCATCGTGTCCAATACTATGTGACACTAAAGGATCACACCGCTGCACACCCAATTAGAACATTTTGGATTATAACTATTTGTGTAGAAAAGAATAATTAATTAGTTTAATTAATTATTGAGAAAGAGAAAAATAATAATAGTTAATTATTATTAAAAGAGAGATGTTAATATTTAGTTTAAATATTAACGGGACCAATTAATTAACAGTTATTAATTAATTAGAAAGGTCGAGGGTATTTTCTGTAATTGGTTAATAGTTTAATTAAAGCTGGGCTTTAATTAAACGGGTTTGGGCCTAATAAGGGTTTAATATATATAAACCTTATTAAGCCTCATTAATCACATAAGTCAATTACAAGTTACAAAAAGATAGCCCTAACATGGTTTGGGCCTAATCTGGTTCTAACCCTAACATGGGTGTTGGTTCAACGAAGGTCGATAGTTCATCCTTTGAACGTTCTTCTGGTTCCTCAAGCAGGTCAGCGAGGCACTCCAGAATATCTCCATCAGACTGCACATCTTCTCTCGATTCCACCTCCACGTAAGGCTCAAAATGCAAACTTTCGTCAGACTCAGAGTCGTCTAAAGAGTACGGTTTAGGACTAAGTTGTGGCTCATCGGGCAAACTAATCGCGTGGTCATCCTCATCATCTTTAGGAATGAAGTCGTAATCATCCCGCTAAATGCCATCGTCATAAAATTCGTTCAACAAATCTTTGAGGAAGGATTCCCAATGGATCGTTTGATCCTCGGGGTAGTTTATATCCGTGGAAGAGACATCGTAGGTCACGAAGAAAAATGAGCAGAACTACTAAAATAACTTCCTTTTGAGCCAAAACTCGCGGGAAGGATAGTTTAATACTAAATTAATATAACTAAATCAAATGAAACCGTTCCCCGGCAACGGTGTCAAAAATTTGATGTGCGTAAAGCTTACTAGTTTTAAATTTATAAAGTCCGAATTATTTATGTACGACTACAACACAAATAGGCAAGAGGACTTAATCGTATCGTAGTACAGAAAATAAGTACGGGTGTCGAACACTTAGGGAACGAGTATGATTTGATAAAATTATACTAATTTAAATATTAAAGTAAATTAAATAAAACTAAAAACTAATAAAAAGTAAATAAAGCAAATTAAACAACTAAAGGGGAAATTTTGTGAATTTAATCACTTTCATTGAACTTAAACCACTAACACCCTAGTAATTACCTAAAGCAAAGCAAATAAGCAAGAAAGCGATAAACTTGAATGGATTAAACTAGATAATGAAGGCTTTCCCTTCCTAGATTCGATTTCACCCTTTTCAAGTTCATTAAAATCATGGAATTGAGTGCAATGAATACTAAATATCAATATATAAATCGATTTCTAAAGTGGTTAAAACCTTGATCCAATTCTAACTCTCTAATTATACTAATTAATAACCTATATGGTCAAAAGCGCGATTAAAAAGTATAATTAGGCAATTAAGTCCGATTACAAGTAAAGCTTTAATCTTTAATGATTGTATCATCAACAGAACGTTAAACCAACACATAAAGATCATTATATGTTGAATCACATGTTAAAGTTTCAATCTTTAATTGTATAACCCTAGGATTAGTCAATCACTAGTCAAGTTTATCTAATGATCATAGAAAATCAAGATTCAAGCTTTATAAATAGATTGATCTTCAAACTCATAAAACTCAGATTATAAACAACCAAAAACAGATTCTAGAACATGGATGAGCTAATGATTAAGCAAAACTTGATAATAACATGATTAAAGTATCCAAATCCATGAACTAATGAACATTAATTAGGGTTCATCTCCTTAAGAGATGAAAAAACAGAAACTTAGCCAATAATATAATAAACATCTGGAATTCAAGGAATAACAAGAACATGATAAAACAGAAACTTAGCCAATAATATAATAAACATTTGGAATTCAAGGAATAACAAGAACATGATGAATAGAATGAATAAACCGTAAAAAGCCGAATGATTGAATCCTTGATCTTCACTTTTAAGCTCCAATGCTCCAATAAATTGCTCCAAGATCTCCGGAATTGTTTGAGGGTGATTTCAGAGGTAGAAGATGGGTAAATTTTGAAATAAAAGTTGTCATCCCGAATGAAATTCGAAAACTATTTATAGATGTTGAAATATGGTGCGTCGTGCCGCGTCCACCATACCGTCGCGCCGCGACCGAGGCTCAGTCCCGAAGAACGATGCTCGTATGAATTTCAAATTGCAGATAAGGCTTATCTTGAGTAGTCGCGACGCATTTGACCATGTTTTGACTTTTTTTTTCTCAATTTAGCTCAAATACCTTCATGGCTTCGACTTTTTGACCTGAAATTTATAATTAAAGATATAAATAATCTTTTTAATATATTTCGAATATTTTTGGTTAAAAACAATCGGATATCGCATAAAGTATATATGTAAATAACGCGATATCATAGACTTTAAGAAATTATAACATTACATCCATATATCTTGCCTTTTGTCGTAAAATAAATATATCGAACCACGTAGAAATGAAATACGAATAACAAATAGAAAACGAGAATACCAAGATTTAACGTGGAAAAACCCTTTTACGGGAAAAAAACCACGGGCACAAATGATGATTTCACTATGTGGGAAAAATATGAGGAGGTTATAAGAACGTAAATTATTTAACGTAATCTAAACCTGCGAATAAAAAGAAAAGCTAACAAGATATAAACTTGGTTATTGCAAACAAATACATAGAAAAGAAAAACAAAAAAAGGTATCAAATCTCTCTCTCTCTCATTCTCAAGGGCAGCCCCCCAATAATATATATATATATATATATATATATATATATATATATATAAATAAGTTAAGACTTATCCCAAAACATGTGTATATATCTTAATTTAAAAATTATAATAACTCTAATCTATTAGATAAAGCTACGCACAAGAAAAATAGATAATGGGCCAAAAGCCCATTTGAAGAATGCGGCTCAAGTCCAACAATCTTCATCTTAAGACGAATTTGCACTTATAGTTAATAAGAAAATAAACATTTATTGAACTCCTCATCATAAAAATCACCAAATACCAACAATCTTTGAAATCAGATTGTCATATCAACCAAACATGAGCAAAGCTCAAACTTAGTTGCTGGAATAGTGATTTAAACATCTCCATAAAAGTTTTCTTCGGCAAAACAAGAAGCGTTCAACCCGATTAAAGTTGCTTTTGAATTCTTTAGAACTCCACCTTTACCAAAATATTTGTACTCTTTAAGATCAAGATAAAAAGAACAAGAAAAAATTAAATTTCTTATTAAACACGGAATATGTCGAACATCTGACAAAGGTCTTATAATACCATCATATATCTTGATCTTGATTGACCCAATTCCAACAATTTTATATGGTGAATTATCTCCCATAAACATGGAGCCTTCTTTTAAAATTTCTTGTAAACATTTAAATAAATGGAGATGAATATAAAAGAGAGTCTTACAATCTTTTCTTTCTTTCTCCTCATCAAACAAAGCCGTAGGCATATTTTCAAGAAATAATAGTGCATCATCAAGATCATTTTGAGTCAATATTGCCTGCATCTTCACTTGCCATAAAGAAAATCTTGTATCCCGGTCAAGCTGCGGAATAACTTATTTCAAATTAGTCATGTCGATATAAAACCCCAATAAATTGAAACAGAGTAATCAGGAAAACAACGTGGCTCTGATACCACTTGTTGTAAAATAAATATATCGAACCACGTAGAAACGAAATACGAATAAATAATAGAAAACGAGAACACCAAAAATTAACGTGAAAAAAACCTTTAGAAAGGAAAACCAAGAAAAGCTAACAAGATATAAACATACGAATAAAAAGAAAAGCTAATAAGATATAAACTTGGTTGAGTTGTGTTCAATATAGTCCATATAAAAAGCATAGTCCTAAATTTTAATATTCAATCATATGTGATTTAATATACAATCACATGTGATTCAATATACAATCACATATGATTGTAAAATCATTACATGTTAATTACGAAAATGTCACTCCGCCCAAATTTTCAAAATTTAATCTGGACCATTGATGAGGTTGATCCAAAGACTAAGATTAGTCAATTAGGACTATGCATTAAGTATGAACTATATTGAACATTTTTCTTTGGTTATTGCAACAAAGACATAGATAAGAAAACCAAGAAAATGTATCAAATCTCTCTCTCATTCTCACGGCAGTCCCCCCAATAAATACAAGTTAAGACGTATCCCAAAACATATGTATATATCTTACTTTAAAAATTAAAATAACTATAAGATATTAGATAAAGGTACGCACAAGAAAAAGAGATAATGGGCCGAAAGCCCATTTGAAGAATTCGGCTCACGTCCAACACCTTTGAAACATGAGGACTTTACGATTATGCCTTTTTGGCTTTTTGTACTACCCCAAATCCCCAATCACGCAACAAATTCACTTTTGTGAATATAGAACATTGTACATGAAAACGAATGATGATAAACAGATCATTATGTGATGAGTCGTGATCCCAATGTACTGGTTTAGTAATCTGAATTTTGTTATGTATATCGGAATTTAAGGAGGGTCCATTGAGAACCGATTTTAGTGCGAGAACCCATCTTAGCCGTTGATTTGATAAGTGGAATTCATGGATGGAGAGCATGGGGGATCAAGTGTGGCAGGGTGATTTGATAAGACGGCTCAGATTGGTTATCGCGGTTCTCGCACTAAAAATGGTTCTCAGTGGAACTTTTTCCTCTATATATATATATAGGTAAAAGTTCAAACGAGAACTGTTTTTCGTACGAGAACTGCGAGAACCAATCTAAGTCGTCTAATTCCCCCTCCTTTAATGTCATTGTCCACCCATGAATTCCTCACATGCACCATGCCACACTTGATCCCCTCCACGCTCTCCATCCATGAACTTCCCATATCTAAGGAACGGTTGAGATTGGTTCTCGCAGTTCTCGTACGAAAAACAGTTTTCGTTTGAACCCTCCCCTATATATATATATATATATATATATATATATATATATATATATATATATATATATATATATATATATATATATATATATATATATTGCTGGTATGTGGATCCTATCTATTCTTGATTTCTTGTGACTTCTTCGCCTTGGTCTACATAAGTAAGAATTCTTTCCACTTTTGTGTTGTAGATTACGAATTAAGCTGGTTAAGATTATGTTATATCTTTGAGGAATTAAACAATATAATTAAAAAATAAAACAAGGGTAAAATGAAACTGTTATGATCCTCTTATATAATGGTTAAAGATGACCTTATATGTTTTCTCACAAACACGAGGGTAAGACATATAAATAGACTCATTATTGACTTATAATAAGGGACTAACTCATATTTGACCACAAGATTAAAAGATCTTAACCCAAACTTAAAAAAATGCGACAGGTCATAAAAGTCCAACCATAGTCAAAGTGTAATAAATAATTAAACATTGTATTTTTATAAAAATAAAAATAAAAATAAAAAAACAAGAAGTGCACAGAATTGTATTTTTATTTATGTAATGAGTAAGACAGAGATTCACACATAGTCATACAAGAATTACCACGAATTCACGCATCTAAAACATTCTATATGTATCTTGTAATTTATATTATTACACCAGCTGGAGACATAGATATCATGTTCAACATTAGAGCAAATGTTGCCACACAACAACTATAGGCGATGCTACATCATGCTTCCCATCGCTCCAGATCAATTTACCCGAATGTGTCTCCATACTTCCCCATGAGCTAGTAACCTTATCAGCCACGATCTTAACCGTGTAACTTTGTTTTTCACCTTTTGCAGTAAACCGCATCCTCTGTGGCTTTACGCTTACATTCACCCCTTTCGGGCTCGTGACAATCACATTGTAGTTCGATACACCTTCCGTTACATGAGTTACGGTTCTTGAGACTACGATCTCTGGGTCTGATGATCCTCTTGGTTCACCGTATGCTATCGATATCGACGGGTAATTGATGTTCCATGGCTTATGTTGCTTCTTATTATTGCAAGTAAATGGTTTCGGGGAAAACCGTCTAAACGCTCGGGTTGAGTCGTTTATTGCACATAGAAATTGGAGGTAATCGTTAACAGTGATATCGTATACCAAACCAGGATCGACTGCTTTTTCGGGGTTTATGTGACCCGCACCCGTGCTCCACACGGTTGACTCATTATACGATTCTTCATTTAGCAACTGCTTTCCTTCTGTGTCGTGCATGTAAGCCGTGGTCATCATTGCTGATCTGATCATGGCTGGAGACCAATCCGGGTGAGCCCCTTTTAGTAACGCAGCTAAACCTGACACATGAGGGCATGACATCGAAGTCCCGGATAGCATGTTAAATCTAGACCGTCGAGTGTCGGATAGTATTTCGCTCGGTGGCACATAGTCTGGCCATGCGCCAAGAATGTCCACACCTGGTGCTATTATATCAGGCTTGAGCACGTAAACTGAATCAAGACTCGGTCCTCTTGATGAGAAAGATGCAACCACAGGTGCAGGTTTAACCCCGGTTCGAGTCCCGCGGATCACCATTTTGGCCTTAGGTTTTCTTGAAGAGATCATATGATCGTTAATCTTTATACGTGCGGATTCGGTTATTAGCATGCCTGGAATTGTATACGGGTCTGAGACCAGTCCTTCGCCATGTGGAGCCACGTTAGCCACGACCACCCCGACTCCACCAGCATCTTTGACCACTTCACCTTTCTTCACACGGGCGTTACCGCCACGGTCACAAATCACAATCTTTCCCTTTACAAGTTCTTTGTCAAGTGATTGCGGCATGCAAAGTGCGGACTTCGAGCTTGTAAAGTGCGCTAGTGAAGCATTTCTTCCGTGAATTAAAGGAAATAATTTAACCGCTGGGTTTTGTTTCCATCTTCCGCTAGAAACAGATGCACCTGTTATTACTGTGCCATCTTCAAGTATCAAATCCGCCGGAAACCGTCTGTCAATTGTGCTCGCACCTACCGTCGTTATCCATGGAGCACCGTTTGTCACTGACATCATGGTGGGACCGCTATTTCCGGCGGAAGCTGACACAAGAACACCTCTTGCCATCGCACCAAAAGCACCTATTGCTATCGGGTCAAGATGGAATGGTCTAGTTGTGGTACCGCCGACAGAGATTGAGATGACGTGTACACCGTCTTCAACCGCCTTATCTATTCCGGCGAGTATGTCCGACTCACGGCACGCCTCACCCCAGCATATTTTATATGCTGCGATTCTAGCTTTTGGTGCCACTCCAACTGCTGTTCCTTGGGCAAACCCGAACAGCGATGCGTTGGGGACGTTTCTTCCCGCGGCAATCGATGCAGTGTGCGTGCCGTGGCCTTCGGTGTCTCTTGGAGACTTAACAAAAGCCGACCCGTTGATTTGATCGGTATTTGCTTCATATCCCGCAGTAAAAAACCTTGCTCCGATTAACTTCTTGTTACATAGATTTTTAGTGAAATTTTCACCTTCCATACACTCACCTTTCCAATCAGAAGGAATTGGATCAAGATCTTGATCATGGAAGCTTGATGATTCAGGGGAGATACCAGTGTCCAGAATGCCAATTATGACATTAGAACCGTAATCAGACTCTTTCAAGAGGTTATTATGTTCGTTATTACCGAGCCCTAGAAAATCGACTGATCGGGTTGTATGAAGCCTACGGATTTCGTCCGGTAAAACATCGATGACGCCCGGCTGTGATTCGAGTTGTCGGGCTTCTTGAGGAGTCAGTCTTGCTGAAAAACCATGGAAAACAGTCTTGTAGACATGAAGGAAGTCTTGGTTTGACTTTTTACCACTGCTTTTTTCAGAAGTTATTAACTTTCTTGAATTCAAACTTCCAAGAGTTGCACTATACCATTGCTCTACATCTTTGAAAACAGATGGTTTCAGGTCATTTTGGGTTCTGACGATGAAGGTTTGTGCAGAATTCGGCACGAAAAAACCGAAAATTGTGTAAATCAAAAACCAAAAGCTATTCATTGAGATTGAGAGAGATATGATCAATTAATTGAAGCTATAGCTATATGTGTTATTTATAACGCAATTGTATATGAATATGTTACCAGAAAAGCATGAACCAGCTGGATTTGGACAAAGAATGTGATCAAGGGTGTGTATGATAGTCAAAAATTGCATACCAGAAAGCAATGTTGAGAGTCTATTTTAGGAATATTTGTGAGGTAAGATGTGTCTGATCATCCTTATCTTGTAAATTGCTCAAAAATAAGGTAAAGATAGTCGAGGCTTTTACGGGAAGTTGGCAGAAAAAGCAAGATTTGCCGCAAATGTGATGGAAGAAAACTGATGATTATAGATTTCTTGTTTCCTTTCTAAACATGGTTTGTGGGCCGTGGCTGTTTGGGCTTTTGCATGCATTTTGGGTAGAAAAACCCATAATTGAAAGAGAATAACATAATGTGTTCAAATAAGTTTAAGCATGTTATATATTAACGTGACTAACGTAATTTTTAGAACCCTTTAATTGTATATTCTAGAATTTTAGGATACTTAATATAAATATCTTAAGAGGTATAAATACTTTCTGGTAATGCCCTAATACTTTAAGTAATACATTTCACGTTTAAGGTTGTCTGTGTCACTTTGACGGTTTCTCTCGACATACCTAGAATTCAAGTTCATACAATATTATTGTGGTATTGCTTCATCTCATTGAATAATACTTCATACAATTGTGACCTCTATACAATTGGTATCAGAGCTTGCAGTAGAAGCGCCGGGCTTATCAAATTTACAACTATGATTATCTCTTTTGTCTTCACACGAACAATCTTGAGCATAACACGAGAATAATGTATCTTGATTTTGCACGGATGTTGCTTGAGGGTTACATAGGCTGTTTCAGCACCTTTGAAATTTTCTCGAAACAAAATTTGCTCTCTCTCGAAAGTAACTCACGATCTTTAACACAAGAATTTGAAAACTTTTTCAGAACATTGTTTCATTCTAATTTCGTAAAACTATCTTTATCTCTTTGAAAAACTTTTTTTCCGTTCTTGTTTCATCTTGTAAGGAAATAAAGAATCTTATCTCCTTAATATGTAAGAAATGACTGAAAATTTAAAGACACATACATTTGCTTTGATGTATTAGCTCCCCCTTCACTTGATATCATCCTCTACATATGAATTTTTATATCTTCAGCCGCACACTAGTAATGAACTTTCTCAATTATCAACTTTGCCTCTCTTGTAGTTTTGATGAACATTTAATAAATTTTTTTCAAATCAAGTGAATTATCTTTCTTCAACTTGATTCTCTCCCTCATGATGGTCAGAATCCATCATGATCATCATGCACTTGTAAATTGGCTTCAGCTTGATTTTGGCATGACTTTATAAAAAAAATATATGACAATTAACGCATTGGTTGTAACACGGGGATCACATAATTTTCCCGTTAACACTTCAGTTTAAATAAATTGAGTGAAATACGTTCAGCGTTGGCATGATGTTAAAACTAGTAGGATTTCGATCTATCACTGTAAAATCATAAGATATTACTTGAGATGTTCTGGCACTGCACAAAACAGATAATGATTCCTAAGTGTCCTAGAACAAGAATGATATAGCAATTAACTCTATACTCAATAAATGCACAAAAGAAGTCAGGGACCGGAGTAGTTGTCATCTTATTTTCAATATCAACAATCTCTAAATAAGATGTTACTAATGTATGGGAAAAATCTCCATGTGAAGTTGATGAAGGGTTTTGAACCTGACCAAACCACCATATAACTCAAACTGGTCAATCATGGGTTTGATACCACTGGTTCAATCCTAAAAGCGGAACTGGATTGAACACAACCCTCTAAACCCCAAAAGGGCTAGGATCTTTAATAATTTTATTTGATCAACATAGTTTCTTAACAAACAATCCATAGATAAGGTTACAAGAAATATACCAGAACAAAAACCTTTAGGATTGCTAAAGATGGTCCACCACTACTGCACCTCCGATTGAACTGGCTGCTAGACCGCTCCTGGATCACCAAGGCTTCAAAAACTCGAAAGCTTGAGCCTGCGTGTGTATGTCCTCTTGTGCGTCGATTAGCAATCGCAAAACACCCCTCGGGTGTTCTTCTTTGTTCGACGGCAAGAGAGAGAGAGCCGAAAGAGAGAGAGTGTGCGAGAGAGGGGGCGAGATCGAGAGATGAGAGGGAGTGGTGGCTAGGGTTAATCCCTTATCACTTATCTTAATCCTTAAGCCTTAAACATATATTTATAAGGATTAACTTGGACCTAAGCCCGTTTAATTAAAAGCCCACTAGTTTTAATTAAACTTTCAACTCTTCTCTTTTTAACCCCCTGGACTTTGCTAGTTAATTAATTAACTATTAATTAACTGGTCCGTAAATATTTAAACTTAATATTTAATTCCCTTTAAATAATAAATAACTATTTATTATTTATTCCTTTTCTAATAATTAATCCAGACTGGATAATTATTTATATCTCTCAATAATTAATACTACTGATTAATTATTCGTTTATCTCTTTAATAATTAATCTAACTGATTAATTATTTCCACACAGATTTATGGTGAAATCCAACTGTTCTGAATTGGGTGTGTAGCAGTGTGACCCTTTAGTCTCTTATAACATTGGATACAATATGCCCGTTAATTATCTCTCTGCACATAATCCAACAGACTCCCACTTTTGCAAGATAAGTAACAGTTACTGCACATTGTTAGCCTAAGGAGGTCCCTAGCCAGACACTTAGGGTAACCAGGTTATAAGAACTCTTATACCCCAAAGTAACTTGTGATAAAACTTCATAAGCAACCTGCTTAGAAGTAACCTGTTATAAACTAACTGTTTATAAACTAAACTATCATAAACTCCCTGTTTATGAATGGGTATGTCTTTATAAACTAAACTATCATAAACTGCGTGATAAACGACAAAGAACAGATCAGTTCATTTGGGCACGGCCGTGCACTTACCAGTTTCTCTGATCAGTCAAGGGGCCCGGAAATATCTCTCCTAAAAAAGAGGTGCAATTACCATCTTGCATATTTGCATTTGGCAACACGGCTCCCACTGAATCTAGACACACCCCTTATGACCACCCTGTTACGGCGTGGCGTTAGAACTCACTAAGAAGACAACAGTTACCGCATCCCAAACCAAATACCTCAGGCTTGTGGATAACCTATGTGATAAATACTTTTGACACGAATCCACGAAGTATTTTTCACGGTGGGTCAATCCAATATTCGTAACCCTAACGAATATCAGTAAATTTTGGTCCGCAAAAAAACGTTCGCAGCTATATTCGATAAATTATCGAATCTACCCCAAAATTACGATGACTTTACAGCCCTATCGAGGTTCCCACCAAGATAAGTAGTCACGGATAGTGTTTCGAATAAACCTAGTTTATTCCTGGATAAACCAAAACATACAAAATTGTGAAGAACAATGAAACTAATTTCTACACCCTTCCATATTCCACCCTGGAATAAAGATGCATAATTTTTACCATTTCACTGACTCGATTCACGGTGTCTATCTGAATTACTCATTATTTTACATTTGTAACTTATCATGGATTACAAGGAAAATAATATGGTTATAAACCCTAAAACACAAGACTAGTACTTTGGAGTACTCCTTCTTGGTTTTGCTAGAAATCATTCTTGCAACCTAAGAATACTTCTAGACTTACTTATTTTATAAAATTCCTTAAACTTGGAGAAAACTGGAAATAACTCCAAAGTTTCTGATTTTACAAAATAACCTCCCTGTAATTAAAAATTTAATTACATTTGTAGATTAAATCTTATTAGATTTATCCATTTGAAACGATAAAACTTTCTTACACCTACTTGTAAGAACCTTGAAATTAGATTCCCTGTGTATGCCAACACTAATCTAATATCATTACTAAGAATATTAGAGAACATCCTGTTTTATCATTTCTCACGTTAACCAACCAATATTATTAAGCTGACTCACTGAACATTTTAGAACGTATATAATTTCTATTTAAGTCATAACTTGACTCAAAAAACTTGCAATGATATATTTATTGAATAACTCTCAATAAGTCATGCATTCCTTGGATTAGTTCTTTCTCAAGAACTTACTGTTTTAGATAACTTCTAAAAGCATCCAATAATTATATACTTTAAAAGTTCAAACTTGTATTTATCACACTGGTTAAAAAAACAACCTTTTATTAACTCTGATAAATACATTAGTCAGGTGCTCCCACTATCTCTTATGAAAAAGTGCATTCTTTAAAACATCCTTTTAGGCCTTAGTCAAAACTTGACTACCATGCCTAAGACTTGTGTTCCAGACACATGTTATAAAGAACTTTAGTTTTTGCAAGAAATTTGTTTTATCAAACCAAGAACTTGGATCTCCCATATATCCATCTTTCCAATTACGGAAAATGGTTTCATTAAACTTACCATGATCACGAGTATGAAACACTCATAATGGTATCTTAAATTTCTTTCCTTAAAACATTTAGTATAAAACTCCCTTGATTATAATAATCACTTTTATACTTTCTTAAACGTTTTATCAAAAACTATTTTACTTAGAAATAATAACTATCATTTCTATTTAGTTCAAGACTTTGAACATTCACTTTTCATAAATAACTTAAACACTTTGTTAAATTAGAAAAAACTATCTAATTTTATAAACAATACTTGTTTATTTAAGTGTTTGAAAAAAGTGGAGCCAACATTTATATAACTACAACAAATCATAGCATAAGATTATTATGAATCACCAAACAAGTCAAGACTTGACTTATTGGTATTCTTTTAGTCACAACTGGACTAATCCTGATTCATAAAATAAGAACACGTGCACGGATATGAACCAAATATTTCCATAAACTCAAAGCCAAAAAGTTTCCATAAACATGTAAGATAAAAATTATCCAAACTTAAAAAGAGTTTAATAAACTAGGAAATAAAAAATTATTTATAATATCCGTGAGCTGAACGTGGGATCTTCTCATGCTGGGCCGCATCACTTTTCATCTCCTCCTGCAATAAACGATTGCAAGATATTAGAATACTCGTAAAAACTTTTACGAGTGGCAAGTGACAAAGAAGCTAATCACGCAATACCTGAGGAGCCTGACTTGCCTCCTGTCTCGTGACCTTTCGGACAATCTCGTTTCCAATGTCCGGCCTCGCCGCACCTGAAGCACCGATTCTCAGTCATTGCCTTGTTTGGCTTCGGCTTCTTGCCCTTGTTGTCGTTATTAGCCCTGGGTGCATTCTGGCTGGGCTGGGCCTTGCCCTTTCCCTTTCCGTTGCGCCCCTTCTTCTTCTTACGTCCACCATGTCCTACCATAAGAATGTCCTTAGACTTGGTCCCGATACTCTGCTCAGCAGTCTTGAGCATGGAGTGCAACTCAGCCACGGATTTCTCCATGTTGTTCATGTTGTAGTTGACTATAAAAGGCTTATAGTCATCTGACAACGATTTGAGTATCGTATCCGTTGCTAGCTGCAACGGTACTGGGTGCCCAAGTCTCTCTAGGTGGTCCATGTAACCTTTCATTTTCATGACATGGTCACTGACCGAGGTCCCCTTAGCCATCTTGCACAAGTTAAATGCCCTACTGGCATCATAACGCTCTGTGCGGGCTTGCTCCTGGAACATGTCCCTCAGCTGGCGGATCATGTCATATGCAGGAGTTTCCATCATGCTTGATTGCAACTCTGGACTCATAGTTGCAAGCATGAGGCAGCTAACATCCAAGGCGTCATTGGAGCGCTTCTGAAAAGCCTCCCTGACCTCTGCCTTGGCATTGCTGGCCGGGGGATTTCCTAGAGGTTGTTCTAGGACATACCACTTTCTCTCGTGCCTCAGCACGATCCGGAGATTTCTCTCCCAAGTGAGAAAGTTGGACCCGGTGAGCTTATCCTTCTCAACGATAGAGCGGAGAGAGAGGTTATTAGTATTGGTAACGTTGGTTGCCATCTACAAATTAAAACCCGGTTTAATTAGTAATTGCAAATAAACTTTCCAACATATATCATTAAACCCATAAACAATATATATTAGACCTAGGACTCATATTTCACATACTTGACGCAAGGTTTGGGCACTTTCCGCCAAGTCATGCTATTTCTGCTAGGTAACACCCTGTACCAATCGTACCTAACTTATACGACTCCTAGAACCTCGTAGAGCACTTAGACCCAGTCTAGTATGTTTAACTCTACTCTAGTGCTTTTTGGGCCGGGACTCCCGATTATCACCAAAATAGATCGCACCACCTAAGACAGCATGAATTCTGGCCGGGACTCCCGATTATCGCAGAATCTTTCATGCCCTTTCCCGCAATGGTTTGAACCCGGATGCCCAAGGTTTGGGCACTTCCGACACCCGAGTACCGTTTAACAGTCAAGGTGTACCATTAGGTGGGTAGCACACTGATCTAAGATTTTTCTTGGGTTTTAATTAAGTTCAATAGAAACTTAATTTTCCAGTTTTTGAAAAACCATTTTAAAACTAACTGTTTTAAAAATACGATTTATATGTGTACCTGAACTTAGGTGCACAAAACGGTTTTTATAAGTTCCAAACTTATAACCTTGACAAAACTATAAATTTTAAAAATTTAACTAACACGACTAACAACCTGTAGTCGTATTCTTAGTTTGTCATTAAAACGTTGTTTTTCACTGTTTAATAACAACCTGTTATTAAACCCCTTTCTATTTACCATCACACGCATGTAAGTGGCACGCAGGCCTCCCCTAACCAGTACAAAATGGACTCGAAGAAGGCACGCAGGCCTCCCCTAACCTGTTAATAATTTTATTTGATCAACATAGTTTCTTAACAAACAATCCATAGATAAGGTTACAAGAAATATACCAGAACAAAAACCTTTAGGATTGCTAAAGATGGTCCACCACTACTGCACCTCCGATTGAACTGGTTGCTAGACCGCTCCTGGATCACCAAGGCTTCAAAAACTCAAAAGCTTGAGCCTGCGTGTGTGTGTCCTCTTGTGCGTCGATTAGCAATCGCAAAACACCCCTCGGGTGTTCTTCTTTGTTCGACGGCAAGAGAGAGAGAGAGCCGAAAGAGAGAGTGTGTGCGAGAGAGGGGGCGAGATCGAGAGATGAGAGGGAGTGGTGGCTAGGGTTAATCCCTTATCACTTATCTTAATCCTTAAGCCTTAAACATATATTTATAAGGATTAACTTGGACCTAAGCCCGTTTAATTAAAAGCCCACTGGTTTTAATTAAACTTTCAACTCTTCTCTTTTTGACCCCCTGAACTTTACTAGTTAATTAATTAACTATTAATTAACTGGTCCATTAAATATTTAAACTTAATATTTAATTCCCTTTAAATAATAAATAACTATTTATTATTTATTCCTTTTCTAATAATTAATCCAGACTGGATAATTATTTATATCTCTCAATAATTAATACTACTGATTAATTATTCGTTTATCTCTTTAATAATTAATCTAACTGATTAATTATTTCCACACAGATTTATGGTGAAATCCAATTGTTCTGAATTGGGTGTGTAGCAGTGTGACCCTTTAGTCTCTTATAACATTGGATACAATATGCCCGTTAATTATCTCTGCACATAATCCAACAGTTGAAACAGTTTTTTATTTAAAAGATAATTGAGTATCTGTGTGAGGTATGTGCATTGCATCACTCGGTCCATGATGTCTTCTTCAATAGAGGTATAAAACAATTAGTAGATGAAGCTTCCCAGATATCTAATACGGTTTAGTAAAAATCTTCATTTTCTTTTGATCCTATCTCACACCCACAACTCATGATATTTTTCAACTTCTCCCTCATCTATTTCCAAAATAAATGTATGTATCTTCGTTTGGATACATTTGGACACTTTCAAACAGTCACGAATATGAACAACCGAATGATATCAGGAATATATAAGGTTCATAAGAATCAATAAGAATAATTTTTAGAAATATGATGTTGACAAGGATTGTCAAGAACGATTTAAACAATCAAGGAATACTAAACAATCAAAGATATGTAAAATAAAAGAAGGATTTATCAAAATTAGCTTAAAGTGATTCTATTCAAGCTTAACAATCGCCTACATTAATAAATAACATACTTTGTGTACAACACTCACACGAGTTTAGGAGATGTATGAGGGTTTCTTTTGTATTCACACAACATCACATGACAAGTAACTTTATGATGTTTGTAAGATTATCATTCAACCAAATTCCTACAAACAACAATCTATCTTTTTAAGAAAAAATCATAAAATAGTAACCAAGTTTGAAAACTTTTCCACCAAGATCAATCACCCTTTATTTCACATTATGAAAATTCCCATAAATGAACTTGTTGGAACTGTTTTCAAACTTTGTTACTATTCTATGAACTTTTCTTTTTATTAATTCCAGGCTTTGGGTTTGGAATTTTGTAAAGAAAAATGAAAGATATTCTGAGTCTTTTTGCTCCGATATATATAGACCGGTCGTTGTTCCAAAGTCTTTGATCAAATATAGCGCCATCGCACATTATTCCAAATCATTGCTCTATAGCGTCATCGCTGCACTATTCTCAATCTTGGGTTGAGCTCTTTTGTTTGAAATAGTCAAAAGGGGCCTTTTCATTAACAATTACTTTAAATGACTTCACACATGCATCTTCTAATGACTCTTAACACCACCAACTGGCAATTAGCCATTTTACCCCGCTAATCACCACTATCTCTACCAACTACTCATCACCAATGCCACCTTAAACCATCGTTGCCGCCATTATATTAGGAAAAGGTAGAATGAATGAAAAAAAGGAAAATAACAAAGAGCCATTTTCTAAGTGAACGGGGTGCGACAGGATGTCAAAGTTACCTAGAGCACCAGCAGGGTTCAAGGTCGTGTGTGCCTGTGCATAATCAACGAAAGTCAATTGGTTGTGACTTGCATTGGCAATAGTCACTACAAGAAAAACAGTTTTTTGCCACGTAGACTTTTTGTGGCGACATATGTCGCTGCTAAAGCCCTACTAAACGACAAAAATTGGGCCCACAACCATCTGAAAAGAGCGTGTCGCCGCTAAAGAGTTTTTGCGGCGACATATGTCGCCGCTAAAAGACGTTCCCACTTTTTTTCCCCACCGAAAACCACGGCGGGAAATTTTCCCACCTAAAATATTGGGTGTCGCCGCTAAAACCACTGTGTCGCCGCAAATAGTGTCGCCGCAAAAGGTTATTTTTAATTTTTTTTAATTTAATAAAAACGATTTTCTATTTTTTTATTGCGCGTCGCCGCAAAAGGCTTATTGTCGCCGCAAAAAGCGACGCCGCAAATGACTTTACGAGATATAGGGTTTTTGTACCTGCTTTTCTTTCATTTTCAACCCGGCCACCTTCACAGCGCCGCTCTCCTCTCGATCTTTCGCTTCCAGTCGCCGTTCGCCGCCGTATCTCCACCGCTCTCGTCTTCGCCGTATCTCCTTCGCCGTCGCCGTCGCCGTCATCCTCTCTCGCTACCACCGCTCTCGTCCTCTCTCATCCTCTCTCGCCGGCGACTTGTAGTTCGCTACCTCCGCCATTCGCCGTCATCTCCTTCGCCGGCGACTTGTTTTCCGAGGTAAACATCCCCATTTTCTGTTTTGAATCTAGGGTTTTAGTAGTTGTAGATGTTTAATGTTTTCTTTTTTAAATTGTTACAAGCTCCTCCTCCTTGCGCCGCCGCCGTCCACCTGCTGTCGCCGCCGCCGCCGGTCGGATTCTTCCTCCAGCCTCCAACGACCTCATCCTTCTAATTGAGGTATTTTTTTAATTGTATATTAATGTTATATATTAAATTTAATGTTAATTAGTTTAGGTTATTATTTGTTTTTGCTAGATTATTATACTTTTTTGTCAGTAATTTAAGTTGTTTAAGTGTTAATTAGTGGTAATAATTGATTAATTTAGTTTTTAATTTAAATTCGTTATGTTAGATAATATTTTATGTTATAATTTTAAATTATTGTTAATTAGTATTAATGTTTAAGTATTGTTAGTATACTAAAAATGTGTTAAATAATTAATTAGTGTTAATAATTGATTAATTTAGTTTTTAATTTAAATTCATTATGTTAAATAATATTTTATGTTATAATTTTAAATTATTGTTAGTTAGTATTAATGTTTAAGTATTGTTAGTATACTAAAAATGTGTTAAATAGTTTATATGATGATGTTAAATAGTTTATATGATGACGTTTGATTATTATCTATTGTCAATAATGATAGATTAGTGCTACATACTTCTAATCTTTAATCATTGTTAGTACACTAAAAATGTTAGAAATTAGATCAATCTTATATTATTATTTAGTGTTAATGATGTTAGCTTATTGTTGATAATTGTTAATCTATATAATTAGTGTTAATATTCAATGTTAGTGTTAATCTTTAATCTTTATTTAGTGTTAATCTTCAATGTTAGTGTTAATCATTAATCTTTAATATTTAATATACAATTATTGTTAGTATAATAATAATGGTAGAAATTAGATTAATGTTAGCTTTAATTAATATGATGTTTAGTTATGTTTAATAATTTTGTTAAAGTAAATGTTCATTTAGTGTTAGTAATCATGCTAGTTGTTAAATTTGCGTGTGTGAGCTTAGAATGCCCGCTCGAAATGGATTTAGAAATTAATTTCTGGTTGTTCCCATGTTAGGACTGCTATTTGAATACCTTATCTCATTTAGGATGTGAATGTTTGTTACATGGTTGTGTGTTTAAGAAAGATTCGATTGTCATTTACTCTATGCTTCCCGGGTATATATTTCTTTATATACTTGGGAGCTAAGGGTAAATGCTGCCGAATTTTTCTTAAACAACCGATCATGTAATATGTATTCACATATGAGGTAAAGTATTCAAAAAGTGGGTTAGGAAGGCCACCCTGCTACAAACCACTCACAATTTCTTAATATAAAATTTAATACATGATTTGTATTCTTAATTAGTATGATATGCTTTGAACGCAGTTATGACGATTGATTAGAGTTGGACTACTTTAGCAAACCGTAATTGTCGTGAATTTTTTATTGGTCTTGACGCATTCCTCGATAGGTGTAAAGACTACGTAAATAGCTATGGTAATATTTGTTGCCCGTGTGATTATTGTGATAACACCTGTTATCACCCGCTTAGGGTACTTAGGGTTCATATACATGAAAACGGGTTTAGCGAGGGCTACAGGATTTGGAGGTATCACGGAGAACCAATTGTTCATCGAGCATCACGTGACGGTCTTGGTCAAACGAATAATGACTTGCATGATTACCTCCATGATGTTCGTCAGGAGAATACTGTAAATGAACACAACACGGAAAGTGATGAGCCAAGTGAAGGCCCAAATGATGAGCCAACTGAAGGCCCAAGTGATACAAATGATGAAGTTGGTGAATTATTCAAGTTAGCCGGCACGGAGCTATACCCTGGTAGTGATTGGATGTCTTCGCTTGACTTTTTGGCAAAATTAAGGCATATGAAGGTTATCAATAAATGGACCGATACTTCATTTGACCAATTGTTAGAATTGCTTAGGGTTGCATTTCCGACAGCTAATATCCTGTCATCACACTATGAAGCTAGGAAGATAATGAGAACGGTCGGGTTAGGATACGTACCTATCCATGCTTGTATCAACGACTGCTGTTTATTTTGGGATGAATACAAAGATTTGCAAAGTTGTCCCATATATTCTGAGAATAGATGGAAAGACAAAAACACGAAGGGGAAGAAAGTTGCTAACAAGATACTGCGTTACTTTCCTTTGACGCCTAGGCTAAAGCGTATATATAGCTCAAGACACACTGCAAAGTCTATGACTTGGCATGCTACCGGTCAGTGTAGAGAAGATGGTAAGATGCGCCACCCGGTGGATGGTACTGCATGGAAACATTTCGATGCACAGTATCCTGATTTTGCTGCAGAACCTAGAAATGTCAGATTAGGGTTGGCTGCTGATGGTTTCAATCCGTTTGGCAACATGAGTACTTCTTACAGCATGTGGCCGGTCATATTGACAACATATAACACACCTCCGTGGTTATGTATGAAAGAGTCTTCATTCATGTTGACATTGTTAATTCCTGGCCCTAAATCACCTGGTAAGGATATTGATGTATTCTTGAGGCCGTTAGTTGATGAATTGAAGAGTTTATGGTCTAACGGAGTCCGAACGAAAGATGCAGCTACAGGCAATTGCTTCATAATGCGCGCAATGCTTTTATGGACCATCAATGATTTTCCTGCTCGTAGTAGTTTGTCAGGTTGGAGCGGTCAAGGCTACTTAGCGTGCCCTACATGTAATGTGGACACTCCATCCATTCATGTTCAAGGTAAAACCGCTTATGTTGGTCATAGAAGATTCTTAGGTCCAAAACATCATTGGAGGAAGAACAAGTCATTCAATGGTAAAGATGAGACTAGACTTCCTCCTAGAAAAATAACAAAGAGTATTATACTAAGCCAACTTAACAAGTTGATGCCTCGTATTCCGGGGAAACATGCTCTTTATGGGGGCAAGAAGAGAAAACGTGATACAGCGGTTGAGTTGAATTGGAGTAAACGTTCTATTTTCTTCGAGCTCGAATACTGGTCTTCTCTTCAATTAAAACACAATTTGGATGTCATGCATATTGAAAAAAATGTGTGTGAAAGTTTGTTGAATACACTATTAATGAAAGGTGTAGATATAAGATTGGATCACATGATTCGCTCGAAAGTTGATTGGTTTGTACTCAACAATAGTCCCGAGATTGACACCTACAAGACGTAAGTGTTTCTTTCGGTTTGTATTTTCATAAGTTTTATTTTCAATAATTCTACTAATGTTAAGAACATTTATAGTCAATTTACTACAGAGATGCCGATCGGGAGTAATTTACAAACAATGTTTCTTTGTTGGTTTAAGAAGAAGGTAAGCTCATTGTATATTACCTTGAATAAATAACAATTATCACTCAATCACTTATAATTTTTTTGCTTTTCATAGATCAATTGTGCACGAGATGCGAATAAATCTCAATGCAGTGATGAGTTATTTGCTCTTGCAAACGGACCAAATAGTGCAAACACTTACACCGCGTGCATTGTAAATGGTGTGAGGTTTGTGGTTCATAGTCGAGATTTAGGCCGTACAACTCAAAACAGTGGTGTTTCAACAACCGGACCAGATGGAACAAAGTATTATGGTCTGCTGGAAGAAATTCTGGAGTTGACATATATTAGTGATTACAGGGTTGTGATGTTTCGATGTAAATGGTTTAAAACCGATAATCAACAACGTTGTGTCACTAAGAATAACATAACTAGTATTTCTACTCAGACTGAATGGTATGTAGAAGACCAATACATTCTTGCAACTCAAGCAAATCAAGTCTTTTGCATTGATGATCCGTCAAAAGGCCGTCAAAGAGGTGATTCAAACCAACATTATTGGAAAGTCGTTCATGAGGTAAATCATAGGAAGATCTGGGACCGGGATATCATTACTGAAGGCGACGAAGATGTTATACATGACAGCAATTCATCAGATCTATCATTGTCTGCTGATTTGGATCATTTGACTTATACGAGTTTGAGTATAGGTCAACCAACGGAAGTTGAACATGTTCATTTACCCGAACATGCTAATATTGTTGATGATAGTGATGATGACATTGACGACTATGATAATGAAGATTCTGATTCTGAACATGAATGTGAACCACATAATTGTAGTAGTGATGAATCTGATTAATCTAAAGTAGTAATTGGTATTTGTAAAAAGATACTACTTTGAATTGTTATTTTTAGCAGGTTTTTTGATTTATATAATGGTTATTTGTAAACTAACATTAATGCTACTTTCATGGGCTTGTTTGTATATTTGTATTTTTTTTTCACATGGCAACTGTAGCTCGCGGCCATGGTGGTGATTGTGGTCGTGATCCACCGCATGGTAACTGGCAACCTTCTTCTGGTGCTTGTGGCGGTGATGGTATTATATAACTTTGAAATGTTTTTTATAGGTTAATTTAATTACGTGTATTCTTAACTTGTTTGCTTGAAATCGTAGGCAGCAAGAAAGGGCGTGGAGTAGCCCGAAATGTAGAAATGAGAAAGGCGTGGAAGAGGAACGGGAAACGACCACTTCCAATCGAGTTTGATGATATTAGATGTAACAAAACTTGGAGACCGGTCGGAGTTAATGCCGATTACTTTACGAGTTACGCGGGGACCTCCCGTCATGGGAAAAAGTCCCCGTACAATTGAAGGCAGCGATCGTACCGGGCCTTGAGGTTTCACTTAAGTTTTTTTTATATATTGTATATTTGTAAAAAATATACAATAAACTAACTTTTTCGTATAATTTACAGACTTACTTTGATTTAAGGCACCATTATGACACTCCACACCGTTCGTCGATCTTGACGGGAATCGATAAGATGTGTGCTGAGATGTACAGAGACCAAAAATACAAGTTTAAGCTTCAATGGTTTCAAAGAAGAGGGGGGTCTCGCAGGCTCAACGACTGTGTCAAGACCCTCCTCCTAACATGGAACTGAGTGAGTGGGGTTTGTACATTGACTATTATTGTGGGGTAAAGACCGTTCAACGGTCAATAGCGAACACACAAGTAAGAGCGCAACAAGTAAATCAAAGCTTGCATGGTCGGAGATCATACTGTCAGTATCGATTCGAGAACGTAAGTCTATTTATCTTTAAATCTTAATTTTGACATAGTATTTATCTTTAAGTCTATATATTAATCGTTATTAAATATATACTTATTAAATTTGTTTATAGCGTGACCCGGAAACGCTAGAACCCCCTAGCTTGATTGAACAGTACATGTTAAACCATTCACGCAATCGCGTCTTTACATCCGAGTCTCTTCAAGAAAATTATGTAAGTAATTATTTATAATTCATGAAACTTATGTGTTTAAATATATATATATATATATATATATATAATATGATTTTAATTGTTTTATATCTTATTTATACACAGCGCCGTATGGTTTTCTTGAGAGACGGTCAAGTCGGGAGCCAAAATCCGTTGAGTGAAGAAGAAATCTTGAAGGCGGTGTTGGGTGAACGCCGAGGACATGTTCGTGGAATGGGAAGAACATTAAGTTCTTCATCCGTATCTGCTGCACAATCTACCGCACAATCCCAGCCTATAGGGAGATTATATACACAAGCCGAGGTAGATGCCATGCTTGCGTCTCATTCTTCTGATATCCAGCAGGTCCGGGAGGAGATGCATACTAATTCTCAACGTACACAAGCAATATTTGAAGCATTACGTGTGACAGGTATAAATGTCGATATTCCCTCAACTTCCCGACATGAACCAAGCACTGATTTGGCTTCTCGTGATGAAGTGTCTAGGTATCATGATGATTAGTCTATTAGTTTGTTAGGCGAAGTTGTGATTGTCTAAAAACGTTTATGTTAACTTTGAAACTATTGATTGGTATGTATGTTTGTTTTATATAGCTTAAAATGTCGTGTTACAGTTGTTTTGAGTTCTGAAATAGCAGGTTATTGTAATTGTCCGGTTTAAAATGTGTGGAAAACGCAAAATAGAGCAAAATGCTGGAAAAAAAAATTTAGACTTTTAGCGGCGACATGTCGCCGCAAAAAGTGTTATTTATATTTTAAAATTTAATTTATTTAAATAACTACGTCGCCGCAAATACTACATATGTCGCCGCAAAAAGTATTATTTTATTTTTTAAATTAAATCAAAATCGTCGCCGCTAAAAGTACTCATGTCGCCGCAAAAACCCATCCACGTGGCACTTGATGGGTCCGTTGTGTGACGTCGCAAAAAAATTTTGGGTACGAAGCTTTAGCGGTGACACTTTTGCGGCGAAATGTCGCCGCGAATAACCTATGGCGGCGACAATTGGAGTTTTAGCGGCGACTTATGTCGCCGCAAAAAGCCTTTTTTTTTGTAGTGAGTGGTTCCCTCCACCGTAAATGTGTGAGGCGTATGGTTGTGCATTGGATGATGAGGCCATTTTGTGAGGAGTAGAAGCAATTGTAGAGTAAGCAAAACAGATCTAGATATGAATTATCTAACCTTCTCTGATACCAGTTGATAGTTCCAGAGTAAGTACACAACAACGAATGTTTATAGAAGGAGAGGTTGAATACAAACTTAAGCTTTTTAAATTAATTGCACAATCTTATACTTTTATTATTATTCTTATTGATTAATGAATCAAGAGTTACATGTATGAGGAAGCGAAAATTCCTAATACAATAAAAAATGATAGCTAAGGTGTCTAACACATAGACAAGTTTGATTCTACACTTATGCAAACTTTAAAAATTCGGCTTGCTTAAAAGTTTAAAGTTTAGTTCTATGAGTAAGATGTTCAGTGGTGTCGAGAGGTGTTTTGCATGTCTATTTATAATGTCCTTGGCCGGTACTTTAGAAGATCCTTTACACGATGACATGAAATTCAGAAAAGACATAAATAGTATTATAAAACAAATGAGCAAGTGATCTAAAAAGATTCTTCCCATTGGTAATATAATAATATTTATCTTATTTTTTTTACCTTGGAATTCTAACTTCCCTTCTTCATGTTTGAATGTTATTTGTCAGCCAAGATTCTTTAGATATGTCTATACTAAAGATGTAGTTGCGTGTCATACTTTAGTACTTGACAAATCTTTGAGATCTTTTCATTCATAATGGCTTTAACCTTTTTCAGAGGTAAAGTGTGGTCTTGTTTGTATCTTTTAGAAGATACAAAAAGTGTTAATACTTTTACATATGAAAGATCAGAGGCATATATGAACAACACATGTTCAACCTTAAATAAGAATTACATTGTTCAGACATAGCTATAAAAAGAAATACACTTCACGGCTTCACTGAAGAGTGTATTTGATCAGACATAATAGATATTGTCTTCAGTGAGATGTTTCATTAACGAGCGTGTCTTTAAAAGAGATATTCAGCTGATATATGATATTTACCCATCTTAAAGGCTTCGGAGTTTCTTTCAAATTTGAAAGAATTCAAAGTCTTTGACGCATCTGAAATGCTTCAAAGTCTTTTACATTTGTTTTCTATTGAGACTCAGTACTAAAGTGAGTCATTATAGATACTCTATCGTTTGTAACATGAAAGTCGGAAATTAAACAACACGTGTTTAATTTTAGTCTAACTGAAAGTGTGTTTTTGTCTATCATCAAATCTTGCATATTTCAGTTATCAGGTTTAATTATTGGCTGAAATGATTATTTCTCCAACAACATGTCTAGCTAGGACCGAATGACCTAGATAACTATATATTTAGACCAACCTTACATATGGTAAATGATAAATCAATAACTAAACTAAAATTTCTCTATTCATAAGCAAATTAATGGGTTAGAACCCAGATTTGACTAGTATCTAAATTTAGATACAAGCATGATCACTATTCACTAATAATGTTGAGTACATATTTGATGTTGTTTTTTAGTACATTCTCAAGGGTTAAGGTTACTAAAGTATATCGTTTCAAAACAATATGAATTATCTTGTCATCCTATTGCCCATGTCCGAATGTATGTAATATAGCTTAGTTTGGTTATTTAGAATTGCATGAGTTTGATGTTTCTGTTAAGCTTAGATTCTTGGTATATTATATTTCTCGTTAGATTGTTAAAATATTTGTTCTTTATTTTGATTCATTCAATTATTAATCGTTTCTCTATTAATTAAATTTTGTTATGTTTAATTACAGATTAGATATTTAAGGTTTTTTTTTAAACTTTCATATACGTATACGAGTAATTCAACTACTTTTGTTATGAATCTGAAACTTCGCTAAGCATGTACCATATATTTAAATTAAAATAGTAGAATAAAATTTATACACGACTCCAGGCAAATAACATTTAGAGTTAATTACCGATTTGGTTCCTTTAGTTTACACTATTATACTGGTTCAGTCCTTAACTTAAAAAAAGTAAATGGATGGTCCCTACTGTAGCAAACTTGTTACTCAGATAGTCCTTCAACCATTAAAACTTTTGAAAATGACCGTTTTGCCCTTTTGAACATTACAAGCCAAGTCCGTGTGGTTTTCAAATAGTTTCGCATTTAGTCCTTTAACCTTTTGTCTTTAATAATTTACTATATTAACCTGAATATCTATTATTATATTTTATAAGATTTTATTAATAATTTACTATATATATATATATATATATTTATGTAATAGTAATTATTATATTTATTTTTACTATTATTATTATTATGTTACGCTTAATTTTTTTGTTTACCATTTTTCAACGATCAACATTATTTTTTTATTTTTTATTGATATAAATACCTCTATAATCTGAAACTTTATTAATACACCTTGTCCTTTTTTTCTCCATCTTATATTACTTTTCACAAAATTATATATAATTTCCGAAATATTTTTTTTTCAAACTCACGTGTTCCAGTTGTTTTTCTTATACCCCGATCGAGTCTCTAATCAAGTGGTTAACCAGATCGAACAAAATCTATAGAAATTACCGCATGCATGCATAATCAATTAAATATAAATGAATGCGGTAATTTCTATAGAAATTATACATTTTTCATTTTATATTTAATTGATTATGCATGCATGCGGTAATTTCTATAAATTTTGTTTGATCTGGTTAACCACTTGATTAGAGACTCGATCGGGGTATAAGAAAAATAAGTGTAACACGCGAGTTTTAAAAAAATATTTCGGAAATTATACATTATTATGTGAAAGATAATATAAGATGGAGAATAAAAGACAAGGTGTATTAATAAAGTTGAGATTGAAGAGGTATTTATATAAAAAAAATAAAAATAATGTTGATCGTTGAAATATGGTAACAAAAAAAATTAAGCGTAATATATAATAGTGTATTATAACACTAATTTATGAAACGTTGATGTACAATAACAGGGTATAACGATTCATATTGAAGATACTAAAATAAAATAATGATAATAATAGTTTAAATAAATATAATAATTATTATTACATTATTTATATATATATATATATATATATATATATATATATATATATATATATATATATATATATATACTAAATTACTCAAAAAAAATCTTATAAAATTTACATAAGATTTATATCAATAAAAAAAAATAATGTTGATCGCTGAAAAATGATAAAAAAAAATTTTAAGCATAATATATAATAGTGTATTATAACACTAATTACGAAAAGTTGACGCTCAAAAACAAGGTGACTATCCATATTAAAGATACTAAGTTAAAAAAATGATAATAATAGTAAAAATAAATATAATAATTACTATTACATATATATATATATATATATATATATATATATATATATAGTAAATTATTTATAAAATCTTATAAAATATAATAACAAATGTTTAGGTTAATATAGTAATTTATTTAAGAAAAAAGGTTAAAGGACTAAATGCGAAACTATTTGAAAACATAGTGACTTAGCTTGTAATGTTCAAAAGGGCAAAATGGTCATTTTCAAAAGTTTTAATGGTCGAAGGATCATTTGAGTAACAAGTTTGCTACAGTAGGGACTATCCATGTACTTTTTTAAAGTTAAGGACTGAACAAGCAGAAAAGTGTAAACCACATGGACCAAATCAGTAATTAACTCTAACATTTATTTCATGTAGTTTAGAATTACATTATAAATCATTTTTATAGTTTAAGTATATGGTATATGTAAAAGTTCAAACAATAACTGGTTTTTGTACGAAAATTCATCACATGCACTCTGTCACACTTAATCCCCCACGCTCTACATCGATGAATTCAACTTATCAAATCAACGACAAAAAGTGATTCTCGCAGTTCTCGTATATATATATATATATATATATATATATCTATATATATATATAGGCAAAAGTTCAAACGAGAACTGTTTTTCGTACGAGAACTGCGAAAACCAATCTGAGCCGTCCAATTCCCCCTCCTTTAATGTCATTGCCCACCCATGAATTCCTCACATGCACCCTGCCACACTTGATCCCCTCCACGCTCTCCATTCATGAACTTCCCATATCCAAGGAACGGCCGAGATTGGTTATCGCAGTTCTCGTACGAAAAACAGTTCTCGTTTGAACCCTCCCCTATATATATACTAGCAACATGTCCGCGTAATGCTGCGCCGACAAATAGTTTCTGTTTTGCAATATGTCGTTTTCAAAAATTTATTGATATGCTATTCTCGTGGTTTAATGTTACGAATTTTTTTTCAGCAACATGTCTTTTTTTAGTTTTTATTATAATTGTACTATTTTATTAGTTTAAGAATAGATTCTAAAACACATTGAAATAAGAAAAGATATTTATAATTATAAAATAAAGATGGAGACGTTAATAAGATTTTGGAAATTATGTGTTAGTGAGAGAGTATATCTTAAATAAATAAAAAAGTTATAGTAAATTAGGAAAGTTAAATGGTTCGATATTGTGTGGATGAGATTAGTTTATATAAAAAGAAGAGTGGAGATTTAATGTTGATTGAATTTTAAGAGGTTTTAAGAATAAGAGGAGAGATAGTGTTGTATGATTTATATAGTAGTATAATATATATATATATATATATATATATATATATATATATATATATATATATATATATATATATATATATATAGGGTGAGGTTCAAGGGAGAACCATTTTAAATAGAGAACAGAGAGAACACGTGTAAACTTGTAATTTATTATTTCTTCTTTACATTCATGTTCACCCATAGCTACCCAAAAGTCAACTTTACATCCTAAATCTTAAAATCAAAATTATTTCTATAATTATTAACCATTTAAAAATTTGGATGCATTGATGCATCAAATAACACTTTTGTATGCATCGATGCATCAGGATTATATTCGAACATATTATCAAAAAAATGTGACATATTTTAAATCCGATGATCAATGGAATCAAATGACTAAATAAATTGTGACAATTTTTGAACCATCTGATCAATGAAATCAAAGTTTCAAAAGTGTTCTATATGTTCTCTATTTAAGAGCGTTCTCCCTTGATCCTAACACTATATATATATATATATATATATATATATATATATATATATATATATATATATATATATATATATATATCAAACTTAATGCTGGATCATTCTTTTGCCTTTGTCTCGATTCGATGTTACCAAAGAATCCACTAGTACACTAATTGCTGGTTGATATATTCTTATATTTTTTTTTTGAAAGGCTATTGGTATTAAATTTAAAATTGTACATATATAACAACGGAAGGGAGATGCTTACAAACCACCAGGCCCTTACCATGAGACGTGATTTGAAGCCTAAAACCAAGACTGTTGTTGTAGTAATTGAACCTAAATGATTCAATTACTATTATAACCGTCTCTCTAAATGATACTCTAATATTATTCTAACACTACCAGGTGTCTGATGCAATTAAATCACTGTATACGCCAGGTGTTAACCAAGAGGCCCAGTTGAGCTTAGCTCCTTTCTTCAGTCTGTATCCAATCCATTGGTAAGATAACAACTGTATTTCGAATAGAAGGTCACAGAAATTGTTGCTCCCTTCGAAAACCATTTCGTTCCTTGCTTTCCAAAAGCAATAAGCAGCGATTCTGATGACAATCTTCCATAACAGGATGTTTCGATTGGTACCTCCTAAAGTGGCAATCGATTCCAATTCTTTGAAGGACTCTCCATAACTGTAAGTGAATCCCCACCATTTGTGAATAGCGATCCAATTGACAATCCGGTTACATTTGAAAATAGCGTGATCAATAGATTCCACTTCTTCCTCGCAGGTAGGACACAACAGTGATGGTAACTCTACTCCTTTGTCGATCAGTTTCAATCTCACAGGGATCCTATCTCTTTCAACTCTCCAAGCGAAGATGTTGACTTTCTTTGGTGCTAATTTGGGCCAGAAAGTCTGATTCGTGTTCTGTTGGTTACTTAACAAAGCACAATCAATGAAGTTTCTTGTTGTTTTAACTAAGAATGTTTTTTCTAAAGACCCACACCACTTCCAAGTGTCTTCTTCCCCTTGTTGAAGGCTGACTGAGGCTAGTTTTTGGACCAATAGTGTTAATTCCTCTCTTGCTCTAGCTGCCCATCTTACTGATAATTGCTCACAAGACCAGGACCACTTTTGACCGCTCCAACTTCCCATGTCTGCTACTGAGCTGCTGACACTCCCCAGCTTCTTGAACACTCTTGGAAAAGAATCTGCAAGAATTAAATTTTCCAACCAAACATCTTTCCAAAAATCGATATTTTTTCCGTTCCCCAACTCCACTTTGAGCATCGAAGTGATTGGGATCCCTCTATTATATAACTCCCACCCAACATTAATTATGCCCCCCACATACCATTTGATTTTGATTTCACCAAGATGTCCAAACCCCCCTTTTTCCCAAAGATACTAGAGATTAATTGCACCCACGGAGAATGTGGCTCCATTCTAAAGCGCCACCACCATTTTAATAAAAGACTCCAGTTGAAAGTGTTTAAGTCTCCCAAATCCAGCCCTCCCCACTCCCTTTTACAGGTTAAAACATCCCATTTAACCCAATATATCTTGTTATTAGAAGTCGAATCAACCCCCCTCCCCCCACCACCCCAAAAGAATTTTCTCCTAATACTATCAAGATTAGAAAGGATACTGCGTGGAGCTCGAAACAAGGATAGGAAATACACCGGGAGACTAGAGAGCACGGATTTAATCAAGGTCCATCTTCCTCCTATCGACAAACAATTACTACTCCAACTTGACAACTTTGCTTCCATCTTTGATACTAATTTTGACCAATGTGCCTTCCTTTTCATTGAGACATTGACCGGCACACCGAGATAGGTTAAAGCTTCTTTACTCACATTACACCCCAATAAGTTTGCACACATAGTTTGTGCATCCTCCGGTATTGCTATACCCAGAAGAGTGGTTTTCTTCCAATTCACTTTCAACCCCGAAACCTCCTCCCATTGGGCTAATAGTGATTTAACTACCTTTAAGTTTCTACGAGACCATTTACCAAAAATAATTGTGTCGTCAGCGTATTGGAGATGAGATAGGGGGAAGTTGTCTTTTCCTATTGATACTCCCTGAAAAATGTTTTTTTCCACGGCGGTTTTCAACAAAGCATTAAGACCTTCCGCTACTAACAAGAATAAATAGGGTGCTAATGGGTCGCCTTGTCTCATTCCTTTGTTGGGCTTGAATTCGGCTGAGGGAGAGCCATTAACTAGTATAGACATAGTTGCTGATTGCATGCACGCCTTAATCCAGCCGATCCACTTAGTTCCGAAACCCATCAGATCCATTGTGTCGAATAGAAAATCCCAATTGACACTATCGTACGCTTTTTCGAAGTCAATCTTCAACACCATAGATTTATTGTTCCTCCTTTTCATATCGTTTATAGATTCCCCTACCATGAGAACACCGTCTGTAATAGATCTGTTTTTTAAGAATGTTGTTTGTTCAGGTCCAATCAATTTTGGTAACACTTTCTTAAGTCTGATTGATAAGACTTTTGACACCACCTTGTAGTAACATCCGATGAGGTTAATTGGCCTGAAATCACCAAACGAAAGCGGATCCTTTACCTTTGGTATCAGCGTTATAAACGATGCATTACAACCTTTTGTGAATTTGCTTTCTTTCCAAAACCATTGAATTGCCAATGTGAAATCAAGTTTTATTAGCTCCCAGAAGTGTTTTCAGAAAACGAAGTTGAAGCCATCGGGCCCCGGTGCCTTGTTGCTTCCACAATTCAAAACTGCCTTATGTATTTCATCAACCGTAAAAGGCTCTTCTAACCAGTCCTTCTCTTGTGCGTCCAAAGACTTTATATTACCATTTGCAAATCCCAGCTTTCTTACTGATTTATTAGTGTAAAATTCTCCAAAGAACGACACAACTTCCTGTTTGATTTCAGTCACCTTATCTACCCAATTTCCATTTACTAAAACCCCTGCAATGTTGTTTGAATTGACCCTCCTTCTTATGAAGTTATGAAAGAACGATGTGTTTTCATCCCCTTCCGCACACCATTTTATTCTGGATTTCTGTCTCAGCATACCGTTCCTGATGAATTCTTTTTCTTTACAAGTCTTGATGCTGTTTTGCCATATTTCTCTGTCTTGGGATGATAGGTTCTCTCTTTCTGCCTTTAATTCCCAGGATGATATTTCCTCTCTTAACTTTCTTATCTCCCCTTCAATGTTACCAAAACCTTTTTTCGACCACTCACGAAGGGCTGATTTCATGTTTCTCAGTTTCTGTAGAAACCTCCAATCCTTATTAACAGAACATACTTCTTTTTCCCAAGCCTCCTTTACGATCTTTTCACAATCGTCGTTATGTAACCACGAGTTGAAAAACTTAAAAGGCTTCGGACCTGCGTCTTGAGTGTTCTCGTAACAAAGAATTGGACAATGGTCCGATTCTCTCCTTTCTAACGCTTTACAAGCCAGATTCTTCCAACGATTTGCCGCACCTTCGTTTAATAAGAACCGGTCGAGTTTACTAAACTTTCTTCCACAATATGAAGTTCTTGTGTATCTCCTATTTCCCAATTGCAATTCCACCAAGTTGTTTTCTTCAATGAAATTGTTGAAGCCCAACATGTTTGTTGTATTCGAAAACGCGTTGAATCTTTCCTTGGTGTCCCTAACCTCGTTAAAGTCTCCGAATAACGTTATTATATCACCACAGTCCGGCAGCAAATTGCTTAGTTTTGACCATAGATCCTTCTTCTTTTCCAACGAGTGAGGACCATAAATGTTAAGGAACGAGCATGTTCCTACTGTACCTGACCAGTCCCCTTTTGTGGCTAGATAATTCTCATCCCCACACGCTACAACATTTTTGAAATATCTGGGATCCCAAACCGTTAATAACCCTCCCGAATTGCCTCTTGCATTTACCACAGCATAGTTAAAGTTTGTGTTTCCCCAAATCTGTTCTATTAAAATTTTATCGATTCCACACAGTTTAGTCTCCTGAACCCCTAAAATTACTGGCTTTTCTTTTGAACAAAGGCTTCTGATCCAATCCTTTTTTCCAACGCCCCCTAAACCCCTTATATTGATTGATATTACTTTCATTTTCGTTAACACTACGATACTAAATACCTGTATTGATGACTAATCTTTTGTCGTCAGCTCATAAACTCCCACCCTCTTCCCCAAAGCGTCTGAGCTCTCCGATGATATTGATATACTTGAGAGATCCAGCCCCGTTTTTGATAACTTTACTCCCGTCCTTCTAGAATTCCTTTTTCGATTAATTCCCCCTTTACCTTTTGCCCTAGCCATCTTTTTAATCATGTGCAAACTAAGTTTACCGTTCCCGGACCATAGCGACTTCTGCCTGATGTTCTCCTTTCTTGACGTTGTGTTTGAATCTGGGACTACAGAGATGATATCGTTTGAGTTCAACTCTCCTTCTTCAATCTGGTGTTCATGAGTTTGAAAATCATCCGGTATTTCCTTTTCAATCGGCTTATCTTGTAAGTTTTCCTTTAACTGGGATTCTTGAATCTTTTTAAGATCTTGATTTTGTGTATTTTGAACTTGATCTGTTACTAAGTGTAGCCCACTTTTAGACCCTTGTGTTGTATTCCCAGGCCCAGGCCCATCGTTTTTTGTACTGGGCTTCAACAGTAGCCCATTCACTTGATCTATCCACCCCATTACTTTTAGAGATGGTGCCCCACCTTTCTGTAAGTCATCGTTAAGGTTATCTTTCCCTGCCACCTCATTATGAGATGTCGCCGTATTACGATCCTCCGTATCTGACATAAGATCCTTCGGAAGCTGATCCTTGTACTTTTCTGATGGATTTTGAAATGAACTTTCCTGAATTACCGTATTACCCTTTTCTTCTCCGGTGTAATTCCGATTAACTTCAGTCCTATGCGGTGGGGAATTGCTGCCGTCTATCTCCATTTGATGGTTAAGTTTGTTTTGCTTTTCCTCCTTCCGCTGTACTTCTCCATCTTCTTCGTACTCTTGTTCTGATTCTGAATCCGAAATTGCTGCCGTATATTCTTATATTGTTACACCACGTTAAGCCTTAGATTAATTACAATACTATTAAATAATGCTTACTCGCAATTTTAATTGAAATGAAAGGTATTTCAATTTTCTCTTTAGGCAAAATAATAATTGAAGGTATATATATGCTGTTAAAACTATATACACGATGATAAATTCAACAAAAAAAAACACACACACACATATACACACAAAATGTTGTATAAATAAAATCAAGCCCGTAAGGTAATACAAGATTTTATGTACTTTTTTTTAAATGATTTTTTCAAGTTAGTGCTCATTTTAGAAGACTTTTAGATTAGATGTGCACGATTTAATTAACTGGTTTAGTCATGATTAAAATCATCCAAAGTATCCTCGCTAAGTCATTAACAAGATTCAAAAGTAAGTCAGCTTATTAAAATTAGCTAGAGTTACTGTAAGAAAACATTGAATTTTCCAAGATTATGTATAAACGTCGACATGAATTATTTTGGTAGGTATATAGAATTTTTGATATAGATACAACTATATTGAAGTCAACTGACAACTGGATTAATGTAGTTAATATCATATCGTTTTGTCGTTTTTGATAATATATCGCCAACAATGCAAGCTAATTCCTCAAAGCTTGACCTCTAAGTCACAACCACACAACGCTTATAGCTTAGTGATATTGGGGTAGTTTAAGTTTAGCGCTGTTTATTATATAAAGTCATGAGTTCAATTTTTATCATAAACAAATTCAGAGTAGATTTAGGTATCGTTCAATAGAATTAAAATTAACAACCAAATAGCTTACGGCCTAGAAAAATATATTGACTTTAATATCACACAAGGTTGTGAATTCAAATCTTACAATCACAAAATTGTTAAAATTAGATTTAGATTTAGTGATGTACGATCTTAAAAAAGTAGTAATAATAATGATCAAAATCAACAAAGTCTACCGCTTTTCCGCGAATGTTCATATTTCAATGCCCATTGACATTCCATCTCTATTAGAGGATCAAAGTCTCTGTCTAATCTGGGACCCTCATTTTTAGAAGTATATAGGAATTACAATATAAAATTCTCTTCATCTTTCTTAGAGCGTCTTATATAGTACAATAAAAACCTTATGTCCTTATCTTTGAGTTTAAAGTTTCTTGTTCACTACATAATTCTTGTAACTCTAGATTTAATTTAATGTGCATGTTTATTAATTCTATTATCTATCATCTTTAATTAATATTCAAATATATATAGCGTTATTAAAATAAAACTAAAGATGAAGTAGGACTCCACGGGATGTTACTAATAAATTAATTAATGATATTGATGTAACATGCCCCCTCACGTACGTGTGACTTTCTTTTTTTGTGCACCTAACACGTGGATACTTATGAGTTAAGTGGAGTCCGTGTGGCATTTGACCAACCACGGGTGAACCTTGCTCTGATATCATGTAAGTTTGTGGGGTTCCAGCTCAAAACCAATTAGTTATGAGAGGAGTAGCGTATGACACTTATAAAGCAAATTACAAAGTCATTTTTCGCCTGACGTGGACATTACTCAACGATATAGACTTCTTTGATCTAATTGGTGTTGTGATCCTGTCGCCGAATATTTTGTTTACCATTTTCTATTGTTTTTCATTGTTGTGATTTTTCCTTTATTTCTATATAACTCTAGTATTTTGAAAGTTTTATATATAAAATTATCTCCTGCTTTTAAAAAAAGTTATCAAATTTATAAGTGTGTGTACTCTTATTGATTAAAAACTAAACAATGATATCCTAACTAAAGAAACATAATTAAGGTTGGTAAACAAACTTTAAAAAATTAATTAACATTCAATTAATTAGGGATGTATAAATTATATACCTCGTAACAATTACAAGGTGGACGAATATTCATATTCATATTAATACATATTAAAATGAGATTAATTAATGAAACCCCGGCCATGTTAATTACAACCAGAAATGGTTTGACCAATTCTTTGGTCGACGCATGAAAGTAAACTTTATTTTTGTCAACGGGCTATATTGATGATAGTGTCATGTCACCCATCTATCTATATATACATATATATTCCTTGTTAGTACCAAGCATTCTGCATCCACCCCTTCTTCTCTCATTTGTTTAATTAATAAAAGAGAACTAAAAAATGGAGAGCAAAGTGGCAGGGTTCTGCGCAGTTGCGGCGGTGCTAGGAATAATAGCTGCGGCCGCCGGTTTTGCAGGGGAGGCCACCAAGGTTAAGGTAACAATCAAAATCAATAAGTTTTGTTCAAAACAAAAAGGTTATTTATTTTAAGTGGATCAGGTGATGCGACTTGAGTATAGGCAGTTAATTAAATATTAATTGGTCCTTAATGCTTACGTGAGATCGAGTTAATAATTGCAATGATGATGATTATTATTGTGTGTTTTCAAAAAAGGTTAAAAAAATTATATTTTTTTTTACTTTATCTTTCTACTTGCTTAATAACTGATATGTGAAATCCATTAATTCTTAACCTTATCTCATCTTTTGATTGTCACTTGTCATTATAAGGGATGTGTTATAGCTTATAACAAGCAAAATAGTGAAAGCATATTTGTTTTTTCTCCGGCTAGGAACACTTATAATGCTGTGTGTTGTCTCTATGCTTGCAGGCAAATGAAGTTTCAATCGAGTTCGATACATGTATTTATCCAAGTAGTCCGGCTCTCGCACTTGGAATTGTAGCAGCTGTGTTTACTATCATTACACGAATTTACATAAGTGTTTCTTTCGGCGGAGCTGGTTGTTGTCGAAGTGACCCTAATTCGACACCAATTTCAAAACTACTGTTTGTATTATCATGGTACTAAACATCAAAAATCTTGTTTTGTATTTGCTTATCATGGATATCTTAATAGTTTAGTTACAGTTAGTAATTTATAAGTATGTGTGTGTATAACTAATATTTTGTTAAACATCCATGCAGGGTAGCTTCTGTGATAGGTGTGATTTTATTGTTGACAGCTGCTGGGCTCAATAATAGACAAGGTGGACAGGTTAACTCATATGGTTATATTATATGTTATGTTGTGAAGCCTGGAATCTTTGCAGCAGGAGCCATTTTAGCTCTTTTGAGTGCAGCTTTAGGGATTGCTGCTTATCTTACATTAACTCCACCACCCAATACTACCACAAATCCTTCGGCTGCATTGCCGGTAGCCGGTAATGTTGATCTAGAGAAAAATCCAGTCCCTTTCCCTCCTCAACAGATGCATCCTCAACAATACCCTCCTCAACAGTACCCTCAGCAACAATACGCTCAATAAGAGGATAAAAAGAAGATACATCGACAACCCGTCAGTTGACCGTATATAACTACATGAAGTCGGGCAATATCTTGATCAAAGTAACATATATGGATCACGTTTTTTAATCGGTTTTTAGATTGTTTATTTGATGTTTTATGGTGTGTTGATCTGGATTCCAGCTTCATTGTATTGTTTCAATTTGTATTCGTAATTAAGTTTCTTAATAGTTTCGATTTGTAATAATGTTCTTTTTCAGTCTTTAATTATTCACATGCAATAGCAATGTATTATCTCGTAAAAATTACAAATGTGGTTTATAAACAAGTAACTTTTTAAGTTAAAACATGTGTAATAGCAATTAGTATATGGTATCCTGTGTAAACCATATGTGACAAACAATTTTTACGTAACATGACCCTGCAGCTTTATGTCATTCTTGAAATAAATAGAGTTGACTGGATATGGTTGTGATACATCATAAGAGCATTGGGTGTGGTTTATTTTGGGTATTTCATGCTTTAATTAAGCTATTTCAGCATTAAATCATTATAACCCATTTCATAATTAAGCATTCTTAAAACTCCGTACTAGCTATTCACGTTTCGTACGTTTCAAAAAAAATTATTTTAAAGACTTACTCTCTCGATCTCCTCTCTATTCATTTGTGTAATTGTGTCTCATATTTTCTCTTATTCTCTCATCTCTCTCTTCTCTTTTCGGCATTTAAATACCGAATACATACATTTGTTACTGGTACCGAAATCAGGAGATGATGTGCCTCTCGGTGCCGACAACTCAACGTACTAATTGCATACTGATTGTACACCCTTCGCTTTAATAATTAGCAGTTATGATCGAGTTACTATGTTAATGAACTTTAAACACATGATGTATATACATTACTTTTAAGTAGAGTTTGCTCTTCCGTGATATATCTTATTATGATCTATCTTATTTAATCTCAAAGTTTTTTTTATTAACAATGATAAATAAAACCAAATTGAGCTTACAAACTATATATATAAGTTATCAATTAATCTTATATTTTCTTTCTTCATTTTTTAAACATCAACACATTTGCCTTTCTATACAAATTACACACCATCGTATTAAAATGTAGGATTGAGATGATATTATTGATTTATGACTAGTTGTCTTAATTAATTAAAAAACAAGTACATTTAGAAAATTTAATTATTTTTTATAATAACTAACATCGTATCCGTGCAAAGTTGCGGCGACAATATATAATTTATGCTTTGCAACATGTCGTTTTCAAGAATGTAGTGATATGTTATTCACGTGATTCAATTAATGTCACGAAAAATTTTTAGGCAACATGTCAGTTTTTTCAAATTCTCTTATATTGTATCAACTATTTTATTAATTTTATAAATAAATTCTAAAGAATATTAAAATAAAAAAAAAGTTCATATTTATGAAATAATTAACAAGAGAAAAGTTAATAAGATTTTGGAAATTTTGCTAACGTGGGTAGATAATTGTGTTTGTGTGAGAAAGTGTGAGAGTATAAATTAAATAAATAAAAAGTTAAAATAAATTAAGAGAGTAAAATGGTTAAATTTTAAGTGGACGATATTGGTTTACATAAAAAGAAAGGTGGGATTATGCTGTATGTTTTATATAGTACTAGCATAGTACCCGCGCAATGTTGCGGCGGTAAATTGTTTTTGTTTTACAACATGTTGCTTTTAAGTATGTAATGCTATTATTTGCGCGATCAATATCACAAAAATGTTTTCTACAGCAACATGTCCGTTTTTTTCAATTTTCCTTTTGCAACAACTATATTATTAATTTTAAAAATAAATTTAAAAGACATTAAAATAATTAAGGAAAAAGATATTTATATTTATGAAATAGTTTCGATTTGTAATAATGTTCTTTTTCAGTCTTTAATTATTCACAAGCAATAGCAATGTATTATCTCGTAAAAATTACAATTGTGGTTTATAAACAAGTATTTTTTTTAGGTTAAAACATTTATAATAGCAATTAGTATATGATATCCCGTGTAAACCATATGTGACAAACAATTTTTACGTAGCATGACCTTGCAGCTTTATGTCATTCTTGAAATCAATATAGAGTTGACTGGATATGGTTGTGATACAACATAAGAGCATTGGGTGTAGTTTATTTTGGGTATTTCATGCTTTAAGTTATTTCTATCATTAAATCATCATAACTCATTTTATTATTAAGCATGCTTAAACCTCCGTACTAGTTATTCATGTTTCGTACGCTTTAAAGATTATTTGATTTTAAAAATTACTCTATCTCTTCTCTATTCATTTGTGTAATTGTCTCCTATTTTCTCTCATTTTCTCATCTCTCTCTCTCTCTTCTCTCTTCGGCATTCAAATACCGAATACATACATTTGTTATTGGTACCGACATCAGGAGATGATATGCCTCTCGGTACCGACAACTCAACGTACTAATTGCATACCGATTGTACACCCTTCGCTTTAATAATTAGCAGTTATGAGTTATTGTTCTGTTAATGAACTTTAAGAAACACATGATGCATATACATTACTTTTAAGTAGAGTTTGCTCTTCCGTTTATCATTATCTATCTTATTTAATCTCAAAGTTTTTCTAATTAACAATGATAAATAAAACCAAATTGAGCTTACAAAGTATATATATATATATATAAGTTATCAATTAATCTTATATTTTCTTTCTTCATTTTTTAAACATCTACACATTTGCCTTTCTATACAAATTACACACCATCGTATTAAAATGTAGAATTGAAATGATATTATTGATTTATGACTAGTTGTCTTAATTAATAAAAAAACAAGTTACATTTTAATTATTTTTTATAATAACTAGCATCGTATATATCCGTGCAAAGTTGCGACGGCAATATATAATTTCTGCTTTGCAACATGTCGTTTTCAAAAATATAATGATATGTTATTCACGTGATTCAATTAATGTCACGAAAAAGTTTTGGGCAACATGTCAGTTTTTGTAAATTTTCTTATATTTGTATCAACTATTTTATTAATTTTAAATATAAATTCTAAAAAACATTAAAATAAGAAAAAAATATTATATTTATGAAATAATTAAGAAGAGAAAAGTTAATAAGATTTTGGAAATTTTGATGACGTGGGTGGATTGTGTTTGTGTGAGAAAGTGCGAGAGTATAAATTAAATAAATAAATAGTTAAAATAATTTAAGAGAGTAAAATAGTTAAATATTAAGTGGATGAGATTGGTTTAGATAAAAAGAAAGGTGGGGATATATTGTTGAGAGTTGTGTTCAATATAGTCAATATAAAAAACATAGTCCTAAATTTTAATATTCACTCACATGTGATTCAATATACAATTATACGTGATTCAATATACAATCACATGTGATTGTAAAATCATTACATGTTAATTACAAAAATTTCACTCCGTCCAAATTTTTAAAATTCAATCTGGATCATTGATGAGGCTGATCCAAAGGCTAAGATTAGTCCCTTCGGGCTATGCATTAAGTATGGACTATATTGAACATTTCTCATATTGTTGATTGAATTTTAAGAGTTTTGAATAGTAAAGAAGAGAGAGAATGTTGTATGTTTTTGTGACATCCGTCACCGAATTTCGGTTAGTCCTTTAAACCGCACGTTTTAAACTTTAATTTTGCTCATATAAAATTAAGGCTAATTCTAGCATTTGTAGTATATTAGTTAGTATTAGGATTTTTATAGAAATTAGGTTTAGCCTAAGTGTATATTGTGCTTGGTAGATTTTAATCTCAATTGATTGCATTAGATTGCCACCAGTTACAAACTTACTTTAAAAAAAATAATAAAAATAATATGTTTATAATGAGAATTTCGGCCCTAGTGTTTTAAATGGAGTAGGATTCTTTTTCTTTATTAGATTAAGATTAGTTAGTATTTATCTTAAAATTTAATTTTAAACCAAACTCTTAATCCTTATCATATATATATATACTTAAACAAAACCCTACCCCCGTCCCATACCCATTATCGGCTGACCTCACCCCCACGTCCTCAAATCGTCGACTCATCCTCCCCACCTCTCCATAATTTGACATTCACACCAAGGAACACAAGAATTCAAGCTTTGATCTTTTAGGGTTTGTGATTTTTGGCTTTAAGGTAACCTCTATCTCTCAATCATCTTATGTTTCCTTCATGTTTTTCATCTCATACTATGTTCATCTTATTCTTGGGGCTTAGAATCATGTTTAAGATCATCACAAGAGGTGTCAAAAACGTTTTTATGAAGGTTTGAAGGTTTTTACATTGTAAAGTTTGGATCTTTATTCTTTTAAAGTTGTTCTTGTTATGAAACAGTTTCTAGTCAGAATTAGGGTTACGTTTGGGAAGGCATAACAGAGCCAATTATTAGAGTTTTCTTTCGGTTTTTGGGTCTAGGTTGTAAGTCTTTGAGTCTAGTTTCACTAAAACTAAGTTTTGTAAATTTTGGAGGTCGTTTGATCGGTCAAATGTATTTTTTCGTAGAGGTGCGCAAACTGTCTGTGTTTTCGGCAGATTAGGGGATAAAAGTTTCGATTTTTAAACCTGTTCAAAACTTGGAGTTTTCGATTAATATTTTTACAGTAGCAGGTTAGTATAGTTCAAGATTTTCTGTAAAATTTTCGTAATTTTTGGGAACCCTTTAGTATTTTTATAAAATTTTAACTTTTCGACGCGCGTGTGCAGTTAACTTTTCTGACTATGGTGAATTCTAGTATTTATTTAAAATAGTTAGTTAAGCTAGTAAATTCTGGAAACATTTCAGAAAGTATTTGAGACTTTAAAACTTCTGTATTTAAATTTGGGATTTTATTTTGGATGTTTGGTTTGTTTTAAAATTTCTAAAAGTCTGCCTATCAAAATCAGTACTATGCACTGTGGCATTAGGGTCATATAGAAACACTTCACATGCCTTTAGGCTATATTAGGGAGTTCAAACACCTAAATATGAGACTTATGTGCATTATATTTATTGTAGATCTCGTACCCGTTCTTTTGCAAGGTTAAACTCGTTTGAGGCTAAGGTGAGTTCTCGTTGCCCCTTTTCTTATATTTTCTTAGGGGAAAATGGCACTCAAACCTGTTTATAAACTTGTATGTCGTGTAAATTAATTTTTTTTTGCCTTTTGACAATTATGTGACATGTATGTGCATTGTACGAACCCTTAACCGGTTTATGCCTATTAATTCCTATATTCCTAATGTAGCCAACGTTTAGCTCCAGCTGGTAGGCAAAGATTTGGAAAACTCATTACTCATGCCTAATGAATCCTATGTTTCGGTTGTATTCCTATTTATGCAATACTACTATGTATATGATTGTCTATCTGAAATGATACATGGTAAACTCGTTTATAGTTAAACCTACGAGCTCACCAACATTTTGTTGACGTTTTCGAGTGTCCATTTTCAGGTAATGCCAATAACAATGCTTAAGGAGTTTAGGCGATTCGTAGTTGGACTTTAGCTGGACTTGACAACTGCATGAACATTCAATTACTTGATATGAGTTTAAATTCTTAGTACTACTTAGAACTTTATGTCTGGGCTTGTTGTCCCGTAAACTTGACCCGGGTTGTGAGTTTTACTTTTGTGTGTTTTTTACTCTTTGACTTTGGTGTCGTGAATACCGACTTAACGCGGCACAAGTCCCCTCTTGTGTCGGGGAAACGTCATGAAACGTTGGGTTGAATTGCATTTAGTAATTTCTCTATTAATGTATCAATGTGTTATGACGATCCTCTCCGTCACACTTCGCGTTTCCGCCTTGGCGGGGTGTGACAGTTTTATATAATACTAGCAGTGTGCCCGCGCAATCCTGTGACAGGAAATAGTTTCTGTTTTGCAACATGTCATTTTCAAGGCTATAACGCGTAATTCAATGTCACGAAAAAAAATTCAGCAACATATCTATTTTTTATTCAATTTTTCTTATATTTGTATCAACTATTTTATTAATTTTAAAAAAAAATTCTAAAAAACATTAAAAAATTAAAAAAGATTTATATTTATGAAATCAGGAGAGAGAAGTTAATAAGATTTTGAAAATTATATTGATGTGGGTAGATAATTGTGTTTGTGTAAAATAGTTGTTAGTGGAAGAATATATTTTAAATAAATAAAGAGTTAAAGTTTATTATGAGAGAGAAATGATTAAAAATTGAGTGGATGAGATTAAGTAAGTTAAAAAGAAGGGTGGTGATTAGAGGTTAACATAATTTTAAGTTCTTAAAAGTTAAAAGGAGAGAGAGTGTTAAATGTTTTACATATTAGTATATACTAGCATTGTACCCGCGCAATGTTACAGCGGTAAATTATTTTTGTTTTACAACATGTTTTTAAGAATGTAATGATATTATTTACGTGATCAATATCACAAAAAAGTTTTCTACAGCAACATGTCCGTTTTTTTAATTTTCCTTTTATTTGCAACTACTATTTTATTAATTTTAAAAATAAATTTAAAAGACATTAAAATAAGAAAAAAGATTTATATTTATGAAATAAGAATTGAGAAGTTAATAAGATTTTGAAAATTATGTTGACGTGGTGGATAATTGTGTTTGTGTGCGAGAGTGTGAGAGAGAGTATATTCCATAAATAAAAAATTAATACGAGAGACAATGTAATAGTTAAAGATTAAGTAGATAAGATAAAATTTAGATAAAATGAAATACAATATTTTATTTTGATTGACTTTTAAAAACGCTTAGAATTGAGGAGAGAAGTGAATATTAAATGATTTATATAGTAGTATAGATTATATATTATATATTTATAAAAAAGTTTGTATTATGTGCTTTAAATGCTTTACAAATAAAGTATTCAAACGTTTGAAAGAATTATAGATAATAACTATAATATTGGTCATTAGAAATTTTTATAAAATAACTTTATTACAACATACTAATTCTGAATATGAATTTTAATAACTATCAATGATGTAATCCTCTAGACCTTATGTTGTAGCTAGTCGTCGTCTTCTTTTTTAAAGCAAGGAAACTAGCTAGTATTGATAACTACTAAAAAAATATATAAAAAAATCTTGGTTCCAATATATTGACCAAGTCCTGTTGATATTTGACATCAGAAAGTAAACTTTGTTATATGTTTTTCTATACCCATTTGCATAATTTTTTTAAATTGAAGTCTCCAGCTAATTTCGAAGCATTACCATGTTTACATGACAAACGTACAAGATATATAATTCAATATGTACGTAAATATAATCAGAAATTTCACATACATAAAACAAATATATCTTACAAAATTTAAAAAGACAGTGTAACATCATTTTTCAAAAAGGACGCTAATTACGTAAAACCATCAGTTATCACTCAAAAGTCAAAAGCATCAAAATTTGTGAAATACAAGTTAATTTACATCAGTGCTAACATTTTCACAAAAAGTAGCACAAAAAGTAGTGTTAAAAGTATTCTGTCAAAATCTTGGAGCTATCCAACTACTCAGAGCACCAGAGCCTTACTCTTGCTGGAATATGGTCCACCTGTATGCACAACAACACTGAAACATAAGCTAAAGCTTAGTAAGCATACTAACTGAACATAAACAAACATAATGCAGGAGTAACATCTTCTCAGGATGTCTCACATCCAGCTGTAAACTTGCAAAACTGTACAAACTGTTAACTTGTCTCAGGGTATGACCTCACCTCGGTGTAGCCAATCCCCTGAGACCTTTCCTTGGGTATAAGGATCTCAATATACCCCTATGTTCTAGATACAAAGCTCGCGTCTCACGTAGCTAGGTATCCGTTTTCCTTGGTACACACGTCACTGTATACCTTGTCACTGTTCTTGATATAAAGCTACTCTAAGCTAGGTATCAACTTTCCTTGGTACAAAGCTACTCATAGCTAGGTACCCACTGTTCTTGTGCATAGTTATGATTTCACACAACTACACATCTCTTGTTATGCATGGCATATACATATCACGTATCATAAACACAAATGTCATACTGTTTCACCTTGTGCATACTCAGATACAAATCGTGTTAAAAGTCAAGTACACTCAGCTTAGCATCAATTCCATGTCAAGCAGTGTTAACATAGTCTTATCACAGTGCATACGTCATCTCTTATTGCCTACAAGCAATATACTCAATGCATCAACTAACTTAACATATGAAGAACTGAAAACTGAACAGAGCAGAGGCACGCACGTGCTTGCGCCTATGGTCCGGTCATGACTCTCTGTAGACAAAGGCGTACCTGTAGACATGGTCGTACCTTACATAGGTACACTAGTGCCCGAGCATGCTCGGACCCCAAGAACTAGGGCTTGTCACAGTCGCTAGGCACGCCCATACCCCTCCTAGGGCACGCCCGTGCCTCCTAGGGTTACTCTTGCTAGCTACCTCGTTGCAATATACTAGGGTTGAGCATATTAACGTATGGACCGAACCGAACCGGAACCGGCCCGAAACCGAACCGAATTGTACATAAGCGGGTCGGTTCTCGGTTCTAGCTTTTCTATTTTTTCAGGTACGGTTCTTTCGGTTCCGGTTCCAATAAAATCGGTTTTTTACCCGGAACCGGACCGGAATATTAAAAGGCAAGTCACATTTTAATTAGAGATTTCAAATAATTTTATCCTTAATAAACAAGAAACCCTCCTAAACCTGCGTCGACTTCTACCCTCCCATCCTCTTGCGTTCGTCACTTCGTCCCTCCTAAACCTGCGTCGACTTCTACCCTCCCTAATATTTCTTCAAGTTTTCGTCATCCCTAATCCTCTCATTATCATTGATGGACAATTAGGCTCTCTCAAGCATGAAAGATACTCAAGTAAGTTTGTATTTGATCTTCATAATCACTCATCTCTTTTAATGTTTTTCTTAAACAATGTCAAATGTTATTATAATCACTTTTAAAATGTAGAAACTTAGTTAATTAGCACTCCATGATACCACTTTATAATGACAATCCATGATATCACTGTGATATGTGATGGCTTGCTTAGTTGTTAACTTGTTATTCTGTTGTACATTCAGGTTACAAAAAGAACGAGTAATGTTAGAAAAATTACTTAGTTGTTTATCACTTTACAATCCATGATTTCAAATCCAAATTCGTTGGTATAATGAATCGATAAAAGTTGTTCGAAATTTGGTTTTTCTCTTTGTCTTTTGTTGTTATTGGGCTTTTATTTGGTTATCAGGTGCAGCATGTTGCACCATTGTGTATTCTGCCTTTTCTTTTGGCTGTCTCGATTATTTCATGGCTTAGATGCCATGTGGGTCTTGAACTTTTCAAGTGATTGTAAGTTTGTTTGGTTTTAATGGTAAAGATATTTGTTTTTCAAAAAAAAAATTACAATCCATGATACCACATTAGTAACTTAGTTAGAAAAATTAGCAGCTTAATGTTTTAAACAATAAATTAACTTCATAGTTAATTATCATACTATAATCACTTTTAAAATGGGTTGTAGAAACTAATCATAATTGTATTTTTTATGTTTAGGAGGACGATACATTTATTGATGAGACCCCGACCCATGTGGTTGTTGATGATGATTCCGATAAGGAAAAAGAAGTGAATCCGCCAAAGCCGAAGAAAAGAAAACGAGAACCAAAAGTAGGAAAAGAAAGATCGGATTGTTGGAGAACTTTTGAAATAGTTTGGATTAGAGAGGATGAAGATGATGAAAATGAAGTTGCAAAGAAGCATGCTAAATGTAAGTTTTGCTCAAGCATTCTTAAGGCCGATACTCAAAATAACGGTACCTCTAGTTTACTTAAACATATAAATCGGATGTAGGTAGAGTTCCTGACAACTATGATTTCAATATTATAAAAGACATGGTGGGGTTTCTTGAGAAATTCAAGACAAAAACAGAGATTGTATCGGCATCATCAAAACCGTTGGCTCATCTTTTTATCCGGGAAGTTTTAGATGTAGCCAAACATCTAAGTGATTGGTCGGAAAAACCGCACTTTTGCCTCATATGTCCGGAAATGCAGTCGAAGTATGACAAATATTGGGGTACATTCGAAAAACTCAATGACTACATCTACTTCGCGGTGTTGTTGGATCCACGATGTAAATCATCATTTTTGGGACATGCCTTTAACATAATGATCTCCTCCAAGTAAACAGAGGATAACCCCATGTCCGATTCGACAAAACAATTGAAGGTGGCATCCATGGTTCAAAAAATTGTAAAGAAGATGGAGTTTTTATTTGTAACGTATAAAGGCAAATTTGAGAATCAAGGTTCGTCTCAAGAAGGAAAACAAGAAGAAGTAGTGGTTTGTGATGATGATAACGCCATTTTGGGTTCTTTTCTAAGCGTTGAAGGAACCAACTCGGTTTCGGTGGATACTGAGCTTAAAAGGTATTTAGATGAGGTCAAAGTGCCTTACAAAAAAGACTTTGACATACTCATGTGGTGGAAACAAAACGCATTGCGTTTTCCTATTGTTGCTCGGATGGCGAAAGGTGATTTCTAATACTTAATTTAGTTTTTTTAAGCTTACTAATAAAATAATCGACATATAAAGTTATAATTTTTTATTTTTTGTTGTTAGATATATTGGTAATACAACTATCGACTGTGACATCTGAGTCGGCATTTAGCACTTGTGGCAGCATATTAGATGAGTATCGAACTCGTTTGACCACATCGATAGTGGAGGCGTTAGTTTGCACCCAAGATTGGGTTAGAAAGTCAAGGAAACCAATTATAGATGACGTTGATGACATCTTAAAAGATGATGAAATAGCGTTGGGTAATTAGTTTCCATTTTCATAGAATTTCTTGGGTATTTGTTACATACTAACTATCTTTTCTTTGTTTTTATATAGAGATAGAAGATGCAATACAAGAAGAAGATGGAAAAGATAAAGGAAAGGGAACGGCGGATGTTTGATTTGTTTTTTTGGAATGTAGAACATACTTTTGATGTTTCTTTTGGTGATAAAACATAGAATGGATGATACATGATTCATGTAAGATAGTGATTTTTTGGGTTGTAGAACATACTTTTAATGTTTCTTTTGGTGATTAAACATAGAATGGAATCATGGATTAGACGTCATAATATGATATATAAATTCTCTAAAGTTACAACAATTGTCATACGTTAACCAAACTTGGTTTATATTTTTTTTGCATGTAAATTTGTAGCATGAAATCTTAGATATAGAAAGTTTTAATGGAGCTATCAAAATTTTCGGGTTTTGCGGGTTTTTGAACCGAAGAACCGGACCGGAACCGGAACCGCTTATACTAAAACGGTGCGGTTCTCGGTTCTTCTTTTTAGCCATTTTCGGGTTCGGTTCCAATCGGGTTCGGTCCGGTTTTGGAACCACGCTCATCCCTACAACATACTATCTCCTCTCTACATGTATATAAACGAGTTTTGTATACCCGCGCTTTCCGACGGGGTGAAATTATCATTAGATTGTTCTTTATTCATTGATTTAATTTAATCAATAGGCAAGATTTGTTTCCATGGTGCTTGCAATAAAAACGGTTTCAAATAAACCTATATGTGTGTGTGTGTATACAAAATCTATGAATTTTTATTTTACATGTTTTTGTTTTCATGTACAAATGATCGAAGGAAGTTATGATATTATATAATATTATAATGCATATCCAATTTTTTAACAACTCAGACACACAAACCCACTTAATCTATCACCTTATGTAATATCTAAAAATTTATAGAAATTATAAAATTATAAAATTATAAGTTTATTTAGTATTAAGTGATTGTAGTCATTATTATTCTCTTTATATGTGTGTAGTACATTTAATGTTTGGGTGATAAAGGTTTAAATCATAAAAATTGAAGGACTTAAAAGTGTAAAATGGGTTATAAGTTTATTTGGCCCAAAATGAGGGTCAAATTAAGACTCCATTTTCTCCTGGAGAAAAATCGAGAAAGGGAGAAAGAGAAGGCATGGAAGGGTTTGCAATAGTAAAGAAGAAATTAAGAAGAAAAACTTGTTGCATGTAGTGTTTAAGTACTTATTGAGTGATTTCGATAGTTTTTTCTAAACTTGGAGTTTGATTCTTGAGCAAAGAAAAGAGTAAACAAGTTGGGTTGGAGATCACAAGTAAGTTTTGAATCTTTAAATAGTTTGATTTTAGTATTATATGGTGTTCTTGGTTGTCTATCTTCATTGCATGTTTGACTTCTTAAAGAAAGTGAGTCAATTTAGTAAGAATGGTTAGATTAGGGTTTGAAATATCAAAGTTATAATGGAAATGTTGTTATGATGCTTTTATAAGATGTTTGTAAATGTTATATGTTAAGAAGTATGGAAATTTTACAAAATTATGGTCAGTTATATGTTTGAAATATCAAAGTTACATGTCTCTCTCTGTGGACATGATCTCAGATAGGTCCTCGTGGAGAAGGAAGATTAGGACCCAGGACTAGGTAGTAGAGAGTCTGCATTTTACGGCTTAGGGTTTATGGTTTGGGGGACTAGGTGATGCCACTTTTGCGGGGGATTTATTTTACACTTATACATATATACAAATATTCTCTCTATTTTTTATTTTTTATTTTTTATTTTTTTTCTTTCTTTCTTTTTTTCTCCCTTTTTTTACGTTGTTCTTTTTATTTTTAATGTACTTATTCTTACTGTTATTATTTTTACTATTTTATTATTTTATTTTATTTTTATTTTTATTTTGTTCTATCTTTTTTTATATTGCCGGAGGTCTTTCTAGGAAGCAATCTCTCTACCTACGGGTAGAGGTATGATTGTCTACATCCCACCTCCCCATACCCCGCTTCTTGCGGGATTGGGTATTGTTGTTGTTGTTGTTGTTATTGGTATACATATTAGAAAAGTATCAAATGAGTTAATAATTTGTAAAAGAAGGGTAAGTTGACGTTTGCTATAAAATTCATGTTGAATGCTTGTTTTGAGTTAGTCTTATAACCTAAAAGAATTATTATTTTCTACATTTGAGTTTGGTTGTATAGAAACTGATTTAAACATTCTTTAAGGTGTTGAATTAATGGATAAATGTTGAGTAAAAGTGTGTCATTGAGGTTTAAATCATAATATATATGTTAAGGAATGATGCTAGAGTGTTTTGTTGTGTTGTTGAAGTTTTCGGTTGCGGCAAATAAGTTTTGGTTTGAAAGAATTGAGTTTTGTTCGGAATTAGCTTTAGAAAGCAGCAACAGTTACTATTCACGTCTGCTTCACGGCGCGAAGTATATGCTTCACGGCGTGAAGCCACTGGTCCTGCGAAGTGTGTTTGTTTAGAGATTTGTCGCCGGCTCGAGTCCCCTTGCTTCGTGGTGCGAAGAGCCTTTAACTTTCCAAAACCCTATTTTGAACCCCTTTGACCTTGTTATTGTTTGGGGATTAATTTTATTGATTATAGGAATATAAAATGGAGTCTTTAAGACCCGAAAAGTGTTTAACCTAGTATATGTAACACCGTATTTTCTAACACAACTTTGAAATACGCGCGGAAGCTAACAACATAATTACATATATATATTAGTGTAAAATACAGCTTTGAACATGTTTGCTTTACAAAAGACATCTACAGTGTTACTCAAAACAAGCTCTTTACAAAACAAAAAAAAATCGATATCAGAGTAAGATCAGTCCAAAAATCCAGCTTCACTTTTATTATCCACATACCAGGAGTGTCCTGTAAAAATGACAACAGTGGGGGATTAGCACAAAGCTAGTGAGAGAATAGATATCAAAGAACATACAAGGCATAAAGCCCAAACAAACAATGCTCAATCGTCAAAGAGAATCGGCAGCGTTGCAACACCTACAACCAAGGTCGGCCAAAACCATGGTTTACCAATAGCCCTGCTAACATGGATAACAGTACAAGCACCCTTGAGCACAACAAATGCCACTCAAGATTAGATACTGTATATCCCCAAGCAACAAGCCCAACCATCAGCTGATCTCTGAATACGTCATGTATATATACAGATAAACAAGATACAATATCTTAGAGCAATACAATCAGGAGTTACATCCCATATATCCAAAGATATATATATATATATATATATATATATATATATATATATATATATATATATATATATATATATATATATATATATATATATATCCACTCACCGATATCTTCAAACAAGCTCAAGCTACTCAGCAATCTTATCTACTGAGTCTTGTCTCCACCTTAGCAAACAACTACTAGTCAGTATTTGCTTAATCAATTCATAAGAAGCACAATACTACAGTTAAAACACATGTACATAAAATCACAACTACATATCATCTTCATGTATATTCAAATTAATATACCATCATTCACTATTACCTTTTACTTACTGTAATTCTGTGAATTCATTCAACTCCTTAGTTTAGGCAATACATATACTCCATTCATAAGTCAAGGCTACACTTGATATACAAATTCATGATTAGCTTCAAATCATCAATATCATCAAGGAGTCATTTGGTTTCATCTTCATTCAAAGTTATTATCAAAATCTCCCAAATTCCGAGCATAGGAATTGTTAGAATTCCGATCAGAAGTCAAATCCGATAAAAGGCACATTCCGATAATATGAATTCCGATAAAAGTTCATTCCGAGAAGAGTCACAATCCGATAAAACATCAATTCCGAGAAAATAGACAATTCCGATAAAATGGAAATCCCGAGCAAAGGTCATTCATCAATTCCGATAAAATACACAATCCGGGAAAAGTCAATTCCGATAAAAGTTAATTCCGATAAAAAGTGTTAGGGCATTTATCATATCCCGATAGAATGTCCAATTCCGAGAAAACATACAATCCCGATAGAATAAAATCCGAGAATAATGTTAAGGCCCCAGTTCATCTTTATCGGTATTCAATACAATCATATCAATCTCTCGGATCATCCTCTATACCGAGAATAATTCATCGGTATTCATCAATTCCGATACATTCAACTGTCAATACCGATACATTCATAGCATAATCCCGATACATTCATATATATATATATATATATATCAAACAGTTACTTCTAACATCATTTTCAATCTGTTTTCAAACATGCAAGTGTTCTATGTTTCCAAAATTCATTCTAAACATGTTATGAACATATTCTATCAATTAATTCTAACATGCAAACACCCTATGATCATCAAGTCATCAAGATCAATCGGTATTATAAATACATATTCAAAACCGAGATAATTCAACATTAACAACTATCATTCAGAAATCTAACCTTGTGAATATAATTGCTACAGAACTCCAAATGTAATTAGAAATTCGAATTTAGATGATGATCTTCTAGTCCTGTCTTCGACCGAGAGCATACATTCGTACACACACACACACACTATCGATACTTGCATGCAAATGAACAAACAACTAGGTGTGTTGGTGACTAATTAGGCCATAACCGGCCACCTCACCATCCACTCACCATAACAACAATTAATTGACATATAACACATATAATATAAATAAATAAATCACATAAATCAATTAATTAAACATAAACCCCTAGATTAATTAAATTAATTACCTTATTAATCAGCTTCAGTTTCCCAAGTTAAATCTGAACCTAGACTGTGCTTCCATTTCACCAAAACCATAGGAATTTGTTTCTTTCTCAACTTTGTCACCTTACGGTCCAACAATTCAACTGGTTCCTCAATCAACCTCTTGTTTGAATCTACATGAAGATCTTGTATTGGTAACACATGTGTTTGATCCTCTACATTGCACTTCCTCACATAACACACGTTGAAAGTATCATGTATACCCGCCAACTCATCAGGAAGATCCAAAGCAATTGTCTGATCATTCACCACTCTACGAATTCTGAACGGACCGATGTAACGAGGAGCTAACTTTCCGCGTTTCCCAAAATGTATAATGCCCTTTCATGGAGAAACTTTTAGATATACTCGTTCACCCTCGACAAAAGACACTGGTCGACGACGTATCCCTAGCAGTTTTTAACTTTTCACAAGCAACGCCTACTTTATCTGCTGTGATCTGTACAATATCCGGCCCAACAAACTGTTTCTCTCCTACCTCTAACCAACATGTAGGAGTTCTGCACGGTCGTCCATATAGCATTTCATACGGCGTCATCCCAATACTGGAGTGATAGGAGTTGTTGTAAGCAAACTCAACTAAAGGTAGATGCGAATCCCAAGAACCCCCAAACTCTAACACACATGCCTGTAGCATATCTTCTAAAGTCTGTATTGTTCTCTCTGATTGACCATCTGTCTGTGGATGATAAGCTGTACTCATATTAACTCTAGACCCCAACTCCTGCTGTAGTCTGTTCCAGAAGTTAGACACAAACCTCGAATCTAGATCCGAAACAATGGACAAAGGAACTCCATGTCTAGATACTATCTCATCGATATACAACTTGACTAACTTACTCAAGGTTGCAGTTTCAGTAGTAGCAAGAAAGTGAGCACTCTTGGTTAATCTATCAACAATAACCCATATCATATCGTTTCCTTTCTGAGTCCGCGAAAGTTTTGTTACAAAATCCATCGTGATGTGATCCCACTTCCATTCCGGTATTGCTAGTTGTTTCAAGGATCCATACGGCTTCTGATGTTCAGCTTTCACTTGTGCACAAATATGACATGACTTAACAAATTTAGCAACATCCAATTTCATAGTAGGCCACCAATAAAAGGTTTTCATACTTTGATACATCTTAGTGCTACCCGGATGAATAGACATCCTGGACTTATGAGCTTCCGTCAGTATTGATTCCCGTAAATTACAAAACTTCGGCACCCAAACACGATTCTGATACATCTTTAAACCACGTGAATCAATTGTCAACTCATGTTGTCTTTTTATCATTAACTCATCTTTCAAATTTTCTTCTTTCAAGGCTTCTAATTGAGCAGTCAATAACTGATCTATTAAGTCAGATTTGATTTCTAATCACATAAACTTCACAGTATCTGTAGACCCTTTCCTACTAAGTGCATCAGCAACCACATTAGCCTTCCCCCGGATGATACTGAATATCGCAATCATAATCTTTAATCAACTCTAACCAACGGCGCTGTCTCATATTCAATTCCTTCTGTGTGAACACATACTGTAAACTCTTGTGATCAGTGCAAATCGTGCACTTTGTACAATACAGATAATGTCTCCACAGTTTCAAAGCAAATACCACTGCCGCTAACTCTAAATCATGAGTCGGATAATTCTTTTCATTTGGTTTCAACTGTCTGGAAGCATAAGCTATAACCTTACCTCTCTGCATCAGTACACATCCTAACCCGGCATGTGAAGCATCACAATACACCACGAAATCTTCAGATCCTTCTGGTAACGCAAGAACAGGAGCTTGACACAGAAGTTGCTTTAAAATTTGAAAAGCATTCTCCTGAGCCTCACCCCAAAGAAACTTAATATCCTTTCGGGTTAACTTGGTTAACGGACCAGCAAGCTTCGAGAAGTTTTTGATAAAGCGTCTGTAATAACCTACCAATCCAAGAAAACTCTTGATCTCTGTCGGCGTTTTAGGAGCGTTCCAATTCATCACAACCTCTATCTTTGACGGATCCACTTTTACACCATCTTCACAAATTACATGACCCAGAAATTTGACTTCACGCAGCCCTGGAACAGGAACTGCTAGACATAATAAACCCCTTGATTTTCCAGGGTTGCCACCAGTTCGTTATGAACATATTCTGTCAATTAATTCTAACATGCAAACACCCTATGATCATCAAGTCATCAAGATCAATCGGTATTATAAATACATATTCAAAACCGAGATAATTCAACATTAACAACTATCATTCAGAAATCTAACCTTGTGAATATAATTGCTACAGAACTCCAAATGTAATTAGAAATTCGAATTTAGATGATGATCTTCTAGTCCTGTCTTCGACCGAGAGCATACATTCGTACACACACACACACACACTATCGATACTTGCATGCAAATGAACAAACAACTAGGTGTGTTGGTGACTAATTAGGCCATAACCGGCCACCTCACCATCCACTCACCATAACAACAATTATTTGACATATAACACATATAATATAAATAAATAAATCACATAAATCAATTAATTAAACATAAACCCCTAGATTAATTAAATTAATTACCTTATTAATCTAGGCCGGAAAGGAGGGTATTACAGTATACCATAGAGAACTTATGTTGACTTATCCTATTGCACTATAGAGGCATCCATCAAGTGATTACCATTCGGTGATTGTATCCTGCGGATACCTTTTGAGTTTATAATTAATAAGTTATCCTATTGATTTTGTATTTTGTATTGTACACATTTGTGGCATCAATATATGTGATTGTTATAATTGATTTTCATGTCAAAGATAATGTGATGCATTTATGCATGTGTTTTACAAGCTTAAAATACATGACATGTGATGTTTATTGCAACTTAAAGAACTATATGTGTTTAGCTTGATTGGGTTTGTAATTGTGCCTGTTTGGTCTGTACATGTGTTGGAGATTAAGTACTTTGTAGTGTATAAGTTCCTCACCATTGGGTGACGTGTATTGATTCACATGGCTTCGAAAATTGGGAACCTAGATATATGGGTGATTGTGGAATTGGTGCAAAGAGTGGAGGAGGATTATAGTACCCTTTATGACCGTATGGTTCAAAAGGCTGACGAGCAAACCGAACCAATGTATACACGAGGGGACTTGGAAAACAGGTTATTCACTCCTGACAACCATCGTACGGTGAATGCTTTGTGCTCCCCCACCTTGAAAGGAGATGTGGACACACCCCCATGTGCACTTGCTGACCATGGCCACCATGGAAGATACAAGGTCTACTGGACTTGTCTCCCATATTTAATGTGATAAGTATACGACGTCATAATAATAAAAATGTGATGATGACTTGTTTATATTGTTAAACTGTTTTTGGTACACTCACTAGCTTTATGCTAACAACCCTGTTGTTTTAATATTTTGTATCCGCAGATAAATTGTATCTTTATGCCAGTGAGGCGGGTAGAAGCCTTTGGTAAGCTTGTGATACGACCCTATAGTTATTAATTACATGGCGCCTACTCTTCTTTTGTTTATTCGTTAATGAATGGTCATATAATTAAGACAACAAGTAACACCAATCTTTTGTTAAACCCTATCAAAGCTTCCGCACACTATGGTATACAATATATGTAAATTATATTATGTTTTCTTAATATTTATAAAGTTCACATTTATTCTGAAAATTTAGGTTGTTACATCTTATTTTTATAATAGGACTTAAACACTAAACCTCAAAAAGAGAACATCTTAAATACACCTTAATACCGATAGGTCAAAGGCCCTTCGATACATTTATATTTTATTAGGTAACTTATTTTATATATAATAAAAAAGAAATAGTTAGAACTATATGTTATTAATTATAAAAAGTTAAAAAATTAATAGACATAAATAATTATTGTTATTAATAAATAGAGAATGGAATATAACAAAAGAAGAAAAAGAAGAAATAAACAAAATAACTAGCAGGGAAAAAAAGTAACACTCGGTGAGATAAAATGGAGAAAGAAATAAAAAATGCAATAGAGAAGGTTTGAACACAAATACCATACAAATATAGGTATATGTTGATAACCAATCTAACTAAACTTTGTAATAATTTTTCTATGTAAATATCAAGTATATTGTAGTATGGCGCATGTAGGACAGGATACACATTGCCAATTGTATATAATATATAATTAATCAACTTTAATCTATTATAGCAAGTTTATTAATCTATGGGCATATTATAGCTGGTATACAGTGATTTTTTCATGGAGCTGTCATTGTTCTGCACCTTGCGGAATCGAGTGTTTGGTAATTGTCTTGTAAACATTGGGTTGTTTAATTTAATTGCTTTCCTTAAAACAACATTTTTTGCTTAACATCCTTTCTTCTTAAATGTTTCTTTTAAAAACAAACATTTTGAATTTTGATCACTTTTTTTCTTATAAAAAATGGCACTTCTATGGTTTTCCACGTTTTAACCGTGCACGGTAATTAAAAAATACAACACAAACAAATCACAATTTGAAATTGAATACCTTTTAGAAGAAAAAACAAATAGGGTTTAAGTACATCAGCGGTTGTAAAGGTTCGTAGCAAGTAGGGATGGCAGAATATATAACTATAACGGGCGTGGAAACCGAAAACTGACATAAAAGGGCAGGTTTAGGGACGATAAACGGAGGATGAGGATGGGGACGGGGACAGGCCGGGACATGGAAAACTTGTATATTTAACAGGGGTAGAATTGAGTTTGGGATCCAAGACCCGATTACCCAATAATTATTTAGGTGGTGTTTTGTTAAATATAGAGGAATGAGAATGACAAAGAGTAAAGGAATATAAAGGAATACAATAAACATTCCATAATATTATCATTATAATTGATATTGTTTGGTTAATATATGTAATCATTAAATACATATATGTATGTAAATATGTTTGTGTGTGTTGTGTGTAGGTCGAAGGCAGTTCCAATAGTCGGTAGTGATTGTGGTAATGGTTAGGGGTGTTAATGGTGGTTGTTAGTGGCAATATTAAGTTGTGTTGCTGGTTAGTGGTGATGGCAGAGCAACCGTTAATGGTGATAGTGGATTGAGACAACGGTGATGTTGGTTGAGATCGCGATTAATGTCAAGTAGTGGTGGCAAGTGGTAGTTGATAACGGCGGTGATTGTGACAAGCGTTTGTGGTTGTCGGTAGAGGTGGCGACGGAAGGTGGAGGTGGCAGCAACAACGATGGAAGTTGTTTATGATCGTGGTAGAGTTTAGTGGTGGTGGCAACCGCTCATTTACATCCTTAGAGACGGGATCAATGACAACTGACGGTGGCAAGCGATGATTGATGATGGCGATGAATGTGACTGGTGGTAGTGATGGGAACAGGTTGTTGTGGTAATGAAGGTTAAGGAGGCGGTAGGGGAAGTGTTTGTGCGAGGAATTACGATGGTGTGGTGGTTGCGGCCGATGGTGCTGGTGCTGGTGGTGACGATGACGACGGTTAGTGGTGGAGACGATGATAATGGTAGCGATATTGGTGGTGGATGGTGATGATCAATGGTGACACACATACTTGAATTTATTACTCTCAAATTACTGAGGAATGGTTCAATATCTATTAATGGCCAATGATTGATTATATTATACTTAACCAAAAATATTAGTCATTACTATTGGCATTTCTTACCCTCTAAAACACCTAACTAAGCACGCACACGCACACACACACACACACACACACACACACACACACACACACACACACACACACACACATATATATATATATATATATATATATATATATATATATATATATGAAGATTTTCATTTGAGAACCATTCTTAGTGCGAGAATCGCGAGAATTACTAATCTGAGCCGTCCAATTTTTCCTCCGTCGATGTCATTGCGCACCCATGAATTTCTTACATGCACATCCATGAACTTCACATATCCAAGGAATGGCTGAGATTGCTTCTTGCGGTTCTCGTACTAACAACGGTTCTCGAATGAACTCTCCCTTATATATATATATATATATATATATATATATATATATATATATATATATATATATATATATATATATATATATATATATATATGTATATAGAGGGGGGTTCATGCGAGAAGTGTTTTTATTACGAGAAGTGTGAGAAGTAATTTAGGCCCTTAGATCACTTAATCAATGATCAAAATTGATTGTGGCACTTTAGTAATTAGATAGAAAATCAAGACTATTAAGATAAAGGAAACTAAATAACAAAAAGATATTATAGTAATTTAAAACCCAACAAATTCACAACCTAATTAACAAATCCGCAAATCATCGTCCCTTCCATATCCCAATTTGTCAAAATCTTTTTGTCTCTCTCTCTCTCCCTAAACAATCATCACGGCAGAAAATCAATCTTCATAAGATTCAAACCATAAACAACACACTGCCCCAGAGTCGAACGCTTCAGATCCGGCCATGATGCATCATTATTCATCGGTGCGTTTTTTTCTAGATCTGAACAAGAACGCAAAACTACACCAGCTAGTTTCTTCCTCAAGCGGCCATGTCCACCGCCGCCCGTTTTTCTGGATCTGAACAAGAAAAGAAAACTACACCGGCATCGCCTATGATTATAGGTTAAAGCCACTACCTCCAAACACCCGTTCACCCTCAGCATCGCAGGCGGCACCCACACTTGCAGCGGTAACAGTAATTTCTCCAGCGGTACTATGTCGACCACTCCTGCAGAGCATTGATTGCGAGTAATTAAGCGGCGGCCGCATATATCCACGTAACGGAATAGATTCAACCTTGATTTGGAACTATTGGTTTGTGTTGTTTCCGACGTGCTGACGATGGTGTTGACGGAAGGATGATAGAAACGACCAAGAACAAATAATACTAGGTACTGCCGTCATGATGAAGGATTCCGGGAAAAAAGTGAAAATATATTAAATTGAGATTTACGATTTGCATTGTTAGTGTAAATGGGTTTAACTTCAATTTCTAATTTTTTTTTTGGTATTTTGTAAGTCAAAGGGTCTTGTGCCTTCATGTCTTTTTGTCACCGATGAACATGATTCTAAGGATTTAAGATTTTTGTTTTTTTATTTATTTAGACAAAGCTCCAAATCGACATATAAACTGTAGTTTCATAGATTTTTTATTGGAAATTTGATACCTTTTTTGGTTGTGTTCATTGGTGAATACTATTAAACAATAAACATATAGTGGGGAAAGGTAAAAGAAAGAAGATAAAACAAAAAGAAAATTATTTGTTATGTGTTCTGTTTACTAATAAATTATTTAAAAAATGAAAGTAAGTAAGCAAATAGAAATTCTAAATCAAATTTTCAATAAACTCTAATAATTACATTCAACATTAATATTTCTTCCTTTTAATATTATACATTAGTGAACGGTTAGAATCTTTAATTTAAAACCTTAACAAATATTTAAATACCTTTTATATTATTCGTTATGTGTTCTGTTCACTAATAAACTCATTGAAAAATTAAAAGTAATTAAGCAAATACACTCTAATAATTACATTTAATATTAAAAAAGTATTCTTTTTAATAGTATTAATTAGTGAATATTTAGAATCTTTAATTTAAAACTTAAAAAAAATTAAATACAGTTTTTAAATATTTATTTACTAAATCCAGAGATTATAACCAAGATTCAATTAATAAGGTAAAAAATTCTTTAGAGATTTTGTATCAAAATTAACCACGTTACCATTAAGAGAAAATAAGAAATTACCTAATTTAGATTAATAGTGAATTAATTATTAGAATGATAAAAAGACATAAACACCCCTTTTAAGTTAGATCTTGATCACTAAAATCTGACGGTTGTAAATGCTTCTCGCGTTTCTCGCATTAAATAAGCTTCTCGCATGAACCCTCCCCTATATATATATATATATATATATATATATATATATATATATATATATATATATATATATATATATATATATATATATATATATATATATATATATATATATATAGACAAAAGTTCATGCGAGAACCGTTGTTAGCGCGAGAACCGCGAGAACCAATCTAAGCCGTCAAATTCCCCCTCCTTCAATGTCATTGCCCACCCATGAATTCCTCACATGCACCCTGCCACACTCTATCCCTCCACGCTCTCCATCCATGATACTTCCCATATCCAAGGAACGGCTGAGATTGGTTCTCGCGGTTCTCGCACTAACAACGGTTCTCGCATGAACTCTCCCCTATATATATATATATATATATATATATATATATATATATATATATATATATATATATAGTTAAGGTTCTTCTAGGGAAGAAACATTAGTTTGTTACATACAATGTTAAAGTAAGCATAGTTCATTACCTTTTAGTGCATATATCCCTATGTATACCGCCCAACTAACATGTATGTACAAGTTGTTATCTATAGATAATACATGTTCGTATTTATCACACGTATTTTTACTAATTATTACAGAATTACCCTCTAAAATCTGAGATGAAAATAGCTCTTAAAATCTTAGATGAAAAATAGCTCTGCACTATCACTACAAAAAAAGAGGGTTTTGGGGGTGACAAATGTCGCCGCTAAAATCTTTTGCGACGACGTGTCGCCGCAAAATAGTCGCCGCAAATACTTCGTACCCAAAAGTTTATTGCGACGACATATTTAACTTTTTGCGACGAACCAAAACGGACCCATCAAGTGCCACGTGGACCTCCTTTTACGGCGATATCTACACATTTTGCGGCGACGATTTAAAATTAATTAAAAAATATATTAATTACTTTTTGCGGCAACGTGTGGAATTTAAATTAATTATAAATTAAATACTTTTTGCGGCGACTTGTCGCCGCTAAAAACCTAAAAAAAAATTCCAGCAATTTGCTGTATTTTGTGTTTTCCACCCATTTTTAACCGGGCAATTACAAAAAACCTGCTGTTTCAGAACTCAAAAACAACTGTAACGATATAAAACAATCATACATACCAAACGATAGTTTCAAAGTTAACATAAACGTTTTTAGACAATTACAAGGTCGCCTGACAAACTAATAGTCTAATCCTCATCGCTAGACTCTTCATCACGAGAAGCCAAATCAGTGTTTGGTTCACGTTGGGAAGTTGAGGGAACATTGACATTTATACTTGCCGCACGTAAGGCTTCATAGATTTCTTCTGTACGTTGAGAGTTAGTCTGCACCTCCTCCCGGACTTGCTGGAAATCAGAACATTGAGACGCAAGCATGGCATCTACCTCGGCTTGTGCATATAATCTCTCTGTAGGCCGGGATTGTGCGGTAGATCGTGCAGCAGATACGGATGAAGAACTTAATGTTCTTCCTACTCCACGAATATGTCCTCGGCGTTCACCCAACACCGCCTTCAAGATTTCTTCTTCGCTCAACGGATTTTGGCTCCCGACTTGAGCGTCTCTCAAGAAAACCATACGGCGCTGTGTATGAATAAGATAAAAACAATTAAAATCAGATTATATATATATATATATATATATATATATATATATATATATATATATATATATATATTTAAACACATAAGTTTCATGAAGTATAAATAATTACTTACATAATTTTCTTGAAGAGACTCGGATGTAAAGACGTCATTGCATGAATGGTTTAACATGTACTGTTCAATCAAGCATGGGGGTTCTAGTGTTTCCGGGTCACGCTATAAACAAATTAAATAAGTATATATTTAATAACGATTAATATATCATATAAACGGGTCAATCATTATATCAATAAAACGGGTCAATCATTATATACTTATAACGATTTATATATCACACAAACGGGTCGGGTCGATCATTATATCAATCAAACAGGTCGACTATTATATCACACAAACGGGTAGATCATTATATCTAACATACTATGTCAAAATTAAGATTTAAAGATAAATAGACTTACGTTCTCGAATCGATACTGACAGTATGATCTCCGACCATGCAAACTTTGATTTACTTGTTGCGCTCTTACTTGTATGTTCGCTATTAACGGTCTTTTCCCCACAAAAATAGTCCATGTACAAACCCCACTCACTCAGTTCGATGTTAGGAGGAGGATCTTGCCGCAGTCGTTGAGCCTGCAAGATCCCCCCCCCCCCCCCCTTCTCTCAAGCAATATAAGCTTAAACTTGTATTTTTGGTCTCTGTACAACTAAGCACACATCTTATCGATTCCTGCCAAGATCAACGAATGGTTTGGAGTGTCATAATGGCGCCTCAAATCAAAGTATTTAAATTATAAGAAAAAGTTAGTTTATTGTATATTTTTTACAAATATACAATATATACAAAAACTTAAGTGAAACCTCAAGACATGGCGCTTCCTTCAATTCTACGGGGGCTTTTTCCCATGACGGGAAGTAATATGGGATGTCGTCTCTCACCAAGGTCCCCGCGTAACTGGTAAACTGATCGGCATTAACCCCGACCAGTCTCCAAGTTTTGTTACATCTAATATCATCAAACTCGATTGGAAGTGGTCGCTTCCCGTTCCTCTTCCACACCTTTCTCATATCTTCGTTTCGGGCTTCTCCACGCCCTTTTTGCGGCCTACGATTTCAAGCAAACAAGTTAAGAATACACGTAATTAACTTAACCTATAAAAAACATTTCAAAGTTATTAAATTGGCTTTTGTGGTGACACCCAATTTTTTAGGTGGGAAAACATCTCGCCATTATTTTCGGTGGGAAAATGAGGTGGGAAGACCCTTTAGCGCCGACACATGTCGCCGCAAAAAAGCTTTCGCAGCGTCACCAAGTATTCAGAAGACTGTGGCCCACATTTTTGTCGTTTAGCGAAGATTTAGTGACGACATACGTCGCCGCAAAAAGTAAACACCGCAAAAACCTTGATTTCTTGTAGTACCTTGACAGTTTGTCCATTAAAATATACGTTAATTTTGCTATATATTTAAGGTTAGTTATAAAATTTTCACGGAAAATGAAGTATATCGATCGAAAAGGTTCAACCAAGTCAGTCGCTGACAGAAGAAAATATAAATTAAGTTCGTGTTTTTTTTTAATTTGCACTTGCATATAATATAGGGCAAACTGCATAGAAATACATTGAACTTTGTCTTAGTTACCATTGTATACAACAAACTTTAAAATTTTAAAAATAATACAATTATCTTTCATAATCCTCTCATTGTATGCAAATAACTTTTTTATGTGTCTATTGTTTAGTTACCATTGTATACAATAAACTTTGTCATAACTTTCATAATATACAACAAGTTGCATACAATGTGAGAATTATAAAAGTTGGTTGTATTATTTAAAAAAAAATAAAGTTGATTGTATATATTGTTAACTAAGATAAAGTTCATTGTATTTTAATGTCATTAATTTTCCCTATAATATAATATATATATATATATATATATTAATCAATTATTTGCAAGGCTCCAGCTAACTTTAAGGTATGATCACCCAACTGCACTTTTAGTCACGTACAAGCTAGCTTTCTTCAGCCACAGGCATCTTCAATTCACATACGTACTTTCAAACACGTACAACTCAGAGATGGAGAGCAAACTGGTAGTCTTCTGTGCAGTTGTGGCGTTGCTTGGAATCGCATCAGCAGCTGCCGGTTTCGCAGGGGAGGCCACTAGAGTGAAGGTAACAGTATAAATCATAATTTTTCTTGAAATTAGAGATGCATATATATATATATATATATATATATATATATATATATATATATATATATATATATATATATATATATATCATTTTTTAACGATATATATCGATCATTCAATCATGTGTGCATGTTGCAAAATTGCAAATTGACAGGCTTCTGATGTTTACATTGAGGATGATTCGTGTGTTTATCCAAGCACTCCAGCTCTCGCCCTCGGAATATTGGCAGCCATGTTTGCGATCGTCACACGAATCTACATAACAGTTACATTTGGCGGATGTAGTTTTAGTCAAAGTGACCATTATTCGACTCCAATATCAAAACTGCTCTACGTTCTATCATGGTAATAACGACCTCATTGTTTTATGTAATTAATTTGTCATGATTCTTTATACATTTGTATATATCCCAGGGTAGCTTCAGTTGCAGCTGTGGTTCTATTGCTTGCAGCAGCAGTAATGAATAATGAAGAAGGTGAAGAGGTTGATTCATATGGTTATTTCACATGTTATGCTGTGACGCCCGGAATATTTGCAGCAGGTGCAGTTTTAGCTCTTTTAAGTGCAGTTTTTGAGATTGTTGCTTGCGTTACATTGACTGCGCCTCCACAAACCACCATGAATCCCACCATTGCATCGCCGGTGGGTACTGATGTAGACCTAGAGAAAAGTCCAATGGCATATCATCCTCACCAACAACATTAATTAAGAAAGATTTTCCGTTATGTGGGTGTTATTGATTACTGATTTGTGTATGTTCAATTTGTAAAACTGACAATTGGTCGATGTTAGTTCATTGTTTGATTTTATATTTTTATGTACGTCCTTTGATATTGAGATATTGTCAATGCCATAAAATCGTTAAATCTTAATGTGCGTAAAAAGGTCATGGGCTACTTCACTCATAATAAATTGGTTTTGAGTTGTAATCCTATAAACTTAATTACATATATAGTTCGTGGGTACACGAACGTGTCGCGTCCATTGGAGTCATTGCGTAATCCCGACTCTTTTGAAATTTCAAAACCGGAGACTTATCTTTCCGAAGCGTCGTGTCCGTCACTTTTTTCACCAACTTTAATATTTTTCTGTACTTTTCTCGTTTAATCTTCAAATATCTTCGCCTTTACGTCATTTTAGCTTGAAAATAAATAAACAAAAGTAACAAGTAACATTTTCTCCAATTTCACATAATAAATGACTAAAATTAAATATTATATAACGTAAAATATATATAAAATAAATGCGATATCGGTAACTGCCTACTCACTTAAACATGCAATCTGGATATTGAATCAAAAGTAGACATCTTTTTCAAGCGTTCCGTTTCCAAAAAAGTGCTTTACACATTTGCAAGTGGTGGAATGTTCCCTTTGTCACACTTACTAACTTTTACAAGATAAAAGAATGGAGAGTTTAAAGGAATTAAAAACAAGTATGTGGTGGTGATGAATTAAAAACAAGTATTAGTGATGGTAACTTATACTTATTTGTGGATGCTATGGAAGTTTGGAATGATAAAGTGTTTTACAATACAAAGGTGTCAACTAAACTATTTGATTCCGAGTCAAACTCAGGTTTTGTTATTTTTTCTTATTAAATCAGGAATAATATGAGTAAAAATATTCTTTAGAGTGATTAGTGTCTTAACTCGTTGAAGATTTGTAGTTGTGCATTGTGCTTAATTTAGTTTCTTACTAAGCATCTTTAATATAATAAACTCATTTTACTTTTTTTTTTTGAAATTCACATTACTCTTCTTTTTTCTTAACATTTGCATCCAACCTACCAACTAAGACTTGTTCTAGTGGTATCAAGGTTTTACAACATTCTTAAGGTTTTGGGTTCAAGCCTTGGGGATAGTGGTTTTCCTAAAAAATTTGTGGAGGTATTATTCTTCATAGGTAACGGAGGAAGGTTTAATCCCTCATGGTGAGTGCGCATACTGCCCGTATAAATGTTACTGCGAACTCGACCCACTAATTTGCTGTTAAAAAAAACATTTGATCCAAACTTCTATTTGTTAGCTCACATTAATTTTCAATATTCATTTTTCACCTCAAAAAACTTGGATAATAGTGATCCATTTTAGACAAACTCTTACTCGCCATATACCGAATCGTCAAGTTCACCTTTTTAAATTAATTTCGTTTTTTCTATATCAATATTATTTATTTTTTTCCTTTGTTTAAAAGTATAATTGTTTAAGAGCTTACTTTATATATTTTATTCTTATTTCAAGTCATAATAAGTCTAAAATAAACCAAAAAAATAAGCATACAATAAGCTTAGCCAAACACCTCTTAGACCATCAGAATCTATCACATGTTTCACATGTTTTTTTACCCGCCACATCATTCACACATCATTCACTCATCCCATCACACAAACCCTGCATCCATTACATTGCTCACATCACAAGGAAAAAAAAAGAAAAAAAAATAGGCTGCTCACCCTCGCGATGGTGGTCACAGCCGTGAGCGTGAGCCCCCCCCCCCCCCCCCCCCCCCCCCCCCCCACGAAGAGGGGCGATGGTGGTCACGCATGTGGCCGACTCTCACAGGCTCCATCTCGTGATGGATGCGACTGGCCTTAGAGCGTGAGGTGTACTCAAACTAAAACATCCAATGTTACAAGCTACATTAAAGCCACATCAGCACAAACTTTCAACTTCAAGCATGTTTAAACTTCGTAATACCACGTTTCAACGCTTTAAAGATTTTTTATCTAAAAAAATATATTTTTTCTTCTTTTCTTTCTAATCTCTCTCCTCTCTCAATCTTCGGCATTCAAATGCCGATTCCATATGCTTTTTACGATACCGCTCCATAGGAGTGGTGTTTGTTTTGGTACCAATATGTCACCTTAGCCGACTGATAATTCACCGAAATCACACCCTTTGCTCTAAGAGCATCTCCAACCCAATACTCTATAATTGACTCTCTATCTCTATATTTTGTCGGTCCATCCACTTTAAATAATCTCTCAACTCCAACCCAACTCTCTATTCAATACTTTTAAAGTGGAACCTATATATTTTATTAAATACTCTCTATTAAATACTCACTAGAAGAAAGGAAATTAAATAGAAAGTAAATTAATTGAATGGGTAACGTGGATGAAGTATTTGAATTCCACACTTTAAATATGAAGAATATTTTCCCACACTTCAAATATGAAGTGTTTGATAAAGTATAGTTGAAATGCTCTAATACTTCAAAATGTGAATTGAGGATGTTCTAAGTAATTATTACAAAATTGGATTGGGGATGTTCTAAGTAATTATTACAAAATTGTGTGATAAAAATATGTTGTGGATGTGATAAGTGCACCGGATCTGAACACTCCCCAATCCTATTGCCTAAAGAGATTTTAAGGGTGAAATCTAAGAAAATGTAAATATTAGCAAGGTTTTTTTTCTCATTCTTTTTTTAAATTTAGCCCACGAGTATGTGTGGCATTGGATGGGAGTATGACTCTACGACTGTGGATGATTCGTGATGCATCTAGAACTCTAACAAGAATTTAATAATTTGACTCTCGATTAAAACCATCGACTGGATTTGAAATGGGTTTCTTAAGAACAGTTGCAGCAACGTCAACAACGACCGCCATTACCGCAGCAGCTCTCGCCCTAAATTCCATCTCTCCATCTCCATCTCCATCCCCATCCTCATCCTCTAACCACAGTTTCACCAAACCCTTTTTGAATTCATCATCTCAAATCCCGAATCGTTTCGGCCTCATCAAGAATCTCGCCAGTCCTCCTTCTGCTCTTCACATGGACGCTAAACCCGCCCCAAAGGTTAGATTTTTTTTACTTTAATTCTTATAGCTAGTCGGTGTTCTGGGTTGAGATTCTATCATCATCATATTGGTTTTTATTGTTTTGATTTATGTGTTGTTTGTTTTCTTGCAGCACGATGCGGATTTACCGGAAGTTATGGTGAGTTCTGAATCAAACCCTTTTCTGTTTACTATTTGATCCGATTGTAATCCATGTTGAGAGTTCAATTTGGATAACGAATTGCTTTTGAAATAGTTAATTACACTGTAAAAACTAAAAAGCCTCTTGCTATTGGAAACCAAATTCATCTAATTTGACCATTTTGGGAATTATTTGAGAATTGGGAATAGTTTAAGCTGATTCAATTTGCTGCAAACCCTAACATTTGACAATTTTAGAGTTGAATTTGGATGATATTCTGAGGACTTTTAATTATGTGATTTCAGACAGAATTCATGGTGGATATGAGTTGTGAAGGTTGTGTTAAATCGGTCAAGAATAAGTTACAAACAGTCGACGGTACGTGTTATTGATTACAAATACATAACAAATCTGTAATCTATGTAGCTTTCATGTGTTGAATTTGATTTTTTGTATGATGGTTTAGGAATCAAGAGCATTGATGTGGATTTAAGCAATCAAGTGGTTAGAATCTTTGGGTCTTCACCAGTAAAGACTATGGCTGCAGCCTTGGAGCAAACTGGCCGAAAAGCACGGCTAATTGGTCAAGGCTTGGCAGGAGGTTGGTTTTAACTCCCCTGTTTGGTCTTACACATCTTCAGTTGTTTTGATTGTTGTTTCTTATCTTTGTTTATTGTTTATGCATATAGTGACTTATAGAACATATATTATAGTTGATAAGAGTTGCGTTCAATAAAGTCTATGTAAAAGACATAAACTTTTAATATAAAATCACATGTGATTCAGTATACAATCACATGTGATTTGTAAAAGCATCACATGTGAATTACGAAAATAACCCTCCGCCCAAAATTATAAAATGCAATCTGAATCATTCATGCCGTTGACCCAAAGGCTAAAATTAGTCCCTTAAGACTATGAATTAAGTATGGGCTATATTGAACATTTTTCTAGTTGATAAAGATAAATTGTCATATCTTGAACTTACATTATTTCTTTAAGAAGAATATAAGAACAAACTTCTGGATTAACACCAAATTTTGCAGCACAATTCTATGCAACTAACTATTCAGTTTTCCCATGCCAGAAGTCTTGATTTCTGCTGCTGTAGCTGAATTCAAAGGCCCAAAAATCTTCGGAGTAGTTCGGCTGGCACAAGTGAGTATGGAGTTGGCTAGAATCGAAGCCAACTTCAGTGGGTTATCACCTGGAAAACACGGTTGGTCCATAAACGAGTTTGGTGATCTTACTCGAGGCGCAGCAAGTACTGGCAAAATTTTCAATCCAATCAAGCAGCTATCAGAAGAAGTAGGAGAATAATACCATTTCTAAACTTTTTAAACAGTAGTAAGCTGTTTGCAATTAGTATTACATGATAGTAATTTGTTCTTTCTTTTTATAACTATCTTTAGGCACTTGGTGACCTGGGAACACTGGAGGTTGATGAGAATGGGGAGGCGTTTTTCTCGGGTGTTAAAAAAAATCTTAAAGTTGGTGATTTGATTGGTAGGGCGATAGCGGTGTATGAGAAAGAGGACAGATCTGATTCTGGGCTTGCAGCAGCGGTTATAGCCAGAAGTGCTGGTGTTGGTGAGAATTACAAAAAGCTTTGCACTTGTGATGGAACTACCATCTGGGAAGCAACCAATGCAGATTATGTGTCTAGTAAAGTTTAACACAAAACATTGTTTCTATGTTATACATTTTGATATGAGCTGAAAACCCTACTTCCAAGGAGCTATTGGAAGCTTTAGTTGACATGTAATATTTGTAATTGGAGGTTCAGAGGTACAAATCTTATTGATTGTTAAGAATAACTGGCTCGCATAACGCCAGGTTTGTTGCATGCTCAGTCATCGCTAATCTTGGTCTTTCAGGAAGCATATAGTTGTCTACATGTGTTTGCGTTTGTTGATACTTAAGTTATATAATAGCTATAAAACTCGTGTCTAACGCTGAGAAGAAAGGGCTTTTTAGTGATTTATCTTGTTAGTTTGATGTTTGTTACTATTGTGTCGCTTTTCTTGTATATATATTCTGTACTTCCTTTGTTATGAGAGGTCGATGAATCACAAAATTCCCCAAAATCTCTTTTGTGTCTCTGCTCATACTTTTCAACAAGGTATCTCTTATTCTGATTCATCTTCTTCATACTTTACTCTGATTCATTTTGTTTTTCTATGACCTAATTCTCTTTCGTAATGTCTGAATCAAGCGTAAATACTTCAAACAGTATCGATTCATCTAATCCTTTCTTTCTCGGATCTTTTGATAATCCGAATTCGATTCTTGTTTCGAATGTTTTTAATGGAGTTGGATTTTCTGCTTGGAAGAGGTTAATGATCATATCCCTTTCAGCCAAAAACAAATTAGGTCAATCAATCGGCCTCTTGAGTCATCTTCTGAATATTCCAACTGTAACCGTGATAATTCTATGGTAATCAGTTGGATCTTGGGCTCTCTAAGTAAGAACATTGCAAATATTTTTTTTTTCTGCAAAAATATGGAGAGAATTTAATCAACGATACGAACAGACAGATGGAGCGATGAGATATCAGATTCAACAGCAATTGTACTCTTTGTCTCAAGGATCAGATGATTTCTCAACCTATTTCACAAGATTATCCATAATTTGGGACGAATTGCGCATTGTTCAAGGTCTACCTGAATATTCATGTGGTGCTGTTGCAGGAATACATAAGTTTCTTGAAGATCAACGTCTTGTTCAACTTCTTATGGGACTAAATGATTCATATTGAGTCATTAGAGGTCAGATATTGATGATGAAGCCTTCACCTACTGTTTCTAGTGCATATTCTTTGATAATTCAAGAAGAAAGACAACGTGATATTAATCTTTCTTCTAATTTTCTAAATGATGTTGATGCCTTGAATTATCGAGTATTAACACAAACAATTTCAACAAAAAGAGTCTAGTATGCAATCATTGCAAGAAAAGTGGACACACAAAGGCTCAATGTTATAGGCTCAACATTTTTCCTACAAATTTCAAGTACACCAAAATCAAAAAAGATGATACAAAATTCACTGTTCAAAATGTCGTGGTTACTCCAAATATATCAGAAGAACAATATCAAAATTTGGTTGATATGGTGAATCTTATCAAGAATGGTGGTGATGGTAACAAAAGTTCAACCAGTCAAGTTTATTTTATCATTACACAAGGAGCCATAAATGAAGAAGGTACAATTTTTTCTTTTAAACATTTTGCAGCAAATGTATATAAGTCATCATCATTATTACATGAAAAATTCTCATGGATAATTAATTTTGGAGCCACTAACCATATGTGCTCTAACAAATATCTATTTTCATCTATGAAAAAGTTAAATCAGCCTCATGTGAATGGTCTTGTTAATGGGGATGATTCCTACGTTTCGTTTATTGGTGAGGTCAAGATTCACAATTCTATTACCTTACAAAAAGTTTTGTATGTTCCCGGTTTCAAGTATAATCTCATCTCGGTTGCCGAACTCTCTAGTCAGTTAAACACATTTGTGTTTTTCACTAATAAACAGTGCATGTTGCAAGACCCTTTGTCAAAGAATGAAATTGCTCTTGGAATTCTTGGTTCAAGATTGAATTATCTCTATGTTTTTTATCATAATGATATGAATTCGAGTTTGTCTTTCTGTTTTTCTGTTTCTGAAAATAAGCCATGTAATAGTCTTCACAAATCCTTGTTTACTTGTGAAACAAATTCTTTGAAATGGCATAAACGTTTTGGTCATATTTCTTTTGATAAACTCAGGAAAGTATTCCCAAATTTGTCAGCTTCTAATTGCCCCTGTTTAGTTTCTTCAAAAGCTAAACGACATCATCTATCTTTTCCTAAAAGTGTATCTCATTATGTTCAAACTTTCGATATGTTTCATGTTAACACTTGGGGTCCCTATAAACATGCTACACATGATGGTTACAAATTTTTTTCTCACGATTGTGGATGATTTCAGTAGGCATACTTGGGTTCATTTACTCAAATATAAGAGTGATGCCTTTTCTCTTAAAGAACTTTGTTGCTTTAGTCAAAACACAATTTGGAAAAACCATAAAGACTATGCGCACTGATAATTCATATGAGCTGGGACCAAGTGTTGAGGGCAGTATTTTCTTTCAAACAAATGGTAATCTTCATCAAAAGACTACTCCATATGCTCCTCAACAAAATGGCATTGTAGAACAAAAGTATAAGCATATTCTTGACGTTGCTCGAGCATTATACTTTCAATCTGCTTTGGGAATCGCTTACGGGGTTCATATTATCAATCGTACACCATCTAAGGTTCTTCTGTACACTATTCCTTTTGTACGATTAACCAATGACAAACTAAAGTTGGATCATATTGAAGTTTTTGGTTGTTCATGTCATGTTTCAACTTCATCAGTTAATCTTGATAAATTCATGCCAAGATCTCGTTCTTGTGTCTTCATTGGATATCCATACGGATAAAAAGCCTACAAGTTATTGGATATAGAAACAAATGTCATCTTTGTATCAAGGGATGTTCGTTTCTTTGAAGATATCTTTTCTCTTCACAATCCAAATTTGTCATATGTTCCTACTGCTCATCATGAAGATAACTCATCAGATCATCAAACTCCACCTCCAACTCCATCCCATCAAGATTTCTCTACTCAACCTCAACCTTAACCAGAGTTAAGACGATCAACTAGAACTTCTCAACCTCCTGCACTTTTTCAAGATTATGTTTGCAACAATGTTGCATTACATAATGAATGCTATCATACTTTAACTAATTACTGCATACTTGATCCGACAATCTGTCATAGTTCCAACCAAGTTGCTGTTGATAGCATGGTGTTCAATGTTAACTATAATGAAACTGAACCAGCTTTCTGTCATCAAGCGAAGGGTATTTTTTAATGGGAACAAGCAATGCAGAAAGTGTTTGATGCTCTTAACAAAAGTAATACTTGGGATATTGTAAAACTTCCAAAAGGAAAATGTCCAATCTCATGTTGATGGGTATATAAGATTAAGTATAAAGCTGATGGTTTTGTTGAACGTCATAAGCCTCGTTGGTTGCCAAAGGGTTCACACAAAAAGCTGATATTGATTACCATGAAACTTTCTCTCCTATTGTCTAGTTTAATACCGTTCGGACTATCGTTTCTCTCGTTGTTAAGAAACATTGGAAAATTCATCAGTTTGATGTTAACAATGCATTTTTACATGGTGATTTGCATGAGGAAGTGTACATGAAGATTCCTCCGGGTATGACTGTTTCATCACCATCATATGTTTGCAAGTTGAACAAATCCTTATATGATTTAAAGCGGCTTCACGTCAATGGTATGCTTAACTTTCTGCTGCACTTCCATCAAGAGGTTATTACACTCTTTAAATGAGCATTCCGTTTTTCTAAAGAAACAAGATGGTCATATTGTCATCGTTGCCATTTATGTTGATGATATACTAGTTACAGGTGATAATGATCGTGAAATTCAGTCACTTAAACAGTCTCTTGATGAAAGATTCAAGATTCAAGATTTGGGTTTCATACATTTCTTTCTTGGTTTGGAATTCAATGAGGTCAAAAATGGGATGGTTGTTAATCAAAAGAAGTAATATCAATGAGTTGTTACACTCATATGATATGGAAAACCAAACAGGTGTTTCTACACCTCTCTCATCTAAAGTGAAATTGTTGCCATTTATGAAAGACCCTTTGGAAGATCCAAGTGCATATTGGCAGTTTTTGGAAAGCTTAATTTTATATTGCATACCAGGCCTGATGTAACACCCTCTCAACCGGCCTAGATTAATTAAGGTAATTAATTAATTAATCTTGAAATTTAAATTGTTTATGTGAATTATTTGTAATATATAGTAATTGATAAATTTGTGATATTATTTTGTTTTATTATTTAAAGTAAATAATTAAATTAATATTGAGTTGGTGGGGGGGGGGGGGTTGTGGCCGGTGTTGGTGGGTATAGCCACCCACTCCTCTTCCATACTTCATTACTTGTAAAGTTGAACAAAGTGTGTTGTGTGTGTTCTTGTGTGTCTCGGCCGTGAAGAAGAACGAAGAAAGAAAAGAAATCGAGCTTCTAACTTGCTTGCATTTTAGTTGAGTATTTGATATCATCTAAAGGTTAGAACACTGATTTATAGTTGATTGATTGTTAATGTATTCGGTTTTGTAAATATATATGAATTCCGATAAAATGCTTATGTGATGGATTTATGAATTAGGATGTATGCATGTTAGAAATTATGATCTATACATGTTGTTTATATGAGTTGGATGATTTCTGGAAACCTATATAACTTGTATGCATGAAATCATTGGGAAATTTAAGTTAGAAATCGAAAATAGGCAAGAACATATGAATCTGTCGGAATTGGGTATGAATCAGTCGGAATTGGTGAATTCCGATAGATTTAATCGGAATTAGTGAATTCCGACAAAATGTCTCGGAATTGGATGAAATCCGACTAAACATCTATGGATTTTCCCTAACACTTTTCTCGGAATTGCCTATTACTCGGAATTGGTGAATATATCAGAATCTTACTTTTATCGGAATTTTATTTCATCGGAATTCAGTTTGGTCGGATTGTACCTTTTCTCGGAATGTGCCTTTGCTCGAAATTCTAGTTTATCGGAATTGTTTAATTTCTCGGAATTGCCTATTCTCTCAGAAATTTCCATTCACTCGGAATCCGACTTCGATCGGAATTGGATTCAATCGGAATCTGGGATTTTAGAGTTATTCTCAACAATCAAACTAGGATTTGATATACATGATATATATAAGTAATATTCATGTGATGTATGAATAAATATGATATTTATTATGAATCAGTATTGTGAATTGAATACTGACTTGGGTTCACTTAATCTCAGGAACTGAGAAGACTCATTGAGTTAGTCAACTGAGTGTGCTACAGCCTTGCTGACTGTGGTGAGTGGATTTATATCCTGATTGTACAAGATGTAACATCTTGATTGAATATGTGCTCTTTGGATATGTATATATGTTATTGTAAAGGTCAGCCTTGACAGTTTTGTAGGATGGGCTTGTTGCTTGGGGATTTACAGTATCTGATCTTGAGGTGCATCTGTTGCACTCAAGGGTGCTTTTACTGTTATCCATGTTAGCAGAGCTATCGGTAAACCTATGCTTTGGCCGGCATTTGGTTGTAGGTAGTTGCAACACCGCCGGTCCTCTTGAGTTTGAGCTTGATTACTTGTTGGGCTATTAGTCTTGTACTTGGTTGTGATATTTGTTCCCTCACTTAGCTTTGTGCTAATTCCCCACTAGATTGTTTTGCAGATACTCCGCTGTGAGTTTGTAGATAATGAAGACTGAGATTTTGGACCGACCATTACTCTGATGTCAAAGATTTTTGTTAGAGCATGTTTTGTAACTAACATTATAGTGGATATTTTGTAAATGATAACCAGTCAAAGTTGTATATCTTTTGAATTTTAAATCTAATTATATGTAATTAGCTTCCGCACGCAGTTTATTGTTAATTAAAAAGTACAGTGTTACAAATTGGTATCAGAGCCCTCGTTTGAGGAATTGCATGAATGATTTGTGCAATACTTGAACCGAGGCTCTGATCAGTTCAGTATTCCAAGGGTGGGTAATTAGTAGTGTAGCTTTGAGGGTGGTTAGTATGTTTATACTAACGGATTATATCTAACAACTGGTGAGATGCTGTGAATAGAACAGAAATGGCTGATAACGTGAACCAGACAACTACCCCCGCATCCCCTAGAAGAAACAATCAATCTTCCACCGCAGCAAATGAGCAACACAACAGAGCTGGTACTTCACATAATGGTGAATCTGATCAGCAAGATTATGAACTGCAATTGGAAGACACTCTGCAAAGTTTGAGAGATCGGGTTCAGGAGTTGGAACAACAGCAACATCAGACTCAGTCCTCTCATCAAACTCAGACCATTCATATGCCTCGAGAGTCGGCTGTATTTACCCAGTCGATACCACCTCCTGTTTACTCTGCTGCACCCTTCAATACAGTGTCAACGCCATTTGGCTCCTTACCATTTGTTACTATACAACCTGTATCACAACCCCAACAACAGCACCAACCACAACAGCAGAACTTTTTCATTCCTTGGTACCCAACTCAAGGAGGCTTTAAACCGAAAGGGAAATACAAGGATTTTATGGGTTGCCAGCCACTTGAGTATTCTGGAAGCTCAAATCCAAGTGATACTTTGAACTGGTTAAGGGAGATGGTGAAAGCTTTAGATGCTTGCAATTGTGAGGAGTCTGATAGGGTTACTTTTGCAACTCGGAGGTTGAAGGGTCAAGCTGCAATTTGGTGGGATTCGTTGACTGCTCATCTTTCCAGGGAGGTTGTGAATTCTGTTACCTGGGATCAATTTCAAGCCAAATTCTGTGAACAATTCTGCAATACCTATGATTTGGCTAAGGTGAAACGGGAGTTCATGGATCTAGCTCAGGATGACAAGATGTCAGTGGATGAATTGATTTCAAAGTTTAACGAGAAATTGAGATTTGCCAAGCAGTGGGTACCTGATGAACCATCACAGATAGATCATTTCGTTCAAGCACTGTTGCCGGAGTATCGGGGTAACACCCGGATGACAAAATCGTTGGTACAGACATTTACTGTTGCACGAGCTGCAAAAGGTGATGTGAAAGCTCGGGAGAGAATGAATCGTGAGAAAGGGTCGTCACACAAGTCCGGTGGAAATCAGAGTGGAAACAAAGGCAGGTGACAGAATAATCAGAATCGGAATGATCAGAAATCGAAAGGTTTGGGATCATATCAGAACAAGCCTTGGTGTAAACCCTGTAATTCTCGTCACACAGGTCTGTGTATACCACAGACTAGAAAGTTTTTGCGTTGTGGTGGATTGGGTCATGAGCCATCAGATTGTAAGTTCAAGACCAACGTTTGCTGGAACTGTCATGAGGAATGTCACAGGTCTGGGGCTTGCACGAAGCAAAGATCAGTAGGGGCGGGGCAGGGGGTAGCCAATGTCGGGGGATCGTCTTCTGCAGGTCAGAAGAGAAAGGCTGGACCTTCTGCGGAAGGGAGAGCCTTTAAAATGACGGTTACTGAGGCTGCAGAGAATAATGATGTTATCACGGGTATGTTTATTGTAAACTCTGTGCCTGCTCGTGTGTTATTTGATTCTGGTGCAAATAGATCCTTCATGTCTGTATCTCTGTGTGATAAATTGAAACTGCCTATTTCTATGATTGCTTCTCCGTTAGAAGTAGAGATAGCTGACGGTAAGATAGTGCCTGTAACTTCTTCTGTGACTGGAGTGTTAATAGACATTGATGGTACTAGTTTGCCTATAGACTGCTTGCTAATGCCTATACCAGGGTTTGATTTAGTACTAGGCATGGATTGGTTAAGTCACCATAGAGCTAGTATCCAGTGCCATAAGAAACTGATTACTATTCCTTTGGCTGACGGGTCGCATGTCGTGGCTCGTGGGGATAGATCTTCTTCTTTTCCAATTATCTCGTATATGAAGGCTAGAAAATCTCTAGCTAAAGGGTGTGCGTCTTTCCTGGCCTATGCAATTGATGCAAAGAAAGAAAAGAAACCAGTCACTGATGTTCGTGTTGTCTCCGAGTATCCGGAAGTGTTTCCAGATGATTTATCGGGATTGCCACCTGTGCGGGATGTTGAGTATAAGATAGATCTGGTACTTGGTACTTCACCGATTGCGAAAGCTCCGTATCGACTAGCTCCATCTGAGATACGAGAGATGATGACACAAATTCAGGAATTGCTTGACAAGGGGTTTATCCGTCCGAGTTCTTCACCGTAGGGTGCATCTGTACTATTTTTGAAAAAGAAAGATGAAACTCTCCGTATGTGTATTGATTACAGAGATCTGAATAAGAGAACCATCAAGAACAAGTACCCGTTGCCCAAAATCGATGATTTGTTTGATCAGTTGCAAGGGGTTTCGTACTTTTCAAAGATTGATCTACGATCAGGTTATCATCAGGTCAGGGTAACAGAAGAGGATATATCTAAGACTGTTTTTCGTACTCGATATGGTCATTACGAATTCTTGGTGATGCCATTTGGTTTGACGAATGCTCCTGCCATATTTATAGATTTGATGAATCGTGTGTGCAGACCTTTTCTAGATAAGTTTGTTATTGTGTTCATCGACGATATTCTGGTATATTCGAAAACAGAGGATGAGCATGATCAGCACCTGAGACAGGTTTTGGAGATTTTAAAGCAACACAAATTATATGCCAAGTTTTCGAAATGTGAATTTTGGTTACGTGAAGTTCAGTTTCTGGGTCATGTAATTTGTCAAGATGGTATTAAAGTGGATCCGTCCAAAATTGAAGCAGTAATGAATTGGAGTGCACCGAAAACACCAACTGAAATAAAGAGTTTTCTTGGATTGGCGGGTTATTATCGCAGGTTTATTAAAGATTTTTCTAAGCTCGCTGGTCCGTTGACCAAGTTGACTCGAAAAGATGTTCCTTTTCAGTGGGGGTTCATCTCAGGAAGATGTTTTTCAGACTCTGAAATAGTTGTTGTGTCAGGCTCCTGTTCTCTCGTTGCCGGAGGGTTCAGAGGATTTTGTTGTTTACTGTGACGCTTCTCACGCCGGGTTGGGTTGTGTTTTGATGCAGAGAGGTAAAGTGATTGCGCATGCTTCTAGACAGTTGAAACCGAATGAAAGAAATTACCCGACTCATGATTTGGAGTTAGCAGCTGTGGTATTTGCTTTGAAACTGTGGAGACACTATATGTATGGAACCAAATGTACTATCTGCACTGATCACAAGAGTCTTCGGTATGTGTTTACTCAGAAGGAACTGAATATGAGACAATTCGTTGGTTAGAACTGATCAAAGATTATGATTGTGACATTCAGTATCATCCGGGGAAGGCAAATGTAGTTGCGGATGCACTCAGCAGGAAAGGATCTTCAGATACTGTGAAGTTTATGCGATTAGAGATAAAGTCTGATTTAGTGGATCAGCTTTTAGCTGCACAGTTTGAAGCCTTGAAGGATGAGAACTTGAAAGATGAAATGATGATCAAACGTCAGCATGAGTTAACTACTGATTCGCGTGGTTTGAGGGTTTATCATACACGTGTTTGGGTGCCGAAATTTGGGAACTTGAGGGAATTAATTTTAAATGAAGCTCATAACTCTAGATTGTCCATACATCCGGGAAGCACCAAAATGTATCATGATCTAAAGACTCGTTATTGGTGGCCTACAATGAAAACGGATATTGCTAAATTTGTTGGGACATGTCACATTTGTGCGCAAGTTAAAGCTGAACACCAGAAACCGTACGGATCCTTGAAACAATTGGATATACCTGAGTGGAAGTGAGATCACATTACGATGAATTTTGTAACTAAACTTCCACGAACTCAAAGAGGCCATGATATGATTTGGGTCATTGTTGATAGATTGACCAAGAGTGCACACTTCCTTGCTACCGCTGAAACTGCTTCTTTGAGTAAACTGGCTCAACTGTATATAGATGAGATAATGTCTAGACATGGATTTCCTTTGTCTATTGTGTCGGATCGAGACTTGAGGTTCGTATCTAACTTTTGGAACAAGCTGCAACAAGAATTGGGATCCTGGGTGAATTTGAGTACAGCTTATCATCCGCAGACAGATGGTCAATCAGAAAGAACTATTCAGACTTTAGAAGATATGCTTCGAGCATGTGTGTTAGAGTTTGGGGGTTCATGGGATTCACATTTGCCTTTGGTTGAGTTTACATACAACAATTCCTACCACTCCAGTATCGGTATGCCGCCGTATGAGATGTTATATGGTCGTCCTTGTAGAACTCCCACTTGTTGGTTAGAAGCTGGGGAAAAGCAATTTGCAGGGCCTGATATTGTGCAGATGACATCTGATAAGGTAGCTATTGCTCGTGAGAAATTAAAGGCTGCAAGAGATAGACAGAAAATGTATGCTGATCCACGTCGTCGACCGGTATCGTTTGTCGAAGGGGAGTTGGTCTACTTAAAAGTATCACCTTGGAAGGGTGTTATTAGATTTGGTAAACGCGGGAAGTTGGCTCCCCGTTACATTGGTCCTTTCAGAATCAGACGAGTTGTAAATTATCAGACAGTTGCTTTGGATCTTCCTGATGAATTAGCGGGTATCCATGACACTTTCAACGTATGTTATTTGAGGAAATGCAATGTAGAGAACCAGAAACAGGTTCTTCCGATTCAGGATCTTCGTGTGGATATAAATCAGAAACTTATTGAGGAACCAATTGAACTGCTGGATCGTAAAGTCACAAAATTGATAAAGAAACAGATACTCATGGTTTTGGTTAAGTGGAAACATAGTTTGAGTTCAGACTTGACTTGGGAGACTGAAGCAGATATGAGAAGCCGGTATCCTTCATTGTTTGAGAGCGATGAGATTCCGAGGACGGAATCTTCCTAAGGGGGTAGATTTGTAACACCCTCTCAACCGACCTAGATTAATTAAGGTAATTAATTAATTAATCTTGAAATTTAAATTGTTTATGTGAATTATTTGTAATATATAGTAATTGATAAATTTGTGATATTATTTTGTTTTATTATTTAAAGTAAATAATTAAATTAATATTAAGTTGGTGGGGGGGGGGGGGGTGGCCGGTGTTGGTGGGTATAGCCACCCACTCCTCCTCCATACTTCATTACTTGTAAAGTTGAACAAAGTGTGTTGTGTGTGTTCTTGTGTGTCTCGGCCGTGAAGAAGAAGGAAGAAAGAAAAGAAATCGAACTTCTAACTTGCTTGCATTTTAGTTGAGTATTTGATATCATCTAAAGGTTAGAACACTGATTTATAGTTGATTGATTGTTAATGTATTCGGTTTTGTAAATATATATGAATTCCGATAAAATGCTTATGTGATGAATTTATGAATTAGGATGTATGCATGTTAGAAATTATGATCTATACATGTTGTTTATATGAGTTGGATGATTTCTGGAAACCTATATAACTTGTATGCATGAAATCATTGGGAAATTTAAGTTAGAAATCGAAAATAGGCAAGAACATATGAATCTGTCGGAATTGGGTATGAATCAGTCGGAATTGGTGAATTCCGATAGATTTAATCGGAATTAGTGAATTCCGACAGAATGTCTCGGAATTGGATGAAATCTGACTAAACATCTATGGATTTTCCTTAACACTTTTCTCGGAATTGGTGAATATATCATAATCTTACTTTTATCGGAATTCTATTTCATCGGAATTTAGTTTGGTTGGATTGTACCTTTTCTCGGAATGTGCCTTTGCTCGGAATTCTAGTTTATCGGAATTGTTTAATTTCTCGGAATTGCCTATTCTCTCGGAATTTTCCATTCACTAGGAATCCGACTTCGATCGGAATTGGATTCAATCGGAATCTGAGATTTTAGAGTTATTCTCAACAATCAAACTAGGATTAGATATACATGATATATATAAGTAATATTCATGTGATGTATGAATAAATATGATATTTATTATGAATCAGTATTGTGAATTGAATACTGACTTGGGTTCACTTAATCTCAGGAACTGAGAAGACTCAGTGAGTTAGTCAACTGAGTGTGCTACAGCCTTGCTGACTGTGGTGAGTGGATTTATATCCTGATTGTACAGGATGTAACATCTTGATTGAATATGTGCTCTTTGGATATGTATACATGTTATTGTAGAGGTCAGCCGTGACAGTTTTGTAGGCTGGGCTTGTTGCTTGGGGATTTACAGTATCTGATCTTGAGGTGCATCTGTTGCACTCAAGGGTGCTTTTACTGTTATCCATGTTAGCAGAGCTATCAGTAAACCTATGCTTTGGCCGGCATTTGGTTGTAGGTGGTTGCAACACCGCCGGTCCTCTTGAGTTTGAGCTTGATTACTTGTTGGGCTGTTAGTCTTGTACTTGGTTGTGATATTTGTTCCCTCACTTAGCTTTGTGTTAATTCCCAACTAGATTGTTTTGCAGATACTCCGCTGTGAGTTTGTAGATAATGAAGACTGGGATTTTGGACCGACCATTACTCTGATGTCAAAGATTTTTGTTAGAGCATGTTTTGTAACTAACATTGTAGTGGATATTTTGTAAATGATAACCAGTCAAAGTTGTATATCTTTTGAATTTTAAATCTAATTATATGTAATTAGCTTCCACACGCAGTTTATTGTTAATTAAAAAGTATAGTGTTACACCTGATCTCTCTTTTTCTGTTCAACATTTGAGTCAATTTAATCAAACTCCTCAAGCTCATTACGTTGTTGCTCTTCATGTTCTTCGATATTTGAAAGGAACCATTAATCAAGTATTGTTCTTTAATAATGATTCAACTATGAAATTGGAAGCCTATTGTGATTCTGATTGGACACCTTGTCCAATCACTCGACGATCTGTTAGTGGATACTCATTTTATTTGGTAATAGTCCTATCTCGTGGAAGTCAAAGAAACAAGTTACTGTCTCTTTATCGTCAGCTGAAGCTGAATATCGCTCAATGCAACGTGTTTGTTCTGAACTTGCTTGGCTTAGTTGATTATTACATGAATTACAAGTTTCTTCCATAACTCCTATTCCACACAAATGTGACAATCAAGTTGCAATTTATATTGCAAATAATCATGTTTTTCACAAGAGGACTAAACATGTAAAACTTGATTGTCATTTTGTTTGAAAAATTACAAAATGGTCTTATTACTCTATCATATGAGATCCACTGATGATCAACTAACTGATATGCTGACAAAATCATAATCAGGATCAAAGCATCAACAGGCTATTTTCGGGAGTGTTGCCATACCCTCTAGCTTGAGGGGGGTTGTTATTTTCATAAACAAAGGAAGGGCTTCTTAGTAATTTATTTTGTTAGTTTGATGTTTGTTGCCACTTAGGTTGTAGCCTAGTGTAAGCACTAAGTGCTTTGATGTGGTGCTCCATTGACCAAAGGTCATGAGTTCAAGTCTCATTAAGGGGCAAACTGGTGTAGATTTAAGAGACGTTCAAAAAAAAAGTTTGATGGTTGTTGCTATTCTGTTGCTTTTCTTGTATATATATATTCTATACTTTGTAATGAGAGATCAATGAATCACAAAATTCCCAAAAATCTCTTTTGTGTCTCTGCTCATACTTTTCAACAAACGCCACACCCCCTCTTTCAACATATTTGCACGAAAAAGAGAAAGACAAGGAACCAATTTGTTAGAACCTAGAGGGGGTGAATAGGTTCTTTAACTTAGTTTACCAATTTTTACACTTATAAAAATTGTAAGTTGTGTTAAAAAGATTTTTCTTGAAGTTTATAACACAACAAATATATATACTTGAAATAAAGAGAGTAAGGGTAGAGAGATATCACCAATTAAAAGACAAGAGATTTATAGTGGTTCATGCAAGTGTTAACAAACTTGTACTACATCCACTCCTTGGCATCACCCACCAAGAGTTTGCTCCACTAAAAACTTCTCTCTTTCAAGGTAGAGATAAACATTTACACTTCTCTCTTTAGTTTACAAGAAATACTCTTCTCTCTTGCAAACAAGGCTAAGGCTAAGATGAGCCTAGCTTCACTCTAATTTGATGGCTAGAGTTAATCCTCACTTCTCTCTAATTATGTAGGCTAGAGATAATCCTTACTTCTCTCTAATTATGTAGGCTAGAGATAATCCTTACTTCACTCTAATTTAAAAGGCTAGAGTTGATCCTCACACTATTACAAAATATGTAGAAAGATGATGTAGTGTTTAAGCTTTGAAAGCTTTGCTCTTGCTTGATTCTTGATCTTGAATGATAGATGAATTATCAAAGAATATGAGCTCACAAGATAAGAATATATTTTCTGTGTTTTTGCTGTACAAGAGTTAAGTAATGAATGAGGTTTGAGTTGGTTTAAATAAGGAAAAAGAAGTAAGCTCAAAAAGTGTCAAGACATCTCACGGTCGATCCACGGTCGACCGTGGCTAAAACCGTCAGCGTACTGGAGCATTTTTTAGCCTTTCAAATATAGACGTTGGGTTTTTACCAAAACCACACACAACTCAATTTTACCATAAAAATTCACTGAAAAAGAGCTTGGCAAAAGTTAGGTTGATTCCATACTTCTTAAGTTTGAATTTTAACACAAAAATGAAACTTTGAAAACCAATACAAAAAGCATGTTGGAATTTTTCTTCTTTGAAAGATTCCTTTGCTAAATATGGTTTTGTATTGTTTCAAAGATGTATTATGTTTGGGATTTGCCAAAATAAGAAGTCTTGTATTAATCCAACCAAGCTTGTGAATTTTATAAAAAGTTTTTTAATTTTTATAGAAGTTTTTATAAAAATAATTTTATAAAAGACTTAAACTTGTTTAATTTATTATTCTTGTAAGCTCATATTTTCCGAACTCTTGTTTGTAGATTTCTTCGTCATCGGCTTTGAAGAATCCATCTTCACTTGTTGAGTACGAGTTCGGCTGACTTCAAGAAGGACAATGTTTAAGAATTTTGAGCTGAGCGACGGTTGATTCACGGTCGACCGTTGGATCGACCGTGAAGGCTGAATGTTTACTTTTATCTTCTTATCTTCTTTTCTTGTTGAAACAAAGTCTTTACTTGTTTATTCTTTACTTAATCATCAATTTGAGGTTTGTTAACATTAAAGAATATAGATATGAACATATGAATAATTTTGATAAGCAATAGTATCACATGTTAATATTTTTATCATCATCAAAACAAGGAGTGCACTTTTAAATGTATGACCATGTATGCACCAACACAATTATAATTTGAAATCACTACATGTACCATCTTCTAGCATAGTTGATACAGGATCTTGAACTTGTTTTTCAAAGGTAGCCCACATTTGTCAACATTACCGAGTGAAACAGAACTCAAACGACTTTTCGAGTGTACATAGACAGAAGTTAATCTTGCATAGTCTAAATGAGTATGTCAAACTAAAGGGTTCTAAGCAGCATGTGGCAACTGTGATAACAATGGATTGAAATTCAGATCGAAGTTGGCAGAAAAACCTGCAAATCAGTTTTTGAGAGGCAGCAAACCGTTTCTTTTGGCCATTTCGTATATTGCAACGGACATCAATACTTTAGCATCAGGTGTCATACGCCAAAGGGTCTCGTATGGAACTACACACACTTTAATCAGTTCACCATGTTCCCGAAGCCCGGTTTCTTTTCCCTGTAATTGTTCAATAATATCGGCACCTACACTTCCTCTGTAAAGAAGTAAACTAAGTTCCTCATCACATCCACCCTACCACCACAAACAAAAGATCAAAGACACATTACGTGATATATACATGTTTGTTGCATATATATTTATTCCTACTAAATATACATAGTTCATGGATTCAATGTTTATATGAAGAAAACTTATGATACACTTACTGGTGAAGGGATAACTTTGAATCCAGTGGATGGGTCTAGAAAGGATGTGAGATCCACCATGTCATCTAGATTCAGTTGTAGTCCAGTTTCTTCCTCAACCTGCCAATGATATTTAAAAAAATGTCATGCTTATTGGCAATTGCTTATATCATATCATTACTAGAAAACTTAGTGATTTCAAGGGATCTGTATCAGTAAATTATCCGAGTAAATTCTGATGCGTTTGTGATAGATGTGAATCCAAAAGATCCCTGGTGAATTTGCAAGGGACTTCCAAGGCCAAAAAAGCCCTCAGAAATTCTCAGAAAAATACACTTTTTTTTTCTCGAAAAGCATGGAAAAATAGACATTTAGCTACGAATTAATGACACATTACAGCCGTCATAAAAGTCCCAGGAAACGTGGCGATTTTTGGAATTTTCAGAGAGTTTTTTCTAGGTCATACGGAATTGATTTAAGTACATATTTATGTTTTCTGGAAGACCGTTTATTTGATTTGTTTGCCTTCCCAGCTTTGTACCATACAATAACGTCTGATCTTGCTGTTAACATTTAGATATTATTTGTTTTTTGAGGAATATAGATAATAGAGTAATAGTATGTACTAAGGTAGGTAAAAGACAGCAAGTTCTCAGTAACTTTACATATAAGGTTGAGAATTTTCTTTATAAAGAAACATGTTAAAGCTTCTATTTTGGATTATAAAGTTGGTTAAGTCGACAATTTGAGCGAGTTTCATGGAAAGTCATACTTCCTTTTGGGTATAATGAGAGAGAGGTAGAGTCTTCATGCTGTGTAACTCTAGTGACGCTGATTTTGAGCATTCTCTAATTGGTTTTCATGGATGGTTTTGTTTTACCACCTTGTTTGTTCGTTTACTTTTATAACTTAATCCCTTGTTTAGTTAGTTGTGTTAATGCAAGAATGAATCACCTACTTAAAGAAAATATAAATAATTGATGTATCTTGTTCTTTAAACTTTTAAAGCAATCATCGATGCATCTTTATTCTGTGTTCTCTGTGCGCATCATCAGCTTAGACGTGAACTTGTCCAATGACGAATCAAAAATCAAGTTTCACACCAGCAACCATTGGCTGCTTCATCTAAGAAGGACCTGACTGAGGAATCTGAAATTCTGAATTGGAAGAATTAACAAAATTATTATAACTTCTTGATAGAATCTTTTATCCTATTTCATACATGGTTAGTTAAGGCGTTTAGTTCTTTAAGTATTGTGGCACTTGGTATATTTACTAAGCATTAGCCACCTGTTAATTTTCAAACTTCGTTTTAGATATTAGATTTTACAAACTCATATGTATGTCACGTGCTAGTAAAAAGAGGGGAATCGAAACTAGGGAGGGAAGCTTCGCTCTAATAGTTAATACATAAAGAACTAAACGCCTTAACTAAACGCTCTAATAGTTAATTTTCTAAATTTTACATACAAAGTTTCTTGCTGTTTAATCTCCTTGCTTAGTTTTGATTATTTCTTTGCCTACTAGTCCGTTAAATTAGCATTTCACTAGTATAAATTAGTTTTAATATAAAATTCCCAAAATATCGCTTCTTTCTTTTATTTAGTTTAATGATTAATTGGTATAATTATATTCAAAATCCTACATGTTCCCCTTGTGTTAGCCGGTCTTACCAAAACTATACTATAATACAATTAGGTTCTCTTGTCTAGATGTGTTGTATTCGGTACGTTGGTAATTCCTTTTTGACTTAAAACCGGTACCTAAAACGCACATCAAATTTGCTAGGAAATCAATCCCTTACAAATCTCTCGAGACCCCGTTCCCTCATATGGCTTTTTCAGAGGGAATCAGTGCTCGGAGATGTCTGCATTTCTTCTTGTTGATTAACATCACATGTGCATACACACACACACACACATACACTAGAAGAAGATGTAGAAAAAAGGTATTTTTTATTTGAGATCATAAATTGACTTATGCTTGTGTTTCTAGCCACTCAAAAAATGACTATCCATACAGCAGCTTTATTCAACAAAAACTGCAGCATTCATCCAAAAACTTAATGACTATTACGTTTCATAAGTATAACCCGATTTTACTGACCTCACGTATTGCTGTACCAACAACATCACCCACATTATCATCTAACATGCCAGCTGGCAGCTCCAAAATAGGCCTCCCAACAGGCACCCTGACCTTAAACATATATATACTAACTTCATTATGTGATCACTAGAATGTGAAGGTGATTATCACTATGTTATCACAAAATGTAAAAATCATACACATTCGAACCTGCTCGGTAAGCACAGCATAGGTGTTCCCCTCTGACTCCAGTAGGATTAGAACAGCTACAGCTGGTCCTCTTGCAAAAACAATACCTGGAACCTAAAAAGGATATGCACATTAAAGGTCAAATTGGTAAGTAACAGTTAAACATGAAAAGATCGTTTTGTTGAGATCGTGCATTAGATAAATGATTTGCACCGGATAAGCATTTGTTATTTAAAGCAAAAGTTAAAATAATATACCAGAAAAAGGTTGAGGGAAGACCAACAGTTCGCATTATGTTAATTTGGATTTGAATATGCTCATAAATAATCTTGCAATCATTTTATGTTTGACTGTTGTAAGGTTATATGATTAACTAAATCATTGACACCAAGAGGGCATACTGATTTTGCATCTATTAGGAGCATGGTTTGAAAATTCCTTTACCACTCTTAACACTAGAGATCACAGGAAGCACTGAACTAATTCTGAGAATCACTAAAAAGCTAATGCCACCAAAAATTTTGACCACTTCTTTGATTCAGAAATTCAATATTGAAAAGACAAACAATCCTTAGCACTCAAATAGACACCAATTGTACATAAAACATCATAAAGCCTTTAGAAAAACAAAAGAGTTGAGGCTGGTAGACAATCAAACTAAATGCAAAAGGGGCGGGAAGAGCTGTTGAGAATTGTGAACATAAAGTGAGACAAAATTATGTTAATTAGAATATCTATTTTTGTAATTGTTGATAATACCCACTGATTAGTATTGTAATTGGTAATCAATTCTTGCAACCTTCAAAAATTCGCATAATTATATATAGGCTCACATCCTCAAGATTGATGGCAAGATAGGCTAATATAGGAACTTGATAGATTTTGGATTTCCCATTGATGTGTGAAACTGATAGAATCTGAGTTCCATTTCATCTTGTCACTCAAACACGACAGATTCCAATTCCTTCATATTCTAGTTTCTTTGACTGATTCATGCCCCCTAAAAGTGAGTTAGTGAGGATGCTTATGTTGTTTATATGAATCACCATACTAACTGCCCATGATGGTAATGCTTTAAGAAACTTTGTTTGATTTGAAGTCGTGTTTTAATTTAAACCATTAAGATCAATGTATGTCTTGTCTATTCATTTCATGACCGTTTACATGGGTGTGCTCACTTCATTCTGTAATTTTTCATATTTAAAATCTTTGTAGGGGCAAGACTCGTTTACCAAAAGAAAAAATTAGCGTGCTTTTGAATACGGGGACCCAACTGAAATTAATCTTGGCATTCTAAAGGGGCTTCATTTTTATAGGAAAAGAAAAACATAGAGAAGATTAAAAATTAGAGTATATTAAGGCCATATTGTACTTGCACATATCCTCATGCCTCGGATGATCTTGGATAATTGGCACGGATCAATAGTTTGATTACACGGATATGGGTCATGGTTGGTAACCCCGACCTTGTCATTTTTGTACTACATGTCGTGGTTGATGGGAACGTCCCGACATGCTATCGGTACTATATCCGTTCAATAGCAACACACGTTTAAAAACCCTCAAAACCAGGTTCATTGTACTGTTTTTCATTCTAAAAAGTGTCCTCCAAGACCAAAAAAGGTACCTTTTGTCCTGTTTCCTTGTCAATCACATCTGCTTTAAACTTGAGAAAGCCAACACGCTTACCAAACATGTCCACCCCCTTTTTCACAAAGAGATCAAACATAACACAGAAATGACTGTTAGTGATAACTGCCAAAAAAAAAAAGAAAAAAAAAAGAATGTGTGTGTGTTGGGGACTTGGGGAAGGGGAGGGGGTACATAGACAAGTGGTTGTAATAATGCAATCATTGGCCCCTCAATTGACTCTTCCATAATATTTTCCTCTCTTTTTCATGGAAGTTACAATAATCTGATATTGGAAAATGTTTTTTCCTTCAGAAAAGTTTTAGAAGTTAAAGTGGTTGTAATAATGCAACAGTACTAGAGATACAAACATTGACCCCTCATTTGACTCCTTCTGTTCCAAAAAAACAAAAGGACTAACTTACACAAAGAAGTAGTTATTTGCTTGAAGATAATACCTGAATGAGCACTTGTTTTAAAGACAAAGATCCATCAGCAAGGAGCCCTTTCTCACTTTGAATGTTCTTTAGCCACTGCTCAAACAAAGAGCACCCAATTGCATTCCTGCAACACTAAGGTAAGCATATACATAGCTGAACAAGCAACTAGAAAACAAAAGACAGTTAAGTCAAATATATGAAGGATGGTCAAAAACTTGTATTAAAAACTTAATAGCTCATAGAATAAAAAAAGGGGTTAGCTTCATGAGTTGTTCGATAGGAAACAATGACACACAGTGTTGGAGCTGAGTAGCTGACAAATAATCAATAGAACTAGGGTTTTGTAATTACATGTAGAAATTCTTATAATTTTTTTGATTTCAGTCTAAATGCTGTTCTCTTAAGATCGGTTCTTCATCAGAACTAATTCTCACTTCCTTAGGTTTCTTGTGGAGTGTCGGGAATCAACCGATTCCATAATCCTTACTTAACCAACGAAATCATGTCGTTGTGGTTTTCGACTACAATATTCCAGTAATTAGCGTAATTTGGGAGGAAAGTGAAAGCCGAAAAACTCGCCTGAAGTCGGAATCGGAAACACCAGTGGCGGCAATAACTGTTACGGGTTCGTTGGGTTGAACCGGCAACTTTATTGTGTGAGTGATTTCGAACGAAGACGAGAGAGATGACATCCTCGCAAAAATTCTTGGGCTAATTACACAGCGAGAAGAAGGAGGGAATTTGTTGAAACCCCAAAAAGAGGAGGATGCTGCTGATACAGCCATGGGGATTCGGGAATGCTGCTGAAACAAACAATGCTGCTGACACGAGAACCGATCAGGCGGTGGTTAATGCTTGTACGGTTGTACCAGCTGTGACCCCAGCTATCTCACAATCGGTTTGGTGACAGGCCAAGGCCGAAACAGGTGTTATTTAGAAACATATTTATCAAATGAGTGTTGTTTTAAACATATTTACTATTTAGGTGTACTTTTGTGTTTTTACTACTTTTTTTATAGTTTTTAAAATTGTTTTCTTACTACTACTTTTTAACTTTTTTTTACTGCTTTTTAGTGTTATTTTAATTGTTTTTATGCTGTTTTTTTAATAGGGTAAAATTGTTTTTTTACTGTTCTTTTTAACCGTAATTTCTTACTACTTTTTTTAAATTTTTTATTGTTTTCTTACTCCTTTTGAACTATTTTTTACTGCTTTTTTTAACAGTTTTTTAAAATTGTTTTCTTACTACTTTTAACAATTTTTTTACTGCTTTTTATAATTGTTTTTAGTGTTTTTTACCGTATTTGGCTGTTTTTAACTGTTTCTCGACTGCTTTCTTAACTGCTTCTTTACTTTTTTTTATGTTTTTTTAACTGTTTTATCATATATCACAATGAATATAATTAATTAATATTTTTTATTACAATCATAACAATTGTTCAAACAATACTAACAATAGAAAATTAAACCAATACGTCCATGAACAACAATTAGTGTTGGTACAACAATATCTCTTACGTTACGTATAAATTATTTTGTAAATTATTCACCTTTTACTTCATTTGTCATTTGGTAAGGATATTATTATTATATATTAACAAAAAAATTAATGAGTTTAAACAATTGTACCAACACTAATTGTTGTTCATGGTCGTATTGGTTTAATTTTTTATTGTTAGTATTATTTAAACAGTTGTTATGGTTGTGATAAAAAAATTAATTAATTGTTTCGATTGTGATATATGATATAATAAAAAAACATAAAAAAATAAAGAAGTAAAGAACAGTTAAAAACAGCAAAAGACAGTAATGAAACACTAAAAAACAGTTAAAAAAGCAGTAAAAACAGTTCAAAAAAGTAAGAAAACAATTTAAAAAACTGTTAAAAAACAGCAAAAAAGCAATTAAAATAACACTAAAAAGCAGTAAAAAAAGTTAGAAGAAGTAGTACGAAAACAATTTTAAAAACTATAAAAAAAAGTAGTAAAAACACAAAAGTACACCTAAATGGTAAATATGTTTAAAACAACACCCATTTGGTAAATATGTTTCTAAATAACACTTATTTAGTAAAAAACTCGGCCGCTCCAAACATAAAAAGAGCATGATAATCATTGTGGATAAAAATAAAAATGATAATATTATTTTTTTAATAATGGTAATCACAACTTATATTATTATAATTAATTTTGTACACTCTTTATGATTATTTTTTTTTAATTTTCAACTTTTCATACATTAAACAAGTTTACTATTTTTAAAAATGAAAATTTTCTTTATTTTATTGTTATCCACAACCTTAATCAAAATCCTAAATTAAAAAACAAAAAAATAACTAGGAGAGTAGTTTCACTTGTTCGACTGATATATTAAGAAAAGAATTTTAACGAAAGAATAGAATAAAGAAAGTTTAATTATTTTGATTTTTCGTGTTGTAGCAAGTATTCACTCTAAAAATACATTTATTTAAAACACACAACAAAATCCACTTTATAAATCCCTTAGACCTATAAAGAATCTTATTATATTTTAGCAAGTATCTTTTAGTCCGTTAAATGTGTTAACAAATTATATGGGTAACTTTGACCACTAAAAATTTCACATATGTGAAGCACCACCTTGTTTTTAACCCACAGACGACCCAGAAAAAAATACTAGGGGTTACACGCATTTTTTGCTAGTGGTAGCACTTTCATTAGAAAATCAACTACTCTGAAAATTTTAAGGAGTTGTCTGGACTACCCCAGGCTACTCTACTCATAAGATTGTCCCTGTTTCAACCACCATTTTTCCATTATTTCATTAATTCAGTTCACCAATGCTTAGTGTGAGAAGGAAAACACCAAATGCATACACAATAAAAAACATGATTTGACTGTCAATTGACTGGTATATAAAGAGCCATTCTCTTGCAAAAATAGATATTTGCTCACAGTGTGACTTGTATCTTGTATCTTTGGACACAATCCCTTGGTCTATTTTATTATGTAACAACATGCTAGGTTTTCACTTAAAAAATCATTGCCACCGATGATTATGCAAACAATAAAGGAAGCATAGCTAAAGATCTGATCAAATTGCATAGTAAAAGCACATCAGGCAACTAATTGACTTATTGGTATCAAATCGAACATGAGACATTATTAGAGTTGATTAAAATTTTGTTTATACTAGAATAAAGCGACCAACAAAGCATATACAAAAGATATTTGGTGCAACTCGTTTCATTGCAACCGTTTGATTCTAATAACTCATCATGCATAAGAATTGCACAACAGAAACACCACCTTAGCACACTTTGCAAAACAGCTTCTGAAAAATATACATATTTGTTACATATATATAGACCTCCGGTGAGTCGGTTATTTCCGGCAATTACCGGCAGTTCTCCGTCAGTTGACGGCGGTGGACGGCGGCGGTTGGCAGTGATGGCGGCGTCGCCGGTGGTGTCCCACAGTGTAACACATTATTCTATATACATAAGTTTCTTACTAAATATAATAATACTAATACTAATAAAACTTATACCAACACTTTGACAATTATTCCAACATTCTCCCCCCTAATTGTCAAAGGGTCTTCACTCTTCAATCTTTAAAACTTGAATCTTCAAATACTTCTTGAAATCTTGAAACTTTAGGCTTGTAAACTTTGTCATCATTTGTTGTAAATTTTGATTGAACATAAAACTTGTTGATTGTATCATCAACTCCTTGTACACTTCGTTGATCGCCTTCTTCTTGATAAGATCAAGTTCTTGTAGGTGGTTGTTGTTATATCTCTCATCCATGTCATCATCACTTTTAATGTCACTCATTTATTCTTCAAATTGTCTCATCAATACACATTTTAATCCTTTTTTGTAAAAACTTTGTTCTTTATAAAACCTTGAAAAAACTATAATAAACTTTGCAAATTTTAAAACCTTGACAAAACTATTAAAAACCTTTTAAACTTTGAATACTTTTAAAAACTTACAAACTTAAAAAACTCTTAAACACTTTGAAAAACCTTTAAATCTTTTATAAAACTTAAACTTTTTTTTAAAAAAACTCTTTCTTTATTAAAAACTTACAAATCGGAAAAACTCTATATCTTAAAACTTTATAAACCTTTAAAATCTTTAAGAACTTAACAACCTTTAAAACTCAATAAACCTTTTTTATAAAACCTTTAAAACCTTGATAAACTTTAAAATCTTAACAAACTTTAAAACTTAATAAACCTTTTATAAAACCTTTAAAACTTTGAAAAACTTATAAAACCTTAAAACATTAAACCTTTATTAATCTTAAAACCTTATAAACTTTTAAAACTTAAAACCTTTAATAATCTTGAAATTCTTAAACCCTTTAAACTTTAAATCTTAGAAACTTTAAAAACTTTAAAAAACTTATAAATTTAGTAACTTATAAAACGTACTAAAACTTTAATCTGTTAATTGTAAAATCTTTATTTAGAACCAAAACAAACAACTCACGTCGGTCATATATCAGGAGAAAAAAAACTTTTAATTTGAATATTCTAATAAACTAGGGTTATTGAAAGTTGTAGCCACCCTATTAAAAACCTTTCATAATTTTATGTTGTTTTTTTTTATAGAAAAACGTGGGCTATCCTCAAGTATTAAGAATATGTTTTGTTTAAAAACTTTAACAGCAAAAGTGGCTTTACTGTTTTTTAAAAAAATATGTTGGTGTCCGCGCGTTGCGGCGGAGACTAAGTTTATAAATAAATAAAAAGAATGTGTAAGATAAACAAAAGAAATATTTTTAACATTAAAATTTATGAAGCGCAACGTAGCTTCAAATTTGACAAAAAAACAAATTCACTTTTTAATTTACATTGAAACTACATAGTTTACATAATTACATGTATACCTCTTTTTATCGGAGAATACAAATCTGAAATGATCAATAAGATGATGGTCAGAGAAAAGATTCCTCAAAAAGCTTAATGCATCTTATCATCTACTGTATGCCAACTTACAATTAATTAAATATATAAGAAAGTTAACCATTATTTAGAAATAAAAATATAACAGGGAATTCAAATTCATTAAATAATATTTAATTTCAATCAGAAAGAAAATATACTTAAAATAGTCTACACCCTACTTATCCAAGTCAAACATATAAGTTTGTGAGAAACAATTTAGGAAAATGTACAAAGTAAATTCAATGTTGAGTTAAAACATGTAAAATATTGATTAAGGTGTCTTAACAAAATAAAGTATGGCGTCAAAAAATACACCTCTATATTATTTTATAATCTTTAATAAACATTTCCCTATATATTTATAAGTGTTGATATATTCCATAAAAATATACATTTAAAACTTTTGAACGCCATCCCACCCAAAATTCGGGAAAATATTCACTAAAAGTACTAAACAACACACTTAAAAAGCTCATGAATAATGCATGAGTAGAAGTATTTTAAATATTACTCAACCAAGAAGAACAAACATTATAATACCTTAGATGCTACTACAAAAAATACCTTTAGGCCCGGTTTTTTAAGGCTTTCAGACCCGGTTTTAAGGGGGGCTTGAAAGGGAGGAGCTTGAAAGGGGGGTATTCAGGCCCGGTTAAAAAACCGGGTCTGTTATGACTTTCAAGCCCGGTTCTCTTTTAAAAAACCGGGTCTAATTCCTTATTATTTTTTTTAAATAATATTGAAAAAATTCTCTGCATAAATTGATGTATATCTGATGACTTTCAAGCCTGGTTCTCTATTAAAAAACCGGGTTTAATTCCTTATTTTTTTTTAAAAATAATATTTAAAAATTTTCCTGCATTAATTGATATATATCTGTAGCCTGATAATAACATGCTTAATTTGTCACTGAACTGGGTTATATGTGAAAGAATGTAAGCAACATCCTTTATATGTTGTTTTGTTTCATCTCTTCAGTAAATGAAACAAGCAAAAACAACTTGAAACCAAAGCCAATAACATACAATAAATAAAACATGCACTACGAAGCAATCCTCATGAAACAAGGAATTTTAATTTACTTGCCATTAAGTATATTTTTCTAATACAATAATACATTATGTGCTTACGATTGACCAAATTGAAAACCATTTCAAGTTATTATATGTTCACTCAAATACAAACAAAATCCAGCTCCATTAACATAATGATACATACAAACACATACCATTCACTCCAACCATGCAACTTCACTAAAAGTGTCTACCTTCAGGAGGTGTTGTTGACATCGGCAAGTGAAAATTTTCTACACCGGCGGGAGCGTCCACATATGGGCTCTATACATGTATGTAACCTTGGTTATTATGCATAAATTTAAAAACAAAAAAAAAAGATTTAAAAAGTGATTCAAAATGAAGGATATACCCGAGGAGCCATGGTGGTCTATGAACTTTGTCCTGGTACTACAGCTCTAGAAGCATTATCTGTCTCAACACCATTTATGCATATTAGAGTGTAGTGTTGGTGACTTCACCAATTGAAACCAAGTAATAGTTTAGGCATCAGGTATCAACTAGGTATTTCAAAGGTGGTGAAGCTTTCTTAGTTGGAGGATGACCAAGTGGTGGCATTCCAAAAAAAACTTATTAACATCAAGTATAACAAATATATATGACTATTAAAACTCAGATTATTAAATAATGAAGTAAATGTTTGTATGCCCTTCTAGCTAAGACTACTAAAGCCTAAAACAATAGTGGTACAAGTATTATGAGTTTTGAAAGTGATTACATAGGAATTGTGATCATTCATTTATTTTTGTTTCACTTAAGCATTTGATCGAACACAAGGTATGCAGTCTTGAAGAATCAAGTTACCTTTTTCTTCTACTAATTCAAATAATTCCCAGTGTTGAAAATCACGAGTAGTTGGAATCAATCATAAATGATTAGAGATGCAAGGAAATAAGCTACTTAAGAGTAAAGATACACATACAAAATAGCAAAATTTTAAGTGACTATCTTAATTTCTTCAAAAGCATGCTTGAGAACCCTCATCTTTAAACCCACCAAAATCATCACTAAAGACTCCAACTTTGGTAAAGCTCAATTCAACATAATCCATTCTCAAATGTAAGCATCAGTTTCAACAAAAAAAGTGATATTAATTCACCTCAATCATACTTGCATACAACTTAAATCAAATGTAAAGGAGAGAGGAGTAAGAACCATTCTTTCCATCCAAGAGGTCTATGTAGTTCCACTGAAACAACACCATACAGAGACCCCCATTTTAACTTAAAAGCCTTAGGATCCCTCATCGAATCGAATCGTTTTTGCTGTATAAAAAATTCTATTGCCTGACATGATTGTCCACCATAAAAGCCCTAATTTGAAACCTGCAACTTGACAATGTGTAAACCATATGAAATCATATGGCTAAAAGATTAAGAAAGAATTGTAACTAAGGTAAAAGGTTTTAAAGAGCAAAAGTATTAACCAAGTGGTGGCATTACAATCGACGAAGCCACGAAGGAAGAGGGAAGCGAGACTCGACGACGATCCTGGAGAAGCAGCCAGCAACCTAGCGTAGGCAGAGAAGAGAGGGTCGTCGTCGAGAATGAGAATCCACAGGTTAACGAATAACGAGTCCTTTTGTCGGCAACAAGTATGAATCAACAGCCCACGGTTTTTATTTTGGTTCTTTGAATCAAGAATCGGTGAAGAGATGAGGATATTGAAGTGTTCAGAATGAAATTGGGAAATGGAGGCTGGAGTTAGAGAAGTCGAGAGGGTGAAAACCCTAATACATTTAGACCCGGTTTATAATAAGAAACAGGGTCTGAATCAATTTTAATTTTTAGACCCGGTTTCTTTAGAAAAAATAGGATCTGAATGTGTTTATACATTATCTCACACGCATAATCATAAGATTTAGACCCTGGTTTCTTTTAAAATAATCGGGTCTGAATGTTTTCTAGACATTCTGACCCGGTTCTGTTTTAAAAAACCGGGTCTAAATGTAAAAAACACGCGTTTGACCTTTTAAGCCCGGTTTTAGGTGCTTTTTTTAAAAACCGGGTCTAAATGGGGGAGCTTAAAAGTGTTTTTTGTAGTAGTGCTGGTTATAGATTTACTTTAGTTATTAATCAAATCAAGATGAACAAAAATAATAATATCTTTAGTTTTTTAAGTTATAAAAATGTTAAGAACTTCATTTACCATCTTAGATTGTTATTTTTAAGAGGCTTGTATTTTTTTCACCACCTTACAATATAAACTTTCATATATTCTTGTCGTCCTTTGTCTTCATTAATTTTGTGAACTTGAGGATATAAAGGTGTGACCTTCGATTTCCTATTTCTCGATGAATAAATCCACACACAAAAAGATAACAAAAAAAATAATTAATTAAATAAAAACTAACTCTAGCTAGGATATCTCTTTTTTATGGTGATACTAAATTGTACTTCTGAGTTCTCATCTTACTCAATATCTTACGCCAACTCCATAGTACCCTCATAGGCCGATACTTTACACCATCTCCTAAGGCTGCTTGTTGTACATAACTCGAAACCATCGAGTAGCTTTGGGTTCAATTGGGAACACCAAAACTTGAGTTTGGGTAGCCAAATCGAGTAGCAGCTTCGGGTCCTGGAACTCGATGGAGAAACTCGCCTCCCCCACCCTCCTCACAACCAATCACACTTCAACATATATTTTTTTATTTTAATATATTAATAAAAAAGGCACACAATTTTTTTACATCATTGTATGAAAGAAAAGAAAACAAATAATTAAATAATAAAAAATATCTACACTCAAAACTGCAAAAGCAAACATTCCCCCTCTTACACACAAATACACACGATTGTAGCTCGTTAGATATGGTGCAGAACACATAATGTATATGCGATTTGTGTATTAACCATGTCCGACGACATCCCGCCACGTCGGGCCAGCATCAAGCTTCGGGCAAAACACTAAAATACACACTTCATTTGGTAAACCTGAACTCAAAACCCAACAAATCTGTAGAATGAACCAAAAAATAGCCACTCCCAAAAAAATAAGAAGAAAAAAAGAAGACGGTGAAATAAAAATTTACATAGAGTAGAGTGGAGAGGTAGGTGTAGGAGCTGCATGTGTCGGTCGGAGTTTGTTCCCGGAAAAGTTGACAGTGGTGGGTGGAGATCGGAGAAGAAGCGACCGGTGGAGATCGAGAGGGAGAGAGAGAGAGTGAAGGGGTTTGCTTGATGGAGAGAGAAGGGAAAGTATGTGTCTGGTGCTTTGCTTGATTCAAGAATAGAGGATATAAGTATTTATAGTGACACTGTGGATGCACAATAACATTGAGCCTATATGTTATATAGTAAATAAATGAATAAAATTTCGTGGGCCTTAAACAAGTATTTCAATATTCCTTTTATGAACCAAATGGGCTTTAATATGTTGTTCACGGTGGGCTTCCTTCCAAAAATCATAAAACTTATGGTGGGGTTTTAACCACACAATAATTAAAGTAGGGTTAAAGATTTAACTTCCCTTTGTTGTCCGTTTGTCTTCCCCGTACGCCTCTTTTGGCATAAAGTAACGGTGGCTTTTATTATGTGGCTTCCCTATGCACTCCCCTTCGATTGAAGTTCCCGGTTATCTTCCCCGTTTGAAAAACTAGGGTTTTCGCCTTGGTTTACCACTCCTCTTCGGTAGTCGCCCCTTTGTTCTTCACGAGAACCAGGGTTTTTCCCTTGTATGCCGCCTCGACAGTCCCTTCGTGGGTATTCTCTGTTCGGTGGCGAGGGTTGATCAAGAAAACTCTGTGGTTTTCTTCATTCGATCGTCGCCTGAAGTTTCAACGATCGTTGCGCCGGTGTTGGTTACTGTCTGTGATCACACTTCTACTCCGGTTGTCTTCTCCGATTATTTCTCTGGTTAACTCCTCGGTTTCTGGCCATGGTAAGTTTTCGGTTACAGGTGCCGCGGTGGTAGAAGTCTTCGGCCACCGCTAGGTATCTTTTGAACAAACCCCACTGATGTCTTTGATGGTGTTCTGTTTTTTCGATTTTCCGGCGAAGATTCCGACTTCCTGTTCTTTGTGGGTTTCTGTTAAATCTCTGGTAAATGATGAAAGCCTCTAGTGTTGAACCTAGCTCTTATACCAAATGATAGGATCGAAACTTCAAAACTCATAAATCTCTCAAACTCAAAACTTGCAAATCTTTTATTTATAAACTGAAATATTTACAAATCCCAGCACCATATAGGAACCACAAACTTCTGAAAAACATACATATTTGTTACATATATATACACCTCCGGTGAGTCGGTTATTTCCGACAATTACTGGCAGTTCTCCGTCAGTTGACGGTGGTGGTTGGCCGTGACGGCGGCGTCGCCGGTGGTGTCCCACAGTGTAACACATTATTCTATATACATAAGTTTCTTACTAAATATAATAATACTAATACTAATAAAACTTATACTAACACTTTGACAATTATTCCAACAATCATATAATTCCTTTTAGTCAAAGAACATAACGTTTTAAGAAATTAAGAACCATTTCAAATGAAACAAACTTGATTGACATTGAAAAAATAAAGCATGTCAGATTTAAGAGTGGCGATGATGAATCGCATGGGCATCGAGTAAAATGGTTGTATCTAATAACTACCGGAAGCTAGAGTACATACTTTTATTCTAGAAATGAATGAGCAACAAACGGTGTAACAAAGTAGGGTTGAGATGAAGATACATTACATATCTTACTTTGCCTAAATAATGATAATAAATCGGTTAGAAGAGAGAGAAAATTAGTTTAAGGAGTGTGAGATGAGAAACCAGAATAGCTATGGAAGGAAAATCCTGAGATTGTGAGAATAAGAAAACACTGGAACAGAAAACCTAATTCTTCGATTGTAAAGGAAGAGGGAAGAGGCCAGATGGGTATCTATTCGAAGGAAAAATTAAGGAGATTTTCTTATTAAAATTCGAAATAAAGGAGCGTAGAAGTGGTGAAGACACGTGGAATTAGCGTAGTGGAATTAGCGAACGGGAAAATCAAGGAACGATGGTATAGGAAAAGGTCATGGGTGCTTTCATGTACTTGTTTATCTGATAGAGACATACATACATACATACATACACACACACATATATATATATAGGGGAGGGTTCATGCGAGAACCGTTGTTAGTGCGAGAAACGCGAGAACCAATCTTGGCCGTTCCATGGATATGGGAAGTTCATGGATGGGAGAGTGTGGAGGGATAGAGTGTGACAAGTTGCATGTGAGGAATTCATGAGTGAGCAATGACATTGAAGGAGGGGGAATTGGACGGCTCAGATTGGTTCTCACGGTTCTCGCGCAACCGCGAGAACCAATCTGAGCCGTCCAATTCCCCCTCCTTCAATGTCATTGCCCACCCATGAATTCCTCACATGCACCCTGCCACACTCTATCCCTCAACGCTCTCCATCCATGATACTTCTCATATCCAAGGAAAGGCTGATATTGGTTCTCGCGGTTCTTGCACTAACAACGGTTCTCGCATGAACCCTCCCCCATATATATATATATATATAGGAAGAAGTTCCATTGAGAACCATTTTAAGTGCGAGAACCTCGAGAACCAATCTGCGCCGTCCAATTCCCCCTCTTTCAATGTCATTGCCCACCCATGAATTCCTCAGATACACCCTGCCACACTTGATCACCCCACGCTCTCTATCCATGAATTCCACTTATAAAATCAACGGCTAAGATTGGTTCTCGCAGTTCTCGCACTAAAATCGGTTCTCAATGGGACCATCCCCTATATATATATATATATATATATATATATAACATGAATAAATAACCATGTCTTAAACAAATAATCTAAAGAATCAATCTAGACAATTGAATCATCAAAATCAATAGATGAGATTTAAAGATGGCAAACAAGTAAAATGGAAAACATGGAAAATTCCCCCCCCCCCCCCCCACCCACAACAAAATACCCACGTGTGAACTTCTCCCCCATTTCAATTTAAAAAAAATTGTCACCCGTAACTTTAAATTGTCATAACTATTTAAGTTTTGTGAATTTAAATAAAAAAATTATACCAATCTTTTAACTTTTTTTAATCATCTTTCAATCAAGATCACTATTCCCGTATTTTTCTAAAAAAATTTTTGAAAATGCAAATTTTGTTTACATTTTGGGCTACATTGTAGTGTTGTGTACATATTCTATTTTTCAGTTTTGCCCCTAGTCAATATGTCACGTGTCATCACCAGGAAGGTTCTTTGGATTCTATTTTAAGGGAGATTCTATATATAACCTCACCCCATATATATATATATATATATATATATATATATATATATATATATATAAGTTCAAATGACAGAATGTGATAACTATATGTAACATAATTAGTGACTAATTAATAGAGTATTTTTGTTATATATATATTTACCCAACCATGAATTGCCTCTAGTTGGATCCTTATTAATGAGTAAGACTTAATTTTCCTAAAATACAACTCATTGATGAGCCACCAAAAAATTATAGCCATTGATTAATTTTAATCAAATGTCAAGATTGGTTCTCGCAGTTTTCACACGAATAATAGTTCTCGTTTAAATCTTTTCTTGTATAAGGTCCGTTATATTGTATAAGGTTCATTATCAAACCAACCTTATTTGCAGAACCTACATAATCAATCTCAGCCTTTAGATTTAGATAATCAATTGTTGATATACGACCGAATATGCATTTTATGTAAATCGAATATACAGTTTCCAGCGGAGTATGTAGATTATGTAATTCGATTTGAACCCCTCGCTATATAGTATATACATAACACACACATGCATGATCAAGGAAAACACTTTTTCAATGATAACAGATCTGCCTCTTGAAAATAGTTAAAATCTTAGATCCTGGAGCTACAAATTTATGGTGCATAGATGCATATACAAAAATTAGATGCATTTATCATTCCTAAATATAACACAAAAATATAATACAAAGATGATGAATGTTATGACACGTAGCGAGTGATTATAAAGGAGTAGAAAAAATGTGCATCATTTTTAAATTCTATAAGAATTAAAGAGGGCCAACTTGAAATAACCATATGTGGTAGAACTCTTTGAAACTAACAATATCAGTAAATTAGGTTGATTAACCGGGGCCAAGCAACGTCGACTCTCCTACTAGCTTCGCCCTTGTGGACGCAGATGCATGCATAAAAGTTGTGTGACTTCTGACATCTGTAGTAACACATACAAAATGGGAAAAAAGGTAATTAAGTGCATCTTAGGATCACACGACGAATTAACGAATTCACGTTTTCTTGGAAATTAAGTATTACGAGTCTCTATAAACAAGTGGTAGCAGAGCAGATTTGAGAAACACATTTTTAAAATCTACAATGACATCTAACGGTACTTATTCTTCTTCTACTTATTATAATAACAGGTTTACGACAAGACCCCATGCTTTAACCCAGATAACTTTCCTCGTTAGAAAAGATGGATGATGCTATACTTGGGAACTCTAGACTACAATGGTAGTACAACATTCCAGATATTATATAAAATGAACCCTATATATACCCAGTTGTTTTTTGCGGTCACTTAATCCTCATTGAGCACTGACCCAATTAAGCCCTCCTCTAGACCCCGAATAAAATAGTTCATTAACTAGGATGCTAAGGAAAGTATAATACTATTTCTAACTTAATACAAGCAAAGACATGTGGATTATATGTATTACTTACGAGACAGCATATGAGATTAATTAAAGAAAAAAAGTAATAGCCCTATCTCTGATATTTTAAAATATTATAATATCCAAATCAGAATTTTATGATAGAAGCTTCGTATTTAGATTCTTTTTTGTACGTATTCTCCTGAATGTTACGTGTTAGAGATTAAAACACCCTTCAAGCGTTAAAAGAATGTGGATAACAAATAAGAGAGTAAAACACAAGATATAACGTGGTTTGGTCAGAGTCACGACCGACATCTATGGCCAGGAATAGATCAGAGACTCATTTTACCATCTCAGAGTGTTAGATGCGTGTGTACATATGACTGAACCCTAGACTCGATATTTATAACCATTACAAATTTACAAGAAACCCTAATCTTTAAAGAAGGAAAACATAATTAGTTAAATTTGGGGATTCTGCCGCCGCCCAACACCCAAAACAACTTGGGGCTGAAGAAGCCTGCTCCACGCCCTGGAGCAGGAGGCAACGCCGAGCACCATCGAAGGCTCTACGCTGAGCACTCCTGATTTTCCAGTTTCAATATCATTTAAGTCATTTCAAGTCATATTTCAACACTACGTATACTACTACTATTAGGGTGTGTTTGGTTGTAAATAATAAAATATGACAAATAAATGAAATGAACAAAGTAAATAGTAATGAATGAGTAATAATATTGAATGATAGATTGCATTTCATCCTTAGTTTGGTTTCCAGACGAAGTGAAATGAGTTATTCAACAAGATTTTCTTTTTGAATATACTTAAGCAACAAATATCGTTTTAGTAAATTTTATAAAATATAAGAAATATTTTTATGAAAGTATAATATTTTAACCAATTAATTCTAAGAGAAAAATCTAAATTAAATATAAAATTTGCATTTCATTAGTCAAAAGAATAAGAAAAAAAACCACCCACCTTCTTCTACTTGCATCTTTCTTCGTCTTCGATCCTCTCTCGGTTGAGAATGACGAAGGTGGGGTCTTGATCTACGGGAGAAGACAAATATAAAATGGTGTTGGTGGTGCTTTGCCGAGAAATATGAAGATGCTGGTCCTTAATTAGCGAGCCGCTCTACTAAGGAGGACGAAGATATATGACGGTGATGTTGCTCCGCTAAGGAAGATGATAATGCTCGATGATGGTGATGGTACTCTGCTAGAGAAGACAATGTTGACATAGTTGACCAAGTTTTATGAACTGCTAGCTAATACTGTCGGTTGATGCAAACAGTAAAAATTTGTGACAAAGAATATTAATGAGTTTCTATTTATTGAGATTTCTTGTTATTCAAAAAAGAGAGAGAAAGAAATAAGATAAAATAAATTTGATATTCAATAACTCATAGTCGAACTCATATTAGTTGCAGCATGCAGGGCTACTGGTGGTGTCTGACTCCGACCCATCTCCTTATTGAAGATATCACGGTTAAAACGTACGTGACCTGCAAGTAGCTCGGCCAGCTAAGTTAAATTAAACGGGCACTGCATGCATGCGTCAGCCGGCAGCCATTTATGTACTACGTGCCTGACAATTATTTTGTCTTAGGCTGCCGCTGCCCCCATACAAACTCATGCTCGGCGTGGACGCCGGACCACCAAGTGACCTAACTCCACCGCTACCCCACCCACTTCACTCTAAATGCTATCTATCATTTTGAACCAACAATCAATGTTAGAATTATCAAATATTCCTTTTTTTTTAATATGGGTGAGATCCTCTCATGTTTTAGTCAAACATTACCCATTATGTTCTCTCACAAACATGAGAGTGTGTCCCTTATATTAGTCAAGAATAGGTCTTCTTTGTAAGATCCACTCTTATGTTTGTGAGAGAACATGATGGTCATGTTTAACTCAAACATGAGAGGATCCTCACATTTTATATATATGTGTGTGTTGTATACCCAAGTTATGAATTAGTAACTGTCACTTCAAAATATTTAATTTCTCAAAGGTTATGTAATCTGGAGACAGAGGTCAAGGGTTCGATCCTCACTCCTTGCAAGGCCGGAGGTCCTTTTCTACATTTAGTAGAACTGGAAGCATCATCTCTACCATAGGTAGAGGTATGGGTGTTTACATCTCAACCTCCCCCATACACCGTGCAAACGGTATTGGGACCTATAACCCGTGAAAGACGGTATTGGATGTTACTTTACTTTTTTTACTTTATGTAATCTGACAATTATGTTCAAGTGTTTATTAATTAGTTATTTAAACTGTTTAGCAACACAAAATCACAAAATTTTATTATGTCTGGTACAAAGTATAACATTTTTTATACAAAAATATCTCTATATTGATCTTTTCTCCCAATTTAACACGTTTCCAGAAAAGTCGATTATTCGATCTGTAATGTACTAATCTGATCCTTTATCTTTTTCGTCAATATTTTTAATCATCCAATGTATTTGTCCAAAAAGAGAGTGAACTCGAGTATGTTTTAAAATTTTGTTACCGACCGAGATATAACATATTATAATTAAAAAAAAATCAAAAATAATAACAGTAGGTATTTACTCTCTCTATATATTTCACATGCTCTCGTACACGAATAAAGTTATGTAGTGTGTGTTTCATAATGAATGGTTTTGAAGGTCCATCTTCTTCACCAGATTTCTCATCCATACTAGACCAAAATGCAAATTACATGAACTTTATTACCAGAAATGGGGGGTTAGGGTTTACCTTTATGCAGATGGAGGAACTCAAATTACAAACCCTAATTTACAAATACATGGAAGCAGGTTTACCTGTTCCTTCTCATCTCATCATGCCGATTTGGAACTCTGTACTCGCTTCCTTCACAGGTAATCAATTAACTCAATTCCTTCACGTAATTCTTCAATTATTAACGGTAATTTCATCCTTCAGGCTCTGGTTGCGATGGTAATTTGCGGGATAATTATAGAAACGCCATGGAAGCTGAACCAGGAAGATGTAAGAGAACAGACGGGAAGAAATGGAGGTGTAGCAAAGCGGTGGTCACCGGTTACAAATACTGTGAAAGGCATTTGCACCGTGGTCGCAGCCGTTCAAGAAAGGACGTGGAAGCAGACGCCGTGGTCGTCGCCACCGAAACCACCACCACATGCCATAGAAATATGTGATCCATAGCTACATTATCACCAACTTAAAAACGCTGTATTTTATATCAAGATGATAAATTTATGATCAATTTTATGACGAATTTTCGTGTTTTCATCGGTGAAAAATGAAAAAGAGGTTGAAGATTCATCTATATATTATTTGTTTTGTTACTACTTTCTTGTAAAAGCCGACAGTTATATGAGCTTAACTGGTTAGTCGGTTAACTTAGAGATTTAAAACGCTTTACGGTTTATTCGAAATTCTAATAAGCACTTACACAGCTTACTTGGAGCTGATTTATACATAATTTATTTTCTCTGTACATAGTAGGTATAAGATGAAGAGTTGTGTTTAATTAAATTTATGTAAAAAACATAGTTATAGAATTTTAATATGTAAATAACAGCTGATTCAGTATACAATCTTATATGATTTGTAAAAACATCACATATAAATTACGAAAATGTTTTATGCCCAAAATTTTAAAATGCAATATGAACCATTAATGTCATGATCCAAACAATAAAATTAGTCTATTAAAACTATGTATTAAATATAAACTATATTTAACATTCTTTATACAATGAAATATAAAATTATCATGTATGAATCTTTATACAATGAAATATAAAATTATCATGTATAAATAATTTTGTTATGTAATAATCATTAGCTAGTCAAATATCTTCTTAGTAAACATATTACTGACTAGTGACGATATTTACCGAGTGAGAAGTGGTAGATAAGATATTTGGGTGAATGAGGGAGGGGAGAGTTGTCTCGTTTTAAGGGGGAAATGGACCATTAAAGACCGTAGGGCTGGGACCACTCAAAGACGGTCCCAAATGAGGTTTTAACTGTTGTCAGTTTCAGTGAAAAAAATACAAACCTTTTCTTTTGTAAAGGTTGATTAATTTTTTGTTTTTTTCTTACGGAAGGAAAGCATGTGTAAATAAAGCCATATAGGTAATTTGTAAATAATTATGATTATAATTATGATATTATTATTATTATTACAAATGTATCAATTTTGAAATTTACATGTATGAGTTGTGTTAAATAAAATTTTGTAAAAAACATAGTTTTGAAATTTTAATATGCAATTACATGTGATTCAGTATACAATCATAGTGAATTAAAAAATGTTTCTCCGTCCAAAATTTTAAAATACAATATGAACCATTTATTTCTTGATCCAAAGACTAAAATTAGTCCCTAAGGACTATATCGAACATTTTCGATCAAAATAAACATTTTTTATTATACATAGTAAACTAGTGTTAGTGTATAAACCATATCCAGTGTGTAAAACAGTAAAAGCATGGGGTATATTTTTTCTTTATGTTTATATTTTTCCATATAAATGTGATTATTTTTTCTTTTTTATACCATTCTTCTATCTTTAAACACAGAGATATTCTCATCTTTGGACCTTTTTATCTTTTAGATATTTTCTATAAATAATAAGTATGTGTGACTGAAATAGATAGAAAATGTCTGTGAGAGACAGAGATATATCGAGGTAGATGGAGGGCCAAAGCCCAAACGGTTCACTTGGTGAAGAGTAGAGGTGTACATCTTCAGATTTTAAATCCGATCGGGATCGGATAAAATCCGAACCGGATTTTTTCGGTTTTTTTGGGACAGTATTTCCGGATTGTAACCGGATTTTCTCGGACAAAAGTGTAACCGGTTTCGTACGGATTAAAACTGGATTTTCTCGGACAAAAGTGTAACCGGTTTAACCGGTTTCGGATCGGATTATTGATTACATTAGAGATGTTATATTGGATTTTACTTTGTATATTCATTACAGATGTTTCGGGGGGGGGGGGGGGGGGGGGGGATTACAGATGTTATATTGGATTTTACTTTATAAGGGCTGAGATATTTAATTGTATAAATACCTTTATTTATATTTGTCTTTGAAGTTGAAGAACTACGCCGAAGAGTCACAAAAAAAAAATTTACTCACAGATATTAAGGGTCTAGATTAGTTATCTCAGTACTCGTATGAAAAATTGTTCAATAATTCTTGTTTAAAATTAATCAATGCCTAAGAAATTTTGACGGCTCGTTAATGAGGGATATTTTGTAAAAGCAACTCGCTCTTTGTAACAACACGTCTTGGTTAAAGGATGAAAAAGGAATCTAAGTGGTGGAGTTTATGAAACTCCGCCCTATATGGATAGATGAAGGAAATTTGAGATATTTTAGAAGTTTAAAGTTGTGTGCTACTAATATCTTCCTCTATAGTTTTAAGTTGATTTCGAAATTATTAGGAGTTGTTAAATTTTAGGAGTTGTTAAATTTTAGGAGTTGTTTCACTCTCATTAATAACGGTCCACTAATACATATATATACTACTATATAAATCATTTAACATTTTTTCTCCTCTTTAATTTTAGGAGTTGTTAAATTTCAATCAAGATAAAATCTTGACAATTCATTCTATCTAAATTAATGTCATCTACTCAATTTTTAAGCATTTCATTTTCTCTCTTAATTTCTTTAAACTTTTTATATATTTTAAAACACACTCTCTCCACTCAATTAATCTCATCCACACAGTTTTTAAGTATTTAATTCTCTCTCTTAATTTACTTACTTTTTATTTATTTGAAACACACTCTCTCATATTAACACAATTATCCATCCATATATATCAATATAATTTTCAAAATATTATTAACTTTTCTCTATTTGTTTCATCAATATAAATCTTTTTTCTTATTTTAATGTATTTTAGAACTTTTTTTTAAATTAAAAAATTGTTAGATGCAAATAAAAGAATTAAAAAAACGGACATGTTGGTGTAGACAACTTTTTCGTGACACTGAATCGCGCGAATAACATATCATTACATTATTAAAAGCGACATGTTGTAAAACAAAATCTATTTGCTACCGCAGCATCGCGCGGATACGCTTGTAGTACATAAATACGGGTAGATAAATATATAAGTAACCTAAATACCTTATTAATAAGTTATTAATAATGTTATAATTAACTAGTTTACCACTCCGTGTATAAATACGGGAGATGTTTAAAATAAAATATAAAATTGGATGGTGAGAAATTTAAGATGTATAGTAAAATTAGTGTAAAACATACTTAGGAAGTGTTTATCGCCCCATCTTTTATTCCTTTTTGTTAAAGTTTGTCCGAACAAAAGTCTTTTTAAAGATGAGAATGTTATTTATTATCCATAATTGATATCTAAGAGAATGAAAAATATGAGAAAAGTAGAATCTTTGATGTCAAAATGAAGAAATATATAAAATATGTTTAAATATATAATCGTATGCAATATATAAATGATTATCTATCTATTTTAAAACTAAATCATACAAATAAAGATATAATTGAAATATTTTTATATTAAAATATATCAAATCTATTCACTCAAAAATATGAAATTTGAAAAATTAAACTATATAGGTCACATATGTTTAGGTAAAATTTGGTTTACTTATAACAATATTGTTATTAATTCAAATAAATTACATCTCACGGATGCTAAAATAAAAATAAGATTATGAATATTATTTTATATTTAATATATAATAATCTTAATCAACTAAATATATAAAAAGTTTGAAAAGTTTAAAAAGTATGTAAACTAAAGTATAAATTAAATTAAGAAATGTGAATGTTGAGATTAAGAATAATGACATCATATTTGTTTTTTTTTTTGAAAGGGCATCAATATTATTAAGGAATAAAGGTCTCTACAAGTTGATAAAGAGCATTCAAAGTACAGTGCACTCAAAAAGAAAAAATTCTACAGCCAACTATTTGAACTACTCAAAACAAGAACTAAGTTGGCATCTCACAGAATATTACGAAACTGCCATTGTTTCACATGCTGGGTTCATCACCCAATTCGCCCATTGTATCTGATTTTTCTTATTACCCACATTATTTAACCATTGAAACATTAGGAGTTGGGCATCGCAAGTAACCCCAGGCCCAACGTAGGATCTGCCATTAAACACAAGTTCATTTCTTCCTTTCCAAATGCTGTACTCAACGATCTTAGCTGCTGCTTTCCACATTTCAAACTGTGAGGATGACCAAGATTCTAATTTTCTGTTGCAAAGTCCACGAAAATCAGCATCCATTTTAAACTCCAAACCCCACCACTTGTAGAAATCTCTCCAGATCGGTATTGTCTTCGAGCATTGGACTAAGGCATGACTAACGCTTTCCTCCGCTTCGAGACATCTTGGGCATAGAACTGACAGAACATAAATTTCTCTATCTCTGAGTTTGGCGAGGACCGGTAATATCACGAAACACCCTCCATACGAACACATTTACTTTCTTTGGAACTAATTTCGTCCATTCTGTCGGAAATTGTACTTGTTGGTGTTGAACCTTCTCTCTTCAATTTTCTGCCTGATGAAATTAATGGAGTATATGTTTAATTTGTTCATTGTCCACTCCCAACGGTCTTCCACCTGTTTATTTAGCGACACACGACTCAACAACTCTTTTAGACTCACAAAGCTCCCTCCCAACTCGACCAATACACGACTCGAAAGAACGGAAATCCCACTCCCAACATGTTTGATACCACGACCCGACCTCACCGACTTTACAGACTTTATTTCTACATCTATTGTACAGTCTAGGGAATGACTCTGACAGCTTAAAATCACCAGCCCATTTATCGTACCAAAAACTAGACCGTTTACCATTACCCACAATGACCCGGAAACACGACTTTAGTGACACACCCAACTCATTTAACTCATTGACTGCCAACACTATCCCACCCCAAATGGACCCTTTATCCACTTTACCCGAACTGAAATCACCTGACTCACCATGAATACTTCTAATGACCTTGACCCAGTACCTAACAATCCTAAGTTAAAGGATTTCAAGTCCCCCAAATTTAGCCCCCCCCCCCCCCCCCCCCTCAAAGGATCTAATCGAATCTTCCCATTTAACCCAACCCATTTTTTTGTTATTTCCATCACCCCCCCCCCCCCCCCAAATATTTCTTCTCAAGCTCTCAAGTAAACGAATTATACCTGCCGGCGCACGAAACAACGAGAAGAAGTACAATGGAATACCAGTGAGGACCGTTTTGATTAGTGTTACACGACCCCCGAACGACAACATATTCTTTTTCCAGGAAGATAACCGTTGTTCAAATTTCTCCTTAACTTTCTTCCAGTAGTCTCTTTTCCCCATATTTACGTTAACCGGAACCCCTAAGTAATTAATTACACCAACACCCTCTTTGCACCCAAAATTTCTAACAAACCTTCCAACCTCCTCCTTACTCACCCCAAAACCCGATATACTACTCTTTTTCCAATTTATTTTTAGACCCGAAACCTCTTGCCAAATTTTCAAAATATGTCATGAATTTAAAGTTACTCAAACTCCAATTACCAAAAATCACCGTGTCATCTATGTATTGTAGATGAGACACCACTACTTTGTCTTTACCTATTACCACCCCATTAAAAATGTTTCTAGAACACGCCTCCTTGAATAAAACATTAAGGCCTTCCGCCGCTATTAGAAACATATACGGGGAGATTTGTAACACCCTCTTTACCTGCATGGATTAATTAAGGTAATTAGGTTAATTAACTTTGAGATTTATATCTATTAAGGATTACTTGCCTATATGTGTTATTTAATGATTGTTTGTATTATTTGTTTTATTTTTATTATTTTAATTGGAAATGATATTTTATAAGGTGGTATGGTGGGGGTTATTTAGTCACCAACTCCTCCACCATACCTCATTACTTATGAAGTGAACAAAGTGTGAGTGTGTGTATTTTTGTGTGCTCTCGGCCGAGAAGAAGAAGGAAGAAGAAAAAGAAAATCAACTTCAATCTTGTGTGCATATTAGTTGATTATTTGATATCATCTAAAGGTTAGAATTCGGAATATTAGTTGATTAATTGTTATATATATTCGGTTTTGAATATTTATATGAATTCCGATTGATTCTTGATGATTTAGGATTGAATGCATGTTAGATTTTATGTTCAATACATGTTGTTTATAAGCTTAGAATGAATTCTGGAAACATAGAACACTTGCATGTTTGAAAACAGATTGGAAATGATGTTAGAAGTAAACTGATTTATATATACGAATGTATCGGGATTCATGCTATGAGTGTATCGGAATTGATGAATTCCGATAGTATATTCTCGGAATGAAGGATGAATCCGAGAAATTTGATAGGATTAGATTAAATACCGATAAAAGATAAACTGTTGGCCTTAACATTTTCTCGGATTTGATTTTTATCGGAATTGGATATGTTCTTGGAATTTCCTATTTTCTCTTATTTGATTTTTATCGGAATTGGACATGTTCTCGGAATTTCCTATTTTCTCGGAACTGCCTATTTTATCGGAATTGGACATATTCTCGGAATTGCCTATTTTATCGGAATGTGCCTTTTCTCGGAATTGAAATATGATTTCATCGGAATTGATGATTTATCGGAATTCCTTATTTCATCGGAATTGGATGTTATCGGAATTGACCTTTCACTCGGAATTCGATTTCTATCGGAAATGGACTTAATCGGATTTTGGGATTTTAAGAGTGATTCTTGACAATCAAACTATGCTTTGATACACATGATATATATGTGTGATATTCATGTGATGTATGAATAAATATGATATTTATTATGAATCGGTATTGTGAATTGAATACTGACTTGTGTTCACTTAATCTCAGGAACTGAGAAGACTCAGTAAGTTAGTCAGCTGAGTGTGCTACAGCCTTGCTGACTGTGGTGAGTGGATTTATATCCTGATGGTACAGGATGTAACATCTTGATTGATTATGTGCTCATTGGATATGTATACATGTTATTGTGGGGGGTTAGCCGTGACAGTTTTGTAGGCTGGGCTTGTTGCTTGGGGATTTACAGTATCTGATCTTGAGGTGCATCTGTTGCACTCAAGGGTGCTTTTACTGTTATCAATGTTAGCAGAGCTATCGGTAAACCTATGCTTTGGCCCTCATTTGGTTGTAGGTGGTTGCAACACCGTCGGTCCTCTTGAGTTTGAGCTTGATTTACTTGTTGGGCTGTTAGCCTTGTACTTTGTGTGATATATGTTCCCTCACTTAGCTTTGTGCTAATTCCCCACTAGATTGTTTTACAGATACTCCCTGGTGAGTTCTGATGCTGATGACTGGGAATATGGACAGACCAATACTCTGATGTCCAAGATTTTGTATAGAGCCTGTTTTTGTAAATCAACACTGTAGTGGTATTTTTGTAAATGATAACCAGTCAAAGTTGTATAAACTCTTGATTTTATATCTAATTATATGTAATTAGCTTCCGCACGCAGTTTATTGTTAACTAAAAAGTATGGTGAAGGCTTTAGATGCCTACAATTATGAGGAATCCGATAGGGTTAATTTTGCAACTCGGAGATTGAAGGGTCAAGCTGCAACCTGGTAGGATTCTTTGACTGTTCATCTATCCAGGGAGGTGGTGAATTCTGTTACATGGGATCAATTTCAAACAAAATTCTGTGAGCACTTTTGTAATACCTATGATTTGGCTAAGGTGAAACGGGAGTTTATGGATTTGGCACAAGATGATAAAATGTCGGAGGATGAACTGATTTCAAAGTTCAATGAAAAGCCAAGGTTCACAAAACAATGGGTTCCTGACGAGCCTTCTCAGATTGATCGTTTCGTACAAGCACTGTTGCCTGAATATCGGGGTAACATCCGAATGGCAACATCTTTAGTTCAAGCATTTACTGTTGCTAGAGCCGCTGAGGGCGATGTGAAGGCCCGGGAAAGGATGAACAGAGAAAAAGGATCATTTCACAAGTCTGGTGGAAACCAGGGTAAAGGCAAGTGGCAGGGAAATCAGAACCGTGGGGATCAGAAATCTAAGGGTTCAGGATTTTATCAGAGTAAACCTTGGTGTGGACCTTGCAAATCTCGACATACATGTCCGTTCACACCACAGACTAGAAAGTGCTTGCGTTGTGGTGGAATGGGTCATGAGCCATCAGATTGTAAGTTCAAAACAAATGTTTGCTGGAACTGTCACGAGGAGGGTCACCGATCTGGGGCTTGCACCAAACAGAGATCATCAGGGACGTGGCAGGGGGTAGCAAATGTCGGGGGATCATCTTCTGCAGGTCAGAAGAAAAAGGTTGCACCTTCGGCGGAAGGGAGAGCCTTCAAGATGACTGTTACAGAGGCTGCTGAAAACAGTGATGTAATCACGGGTATGTTTATTGTAAACTCTGTGCCTACCCGTGTGTTATTTGATTCTGGTGCAAATAGATCTTTTACATCTGTAACTTTGTGTGACAAACTGAAACTGCCTGCTTCTGTGATTACTACTCCTTTAGAAGTAGAGATAGCAGATGGTAAGATAGTTCCTGTAACCTCTTATGTGACCGGGGTGTCGATAGACATTGATGTTTCTAGTTTGCCTGTAGACTGTTTGCTAATGCCTATACCGGGGTTTGACTTAATACTAGGCATGGATTGGTTAAGTCTCCATAGAGCTAGTATCCAGTGCCATAAGAAACTGATTGCTATTCCTTTGGCTGACGGGTCACATGTCGTGGCTCGTGAGGATAGATCTCGATCTTCTTTTCCAATCATCTCGTATATGAAGGCTAGAAAATCTCTAGCCAAAGGGTGTGCGTCTTTTCTGGCTTACGCCATTGATGTGAAGAAAGAGAAGCGACCTGTTACCGAGGTTCGTGTTATCTCCGAATATCCAGAGGTGTTTCCAGATGATCTGCCAGGGTTGCCACCTGTACGGGATGTTGAGTATAAGATAGAATTAGTACCAAGTACTACTCCGATTGCAAAAGCTCCGTATCGTTTGGCTCCATCTGACATCCGAGAGATGATGATTCAGATTCAGGAATTGATTGACAAGGGGTTTATCCGTCCGAGTTCTTCGCCGTGGGGTGCACCTGTACTGTTTGTGAAAAAGAAAGATGGAACTCTACGTATGTGTATTGGTTACAGGGATCTGAATAAGAGAACCATCAAGAATAAGTATCCATTGCCCAGAATTGATGATTTGTTTGACCAACTACAAGGGGCTTCTTACTTTTCAAAAATTGATCTACGATCTGGTTATCATCAGGTCAGGGTAGCAGAGGAGGATATACCTAAGACTGATTTCCGTACTCGATATGATCATTATGAATTCTTAGTGATGCCGTTTGGTTTGACGAATACACCTGCTGTATTTATGGATTTGATGAATCGTGTGTGTGGATCTTTCTTAGATAATTTTGTTATTGTGTTCATCGACGATATTCTGGTGTATTCAAAGACAGAGGATGAACATGATCAGCATTTGAGACAAGTTTTGGAGATTCTAAAACAACACAAGTTATATGCTAAGTTTTCAAAATGCGAATTCTGGTTACGTGAAGTTCAGTTTCTGGGTCATGTAATCTGTCAAGAAGGTATTAAAGTGGATCCATCTAAAATTGAGGCTGTGATGAATTGAAGTGCTCCGAAAACACCTACAGAGATAAAGAGTTTCCTTGGTTTGGCGGGTTATTACTGTAGGTTTATCAAGGATTTTTCTAAGCTTGCCGGTCCATTGACTAAGTTGACTAGAAAGGATGTACCGTTCCAATGGGGTTCAGCTCAGGAAGATGCTTTTCAGACGTTGAAACAATTGTTGTGTCAAGCTCCTGTTCTTTCTTTACCCGAGGGTTCGGAAGACTTTATGGTTTACTGCGATGCTTCTCATGCTGGTTTGGGATGTGTTTTGATGCAGAGGGGTAAAGTAATTGCTTACACTTCAAGACAGTTGAAACCTAATGAACGAAATTACCCGACTCATGATTTAGAGTTAGCAGCTGTGGTATTTGCTTTGAAACTGTGGAGACATTATCTGTATGGAACGAAATGTACGATTTGCACTGGTCACAAAAGTCTTCGATATGTGTTACTCAGAAAGAATTGAATATGAGACAACGTCGTTGGTTAGAACTGATCAAGGATTATGATTGTGACATTCAGTATCATCCGGGGAAAGCTAATGTGGTTGCTGATGCACTTAGCAGAAGGGGATCTTCGGATACAGTGAAATTTATGCGATTAGAAATCAAGTCTGATTTAGTGGATCAACTTTTGGCTGCTCAGTTTGAAGCTTTGAAGGATGAGAATCTAAAGGATGAACTGATGGTTAAACAACAAGATGAGTTAGCTACTGAATCGCGTGGTTTGAGAGTTTATCATGCACGCATTTGGCTACCGAAGTTGGGAAACTTGAGGGAGTTAATATTGAACGAGGCCCATAAATCCAGATTGTCAATACATCCAGGTAGTACGAAGATGTACCATGATTTAAAGACTCGTTATTGGTGGCCTACAATGAAAACAGATATTGCTAAATTTGTTGGGATAAGTCACATTTGTGCACAAGTTAAAGCTGAACATCAGAAACCTTATGGGTCATTGAAACAGATAGAAATACCGGAGTGGAAGTGGGATCATATTACGATGGATTTTGTAACTAAACTTCCACGAACTCAGAGAGGTCATGATATGATTTGGGTCATTGTTGATAGATTGACCAAGAGTGCACACTTTCTCGCTAGTGCTGAAACTGCTTCTTTGAGTAAACTAGCACAACTGTACATAGATGAAATAGTATCAAGACATGGAGTCCCGTTATCTATTGTTTCAGATCGGGATTCAAGATTCATGTCTAACTTCTGGAATAGACTGCAACAAGAATTGAGGTCCAGGGTTAATTTGAGTACAACTTATCATCCACAGACAGATGGTCAGTCAGAGAGAACCATTCAGACTTTAGAAGATATGTTGCGAGCATGTGTGTTAGAGTTTGGGGGTTCATGGGATTCACATTTGCCTTTGGTTGAGTTTGCTTACAATAATTCCTATCATTCTAGCATTGGTATGCCACCGTATGAGATGTTGTATGGTCGTCCTTGTAGAACTCCGACTTGTTGGTTAGAGGCCGAGGAAAAGCAATTTGCAGGGCCTGACATTGTACAGATGACAGCTGATAAGGTTGCTATTGCTCGGGATAAACTAAAAGCTGCAAGGGATAGACAGAAAATGTATGCAGATCTGCGTCGTCGACCGGTGTCGTTTGTTGAGGGAGAAATGGTTTATTTGAAAGTATCTCCTTGGAAGGGTGTAATCCGATTTGGTAAACGCGGGAAGTTTGCTCCCGGTTACATTGGTCCTTTCAGAATCAGACGAGTGGTTATCGATCAGGCAGTTGCTTTGGATTTTTCTGATGAGTTAGCTGGTATTCATGATACCTTCAATGTATGTTATCTGCGCAAGTGTAATGTAGAGGATCAGACACAGGTTCTTCCGATTCAGGATCTTCGCGTGGATATGAATCAGAAACTTATTGAGGAACCAATTGAACTACTTGATAGAAAAGTCACAAAATTGAGAAAGAAACAAATACCCATGGTGTTGGTCAAGTGGAAACATTGTTTAGGTTCAGACTTGACTTGGGAGACCGAAGCTGATATGAGGACTCGTTATCTTTCCTTGTTCGAGCGTGAAGAGATTCCGAGGACGGAATCTTCTTAAAGATGGTAGATTTGTAACACCCTCTTTACCGGCCTGGATTAATTAAGGTAATTAGGTTAATTAACTTTGAGATTTATATCTATTAAGGATTACTTGCCTATACGTGTTATTTAATGATTGTTTGTATTATTTGTTTTATTTTTATTATTTTTAATTGGAAATGATATTTTATAACGTGGTATGGTGGGGGTTATTTAGTCACCAACTCCTCCACCATACCTTATTACTTATGAAGTGAACAAAGTGTGAGTGTGTGTATTTTTGTGTGCTCTCGGCCGAGAAGAAGAAGGAAGAAGAAAAAGAAAATCAACTTCAATCTTGTGTGCATATTAGTTGATTATTTGATATCATCTAAAGGTTAGAATTCGGAATATTAGTTGATTAATTGTTATATATATTCGGTTTTGAATATTTATATGAATTCCGATTGATTCTTGATGATTTAGGATTGAATGCATGTTAGATTTTATGTTCAATACATGTTGTTTATAAGCTTAGAATGAATTCTGGAAACATAGAACACTTGCATGTTTGAAAACAGATTGGAAATGATGTTAGAAGTAAACTGATTTATATATACGAATGTATCGGGATTCATGCTATGAGTGTATCGGAATTGATGAATTCCGATAGTATATTCTCGGAATGAAGGATGAATCCGAGAAATTTTTATCGGAATTGGATATGTTCTTGGAATTTCCTATTTTCTCTTATTTGATTTTTATCGGAATTGGACATGTTCTCGGAATTTCCTATTTTCTCGGAACTGCCTATTTTATCGGAATTGGACATATTCTCGGAATTGCCTATTTTATCGGAATGTGCCTTTTCTCGGAATTGAAATATGATTTCATCGGAATTGATGATTTATCGGAATTCCTCATTTCATCGGAATTGGATGTTATCGGAATTGACCTTTCACTCGGAATTCGATTTCTATCGGAAATGGACTTAATCGGATTTTGGGATTTTAAGAGTGATTCTTGACAATCAAACTATGCTTTGATACACATGATATATATGTGTGATATTCATGTGATGTATGAATAAATATGATATTTATTATGAATCGGTATTGTGAATTGAATACTGACTTGTGTTCACTTAATCTCAGGAACTGAGAAGACTCAGTAAGTTAGTCAGCTGAGTGTGCTACAGCCTTGCTGACTGTGGTGAGTGGATTTATATCCTGATGGTACAGGATGTAACATCTTGATTGATTATGTGCTCATTGGATATGTATACATGTTATTGTGGGGGGTCAGCCGTGACAGTTTTGTAGGCTGGGCTTGTTGCTTGGGGATTTACAGTATCTGATCTTGAGGTGCATCTGTTGCACTCAAGGGTGCTTTTACTGTTATCCATGTTAGCAGAGCTATCGGTAAACCTATGCTTTGGCCCTCATTTGGTTGTAGGTGGTTGCAACACCGTCGGTCCTCTTGAGTTTGAGCTTGATTTACTTGTTGGGCTGTTAGCCTTGTACTTTGTGTGATATATGTTCCCTCACTTAGCTTTGTGCTAATTCCCCACTAGATTGTTTTGCAGATACTCCCTGGTGAGTTCTGATGCTGATGACTGGGAATATGGACAGACCAATACTCTGATGTCCAAGATTTTGTATAGAGCCTGTTTTTGTAAATCAACACTGTAGTGGTATTTTTGTAAATGATAACCAGTCAAAGTTGTATAAACTCTTGATTTTATATCTAATTATATGTAATTAGCTTCCGCACGCAGTTTATTGTTAACTAAAAGGTACAGTGTTGCAAGATGGGATCTCCCTGCCGAACCCCCCTTTCCACCCCAAACTCCTCCGAAGCCGACCCATTAATTAGCACAGACATTAATCTGGATGATAAGCAAGCTCTAATCCACATTAACCATCTTGCCCCCAAACTCTAATCAAATCGGTCCTCACTAGTATTCCGTTGTACTTCTTCTCGTTGTTTCGTGCGCCGACAGGTATAATTCGTTTACTTGAGACCTTGAGAAGAAATTTTTTTGGGGGGGGGGGGGGTGATGGAAATAACAAAAAAAAGGGTTGGGTTAAATGGGAAGATCCGATTAGATAATCACATCATATTTGTTTGTAATCTTAATTTATTTTTTAAATAAAAGGCTCCTATTGATAATTTATATTTAAAAAAAGAAAGTTTCTCTTGAAAGCCCATTCTTTTAACTAGTGGGATCACGGATATTACAGAAATAAACCTAAAAAAATATAAAATTATATACATAATATTTTGAATTACGAATCAAATAATATTGTAAATAATTTGAAGATAAGTAAATTCTTACAAAGAATATAAAGTACATACATACGAACTTGAACTAAATTTTTTGAACTTTATATACAACTTGTTGTTAGATTGTTGCATTGATAGATAACATGTATTATCGTGTCCAATACTATGTGACACTAAAGGATCACACTGCTACACACCCAATTAGAACCTCAACTTTATTTCTCAACGAGGTATTTTAGCCCACGCTTCGCAGTGGGCTATAAAAATGTATATGTAAAAACATTTTTTTTAATAGGTAAACTAATAAAAGAAAGAAATCCAATTATTCATGATTTTTTTCGCACATCAATTTAGTTGATAAAAAAAATAAAAACGTAAGACATATGTAATGTAGTTGTTTGTGTAATTATATAAACTTTGTCTATATATTTACAATTAACAAACTTATATTATCTATATATCGATATTAAATAATGATGTAATATATATTAACATAATATAATAGTTATGAAATGAAATTCACTTTTTTTAGTATTAAATTGCGGGAAATACATTTTCAATAAATATTATGTTATGTTATAATTTATATCAAAATTTAAAACAAAAGGGTTATATACAATTACACCGAATACTATATTTGAGATGCTATAATAGAAAAAATATTTAATTAATTTTATTATTACTTTATTAAAATTTTTAATTAATTCTATATCTTATCTATTTTTCATTTATAACTTTTAATACATAATATTTTCCATAAATATAAATATATATTTTATGATCATCTTACTTTTATCTATATTTTAATATAAAAATTATCATATATGATATTAAACTAAATTTTTAAAAAAAAATTATAATAGTAAATTTTTTTTCTTATATCATCTACCAAAATATATTTTTATCTATTTTTATAGGAATTTAACATAGATTTTTATTGTTATTTCATTCATTTAAGCTTTTTTTTATAAGAGACCATTGCATTTTTTTTCTTTTTCAACCGTGGTTCTATGTTATTTTTAGTTTCAATTTTATTATAATTATACTCAGACAATAAATTTTATATGCTTTTTATCTTTTTTATAACTTTTAACATATAATGTCTAATGTAAATATATATATATATATATATATATATATATATATATATATATATATATATATATACATATATATATATATATATATATATATATACATATATATTTGTGGTTATCTTATTGCAGTCTACTTTTTTATATGAATTCAACCATAATATAAATCTGTTTGAATATGTTGTATTGTTTCCAGCCGTAAGGCGCAGGTCATCTTAACTCGTTGGTATAATAAAAAGGGTTTAGTACATAAAAGTATATCCAACTTTACATATTTTGCTATTGTATGTACTGAGCTTTCAAACTTACTATTTGATGTATTAAAGTTATAAAAAATTACCAAATAATGCATGTTACCTGCTATAGAAGGTTTCATGATGATGTGGTGTAGGTTTTGCTGACTTGGATGATAAATGGCAAGTGATATGGCATATTAAGTTAAAAAATAATTTAAAATAAAATTTAAACTTTTTTATAATTTAAAAAAATAAAAACTCTAACAAAACCAAAATCTCAGATACTATCAAAACCCAAATCTCATATGGCTTTCACGATCTTGAAACCATCAGATCGATGCTTCAAGGTTATTCATCTTCATTCTCGAGTTCATCTTCATCTTCATCTCAGATGCCAATTACGATTTAATCGATCTGAGTTCTTCAAGGTAAACGAGTGTTTATATGATTCGATTTAATCGACATGCGTTCTTCAAAGTTACCAGCATCAACCATCGATTCCGGCTAGTTTGTTCGATTTAGGGCTTTGCTTTTACGGTTTATTCGATCTGAGTTCTTCATCTAGGGTTTGTTCGATTTAGGGCTCTGAATCAAACTTTATGCTGTTCAAGTTTATTCGATTCTGGTGTTGTTGAACCGTCTATTGAAGAGCTTTATGATAATGTGTGTGATATGCAAAGTTCAGATCTAGGGTTTGCTTTATCACAGTTCGATTTAGGGCTCTGTTTACCTTCTTATCCAGGTACACGAGTTTGTTCGATTAAGGGCTCTCCTCCACCAGAAACTTTGTTCGATTTCTTGTTCTTGGTTTTGGTTTGGTTCGATTTCTGGGATTTGGTTCTTATTTTTGGTTTTGGTTCTTGTTTGGTTCGATTTCTAGGTTACGGTTTTTGTTCTTGATTTACGGTTCCTGTTCTTGGTTTTGGTTCGATTTCTGGGTTCTTGTTCGTGAATATAGTAGGAATATTCATGTTAGATTTCTGGTTTTGATTCGATTTCTGGGTTTATCATCATCTTCATAGCCGATGAAGATTGTTTGCCAATCTGGGTTCTTGTTCTTCTAGGGTTCAAAGGTCAATTTTAGGTTTGTGTTCTTCAAATATTCTTCATGTTCTTCATTATTCTTTTATTTTTTTGGATTTCATCAAGATATACATACATCGCAATTATTTAGTGATGTGTAATATTAAAAATATTAAAAGTTAAAAAAATTACCTGTTGCCTGGAGAATAGGTAATACAATACACTAAATGGTAACTTTCAAAAAGTTTGATATATCAAATGGTAAGTTTGAAAATCCAGTACATACAATAGCAAAAGATGTAAAGTTGGATACACTTTTATGAACTAAACCCTAATAAAAATGGATAGAAAAACAAAACATGATATTAAGTTATATAATAATAATGTAAAAAAAACACCTAACTCTTATCCTTATCTTAAACAAAAATGTAAAATTTTAAATTAATAAATAAGAAAACGTATACAAAATTGAAATTAGGTAAATAGATTTAAAAAAAAGTAATTTTTGTAAGTAATAGGTCTCACTTAAAGAATATTAGAAGAAAACGAAAAACAATAAAAAGAAAAAAGAATATGGAAAAAAGAAATAGAGAAGGAGGCGGACGTTTAAATTGAAACAAATTAAAAATATGAAAGACCGCCTAGTCGAACCCATAGCAATTGGGTAAATAAGTGCCTTGTAAACCAACCCGCCAACTCTATTTTTGTTTAGAAAATGAAACTTTAAATATTTAATAGGAAAATGGTCTTTTTCCTTGTAATTGTATATTATATGTAATTGTATATTATATATAATATGTTGTTCATTTGTGGGCAGCGGGTTAATGTTGATTGTTAATTGTCAAATTGTAATATTTAGGGTTAATTGTTAATTAAAATTTATTATCTAATTTAGGTGTGTCGTAAAAAAGGAGATACTTGTCTAAGTTTAGAATCAAGATGCAATAAAATGTTTCCAAAAGATGAATAAGCTTAGAAGACAAATGTAAATTGTAATTTCTTTGTTTATTGTATTCAATGTAATATACGTTTTTGGGTAATCTTGAACATATTATTGGTTATATCTCATTGTTTTTAATTTTTCAACTAGCTAGAAAGTAGGCCCCCAATATCCCGAATTCCTGAATCCGTCACTGCATAAGATGATATATAAAGTTTACTAATTTTTTCTTTACTTTCTCTATTAATTTTAAAACTTATATTGATCATATAAATAAAAAGATAAAATAATAAAAAAAAATATATCACCTTTGGTTCTAAAATTACAGTAGGTATGGAATTATACGTAAAAGAAACAAATTTAACACGTGTGCACATCAAATGCTTGAATTTCCACCGAAATCACTTGTTAAAATAATAAATCATGTTTATATTACTGTTCATTATGTTTTATGGTACACAAAAAAATAATAATAATTGAGGAGTCAGAGCCTGAACGCTGACCGAATAAAGCCAGAGTTTTAGTTCTTCTTCGAATACCGACACTTTCTCAAGCCAAATTTACGAGCCTAGATCTAATCATTTTTTTCTTTTCACTTCATCTAACGCCTTACATTCTTTCTTATCCTATCCCTTCATTTTTGTACGTCCGATCATACCCAATATAAATTCTCCATAATACGTCCCTCATGTATAAAAATAGTTGCAATCAAAGCTTCATTTTAATCTTCAAAAGTTGAATTTCTATCGTAAGAAAATACTAACGTTCTAAATAACGTGAGCCGCGATATGACATTTTTAAGGCGTGATTTAAGGTGTAATTTTGTATATAAGTTTAATTATAAGTATACTATTATACAAAAAAGCATCTAATTATAGATTTATAATATAGTTTAGCATTTTTTGTTCGTTTTAGTATATTCAAACATTCTTATAACCGAATAACTATATAAAAATGACTCAATACACTTATCATGCCTATAAAAACAAGACTTATAACGGGTAAATGCACGTCACGTTGGGTCTTAACAGACGTCAAACCTTGGCGGAGCCATGACGAAACCAAAACGAAGCCAAAACGAGCTTTTTAAAACCATGAAAAATATAATAGCTTCTTTATTTATTAAATTAATCCATCTTTTAGTTATTATTTGTAGAATTATGTTTATTTTTATTTGTTAGGGTTCAAACTTATAGTCAGTTAGTCAAACCTAATAGCTATTAATATTATTATGAAAATATAGAATTCATAATCATGACTTGTGCGATACTCAAAATCATAATTCATACATGATATATGTGAGATGAGATTATAATAATATATATTTCTTGAAAATATATTTGCATATAAGTTTAGACTTAAGACTTGTGCAGATCTACGCTTATAGGATTGAGACATTTTCTATTGACCAATATTATAAGAAGACAAATAAAGAAAAAATACATTTAATTTTATAAATAAATGTAACTGCAAATCAAGCGATCTAAATTTCTTCACTGAGACTAAACTTATGAATCATTATTAGTTTTTCACAAGTTTTCATTTTAGTTTCTTTTTATCATGGTTTTTTAAAAAGCTCGCCTTGGTTACAACTCCATCATAGCTTGAAACTTGACTATGTAGTTACGACATAGTTTAAGGCTTGGACGTAAAACTTGACGTACGCTAAGGTCCTAATTGACATGCCTTTATTTGTTATAAGTCGTGCTTTTTGGGTGTGTTAGATGTAATGAGTCATATGAGCCGAATATATATAGTTATTTAGTTATAAGGATGGTTGGATTACAGAGAACAAAAAAGATTGATTAACTACGCTATAAAACTATAATCATGTGTTTTTTTATATTTGTTTGCATAATTTTATATACCTAAAAAGAATTAATATACAAAATTGCCGTCTTAAGTCGCACCTTATGAAACGCCATGAGCTCTCCATGGTTTTCAAGGCTTGAGGGACCTTTTCGCCACACCACGTCTCACGTTATTTAAAACCTTGATTTTTATTGTTATGTAAATCACCTGATTTTTTCGAAATTCAATTAAATAATGCAATATAAGGGTCTTGATCTTCTTTATAAGGTTTGAAAATAATTTTTAAGAATTCATCATGAAAAATTTTCTCCAAGAAATGTAACACCATGAGCTACACATGATTCAAAGTAGGGTTATGATTATCTTATTATATAGTTAAATATGATCTAACATGTAACTTTAAAGTAAGACCTATAAAAGAATAAATTCTTGACTTAAAATAAAAGATTCACTCTAATGTTTTTAAGAGAATATAATAAATAATGTCATCATTCGAAATTTTTAACCCTAAAAATGTAATTCTGGTTTGAAAGTGCAATAAATCAAAACTATGGGGGTCATTTTGGAACTATTATGCGTCTTATCATAGTCATCTTCACACACACTCACATTCCTGGATCCAATCCAAAGCCGGAGTCACACACACAGTGTCCCTTTCTCTCTCTCACACACACACAAACACGCTTCAGCGTGTCTAAATTACAATATTGCCCCCAATGGTGGAGGCACAGTCCTGGACAACTCGCCGGAGCAGCAACCCTAGGCTCGAAACCTCCGTTGATATCCCTTCCACACCAACCGGTGAAGTTCGTTACGGCACCACTAACAACATCTTTGCCTCCTTATCCGCCACATCATTCGTTTCTCCGACCATCCTCACCGCCGTGATCATCGCCTCATGGTATTTCTCCAATATCGGCGTTCTCCTTCTCAACAAGTATCTCCTTAGTTACTACGGGTATAAATATCCGATTTTCCTCACAATGCTTCATATGATTTCATGTACTATCTATAGCTTGATTGCAATTCGTTGGTTCCAAATCGTTCCATTCCAGCAGATTTTATCGCGAAAACAGTTTCTGAAGATCTTCGCATTATCTGCGATATTTTGCTTTTCAGTTGTTTGTGGAAATACGTCACTGAGATACCTCCCTGTTTCGTTTAATCAAGCTATTGGCGCCACTACGCCGTTTTTCACCGCGATTTTTGCATTTTTGATTACTTGTAAGAAGGAATCTGCCGAGGTTTATTTGGCGTTAATGCCGGTTGTGTTTGGTATTGTTTTAGCGAGTAACAGCGAGCCTTTGTTTCATTTGTTTGGATTTCTAATGTGTGTCGGTTCGACCGCCGGCAGAGCGTTGAAATCAGTGGTGCAAGGGCTGTTGTTGACGTCAGATTCAGAGAAACTTCATTCGATGAATTTGTTGTTGTATATGGCGCCAATGGCAGCCACGATATTATTGCCTTTCACTTTGTATATAGAAGGTAATGTGTTTTCAAAGACGGTGGATAAAGCAAGGGGAGATTCGTTTATGGTGTTATTGTTGGTCGGAAACGCTACGGTGGCGTATCTGGTGAACTTGACGAACTTTTTAGTCACCAAGCACACGAGTGCGCTGACATTGCAGGTGCTCGGTAACGCCAAGGCCGCCGTTGCGGCGGTGGTGTCTGTATTAATTTTTAAGAATCCGGTGACGGTTATGGGGATTTCAGGGTTCGCCGTGACAATAATGGGAGTGGTGCTTTACAGTGAAGCAAAGAAGAGGTCAAAAATTACAGCTCATTGACAGCCAAACAATAAGTCACACGGTGCAATTTCTCTGCTCTTTTGTTCATCTTATGCCTTCAGATTTCAATTTTGTTTAGAATTTAAGAAAAGTTCTAAAGAGAAATTGGGATAAAGGAAAAGCAAAGAACATAATACAATTCGATTCATCAATTGGATAAGAAAAAAAAGGGGGATGTGTTTGGTTCTGTTTCTTTTTCAAATTTATGCTTTATTGCATAGTTGTTCTTGATTAGGAATGTTTAAGAGGAGAAAAAATTTCTCCTTTTTACCTTCTCCTATTTGTAACACGAATTACATGAACAATTTGTTCAAATTATATCATTTTGTTGTTGTAGAAAACATAATAATAACATATGCTATAATTAGTTTACAGAAGTATCTATTATCGAATCTTGTTGTATAACTCAGTCCCTCAGTTTACAACTTCATTGTTGAAAGTCTTTGTATCCTTGGAGACGGGGAGGTACAACCATATACATCGTACCTTCCAATATTTTGTTTAAGCGAGATTGGGTATGGTTGTTGTTAGCTTGATTCCCATCTGATTTAGTTACTTGTGTGACTCAATCATTGTTTCTTAATATGGATTTTTATATAATTAGAAGCTTCTTATACTCAGCTGTATTGAGTATGTTACAATTCAAGTTTACTTGTAATCATATATGAGAGTATAATAATAAATATCATTCACCTGTTAGGAGCGACTGATTGTTTTCTTAACAATTAAGCTTTACCATTAGTCAAGTGTTGTTTACAATGATTGGCTTTTGTTGTTTGTTTGCTGCCTCAATATTAAAGAAGTATTTCCTTAAATAGCTTGCTATTTCTTTAGGGATCTTCAACAACAAAAACAATGATACCCAATCTTGCCTACAGGTTAGATGCCATTTCTTTTGGGATGTTGCTCCATGCTTTATTCAGAAGCTTTCAATAAAGTCTTGTATGATTGTTGGTATACTACTAGGTATAAGAAGAAACTAAGATAGGACCCACAAAAGTTGTAAGATGCCATATTGATTCCCTAACAATGTGCTTGCAACTTCAATGGTGTATATGTGGTAAGATAGGTTCCACTTATGATGGCTAGCCTTTGTTACATTGTTGACTTGAAAGAACAAACATGAACTAGGGACAGATCTTTCAGAAGGGTGGGGGAGACTTCCATAAATATACATGATAACAAAGCAAGGAACCAAATTGAGCAATTCTGGCTGAATTCCCCCTCAGTAAGGTGTACCTCAGCCTTGATATGTGCTTTAAACGGGTAAATGGAGAGGTTTCTCTTGTTCAGGTTACCCAGGCAGGGCGAGTCTTTGACTCAAATGTATGCGGCCTAACCGGGGTATTCCCGTGACAGTTTCCTTACCTGGCCACCCCAAAAATGTTTATCTAGTAAGGTTTGATCCCGTGACCTCTTTAAAGACGGGACATCAGACCACCTTGGTGGTGGTTATTATTGGACATTGATATGTGCTTTCAAGACCTGTTATTATTGAACATTGGTTGTGATTGATGACATGGGGTTATATTGTTGTTTCCTTATATGTGATCAAGATTTGCATAATCAACACTTGGCATGTGACTGATGACAATCATCTGATATTTGTATGGTAGCAGCAGCTAAATTGGATAAGATATTGCTTTCAAGACCCAAGATGGGTTGATGAATGGCCAAACTACATGACCCCTCTGCCAGCTTGTGATAGGCACATGAGTCACATGGAGACATGCCCTTCTTTGCTTTTAAGTTATTGTAGTAGTTGCCATTCCTTTAACTTCTCTCACTGTCCCAAGATCCAATTTATTGGGTAAGTTAGTGTTTGATTTATTACATAAAAGTATATCCAACTTTACATATTTTGCTATTGTATATACTGAGCTTTCAAACTTACTATTTGATGTATTAAAGTTATAAAAAATTACCAAATAATGCATGTTACCTGCTATAGAAGGTTTCATGATGATGTGGTGTAGGTTTTGCTGACTTGGATGATAAATGGCAAGTGATATGGCATATTAAGTTAAAAAATAATTTAAAATAAAATTTAAACTTTTTTATAATTTAAAAAAATAAAAACTCTAACAAAACCAAAATCTCAGATACTATCAAAACCCAAATCTCATATGGCTTTCACGATCTTGAAACCATCAGATCGATGCTTCAAGGTTATTCATCTTCATTCTCGAGTTCATCTTCATCTTCATCTCAGATGCCAATTACGATTTAATCGATCTGAGTTCTTCAAGGTAAACGAGTGTTTATATGATTCGATTTAATCGACATGCGTTCTTCAAAGTTACCAGCATCAACCATCGATTCCGGCTAGTTTGTTCGATTTAGGGCTTTGCTTTTACGGTTTATTCGATCTGAGTTCTTCATCTAGGGTTTGTTCGATTTAGGGCTCTGAATCAAACTTTATGCTGTTCAAGTTTATTCGATTCTGGTGTTGTTGAACCGTCTATTGAAGAGCTTTATGATAATGTGTGTGATATGCAAAGTTCAGATCTAGGGTTTGCTTTATCACAGTTCGATTTAGGGCTCTGTTTACCTTCTTATCCAGGTACACGAGTTTGTTCGATTAAGGGCTCTCCTCCACCAGAAACTTTGTTCGATTTCTTGTTCTTGGTTTTGGTTTGGTTCGATTTCTGGGATTTGGTTCTTATTTTTGGTTTTGGTTCTTGTTTGGTTCGATTTCTAGGTTACGGTTTTTGTTCTTGATTTACGGTTCCTGTTCTTGGTTTTGGTTCGATTTCTGGGTTCTTGTTCGTGAATATAGTAGGAATATTCATGTTAGATTTCTGGTTTTGATTCGATTTCTGGGTTTATCATCATCTTCATAGCCGATGAAGATTGTTTGCCAATCTGGGTTCTTGTTCTTCTAGGGTTCAAAGGTCAATTTTAGGTTTGTGTTCTTCAAATATTCTTCATGTTCTTCATTATTCTTTTATTTTTTTGGATTTCATCAAGATATACATACATCGCAATTATTTAGTGATGTGTAATATTAAAAATATTAAAAGTTAAAAAAATTACCTGTTGCCTGGAGAATAGGTAATACAATACACTAAATGGTAACTTTCAAAAAGTTTGATATATCAAATGGTAAGTTTGAAAATCCAGTACATACAATAGCAAAAGATGTAAAGTTGGATACACTTTTATGAACTAAACCCTAATAAAAATGGATAGAAAAACAAAACATGATATTAAGTTATATAATAATAATGTAAAAAAAACACCTAACTCTTATCCTTATCTTAAACAAAAATGTAAAATTTTAAATTAATAAATAAGAAAACGTATACAAAATTGAAATTAGGTAAATAGATTTAAAAAAAAGTAATTTTTGTAAGTAATAGGTCTCACTTAAAGAATATTAGAAGAAAACGAAAAACAATAAAAAGAAAAAAGAATATGGAAAAAAGAAATAGAGAAGGAGGCGGACGTTTAAATTGAAACAAATTAAAAATATGAAAGACCGCCTAGTCGAACCCATAGCAATTGGGTAAATAAGTGCCTTGTAAACCAACCCGCCAACTCTATTTTTGTTTAGAAAATGAAACTTTAAATATTTAATAGGAAAATGGTCTTTTTCCTTGTAATTGTATATTATATGTAATTGTATATTATATATAATATGTTGTTCATTTGTGGGCAGCGGGTTAATGTTGATTGTTAATTGTCAAATTGTAATATTTAGGGTTAATTGTTAATTAAAATTTATTATCTAATTTAGGTGTGTCGTAAAAAAGGAGATACTTGTCTAAGTTTAGAATCAAGATGCAATAAAATGTTTCCAAAAGATGAATAAGCTTAGAAGACAAATGTAAATTGTAATTTCTTTGTTTATTGTATTCAATGTAATATACGTTTTTGGGTAATCTTGAACATATTATTGGTTATATCTCATTGTTTTTAATTTTTCAACTAGCTAGAAAGTAGGCCCCCAATATCCCGAATTCCTGAATCCGTCACTGCATAAGATGATATATAAAGTTTACTAATTTTTTCTTTACTTTCTCTATTAATTTTAAAACTTATATTGATCATATAAATAAAAAGATAAAATAATAAAAAAAAATATATCACCTTTGGTTCTAAAATTACAGTAGGTATGGAATTATACGTAAAAGAAACAAATTTAACACGTGTGCACATCAAATGCTTGAATTTCCACCGAAATCACTTGTTAAAATAATAAATCATGTTTATATTACTGTTCATTATGTTTTATGGTACACAAAAAAATAATAATAATTGAGGAGTCAGAGCCTGAACGCTGACCGAATAAAGCCAGAGTTTTAGTTCTTCTTCGAATACCGACACTTTCTCAAGCCAAATTTACGAGCCTAGATCTAATCATTTTTTTCTTTTCACTTCATCTAACGCCTTACATTCTTTCTTATCCTATCCCTTCATTTTTGTACGTCCGATCATACCCAATATAAATTCTCCATAATACGTCCCTCATGTATAAAAATAGTTGCAATCAAAGCTTCATTTTAATCTTCAAAAGTTGAATTTCTATCGTAAGAAAATACTAACGTTCTAAATAACGTGAGCCGCGATATGACATTTTTAAGGCGTGATTTAAGGTGTAATTTTGTATATAAGTTTAATTATAAGTATACTATTATACAAAAAAGCATCTAATTATAGATTTATAATATAGTTTAGCATTTTTTGTTCGTTTTAGTATATTCAAACATTCTTATAACCGAATAACTATATAAAAATGACTCAATACACTTATCATGCCTATAAAAACAAGACTTATAACGGGTAAATGCACGTCACGTTGGGTCTTAACAGACGTCAAACCTTGGCGGAGCCATGACGAAACCAAAACGAAGCCAAAACGAGCTTTTTAAAACCATGAAAAATATAATAGCTTCTTTATTTATTAAATTAATCCATCTTTTAGTTATTATTTGTAGAATTATGTTTATTTTTATTTGTTAGGGTTCAAACTTATAGTCAGTTAGTCAAACCTAATAGCTATTAATATTATTATGAAAATATAGAATTCATAATCATGACTTGTGCGATACTCAAAATCATAATTCATACATGATATATGTGAGATGAGATTATAATAATATATATTTCTTGAAAATATATTTGCATATAAGTTTAGACTTAAGACTTGTGCAGATCTACGCTTATAGGATTGAGACATTTTCTATTGACCAATATTATAAGAAGACAAATAAAGAAAAAATACATTTAATTTTATAAATAAATGTAACTGCAAATCAAGCGATCTAAATTTCTTCACTGAGACTAAACTTATGAATCATTATTAGTTTTTCACAAGTTTTCATTTTAGTTTGAGTTAATTACAAAGATGGTCCCTGTGGTTTGCGCTAAATTTCACATTTAGTCCTTTAAACTCGAAAATTACACTGGTAGTCCTTATGGTTGACATGTTGTTTCACTTTTAGTCCTTTAGACTAACTGGTGTTATCTTTGACCGTTAGTCAAAGGGTAAATTAGTCATTTATCATTTTATCCTCATGACACATAAATTTACCTATTAAAATGATTTCCAAACAACCTTTTCTTTAAACCTTGTTACCAAACACCCTTTTTAACCTCCCCTTATATCACCTCCTATCTCTCTCTCTCAACTACCATCTCTCCATATCTCTTTATACAAGAACAGCCACATATAACTGCCGGCCACCACCACCGCTCAACCACCTCACCGGAGCACTCTCACCGGAGCACCATAGCAGAAGTACGACCACCAGTACCGTCCGTAGATCAGATCAGATCTGAACCGCCACCGTAGATCAGATCTGAACCACCGCCGCTCACTCTTCGCCGGAAAGACTCACTCAAACAACTCCCTCGGAAAGACTCACTCAAACACCTCCCTCACTCTTCGCCGGAAATCTAAACCACCGCCGTCAAAACTAGGGTTTCTTGCATCGGCTTCCATTGCCACTAACACAACCTCGATATTCTGGTTCTTGCAGGTCCTTCGTAAATTCGGGAATTCATAAAGAGCCTCTCTGTTTTTTGTTTGTTGTAGGGAGAGCTAAGTCCACCTGTTAGCTCTACCTCTTAGCTACCTGTCCCCTGTTTTTTTTGGTGGATTGTTTCAATGGCGACAACCACACACTTGTGTGGATTCAAGACTCCTTATTGTTTTTCAAATAGAGCTCTAGATTCCTAATCTTTGTGCTTGCTGCCAGCGCTTCATTTTGATCCACTTGCGGAATTGTGTGGAGGATTGAGGATTTGAGGGTAACAGCTCCAGGCAAGGGAAGACGTCTGCGAGTTATTTGTGATGCAAGAAAGAATGATGTTCTGGTACAAAGTGAACCCACAATTCAAGGTATTGAAGGATCAAGTAATCGAAACGCCATGACCATGTTCTGATTCTTTCTTGTTAAGTTCTTTCTGTTCTGGTTCTTTCTACACAATTTTTTGGTAATCTGTATAAAACTCTTCAAGTTCGGTTTGTAGTTTGTATAGTCCAGGTATTTTGTAATCTGGGTCATCCTGAAACTGTTGAAGATGAAGACGATTAACAAGCATTAATCCTAAAAGAACTATGAAAATACAAGTATATAACACTAATAATAACAAGAACATAATTAAAAAGAAAAATAATTTTTTTCAAATAATTAGAATTAATGATTATAAAACAAATAAACTATTAAAAAATAATTATAATACTAATTTTGTATTTTATTTTACTAAATAATATATCTAATATAATTAAATGTAATTGAAAAGTTAAATTAAAAAGAAAGGTAGGAAAGGGAGTGTTTGCTAACAAGAATAAGATGGAAAAAGACCAGAATACCCTTACTCTATTTTTTGACTAACAGTCAAAGATAACACCAGTTAGTCTAAAGGACTAAAATTGAAACAACATGTCAACCATAAGGACTACCAGTGTAATTTTCGAGTTTAAAGGACTAAATGTGAAATTTAACGCAAACCATAGGGACCATCTTTGTAATTAACTCTTTTAGTTTCTTTTTATCATGGTTTTTTAAAAAGCTCGCCTTGGTTACAACTCCATCATAGCTTGAAACTTGACTATGTAGTTACGACATAGTTTAAGGCTTGGACGTAAAACTTGACGTACGCTAAGGTCCTAATTGACATGCCTTTATTTGTTATAAGTCGTGCTTTTTGGGTGTGTTAGATGTAATGAGTCATATGAGCCGAATATATATAGTTATTTAGTTATAAGGATGGTTGGATTACAGAGAACAAAAAAGATTGATTAACTACGCTATAAAACTATAATCATGTGTTTTTTTATATTTGTTTGCATAATTTTATATACCTAAAAAGAATTAATATACAAAATTGCCGTCTTAAGTCGCACCTTATGAAACGCCATGAGCTCTCCATGGTTTTCAAGGCTTGAGGGACCTTTTCGCCACACCACGTCTCACGTTATTTAAAACCTTGATTTTTATTGTTATGTAAATCACCTGATTTTTTCGAAATTCAATTAAATAATGCAATATAAGGGTCTTGATCTTCTTTATAAGGTTTGAAAATAATTTTTAAGAATTCATCATGAAAAATTTTCTCCAAGAAATGTAACACCATGAGCTACACATGATTCAAAGTAGGGTTATGATTATCTTATTATATAGTTAAATATGATCTAACATGTAACTTTAAAGTAAGACCTATAAAAGAATAAATTCTTGACTTAAAATAAAAGATTCACTCTAATGTTTTTAAGAGAATATAATAAATAATGTCATCATTCGAAATTTTTAACCCTAAAAATGTAATTCTGGTTTGAAAGTGCAATAAATCAAAACTATGGGGGTCATTTTGGAACTATTATGCGTCTTATCATAGTCATCTTCACACACACTCACATTCCTGGATCCAATCCAAAGCCGGAGTCACACACACAGTGTCCCTTTCTCTCTCTCACACACACACAAACACGCTTCAGCGTGTCTAAATTACAATATTGCCCCCAATGGTGGAGGCACAGTCCTGGACAACTCGCCGGAGCAGCAACCCTAGGCTCGAAACCTCCGTTGATATCCCTTCCACACCAACCGGTGAAGTTCGTTACGGCACCACTAACAACATCTTTGCCTCCTTATCCGCCACATCATTCGTTTCTCCGACCATCCTCACCGCCGTGATCATCGCCTCATGGTATTTCTCCAATATCGGCGTTCTCCTTCTCAACAAGTATCTCCTTAGTTACTACGGGTATAAATATCCGATTTTCCTCACAATGCTTCATATGATTTCATGTACTATCTATAGCTTGATTGCAATTCGTTGGTTCCAAATCGTTCCATTCCAGCAGATTTTATCGCGAAAACAGTTTCTGAAGATCTTCGCATTATCTGCGATATTTTGCTTTTCAGTTGTTTGTGGAAATACGTCACTGAGATACCTCCCTGTTTCGTTTAATCAAGCTATTGGCGCCACTACGCCGTTTTTCACCGCGATTTTTGCATTTTTGATTACTTGTAAGAAGGAATCTGCCGAGGTTTATTTGGCGTTAATGCCGGTTGTGTTTGGTATTGTTTTAGCGAGTAACAGCGAGCCTTTGTTTCATTTGTTTGGATTTCTAATGTGTGTCGGTTCGACCGCCGGCAGAGCGTTGAAATCAGTGGTGCAAGGGCTGTTGTTGACGTCAGATTCAGAGAAACTTCATTCGATGAATTTGTTGTTGTATATGGCGCCAATGGCAGCCACGATATTATTGCCTTTCACTTTGTATATAGAAGGTAATGTGTTTTCAAAGACGGTGGATAAAGCAAGGGGAGATTCGTTTATGGTGTTATTGTTGGTCGGAAACGCTACGGTGGCGTATCTGGTGAACTTGACGAACTTTTTAGTCACCAAGCACACGAGTGCGCTGACATTGCAGGTGCTCGGTAACGCCAAGGCCGCCGTTGCGGCGGTGGTGTCTGTATTAATTTTTAAGAATCCGGTGACGGTTATGGGGATTTCAGGGTTCGCCGTGACAATAATGGGAGTGGTGCTTTACAGTGAAGCAAAGAAGAGGTCAAAAATTACAGCTCATTGACAGCCAAACAATAAGTCACACGGTGCAATTTCTCTGCTCTTTTGTTCATCTTATGCCTTCAGATTTCAATTTTGTTTAGAATTTAAGAAAAGTTCTAAAGAGAAATTGGGATAAAGGAAAAGCAAAGAACATAATACAATTCGATTCATCAATTGGATAAGAAAAAAAAGGGGGATGTGTTTGGTTCTGTTTCTTTTTCAAATTTATGCTTTATTGCATAGTTGTTCTTGATTAGGAATGTTTAAGAGGAGAAAAAATTTCTCCTTTTTACCTTCTCCTATTTGTAACACGAATTACATGAACAATTTGTTCAAATTATATCATTTTGTTGTTGTAGAAAACATAATAATAACATATGCTATAATTAGTTTACAGAAGTATCTATTATCGAATCTTGTTGTATAACTCAGTCCCTCAGTTTACAACTTCATTGTTGAAAGTCTTTGTATCCTTGGAGACGGGGAGGTACAACCATATACATCGTACCTTCCAATATTTTGTTTAAGCGAGATTGGGTATGGTTGTTGTTAGCTTGATTCCCATCTGATTTAGTTACTTGTGTGACTCAATCATTGTTTCTTAATATGGATTTTTATATAATTAGAAGCTTCTTATACTCAGCTGTATTGAGTATGTTACAATTCAAGTTTACTTGTAATCATATATGAGAGTATAATAATAAATATCATTCACCTGTTAGGAGCGACTGATTGTTTTCTTAACAATTAAGCTTTACCATTAGTCAAGTGTTGTTTACAATGATTGGCTTTTGTTGTTTGTTTGCTGCCTCAATATTAAAGAAGTATTTCCTTAAATAGCTTGCTATTTCTTTAGGGATCTTCAACAACAAAAACAATGATACCCAATCTTGCCTACAGGTTAGATGCCATTTCTTTTGGGATGTTGCTCCATGCTTTATTCAGAAGCTTTCAATAAAGTCTTGTATGATTGTTGGTATACTACTAGGTATAAGAAGAAACTAAGATAGGACCCACAAAAGTTGTAAGATGCCATATTGATTCCCTAACAATGTGCTTGCAACTTCAATGGTGTATATGTGGTAAGATAGGTTCCACTTATGATGGCTAGCCTTTGTTACATTGTTGACTTGAAAGAACAAACATGAACTAGGGACAGATCTTTCAGAAGGGTGGGGGAGACTTCCATAAATATACATGATAACAAAGCAAGGAACCAAATTGAGCAATTCTGGCTGAATTCCCCCTCAGTAAGGTGTACCTCAGCCTTGATATGTGCTTTAAACGGGTAAATGGAGAGGTTTCTCTTGTTCAGGTTACCCAGGCAGGGCGAGTCTTTGACTCAAATGTATGCGGCCTAACCGGGGTATTCCCGTGACAGTTTCCTTACCTGGCCACCCCAAAAATGTTTATCTAGTAAGGTTTGATCCCGTGACCTCTTTAAAGACGGGACATCAGACCACCTTGGTGGTGGTTATTATTGGACATTGATATGTGCTTTCAAGACCTGTTATTATTGAACATTGGTTGTGATTGATGACATGGGGTTATATTGTTGTTTCCTTATATGTGATCAAGATTTGCATAATCAACACTTGGCATGTGACTGATGACAATCATCTGATATTTGTATGGTAGCAGCAGCTAAATTGGATAAGATATTGCTTTCAAGACCCAAGATGGGTTGATGAATGGCCAAACTACATGACCCCTCTGCCAGCTTGTGATAGGCACATGAGTCACATGGAGACATGCCCTTCTTTGCTTTTAAGTTATTGTAGTAGTTGCCATTCCTTTAACTTCTCTCACTGTCCCAAGATCCAATTTATTGGGTTAGTTGGCTTCCCCAAAATAATATCCACCTAAACCAAATAAACATGAATCCTAGTAACTTTTTATATTTTGTTTAAGAAAAAAGGAAATCCTCGTACTTTTTTATACTTAATTATCCTCTTAACAAAGAATAACTACTGTTATATCCGTACGATGCTCGGGTACGTAAGTACAAAATTTATATTTAATGCTCTTTATACATACTTTTTTAAAGAATATAAAATTATTTATGTCTAAAAGTTTTAATGTGATATTAATATGTTTCCCATATTCACTATTGTTAATAAAAGTAATATTTATGTGATGAATAAATAGAAAAACCACCCTTATCTGGTTAGAATACGTGAAAGAGAAATACCAAGATAGCGGATTTTTGTTATTTCAAATGTCATTTTATAAATATGGATCTACGCCAATTATCAATTACATACATATAAGAGATTCTTTAATTTTTATTCCTTGCTATATATATATATATGGGATTATATAGATAGTTAAGTGGAGCCTTGGCTACTAGGTATTACCTTTTAGCCTAGTGGTAAAGCTTAACTTTCCATTTGGTATCAGAGCCACACCCTGGGTTCGAATCCCGCCAGGTGCTGAGTATGCTTAATAATAGTTCCGCTCAGTGACTGGTAGTATCGCTCAACTAGTAGTTTACGCGAAGCCACGTGTGGGTGGGGATCGCTCAGGGGGTGGTTATGGGATTATATAGATAGTTAAGTGGAGCCTTGGCTACTAGGTATTACCTTTTAGCCTAGTGGTAAAGCTTAACTTTCCATTTGATCTTTATAAAGATCTTTATAAAAATTAATAAAGACAGTAAGGCAAGCAATTTATGATTAAGTACCTTCTTTGATTAAACAATCTTGATTACACTTGTCTTTACGACAATCTTGACATAGATCTGGAGATATGAATATTTGGAAATCTAAAGATTTTGAACATTGAGAAGTTGAAAATCTAAGAGAGGGTTTCTTAGAGGGTTGCATGACATTTTGTAAAACTAAGGGATGATCTATTCTAAGTCTTGAGTCTTCCTTTTATAGACATCTTGATGACTTGATTACCTTGAATAGCCGGTTACGGATTTCAAATTTGATTTAATTTGCTTTTGAAGTCTTGATAATTGAGAACCGTTGCTTTTGCTTTTGTCTTGGAATCTTGCTTTTGCTTTTTGAAAAGTTTCTTGTCTTCTTTTGATAATTTGAACATTGGCCGACAACCTTTTGGAAAGTTGAAAAGTCGTTTGTCTTGACATCTTTATCTTCGTCTTTTGTACCTGTAGTTATTTGAGAAAGCTTTTTGTTTGAATAATATGTTCTTATGAAATACCAAAGAGCGTATTCCATACGTTTGAATAATATAGTTTGAATATACAAATGAATTTGTCTACAAAGACAAATCACCAAACTCACACAACGCTATTACATTGTATTAATCAAAAAGACTAAATTCTTCGTATGGATCTTGAGCATCTTGAGTTATATCTTGAGTAGAGCTTGTAGGAGAACTTTGTTTGATTTCTTGAATTAATCTTCTGATCTCATCTCTTGAATTTGCAGCCATGAATTGCTTATTTGATCATCTTCATTTTCTTTTAGTGGACTTGGAGGAGGTGCTATGGACGCAGCTGTAGCTCCAAAATTCATTTGATAATATCTTGATACACCTTGAACAGTCATATTTTCAATTTGTCCTGCTGGAAGTCTGTCCCACCATTTGACTCGGACAATTCTTTGAAGTAAAGGGGGGGATGTTCCAGTACTAGGAACAACCTTGAATGTCCATGCCATAATCCATGGGATTTTGAAAATAATTGAATATTGAAGCACATATTCAAAGTCAGGAATGTTTTGAATAAAGATATCTTTGAATTTTGAAAAACCTTCCTTAACACAAGCAGGAAAGGTATCAAGAAGATTTCCTGAATATTTGAACCATCTGACGAACCATCTTGGATAAACACCATCAAAATTCTTATCAAAGAAGAGGAACCAAGAATGGCCAAAACTTCTTAGATAAAGAAAATTGAACCAAGCCTCTTGATAATCATAGTAGTTGTATGAGGGATATTGAGGAAAATTTGATAAAGTCTTATTGGTGTATGGTCTAGCTCTCCATTCTTGAATAGTCATGATATGGAATATTTGAGCTTTACTGTATTCGATCAGATCAGTATCATTTCCATGTTCATCTTTCTTGTAAGAATGAATAACTTTAATAGATCTAGTATCTATTAATATAGCTTGATAATATTCTCTTGTTTTGTGAATATCTCCATTAAAAAAGAATGAATCTTTTGGGAAAATGAAATCTGTTAAAGTAAGAAAACTTCTTGCATGTAATTGCAATTCATAGTCTTCTAATATTTTAACAGTTTGAGAAGTTGGATTATTAACATATGAGCTAGCTGTATGGTTTGAAGAAAAAGGTCTGGGTTTCTGTTGAAACGGAGAAATAGTAGTAGTAGGTTTGACAAGTGAAGAACTTGAGGATCCTGGTATTGAGATAGGTGTTTTGACTAACGATGAGTATGATGATTTCTGTGAAGGAGGAGTGATTGGGGAGAATCTATTTTGAATAGGCAAAGGAGTAGGTGTTTGGCTTTTGAATGGGGAAAGAACTGATTTTTTCTTTTGATCATGAGTAGAATTTTGAGTATTACTTTGAGACGTCATTTGCCCTGTAAAAATTCTCTTGATAAGAAATCTGGTAAAGAGTTATTCTTGCCTTTGATAAATTCGATTTGGAAATCAAAATTGCTAAGCAAGGCTTGCCATCTTGCAAAAATTTGTTTTGAAATAACATTTTTAATATCATTTTCTAAAATAGGCTTTGCAGATTGACAATCAATTCTTAATAAAAATGGTTTCATATATAGATCATCTTCGAATTTATTAATACATAAAACAATGCTTAAAACTTCTTTTTTGACTGTTGAATAATTTTTTTGAGTATCATTCCAAGCACCTGAAAAATATCTAACCAATTCTTCCTTAGCTTGATCATTAATTTTTTGTTTAAGTATACCACCAAATCCTAGATCACTAGCATCTGTTTCAACTATAATTTTAGCATTTGGTTGAGGAATATTTAAACATGGTAAATATTTGATTTTTTGCTTAATTTGTTTGACAACATTTGTATGTTCTTGAGTCCAAGGCTCAGGATTCTTCTTGAGTCTTTTATATAAGGGTTTACATATTGTCCCTAGATTTTGAAAGAAATCATGAACATAGTTTAAGCATCCTAAAAATCTTTGAAGTTGTGTTTTGTCTTTGATTTCGTCAGGAAATTTATTTGCAAATTCTAAACTCCTTTGAATAGGTCTAATGGTTCCATTAATAATTTCATGTCCTAAAAATCTAATTTGTGTTTGAAATAAACTCATCTTAGAAGCAGACACAACTAATCCATTTTTATTAATTAGTTCATAAAATATATTTAAATGCTTAAAATGTTGATCAATGGATTTTGAAAAGATTAAAACATCATCTATATATACAATAGCAAAGTTACTTATAGGAATTATAATGTCATTCATGATATTCTGGAATTCTGAAGGAGCATTTTTAAGCCCGAAAGGCATAACATTCCATTCATAATGTCCAAAAGGAACATTAAAACCAGTTTTGTATTTATCTTGTTCATGAATTTGTATTTGCCAAAATCCGGATTTCATGTCAAATTTTGAAAAAATATTTGAATCATGTAATCTTTTTAATAAATCTCTTTTGTTGGGTATTGGATATCTTATCCATTCCAAGACTTTGTTTAATGGTTTGTAATTAATTACTAGTCTTGGGGCACCTCTTTCAAGTTCAGCGGCATTCATCACATAAAAAGCTGAACATGACCAAGGAGATTTAGATGTTCTTATAAGTTTTTTATTTAATAATTCTTGAATTTCTTTTTTACAATATTCTTGTAATTCTGTAGACATATGAATAGCTCTTGATTTTGAAGGTATATCTTTTTCATTAAAATCTTTTGTATATGGTAAACTAACAATATGTTGCTTTCCATCCCAGAAAGCATTTGGAATATTAGAGCAAACATTTTTTTCAAAATTTTCTTTTAGTTGTCTAATTTTATTTTGAGTAATCTTTTCTTGTATTTGATTAGGAATTCTTAATATACTAATTTCATTTATTAAATAGTTTGCTTGATTAATTTTATTATTCAAGTTATTAAGTTCTGTAAAAGCAATTGGTTTGGTGAACTTAAAAACTATTTCTTTGTCTAAAACTTTAGTACTTATTCCGGTTTCGTCAATTGTAATAGGATAAAGTTGATTAAGAAATGGTGTTCCTAATATTAAAGTAGAGGTTAAAGTTTTTGAAAGAACGAGAGAGGTTTTATAACAAAAATCATTGTTACATATGTGAACATTTGTAACTTTGTATTTAATATTTAAAGATGATCCATCGGCAGTAGAAGCTCGATTAGTAGTTTTTTCATAATATTTAGTTGGAATCATTCCTTCTTGGATGCAATTAATATCAGCACCACTATCCATTAATGCTAGAACTGTTATTTTAAATTCATTTGCTATACAAAGATGTATGTAAGTATTCCATCTTTGATATGATATAACTTTTGGTATTTTATTTTGACTTTTATTAATTTTGTTGATATTATTAGTATCTACTTTAGTGTCAATTTCCTTTTGTTTTTCAACTTTAATTAATCTATCCTTTATTAATCTTATATCTGTTTTGACCGTTTTGAGTTCTTCTTGTAAATCTTGAATTGTACTCGTAGTTTTTGGTTTTGAAAATCTTTGATAAATTTCTTGGAGATTAAAAGGATTGTTATTATAATTGGTTGTTATTGTAGTTGATTCAACCTCTTTATTGTAATTAATAAATTTATTCATTAACTGAGTTTTTATAGTTTTATCTTGAACCTGATCTATTAATTCTAAAAAATCTCTATCTTTATCTGTGATGACATTTATTTTATTACAAATACAGTTTCCTATACACTCACATTCTGATTCATTATCAGTTTCATCGGTTGAATAGTTTTGTAAAACCTTTAAATCATTATTATCGTAATCTGATAAACTTGATTCAGAACTCTCATAATCATTTAAAAATAATTTACTTATTTGGATTTTTAATTGATCGGAAACATCTAATTCATTTATAGTCTTCTTAACATAGCAATTTTTTGCCATATGACCAGTTTTTCCACATTTATAACAAATAATAATATCTTTTTGATTACCTTTAAATTTTTGTTTATTATTAAATTTTTTATAATTTTTCTTCTTATTAGTATATACTTCTGTTTTGTTAGGTTTAGAAACATATTTTTTATTTGGAAAACGTCTCTTGTAAAATTGTTTCTTAGGTTTAGAAGAAGAAGGTTTAGAAATTGGTTGATAACCATATTGTTGACAAAAATCTCCTAATTCATTTTTACTAGTGATTTTATCCTTTTTAAGTTTAGCTTTTAATTTTAAATCTGAGCATATTGATAATCCTTCTTTATTAACATAACTAATTATTTCTCCATAGGTAAGATCTTTATAAGGAATTTGATTATTATATTTTTCTCTTAAATTACTTCTAATTTTTTCAGCAAATAGGTTAGGTAACCCTGCAATGAATCTTTCTTTCCAATATGCTTCTTTACAATCTGTTCTTAACATAACTTTTGTTAAAAACATATCTTTATACCATCTGAAATCTTGAAGTTTTCTACAAGTTAAATTGAGTAATATTTCAGCACTTTTTTCTTGAAGTAATGTTGGATCTCCTATATAATTTTTTATTATTGCATAAATAAGAGTTGGAATAATGTCATCTTCTTGAGTAGTAACAGTCTCATTATTTTCTTGTTTTATAATTACCTTTTTTGCACTAAGTATATGAGTTCTTTCTTCATTAGTAACATATGAATCCCACCATCCTTTTAAATTACCAGTAAATCCAGAGGTTAATAATTCAGCTATTTTCTTTTGGTTATTTCCTTTTATTAAGTAAGCATTAGAAGTCATATTCATTTCTTGAAGTGTATTTAAGATTTGATGTTCAGAAAATCCATCTATGTTCCATTCATAAACAGATGTTCCATCATAAGCACTTCTTTGTAAAGTGAATTCCTTTTCTTCATATTGTATATCTGGAAAACTAGGTCTTGGGTAGTAGTTTAAAGTAGTTGGTCTGTTGTAAGTATTTGTATTTGTATTTCTAAGTTTGTTAACATTTATTAAGAATTGTTCTTGTAATTGAGAAATTTTTACATCATTATCTGTAGAGTCTTCTTCAGATTCATCAGTTTGATTAATTACATTAATATTTATATCACTTAATTTTTGTTCTAACTCATTAACTAATTTTTTGTTGTATCCTAAATTAATTGTTGAATCAATTTGTTGTGGTGTAAAAATGGGTTTTTCTTCATAATATTTTATTGTATTACTGTTTTCAGTTTTGCTGCTTTCTGTCTTATTATTACTACTTTCAATTCTATTAAGTTGTTGACTCATAGTATTAAGGATTTCATTTGTATAATTATTTTGATATATGGTTTGTTTGGTTATATCTTCTTTATTCATCTTTTCATTAATTGCGGTAAATGGTGTAGCTAAATATTTATTTTGAATTAATATTTTGGTTTTTGGAGGATGAATAGCTGTTATTTTTTCTTCTGTAATTAAATCTACATATTCTTGAGTTATTTTTGGAGATTCGTAAACATTTAAAAAAGGATATGATATATTGTTTTGTTTGCAATATATTTCATACCATTCAAAAAATGTTAAATGAACATTATTTTGATTTATATAAGTTCTCCATTCTAATTGATGTATAAATTCTTTTTTACTATCATTAATAGTATTATAATAATATTCTCTTTTTTCTTCATTATGATTTGAATAAAATTCATTTTTAAGATATTCCATATTGATGTATGATTCAGTCATTTATTAATGAATTAATTCTTTTAATAACTCAATTGTTAGAATTAAGTTATCACGAAGACGATGATTTAATAAAATTTCTTCGAAAAGTGGTGAGTTATCCCAGTAAGATGATGAGGCATCAGTAATTTTATTAGCTCTAATTTCTTCAGTAATTTCAAGTTCGAGCCTTTCTATAATATTATTAAATTGTTTTATTCTGTTTCTCCTTTCTTTTATACCTCGTTTAATATTGTTAGAATATGACATTTTAGTGAATTTGGTTTTTTAATCTTTTTAATCTTTTTATTAGTATTGTATGAGCAGTTTTTTGTATATTTAAAACTCGAATATGATTAAATCTGCTAAAAACATTTTCTCCAGTAATAATTTCGTAATTTAGTATTTTTATTCTATGATTAACTTGTTTAATCCTTGAAATTGTATCTTTTATTTCTAATTTAAGCTTTTCTGAATAATGACTCATGTTAACAAATAACTAATTCAGATCTAGCTTGATTAATCCACGAGATATGTAATTTAATTCTATCAATTATATGATTATTTCTTACTGTGAGATTTGCTAGTTGTACCCATTGGACATTTGTTAAGTCTTTAGGTTGTTCCCATTGAATATCATTTTGATTTTTAGAAAATGATATAATTTGTTGAAATTCTTGTTCAATATCTATTAATTCTAATCTATAGTCATGAATAATTTTCCAATATGATTTTATTTCTGCTATTTTTGTGATGTTAGAATTGCATAAAACTTGAGTCTTATTACTCATATTTGATTTCTTAAATTATTGATTTCTGTTATAAAATCTGATTGAGTTGGACTATATCCTTCAGACTCACTTTGTTTATCTTCGTTATAAATGGGTTGTGGAATGTTTTGATTATAATCTACATATCTTAAAGACTTTGATTTTTTGATAGAGGGATTTCTTAAATCAATTGTACTATTAGTTGAACCAGTAGAAAATCTTAAAGAAGTAATTGGAGTATTTTCAAAACTTATTTGTACAGAACCATCTTCATGTTCTATCACACTAGATGCTCTATTAGATTCTCCTATGGGTTTGGGTATATTAATATCTTGAAGATTCCAGTTACAAGATTGACCTATTTCATTCCATTTGAGACGTTTTCGTATTTGAACCTTAGTATGTTGTGGATTGGATTCAAAAATTATTGTTTCATTTTTAGGACTAACTATTTTAGATTTAGGTTCTATTGTTGAAGACATAGTTTTATAGCAAACTCTATATATAATTGCAATAGCCTTTGTTTCTTCTTTGAACTCTAAATTTCTTGTTTTAATTGTTAAAACTAGAGTATCAAGAATATTTGGGTCAAATAAACCTACTGAAAAATTTGGATAACAATTAAAATATATAGGACCATTTGAAATATTAGTTTCTGCCATAGCTAATATTGAATTTTGAAAATTAGTATGTCTAGCATCCCTTAATATTAATAGAACTGGAGCATCTATACCTAATCTAAATAATGGTTTAACAGCTACTTGAACAAGCCCAACATGTAAATATTTGTATTTATTTCTATGTTGAATTATTGCAGATTTGGATAATAAATGTAAATTATCATAATCTTTATTAATAGATATAGTTTGTTCAGATGCTTTGATTGAATACCCTTGTAAGAAGTCAAAATTTCCAATCTTATAAATAGTATTAAAATCTTATTTTGGAATTGTCCAATTTGATAAATTTTGTTCGATATCAGAGATATGAATTTCCATAGAATTCATATGTAGATCAGTTTCTTCAATATTTTCTTTATCAGGATTATGTTTTTTAGAAAATAAATTCATCATTTTATTTGTAATCATAATTTGTAATTTTAAAAGTAGTATGATTCCAAAGAAATTAATTTCTTCTAATGATTTTTAAATAGACAACGAAGAATACCTACAGTGCTTTATTGTTGTGGTCCGGCTGGGCGTCTTACAGACCTTGCTGCGCCACTTACACTAATCCAACCAACAATAATGACTAACACTGACAATAATAGATTTTCTATCGTTATTATTTTGAAATCATTAAAAGATTTAATATTCTTTAAAATCATAACTGCTTGAAAAATTATTTCTTTATGGAAACAAATATCAGACTTCATTATAATCCAATAATATAATCAGGATAAATTAAATAGTGAAGAACTACTAAGAGCACATGGCTCTGATACCAAATGGAAAGTTAAGCTTTACCACTAGGCTAAAAGGTAATACCTAGTAGCCAAGGCTCCACTTAACTATCTATATAATCCCATAACCACCCCCTGAGCGATCCCCACCCACACGTGGCTTCGCGTAAACTACTAGTTGAGCGATACTACCAGTCACTGAGCGGAACTATTATTAAGCATACTCAGCACCTGGCGGGATTCGAACCCAGGGTGTGGCTCTGATACCAATTTTGTTCAGGATCTTTATAAAGATCTTTATAAAAATTAATAAAGACAGTAAGGCAAGCAATTTATGATTAAGTACCTTCTTTGATTAAACAATCTTGATTACACTTGTCTTTAAAGGTAATCAAAAAGATATTATTATTTGTTATAAATGTTGAAAAACTGGTCATATGGCAAAAAATTGCTATGTTAAGAAGACTATAAATGAATTAGATGTTTCCGATCAATTAAAAATCCAAATAAGTAAATTATTTTTAAATGATTATGAGAGTTCTGAATCAAGTTTATCAGATTACGATAATAATGATTTAAAGGTTTTACAAAACTATTCAACCGATGAAACTGATAATGAATCAGAATGTGAGTGTATAGGAAACTGTACTTGTAATAAAATAAATGTCATCACAGATAAAGATAGAGATTTTTTAGAATTAATAGATCAGGTTCAAGATAAAACTATAAAAACTCAGTTAATGAATAAATTTATTAATTACAATAAAGAGGTTGAATCAACTACAATAACAACCAATTATAATAACAATCCTTTTAATCTCCAAGAAATTTATCAAAGATTTTCAAAACCAAAAACTACGAGTACAATTCAAGATTTACAAGAAGAACTCAAAACGGTCAAAACAGATATAAGATTAATAAAGGATAGATTAATTAAAGTTGAAAAACAAAAGGAAATTGACACTAAAGTAGATACTAATAATATCAACAAAATTAATAAAAGTCAAAATAAAATACCAAAAGTTATATCATATCAAAGATGGAATACTTACATACATCTTTGTATAGCAAATGAATTTAAAATAACAGTTCTAGCATTAATGGATAGTGGTGCTGATATTAATTGCATCCAAGAAGGAATTATTCCAACTAAATATTATGAAAAAACTACTAATCGAGCTTCTACTGCCGATGGATCATCTTTAAATATTAAATACAAAGTTACAAATGTTCACATATGTAACAATGATTTTTGTTATAAAACCTCTCTCGTTCTTTCAAAGACTTTAACCTCTACTTTAATATTAGGAACACCATTTCTTAATCAACTTTATCCTATTACAATTGACGAAACCGGAATAAGTACTAAAGTTTTAGACAAAGAAATAGTTTTTAAGTTCACCAAACCAATTGCTTTTACAGAACTTAATAACTTGAATAATAAAATTAATCAAGCAAACTATTTAATAAATGAAATCAGTATATTAAGAATTCCTAATCAAATACAAGAAAAGATTACTCAAAATAAAATTAGACAACTAAAAGAAAAATTTGAAAAAAATGTTTGCTCTAATATTCCAAATGCTTTCTGGGATAGAAAGCAACATATTGTTAGATTACCATATACAAAAGATTTTAATGAAAAAGATATACCTTCAAAATCAAGAGCTATTCATATGTCTGCAGAATTACAAGAATATTGTAAAAAAGAAATTCAAGAATTATTAAATAAAAAACTTATAAGAACATCTAAATCTCCTTGGTCATGTTCAGCTTTTTATGTGATGAATGCCGCTGAACTTGAAAGAGGTGCCCCAAGACTAGTAATTAATTACAAACCATTAAACAAAGTCTTGGAATGGATAAGATATCCAATACCCAACAAAAGAGATTTATTAAAAAGATTACATGATTCAAATATTTTTTCAAAATTTGACATGAAATCCGGATTTTGGCAAATACAAATTCATGAACAAGATAAATACAAAACTGGTTTTAATGTTCCTTTTGGACATTATGAATGGAATGTTATGCCTTTCGGGCTTAAAAATGCTCCTTCAGAATTCCAGAATATCATGAATGACATTATAATTCCTATAAGTAACTTTGCTATTGTATATATAGATGATGTTTTAATCTTTTCAAAATCCATTGATCAACATTTTAAGCATTTAAATATATTTTATGAACTAATTCATAAAAATGGATTAGTTGTGTCTGCTTCTAAGATGAGTTTATTTCAAACACAAATTAGATTTTTAGGACATGAAATTATTAATGGAACCATTAGACCTATTCAAAGGAGTTTAGAATTTGCAAATAAATTTCCTGACGAAATCAAAGACAAAACACAACTTCAAAGATTTTTAGGATGCTTAAACTATGTTCATGATTTCTTTCAAAATCTAGGGACAATATGTAAACCCTTATATAAAAGACTCAAGAAGAATCCTGAGCCTTGGACTCAAGAACATACAAATGTTGTCAAACAAATTAAGCAAAAAATCAAATATTTACCATGTTTAAATATTCCTCAACCAAATGCTAAAATTATAGTTGAAACAGATGCTAGTGATCTAGGATTTGGTGGTATACTTAAACAAAAAATTAATGATCAAGCTAAGGAAGAATTGGTTAGATATTTTTCAGGTGCTTGGAATGATACTCAAAAAAATTATTCAACAGTCAAAAAAGAAGTTTTAAGCATTGTTTTATGTATTAATAAATTCGAAGATGATCTATATATGAAACCATTTTTATTAAGAATTGATTGTCAATCTGCAAAGCCTATTTTAGAAAATGATATTAAAAATGTTATTTCAAAACAAATTTTTGCAAGATGGCAAGCCTTGCTTAGCAATTTTGATTTCCAAATCGAATTTATCAAAGGCAAGAATAACTCTTTACCAGATTTCTTATCAAGAGAATTTTTACAGGGCAAATGACGTCTCAAAGTAATACTCAAAATTCTACTCATGATCAAAAGAAAAAATCAGTTCTTTCCCCATTCAAAAGCCAAACACCTACTCCTTTGCCTATTCAAAATAGATTCTCCCCAATCACTCCTCCTTCACAGAAATCATCATACTCATCGTTAGTCAAAACACCTATCTCAATACCAGGATCCTCAAGTTCTTCACTTGTCAAACCTACTACTACTATTTCTCCGTTTCAACAGAAACCCAGACCTTTTTCTTCAAACCATACAGCTAGCTCATATGTTAATAATCCAACTTCTCAAACTGTTAAAATATTAGAAGACTATGAATTGCAATTACATGCAAGAAGTTTTCTTACTTTAACAGATTTCATTTTCCCAAAAGATTCATTCTTTTTTAATGGAGATATTCACAAAACAAGAGAATATTATCAAGCTATATTAATAGATACTAGATCTATTAAAGTTATTCATTCTTACAAGAAAGATGAACATGGAAATGATACTGATCTGATCGAATACAGTAAAGCTCAAATATTCCATATCATGACTATTCAAGAATGGAGAGCTAGACCATACACCAATAAGACTTTATCAAATTTTCCTCAATATCCCTCATACAACTACTATGATTATCAAGAGGCTTGGTTCAATTTTCTTTATCTAAGAAGTTTTGGCCATTCTTGGTTCCTCTTCTTTGATAAGAATTTTGATGGTGTTTATCCAAGATGGTTCGTCAGATGGTTCAAATATTCAGGAAATCTTCTTGATACCTTTCCTGCTTGTGTTAAGGAAGGTTTTTCAAAATTCAAAGATATCTTTATTCAAAACATTCCTGACTTTGAATATGTGCTTCAATATTCAATTATTTTCAAAATCCCATGGATTATGGCATGGACATTCAAGGTTGTTCCTAGTACTGGAACATCCCCCCCTTTACTTCAAAGAATTGTACGAGTCAAATGGTGGGACAGACTTCCAGCAGGACAAATTGAAAATATGACTGTTCAAGGTGTATCAAGATATTATCAAATGAATTTTGGAGCTACAGCTGCGTCCATAGCACCTCCTCCAAGTCCACTAGAAGAAAATGAAGATGATCAAATAAAGCAATTCATGGATGCAAATTCAAGAGATGAGATCAGAAGATTAATTCAAGAAATCAAACAAAGTTCTCCTACAAGCTCTACTCAAGATATAACTCAAGATGCTCAAGATCCATACGAAGAATTTAGTCTTTTTGATTAATACAATGTAATAGCGTTGTGTGAGTTTGGTGATTTGTCTTTGTAGACAAATTCATTTGTATATTCAAACTATATTATTCAAACGTATGGAATACGCTCTTTGGTATTTCATAAGAACATATTATTCAAACAAAAAGCTTTCTCAAATAACTACAGGTACAAAAGACGAAGATAAAGATGTCAAGACAAACGACTTTTCAACTTTCCAAAAGGTTGTCGGCCAATGTTCAAATTATCAAAAGAAGACAAGAAACTTTTCAAAAAGCAAAAGCAAGATTCCAAGACAAAAGCAAAAGCAACGGTTCTCAATTATCAAGACTTCAAAAGCAAATTAAATCAAATTTGAAATCCGTAACCGGCTATTCAAGGTAATCAAGTCATCAAGATGTCTATAAAAGGAAGACTCAAGACTTAGAATAGATCATCCCTTAGTTTTACAAAATGTCATGCAACCCTCTAAGAAACCCTCTCTTAGATTTTCAACTTCTCAATGTTCAAAATCTTTAGATTTCCAAATATTCATATCTCCAGATCTATGTCAAGATTGTCGTAAAGACAAGTGTAATCAAGATTGTTTAATCAAAGAAGGTACTTAATCATAAATTGCTTGCCTTACTGTCTTTATTAATTTTTATAAAGATCTTTATAAAGATCAAATGGAAAGTTAAGCTTTACCACTAGGCTAAAAGGTAATACCTAGTAGCCAAGGCTCCACTTAACTATCTATATAATCCCATAACCACCCCCTGAGCGATCCCCACCCACACGTGGCTTCGCGTAAACTACTAGTTGAGCGATACTACCAGTCACTGAGCGGAACTATTATTAAGCATACTCAGCACCTGGCGGGATTCGAACCCAGGGTGTGGCTCTGATACCAAATGGAAAGTTAAGCTTTACCACTAGGCTAAAAGGTAATACCTAGTAGCCAAGGCTCCACTTAACTATCTATATAATCCCATTATATATATATATATATAGGGGAGAGTTCATGCGAGAACCATTGTTAGTACGAGAATCGCGAGAACCAATCTCAGCCGTTCCTTGGATAAGGGAAGTTTCACGGATGGTGAGCGTGCAGGGATAGTGTGTGGCATGGTGCATGTGAGGAATTCATGGGTGGACAATGACATTGAAGAAGAGGGAATTGGACGGCTCAGATTGGTTCTCGCATTAAGAATGGTTCTCGCATGAACTTTTTCATATATATATATATATATATATATATATATATATAGATTGGTGTTCATTATTCGGATTGAGTTCTATCATGATAAGAATTTCTAATTTTACATTGGTAAAAGTACGTTTATCCATTACGCTTAAAAATAAATTTTTTAATATTTTACAAAATTAGGTTACTAAATCATGAAAGATAAATATAATATATTCTTAATAATATTTTGAGCGCATCAACTATTTACATACACCTTTGTTCATTGTAAATCTTATATATTTTTTATATAAATTTTATCTTAATAAAACAAAATTATAAAAAGTAATCTATTTTTAATTCTTTTATCGAAAACCAAGAAATCAGTTATTATATCAACTAGGATTTGTAAACTGAATAAATATAAAAAAAATATAAGTTGTTCCAAGAATTACCTACCCGCTGCTATTGATGGAAAAAAATTAAGAATATACTAATTTTTAAAAATACCATATTACAATAAAATTTATACCAAAATGTAGATAAATTGAGACGTTCGCAAATATATATTTATTTTTTCAATTAAGCAATTTTCATCAAACCCGTCGGGGATTGAAATAAAAAAAAGATATTAATTAAGAAGAAATGGAAGATAGACTTTTTAGAATTGATAATAACATATTAAGTCAAGGGGTGTATAGGCAATTAACAAAATTTATCTCCCTACTCCATTTGTTTTTATATTTGTGCACCAAATTTTTTATGATTGTGCATTAAATTTTTAGTTAGATGTTTCTGGTTTTTTTATAATTTGGCAGTGAAACGTGATTTTATATGGTTGTTTAGGAATCTAATTATTTTTATGCCCCTAACTATCATTTTTAATTAATTAATTAAAAAAAATTTCTCTTTAACTACCAAAAGATCGGATGAATCTAATAGTTGAGATTACCTCTCTTCAATCTCTCCTTAATTTGCCTCTTAAAATAACCTAACCCTACCATATTTCACCAATCACAACTATTCATTTGTCTACATCATATTTTCCGGTCACCATTTACATGTCCTTTTATAACAGGGCATTTTCTTTTTGCTCTGTCAGCAATATATATTTAATTAAAAGAGAAGACATGATGAGAGAAATATATATGGATATATATCTCATCGTATTCTTATCAAGAGGATATTTTAGGTAAAAATAAAATAAAATAGGAGAATATTAATGGCTGTGGATAATAGTAATAACAATGATTATAAATTATAAAAATAACAATTATAACTCATATTTTATAACTAATCTTTCATGTTTATAAAAAAATCCATCTGAATAATCTTTTAATTAGTATTTAAACTTTTCATATATGACATACGGTTACTATTTTTAAAAATTAATAGCATATTTTATTATTCTTATCCATAGTATTAAGAGCTGTTTTTAGCATTTTGTTAAAAATAAAAATATTACAACAAAAGCTAAAAAACAATCTAAAACTACTTGGCTACATGATATAAGTAAATCGATTTTTGGAAGTGTATTAGAAGTTGCGAAATATACTGACAAGGTCACTTCAAATATTATGATGCGTATCCCTGTCCCGAAGTTCTCTACTATTGCATCAAATGTGTTCACCTACACTAGCTAGGTCTCTATGTATGTAATTATGTATCATTGGTGTTGCATTTTTCATTCCTGTGAACTTCCGGCCTCATTTGGTAGCAACAATTGAGCACATAGTCGCACATGAATATGATATCCTCATCCAAAGAAGATGAAACATTATGCAAACATGCCTTTTAAAATTTCTTGAGGCATGTAATTTTGAGGTTCTACATCATATGAATTAATCGGATGAATATATATATACAAAATTATAGCTGTTGTGGAACAAACGTTTGCATAACGTTTGAAAAAAATTAAATGGGCATCATGCCCGTCAAACCCACGACGAACAAACATCACGAACATACACCACGAGCCGATTATAACTGCAAGGGGTGCGAATGGTGGCTCCGACCACTCGGTGTCAGTGAACTCGTTTGGACATGGAGAGATAACATCTAAAGTCATTTTCAGCATCAGCTAAGTTGTATCAACTGAGTTGTCAAAACACAGCCTAGGGTTTTCACCGGCGAACTCATCGGTGAATTAGCTTTTGTTTCGAGTAAATCTGAGTTTCTGACAGTTAATGAAAGGGAAACAAGTTCCAAGATTATCATATTGTTGCAACATGTCGCCGCAAAAAGGTCGTCGCAAATACTTTGTACCCAAAAGTTTTTTGCGACGTTAAATTTGACTTTTTGCGATGAAACGAAACGGACCAATCTTGTGCCAAGTGTATCAGTTTTTGCGGCGACATTTTGCCGTTTCCGGCGACACATTAAAAATAAATAAAAAAGAAATTATTTACTTTTTATGGTGACATTTGTCCTTTTGCGGCTACTTTGGATCTTGATTGTTATTTAAATAAAACTTAATGGCATACCTTAATGTTTGTTGGCCAATTAACTAAATGCTATTTGGAAGTTTTTGATATTTGCTAGATTTGAAGTTTTGTTATCGAATTTCGATGTTTGGTATTTGTTTCTAGTTATTTTTATATTTGTTATAACTATGTCATAGACATTGTTATCAAAATCCAAAATTTATTATTTAATTTGTATATGTTTTTCGGAAAATTGACAGGAAGTTTAATAGGAACGTTAAAAATTAGTGAAATTATGCTTAAAATTCGTTAGAAATCCGTTGGAAATTTGTCAGAAATCTGTCAAAAGGTCGTTATAAATCCGTCGGAAATTTGTTAGAAATCTGTCAATAATTCGTTGAAAATCCGTTGGAAATTTGTTAAAAAACCGTTGAACATCTGTTAGAAAATTGTCGTTATTTAGTGGGAAATTTGTCATAACTTTGTCGGAAATTTATTGGTATTTCGTCGGAAATCGGAAATTTATTGGTATTTCGTCGGAAATCCGTCAGAAAATCCTCAAAAGACGGTCGGAAATTTGTTAAATATTTATTCGTAATGCATCGAAAATCCGTTAGAAACTATTGTTATAACCCCCTATTTAAAACATAATCTTCGACGGATTTCCGACGGATAAATTCGTCGGAAATCTCGTTACAAATTTTGTTTTCGACGAGGCTTTTTCCAACAGACAAAATCCGTCAGAAATTCGTCAGAAACGGCAATTCGACGGATTTTGCCGTCAGAAATTCTCTTTTTTCTAGTAGTGTATGTACTATTTGTGGTGACATGCCGCCGCTAAAAGCCAAAAAAAAAAAACTGAATGCTATAATTTGCGTTTTCCGCCCGTTTTTACCGGGTAATATACAGAAACCCTGCTGTTCCAGAACTCAACACCAAAATGTAACAAACACGATGTTTTAAACGATATAAAACAATCATACATAACAAACGATAGTTTGAAAGTTAACATAAACGTTTTTAGACAATCAAAAGTCGCGTAACAAACTAATAATCTAATCCTCATCGCTAGGTTCTTCATCATGAGCAGCCAAATCAGTGTTTGGTTGACGTCCGAAAGTTGAGGGAACATTGGTATTTATACCTGCCGCCGTTAAGATGTCATAGATACCCCGTAGCTCCTGCCGGACGTCCTTGACTTCAGCACACACTATGTTATTTACCTCGACTTGTGTATATAATCTCTCCGTAGGTCGGGATTGTGCGGTAGATACGGATGAAGAACTTAATGTTCTTCCTACTCCACGAACGTGTCCTCGGCGTTCACCCAACACCGCCGTCAAGATTTCTTCTTCGTTCATCGGATTCTGGCTCCCGACTTGACCGTCTCTCAAGAAAACCATATGATGCTGTGTATGAATAAGATAAAAATAATTAAAATTAGTTTATATATATATATATATATATGAAAAAGTTCACGCGAGAACCACTGTTAGTGCGAGAACCGTGAGAACCAATCTAAGCCGTCCAATTCCCCCTCCTTCAATGTCATTGCCCACCCACGAATTCCTCACATGCACCCTGCCACACTCTATCCCTCCACGCTCTCCATCCGTTTAACTTCCCATATCTAATGAAATATAAATAATTACTTACATAATTTTCTTCAAGAGGCGGGGATGTAAAGATGCCATTGCGTGAATGGTTTGACATGTACTGATCAATCAAGCTTGGGGGTTCTTGCGTTTCCGGGTGACGCTATAAACAAATGAAATAAATATATACTTAGTAACGATTAATATATCACACCAATGGGTCGGGTCAATCATTATATCAATCAAATGGGTCGATCATTATATACTTAATTACGATTAATATATAACAAAAACGGGTCAGGTTAATCATTATATCAATCAAACGGGTCAATCATTATATACTTAATAACGATTAATATATCACACAAACGGGTCGGGTCAATCATTATATCAATCAAACAGGTCAATCATTATATACTTAATAACGATTAATATATCACACAAACGGGTCGGGTCATTTATTATATCAATCAAACAGGTCGACCATTATATCACACAAACGGGTCGGGTCGATCATTATATCAATCAAACAGGTCGACCATTATATTACACAAATGGGTCGGTCGATCATTATATGAATTAAACGGGTCGACTATATCAATCTAACGTACTATGTCAAAATTAAGAATTAGAGATAAATAGACTTATGTTCTCGTATCGATACTGACAGTATGCTCTCCGACCATGCAGGCTTTGATCTACTTGTTGCAATCTAACTTGTGTGTTCTTATTGACCGTTGAATGGTCTTCTCCCCACAAAAATAGTCCATGTACATATCTTACTAATTTTGTTCCATGTTGGGAGGAGGATCTTGACGCAGTCGTTGAGCCTGCGAGACCCACCCTCTTTTCTCAAACCATTTACTTTTGAACTTGTATTTTTGGTCTCTGTACATCCCGTCACACATTTTATAGTTACCCGCCAATTAATATCGACGCACTGTGTGGATCATCATAATGGCGCGTCACGTCAAAGTACGTTTGTAAATTATAAGATAAAGTTAGTTTATTGTATAATTTTTACAAATATACAATATATAAAAAAACTTAAGTGGAACCTCAAGAGACGGTAAGATTGGTTGTTTCAGTTCTTTGGGGACTTTTTCACATGACGGGAAGTAATATGGGATTAAATCTCTTACCAAAATCCCCAAGTAGCTGGTAAAGTGATCGGCATTAATCCCGATCGATCACCACGTTTTGTTAAATCTAAGATCATCAAACTCGATTAGCAATGGCCGTTTCCCATTCCTCTTCAATGCCTTTCGCATTTTTACATTTCGGGCTTCCCCACGCCCTTTTTTGCGGCCTACGATTTCAAGCAAACAAGTTAAGAATACACATAATTAAATTAACCTATAAAAACATTTCGAAGTTATATAATACCATCACCGCTACAGACACCAAAAGGTGGTTGCCAATTACCATGCGTGGATCACCACCACAATCTCCACCGTGGCCACGAGCTACAACTGCCATGTGAAAAAAAATACAAATATACGAACAAGCCCATGAAACTAGCATTAATGTTAGTTTACAAATAACAATTATATAAATCAAACAACCCGGTAAAAATAACGATTCAAAGTAGAGTAAATGACAACCGAATATTTCTTAAACACACAACCATGTAACAATCATTCACATCCTAAATGAGATAAGGTATTAAAAAAGCAGTCTCAACATGGAACAACCCAAAATTAATTTCTAAATCAATTTCGAGCGGGTATTCTAAGCTCACACACGCAAATTTAACGACAATCAAAGATTATCACTACTAATAATTAAAGATTAATAATTATTAACAATAAACTAACATCATTAACACTAAATAATAAATTAACATTAATCTAATTTCTAACTTTATTAGTGTACTATAAATACATTATATATATAAACATTTTCTAAGAAGAAAAAGCGCGTAATGAATAGTAACTATGCGCGTAGCAAAACTAATGGTAGTATGGGTTACACTGTTACAGGTTGATTGGTTAGACACGTGTACTTTACACAATTTTATTTTATTTTTTTATTTTTTTTGTCTCTTCTCACATTTCACTCTCTCAACACAAATTTTTACTTCTTTTACTCTAACAACTATTATTAATTTCGGTTCCATTTCTTTCTTTATTTTTCTATATTCTTCTCTATAAATAAATGATATAAATTTGTCCTATTTAGTTTTTATAATTATAGACCTTCCATTCTTATACTCATTCTTTTTTCTTTTAACAACTATTATTATATTTTTTTCTTTTTTCTCCTTTATTATTTTTTTAATGTTTTCTTTTTATAATAACATATAATTTTATACATAATTCTCTTTCTCTGTTAGTACAGACCATTTCCTTATTTACATTATTTATATAAAACAAATTAGTAGTGTCCCTATTCTTAGTAAAGGATAAATTTTGTTTATTTGTATGTGTATTTAATATTTTTTTAAATGCTAAAACTCACACACAATAGGAAGCCAAATTCTATCTCAATTTTCAATCTCAATTGTTTTAAAATTTTCACTCTATTTTTAAAATTTTGTAACTAAATTAAGCAATTTAAATTAAGAGCGAGTGGTTTTAACCCGCAGGGAAGCGCGGGTATTAAACCTAGTTACTAACAATTAGCATGTTATAAATTAGATTAAATATATACAAAATAAACTAACATAATCAAATAAAACCAAGTAAAGTTTAGCAATAATTAAAGTTTATCACTACTAACATTGATCTAATTTCAAAAGTTATTAGTACTAACAATAGTTAGATATTAATACAAATCAATAATAAGCTAACATCATTAACACTAAATAATAATCTAACATTATTAAGTTAAACAAATTAATGTTACAACTAATATAATCTAACATTAAATCATCTAAAAGTATAATCTAACAATATCAAAATAAATTAACTCACATTGACAATTAAAGTAACCAATTACAAACACTAAAAAACAATAATCTAACATTAAAGAATAATAATCTAACACTAATTAACATTTAATTAACTAACATCAATAACACTAAATAATATCTAACATTATCAAGTTAAATAAATTAATATTAGAATTAATATAATCTAACATTAAATTATATAAAATTATAATCTAACAATATTACATTAATTTAACTAACATTGATAATTAGGTTAACCCAATTCTAACACTAAATAAAAATTATCCTAACATTAGATAATAATAATCTAACAAGAATAGATTATAACTAATTAAAAAAATTAATTATAACTAATTAATAATATTAAAACTAAAAAAATACCTTAGCTAGAAGGGAGGGAGGAGGTCCGACGACCGGCGGCGGCTGGTTTTGACTCCGGCGACCGGCGGCAGTGAGGTGGTCGACGGAAAGCAGGAGTAGGAGATGCTTGTAACAAAACAAAACACAAAATAAACATCTAATACTAAAAACCCTAGATCGAGAAAAATAATATATTTCTATTACCTTAAGCGTCGACGGCGGTGGCGGTTTTCTCGGTTGGAGAAGAAGACAGGAGGTGACGAGGTGTTTGTCTCGGCCGGAGAAGAAGGCGGCGTGGAGAGGACCGCGGGCGTGGAGCGACGACGGAGGACGGCGGCGTGGAGCAACGACGGAGGACGGAGGCGTTTTTCGTGGGTCAACGATAGGGAGGCGGAAGCTGTGAGGAGGTGTTTGAGATAAGAAAATGGCAGAAACCAGTTCTGAAACCCTATATCTCGTAATACTTTTTGCGGCAACACTAAAGCTTTTGCGGCGACGGCTAAATGAATTTAATAAAGAAAATCAACAAGGCTTTTGCGGCGACATAAGGGCTTTTGCGGCGACACCTAATTATTTAGGAGAGAAAAATGCCCGCCTTTGTTTTCGTGGGAAATAAAATAATTAAATAATATCTTAAACCTTTTTGCGACGTCGCTTGTCGCCGCAAAACCCACTGTTGAAAGTCAAAGCAAACCGGGGTCTAATTTTGTCGTTTAGTGATGTTTTTGTGGCGACATATGTCGCCGATCTTGTAGTGTAATGTCGTAATTTTTTAAATCACAAGGACTAAATCTGTTATTTCGTGTAAACCAGAAGGACAAAAAATGTAATTAACTCTAAATCTATTGTGTAACGTTTGACATAACATTACAATAAAATGATTGAAGATTGTTAAAGTGCTACATTTTATCTAGACAAAATGGGAATAAAAATATAGATCTTTTCTGCAAATCTTCGTACATCAGTTTCTTGATATTCAACAAGTTTAATTTATATTTCATATTTTGAGTTTAGTGAGTGAGCCTTGCAAAATGGGAATGAAATATAGTTCTTTTCTGTTCATGAATTGTATGTAAACATTTACGATTAAATTTCTTTGTAAATTATGTTTAAGGTTCTCTTTAATTTGTTGATTTGTTGAGAAACATGTGCAATTCATTTTAGTTTGACCTGTTAAAAAAAAACCTTGTACGTAAAACTCGATGAAACAAAAAAAAAAAATCCAATGAAAAAGAAAGTCTTAATTAAAGCCCACACTTAACATATTTTTTGGCTGCCCTGTGCAAGCTATAACTAATAATGTATATTGAACGAGTCAAACACGAGCTTCAAATTTGAAGACTCGTGAAACAAGCGAGTAGAGCTCAAGATGAATTTAACTCTTTTGCACCATACTAATTTTAGCCTATTGTTTTATACTTATAATAACCCTTACGATTGGGCATAGTTCATGTATAGTATATCTCGTCATCAATTAAGCAATAGTGTGATACTGTGATCGATGGGCTTATTAACTATTAATCACATTTCCATATCATCTTGTGATCTTGTCTCAGTTAAAAACCAAATTTGGCTAAAATGATACTTTAAAAACATTTCACATTATATACATATAATTAAAATGCGTCGCTGCCTATGGAACCGTGCCCGGATCCGGGTTTGGGTAAGAAACCGGGTTTGGGCCGGTTTTGGTTATTGGGCTCTATGTTTTTTTGGGCCGGTTCCAGTTTAAAAAAATTCCGGTTTTTTTTAAACCGGTTCGGGAAAAACCGGCTTGTGGACTGGAGGTGTGCTAGGATATATATACTCATATGTTTCTTCTCTTTTTTGTTTCTTCCACCGTTCAAAATGATGGTGGAGTGAGGTGGAGTGACGGCGGCGGTGGTGAGCGATGAAGATCGTGAGCGAAGTACGGCGGTGGACTGGCGGTATGTTGACAACGGTGAAACCGACAGGGTGGTGCGATTGAGACGAGAGAAAGAGAAACCGGCAGGGTGGTACAATGAAGACGGCGGTGGTGAGCGAAGTACCGACGGTTATGTGGTAGAGAGAGATGGTGGTGGTGTTATGAAGTTACGGTGAGTTAATGGGTTTTGAACAAAATGCAGATGAGGTTTTGAATTTCTAATGGTGGTGGGTTTACTGGGTGTTTTGAAATGCTGGAGTAGATGAGGGTTTGGAAGATAGGTGGAGAAAAGGTAATAAAGTTGAGATGGGACATGGGAGTAGAGGTAGGATATGTATAAAATAGGGAGAGAAAAAACAAAAGTTGTCTGCAGTTATTGGGGAATGGGAAAGGAAGAGTGAGGGTGATGTATTTCTGAATCTCGATGCTCGGTTATTTTACCCGGATTCAAACCGGTTCTTTAACCGGATTTATTTAAACCGGTTTTTAATTCGATAAAATATCCGGTGTACCAAATATATTTCAAACCGTCTCAAAAACCCGTTTCGGATTTATCCGATGCGGTTTTAAAAAAATCCGGTTATACAAAAATCCGGTTGGGATAGTTTTTACAAAAAATTGGATATTCGGTGTTTTTTGTGCACCTCTATTTTTGAATTTGGTTTTGGGCCGGGCATATATCGGGCCAAATTTTTTTGGGGCCGAACCAATTGTTTTTTTTCTTTTTGAAATAATTTTATTTTTTTGACGGCCCGGTTACGAGGGTCGGTTACGGGTTTGAGTTTTGAATTATAATTTTTTTTATCGTGCTCTTATGGGACCGGATCGGTTTTTTATTCTTTTTTTTTCCTGATAAGAGCCGGGTTTAGAATGGATAGGGTCGGTTAACCCAAGACCCGTGCATTCTTTTCACAAACCGGGTTTACGTTTTCAGCCACGATCAGATTTTAACCCTCCCACATCCGTGCGGAGCACGGGCTCAAACTAGTTATTATTAAAAAATATCCAATCTGAAAACAAATATCTTAAGCTGCTCTCATGATCTAAACATCTTGATATAAGGCATTAATACAACAATAAACACACACTAAGACACCACTAGTTAATACAACAGCCATATAATAAGATCCCTTAATTAATTAAGAAAACAATCCTTCAAAACCTAGAATTTAGTTGGTGCGAGTTTCCTTGCTCCATAGTATGGAGGTGGTGCGTATGTTGGATATGGAACTACATTGATAAATAACTTCAATCCCATCTCGCAGTGTTTTCCGACACCGCAAATATACCATTTCCTTCCCGGAGTTTGTAAGTCGATCACATCATATCCGCTAGTTAGAGCTTCATTAGCAGATGGAATTGTACATTGTTGAAATGAAGTTCCATTTACTTTATATACATTATGTTTCCCTACCGGGTACCTGAAAACTGCATCAATATATAATGTTTAGTTAATTATCAAGTTATCAATTTGTTAATTTAGAGAATAAAATGGTTAAAATGAACAAACCAAGTTTATCTCCAACGACAAATTGCTTTCCCATGGCCCAAGCTTGGTAATCGAAGTTGAGGGTCCAGCCTTTGTCGTCCCCAACGACGATCATCTTGCCGGATGATGGAGTAGGAGAAGCCGATGGAACCGAAGGCATAAATGATGGAACTGGAGGCATTGATTGAGAAAGAACATTGATGAAAAGCTTCATACCACCTGACTCACAATGCTTTCCAACTCCACAGATGTACCATTTTCTTCCTGGGGTTGCTAGGGTTATCACATCATTCCCACTGGTTAGGGCTTCATTCACAGGAGGAATCATGCACTGTTGAAACACTGTTCCATTTACTTTGAAGACGTTGTGTTTTCCAGCAGGATATTTGAAAACTACATCCACGAAACATACACCTTTAGTATATGTATCCATCATTTAAGGAAGACCTTTCACATTTGCAATAATGGCGTAAATTAAGAACTCACCAAGTTGATCTCCGACAACGAATTCCTTTCCGACAGCCCAAGCTTGGTAATCGAAGTTGAGGGTCCAGCCTTTATCATCCCCAACGACGAACACCTTGCCGGAAGGAGCAGGAGAAACAGATGGAACCGGAGTCATGGATTGAGGAAGAACATTGATGAAAAGCTTCATACCACCTGATTCACAATGCTTTCCAACTCCACAAATGTACCATTTTCTTCCCGGGGTTGATAGAGTTATCACATCATACCCACTGGTTAGAGCTTCATTTGCAGGAGGAATCATGCACTGTTGGAACCCTGTTCCATTCACTTTGAAGACATTGTGGTTTCCGGCAGGATATTTGAAAACTACATCCATGAAACATACAAGATATACACATGCACCATAAATTAATATATGTATCTCTCATTGATCAGTAGAAAGATCATGCTCATAATCTATATTAAGAGAGTACACATACCGATTTGATCGCCAACAACGAATTCCTTGCCATAGGCCCATGCTTGATAATCGAAGTTGAGTGTCCATCCTTTGTCATCACCAACAGTAAACACCTTGGCTGAAACTGAAGTAGCGAGAACTGTAAGCATTGATACCAGGAAGATGATGCTCCATCTGTTAGTAGCCATCTTTAATCTCTAAAGTAAATCAAAATGATGTTATAAGTTACTTGTGTCTAGGTGAGTTGAAGTGGGATTTAGACGAAGTGTCTATTTATAGACGGAATTCAAGATCGAGACATGAGGGACGGCAAATGGCATCAAATGGTTACTAGACCAAGTCGTGCTGGGGTTGGGACGTATTGAAAAGATCGATTAGATCGGCCACCTTTGTGTTTATCATTATTATTATTGGTTTTATTATTATTAGGTTTTTAAACTTATAATATAATATAAATAATGGAAGCATGCAAGGAAATTGTTTATAACTAGAGAATGAAAAATGTACTTATGTGTACATGCATGACTGATGACTTTTTCAAAAGTTTGTGTTTTCTTTAAATAAAAAAAATTGAAGTGATTGTCTAATTACAAGATCCTATTTCTCATTCGGTAGAACACATAGCTTCATTCATGCCTGTTAGCTGACCATTTCTTCGATTTCTTTCTTTATTGTCTTTTTATTTATAAGACAACACGTACGTCTACTAATTAAAATAAATAAATAAGGACAAGTATCCATTGGGCCAATGGTGCCGAAGAACCTATCTCAGGACTAGAGATGCACAAAATCGGTCCTGGACCACTGCCGGTCCAGACCTAGGCGGTCTCGGGCCAGTCCGGTCCTCGCGTAAGACCATTCGGTTTTTGAGCGGTCCGGTCTTTTTTCGGACCGGTCCGACTTCGGTCCAGACCCGTCCGGTTTTCATTCGGATATCTTTCGGTTCGGTTTTGAATTTTAAGTTTCGGTTAAAATTTCCGGTTTTTGGTTTTCCTTTTCGAATTTTTTTTGACAACTTAAAAAGTTGAGAGGATAATATAAAGAGAATATGTAAAAAGAAGTTTTGTGTAAAGAAAAAGGAAGAGGCAGTGAGGAATTTCCGGTTTGGACTCTTGGACCGGCTCGGTCCGGACCGACTCTCGGACCGTTTCGGACCGGTACTTGACGGTCTTCCAGTCCGGTCCGGTCCAGACTGAGGAGTGGCATGACGGTCCTGGACTGGTCCGGTTTTGGCGGTCTTTGTCGGATCGGTCGGACTAGTCCCATTTATTCACCTCTACTCAGGACACATGCTATCTTGCAGGCTTGCAGCGCTTCATGAATTTGGAGGGATAATTAATTCATGCCTATTCGAAATAGATTCGAAAAATACATTATACATTGATCAGTTAGGTTGGTGATGTTGTACAAGTAGGCTGTCAAGTCAAGTTCTTGTGAAAAACTCAAATCAATTTTGTCTTGTGCTCAAGAACAATTCCTACAATTTACAACACAACACTCTAATTCACTTAATTATTTAAACGAGATCTACAACAACTATTCATTAGAAAATGACACCAAAAACCATCAAGAAGAGGACATTAAACTACTCCTTTTGAAAGTATACAAAATAGGGAAAATGAGCTGCCCGGAAGAATTCGAAGTACCTCTTTCACCTTTTTAGAATAACTTTCAAATTCAACCCCTCATGAATAGCATCTTCCACAATTTAGACACACCTTCTATTAGCTTTACTTTACTGCACTTTCAGCTTCCCTTTAGCTACACTTTCTACTCTCAATACAAGGCTACAAGAAAAAAACAAACTCAATAAATAATTAATTCCCAGAATGTATTTCATGTAAAGATTGACATTTCAACACCTTCCCTCAATCTAAACATGGAATGCATCAAACATTTTAATACATTTACACAACCCATTGTATTGCGCACTCGACAACCCTTTGGTAAAATATCACCAACATTATTTTTTGAATTTATTTTAATAGTTTGAATCAAACTTTGACTTATGTCAATCTCAAAAAGTTTCGTTCGCTCATGAAACTCAGGATTAGCAGCAATCTGAATAGCAGAGCTACTATCACAAAAAATCTTAACAGGAAGTACACTTTTGACCCCACAATCGTAAAGAAGCTTTAAAACCCATATAACCTCACACGTAACTGCAACCAACACTCTGTATTCTGCTTCTGCAGAAGACCTAGATCAATAGTTGGCTATTTTTTTTACTTTTCCACGAAATTAAAGAATTACCAAAAAACAAACAAAAGCCTGTTATCGACTTTCTTGCGGTAAACCATTTCCCCTAAGCTGAATCCACAAAAGCAGATTATAAAACAAAATATTACCCTATTCTATTGAAACACCTTTACCTCGACTACCTTTAAGATAACGTAGCACTCTAAAAGCCATTTTCAGATGCGATTGACATGGAGCATGCATAAACTGACTAAGAACATGAACAACATATGCAATATCTTGTCCAATTAATGTAAGATATACTAATTTTCCAACTAATTTTTGATATTCTGTTATACAAGTAAGTACAGGATCAAACCCTTTTTCAAAAACCTTATTTAATGACTCAACATCAACCTCTATGAGAGTCTTAGTAGGCTTACAAGCCAATAAACCAAACTCTGTTAACAAATCAAGACAATGCTTCCTTTGTGTTAAATACAAACTTGTTGATGACTCCAACACTTCAATACCAAGTAAATATTTCAGTTTACCCACATCCTTGATCATGAACTTTGAATTTTAAAATTGTTTACACTTGCTTATTCATCTAGACTATTACTTGTTATGACAATATCATCTATAAACAAGTAAAGCAACTAATATATCACCACAAGATTTTATAAACAAAGAGTAATCATTTTTACTTTGAACAAACCCATTTTCAAGTAGAGATGAAGTAAATTTCTCATTCCATTTTCTTGGGGCTTGTTTTAAACCATATAAAGACTTGACCAACTTACACACTCCCGTATCATTTTCCAGGTAGACTCATATAAACATCCTCAGACAACTCACCATACGGAAAAGCATTATTCATATCTACTTGATACAAACTTCATCCATTTGTTACTGCAATACTAATCATACACCTAACTGTCACCAGCCTAACCACCGGTGCAAACGTTCTCATCAAAATCAACTCCATCTATTTTATTAATACCTTTAGCTACTAACTTTTCTTTATACCTATCAACTTCACCCGTAGACTTGTATTTTATTTATAGACCCATTTACAACCAATTGGGGATTCTATTAGGAGGTAACTTAGTAAGAACCCATGTTCCATTTCTATTTAATGTCTCCATTTTTTAGTACATAGCATCAACCCGCAAAGGATCTTTACAAACTTCAAAATATGAAGTGGGTTCAACAATCTTATTCAAACTTGAAACAAAACAGAAATCTTCTGAAGATAAATTCGAGTAGTTAACAACCTTCTCAACTCCATATTTCACTTTTCCTTCTACCACAAAATCATCAAATTTCTTCGGCATTCTGCTAGACCTAGTTGATTTTCTAAAACATATTAATCTAACAAGTTAACATTAAACAAGTCATCATTTTGAATTTGATCCTTTTGAACATTTTCAAAAGTACCCTTAGGAGAGATGTTATCAACATTTACAAATGTTGCTGTAAATAACTCAGTTTCAGCAGCATCTTGAAAACTACCATAAATATGAATGTCACTACCCTCATTTAAAATAGGACCTCTCCCCACATCAGCGGGTCTTAAAGGGTTAAGATTGCTTATATCATACTCATATTTATCAAAAAAATTCAGCTGATTTAAACCACTTTCATTAACTGTTGGTCCCTTGGTGAGAATAACAACAAGCAACAGTGTGTAGAAGGGGGGTTGAATACACTTTCTGCGGAAATTGAACAAATCAAATAAAAGTGTTACACACAGTAAATCAAACCACAATCAGTCGAATGCTTTTATTAATATGAAGATGAATACAATGCTTTGAATAAGAAGATGATTACAGTAATTATCTAGTAAGCAACTCTTGATATATAATCACCTAATATAAATCTCTCAATCTCTCAAACTTAGCTATCTATAATCAACTTATGATTATAGATACTGACGACTCTCTAAACAGGATTTTTCACAGATTGAATCAACTAATGATTACTTACCAATATCACAACTAATGTGACAATTCGAACACACGAATGATCTGGCAATCTGTGAGTTTCTTGATCACGTTGAACTGACAAACAATGATTCAAGAATCGTAACACATACGGTGAGGTGAGGTATTTGGCTCTGCAACACTTAGTTGTTTTCGTTTGTAAGCCGTAGTCGTAGTTGTACCTCTAAACTTATCAGGAGATAAGTATTTATAATCCTGTTGCTACGGTTCCTAACAAACTGGACTAATCCTAATTTGCTAACTAACTATCGGATAACTCGGAATCTTGAATCTTGAATCTTCTTATCTTGAGTCTTCAATCTTCAATCTTGATTCTGGAGTCTTCTTATCCGCGCCGTAGATATAGAGAGATAAAGATGAATTTAAAACATATTTAAATTATCTTTAAACTGACTTCTTACTTCGGACTGAGTTGCTCAGCTTGAAACTCATCAAGCTGAGTTCTTCGAGAACAAACCCGAATTCAAACATGAACTAACATGTATAATTATTAACTCATCCTTAGAAGTCCAAAGAGTTAAATAAAACATATTTATTAACTCTGTCGAGCTGACTCTGCTTCTGAGCTGAGTCACTCAGCTTGAAACACATCAAGCTGAATACTCGATATATACCTTATGTGACATACACAGATTATCAAACACATTAATAATTTAACTAAGGTATAATATAAACTAGTCAAACATATGCTCAGTTTATATTCAGCTTATACTCAGTCTGAATCACTATAAGTGTTCAGTCTGACTAAGCTTCATAATTCTGTTTAAGTTATATGTAGAACTCATCTTACAAACTTAACTTTGTCTCATCAAATCTTAACTGATGAAATCATTTTCCTAACAAACTCCCCCTATTTGATGATGACAAAACTATCAAACAGTTCTTAAGTTTGTTTAACATAATTATATTTTAAATCTCAAACTTATTAAGATTTTATTATTTGAACTGATCAAATATTTATTGAACATATCAATATTAATTGAACTTATCAATTTAAATTGGAACACACCAACTTTTAGTTGAACACACCAACTAATTACATAAATGAATAAGAACTTATCTGTTATTCATTTTTGCTGAACTTATCAGACTTATTAATAGGAACACATCACAACACAGTTGAACATATCAAACTTTATATTTGTATTAATAGAACTGATCATAATACAAAAGTTGTTGATCACTTAGATCATGCACACATAGTGCTTACAAAATATTAGAACTAATCTAATATTTACAATAGAACTAATCTATTCTGGATACAGCTCTTCAAACTCTTTAATCTCTTTATTTATTTCTTCAAGGATTTCTTGCAGATTAGGTATATGTTGAAGCTGATCCTTTTGTGATCTGATTGCTCTGTTGATTATGTATCTGAACCTTGCAGTCTGTTCAGTCTTTTCTACAATTTGTCTCAGAGCAAACACCTAAGATACCCCACAAGTGTAAATATTAGCATCAACCTGGAAGCATTTTTCACCATTTCTGTCCAAGTACATAAACCATTTCTGAGGCTTTTTAACATATGTATTCTCTTGAAACTCCATGCCTTCAGGAAGAGCAAGACTGTACATATCTAGTTTTGCTAGTCCAGCTGGCTTTGATTGCTTCTTCTTTCCAACTTTATGAAAAGAAGTTAGTAAGGTAGCTATCTCAGACCTGGGTATTACTTGCATCGCATCAGCCCTAGCAAGTAAAAGAAGTTTTAACACTTTGGAGAGGATCTTGAGTCAAAATACTACTTACGGGCTGATAAGTCATCTAACCTGATTAAAAATTGCATCACTTTAATTAATTGATTATATTGTGAAAAACTTTTTGCAGCTTGACACACACAAGTAGACAATTTAACTAAGACATCAAACTATCTTTATAACGAATTAAGCATATGATAATATTCTGAGTTCACCATTTTGAGTCAAAAAATTAAGTTTATAATGTAGATTAAATGTGACAGAACCATCCACCTTGTCATAAGTCTCTTTAAGTCATTGTCTTACAACAAAAGCAAAGTTTGAATATTTTTTGACCTAGATATAAGTCTTCAGTTACAGAATTCAATATCCAAGTTAAGAGTTACATCTATCCTATTGTTTGGAAAGAACTTTATCAGTTTTTAAACATGTCCCATCTACAAAACCTATTTTATTTTTAGTTTCAAAAGCCAATTCCATAGCACATGTGCATACTTTATAATTTTCCGTTCCTTTTAGTTTAAGTTTTACTAGATTCATATTAATTGTATCACTAGCATGGAGATACAAAGGATCCCCAAAATCTAACATACTAATCTGTGTTTCAAATATATTTTCTGTCTCAGGTTCAGCATATTTACAAACAAACAACACATAAAATAACAAAATATAAAGAATCAACAATCACAAAAACAAACTATCAACAACACCACACAATACCTGAATATAATATCGGCTTAGACTACAATTAAGGAACAAGAAGAAATACTTACAGTGAGTTTTTGAAGATATAAAGGCAAACCTGAATATCACCTTTGCTATACCAGTATCACATAGTTCAACAGCGGAAGCACACCAAAGTTTCAAATCAGAAAACCATTGTCTCAACATAGTAAAAACCTTAGATCTGTGAACAGATATGAATCTCGACTATCTTGAACCAAACTCGTCCTTAAATCTAAAAAAAACCAACATCACCTAAGTTGTACATCTGAAAAAACCGTAGCCCCGAAGAAGACAAGATCATGATCCGAGCAAGGATCAAACATAACCTTGCTCTGATACCATGTGAAAAACTCAAATCAATTTTGTCTCTTGCTCAAGAAAAATTCCTTCAATTTACAACACAACACTCTAATTCAGTTACTCAATTATTTACACGAGATGTACATCAATTATTCACAGAAAAATGACACCAAGAACGATCAAGAAGATGACATTAAACTACCCCTTCTGAAAGTCTGCAGAACACTATACCTCTTTCACCTTTTTAGAATAACAACTTTGAAATTCAACCGCTCATGAATAGTATCTTCCACACTTTAGACACACATTCTATTAGCTTTACTTTATGCACCTCCAGCTAATTTCCTTTAGCTACAGTTTCTACCCTCAATACAAGGCTGCAAGAAAAAAACAAACTCAATAAATAATTAATTCCCATAATGTACTATTTCATGTATAGATTGACATCTCAACAGTTCTCAAGCTCGAGTAATGAATTAAATACTTGGCTTGTCAAACTCACAAGCCTTTATTGAGTTTGTACACTAATTTACATTTCTACCACTTTTTTTATATATTTACATAATTATAATAGACTCTACTCAATACGAGTTAAACTGAGCTCAAAGTATGGAGTTGAGTAATACTAAACTAGTGAATATTATCATTTGGCTTACATATTTTAGCAATCGAGTCAGGCAGAGCTCCATAGTATTTGTTACGTATTGTGAAAACCCGTTAAGGGTGTATTGCATTCATCATCAAATATATATAATACACAGTATTTACACAAAGGGCCCTACACTATACATTAATAACAATTATGATTAATTATTTAACACACCCCCGCAGTCGGAGCTGGAGGAGGGCGAATACTCAGACTGGATCTGAAATCTAAGAACAGCTGTGTAGGTAAACCTTTAGTAAATATATTTGCAAACTGATGAGACGATGGCACATGCAACACACGCACTTGCCCCAAAGCAACACGTTCTCTAACAAAGTGTAAGTCAATTTCCACATGTTTGGTACGCTGGTGCTGTACAGGGTTATTGGCTAAATACATGGCACTCACATTATCACAAAAAACAACCGTGGCACGGGAAAGAGGGAGACGCAACTCGATCAGAAGATTGCAAAGCCAGGTAAACTCGGAAACTGCATTAGCAATGCCACGATATTCAGCTTCAGCACTGGAGCGGGAAACAACGTGTTGTCACTTGGACGACCAAGATACAAGATTGTCACCCAGAAAAATGCAAAACCCAGAGGTGGACCGGCGCGTTTCAAGACAGCCAGCCAATCAGCATCAGTGTAGGACACCAAACGATCAATAGACGAGGGACGGAGAAAAAGACCATCGGAAAGAGTACCCTTTAAGTATCACATAATACGTTTAAGGGCATTCAGATGCGGTTCGCGCGGATCATGAATAAAGAGACAGATTTGCTGAACATCATAAGAGATGTCCGGACGAGTAAACGTGAGGTACTGCAGAGCACCAGCAAGACTCCGATAAAGGGTCGGATCAGATACTGGTGCACCAGAAAAGGTAGTTTGGACTTTGTCTCCGCCGGTGTGGAACAAGGATTTCAAGTATCCATTCCAGCACGAGAGATGATATCCTGGGCAAAAACTGATTGAGACAGAAAAAGGCCCGAGGACGAGCGAGTGGCAGCTACCCCTAGAAAAAAGGAGAGAGCACCAAGGTCAGTCATTTTAAACTCAGAGGAGAGTCGAGAAATGACACGCATGACCAAAGCAGGGGAGGAGGCCGTCAAAATGATGTCGTCGACATATAACAATAAGTATATAGTGTCACGACCATGGTGATAGACAAAAAGAGAGTTATCCGATTTGCTAGAAGAGAAACCAAGTGAGGTGATGAAGACAACAAATCGCTGAAACCAAGCACACGGGGCTTGCTTAAGCTCATAAAGAGCTTTGCGTAGCCGTCATACATGATTCGGATAGGAAGGATGAACATAACCGGGAGGTTGTTTCATGTAGACCTCCTCAGACAAATCACCATTTAAAAATGCATTTTTGACGTCCAACTGATGGATGGGCCAGTTCAAAGAGATAGAAATACTAAGAACGGTCCGAATAGTAGCCGGTTTCACAACCGAACTGATAGTTTCGTCATAGTCAAGGCCAAGTTGCTGAGAAAAGCCCTGGGCAACCAACCGACCTTTGTAACGGTCAAGACGGTCCTGACTATCAAACTTGTGACGATATAACCACCTACAACCAACAATGTTAACGTTAGCTGGAGGTGGAACCAGATCCCATGTGTGATTAGAAAGCAAGGCGGACATTTCAGAATCCATGGCTGCCTTCCAGTTCGGATCACAGACTGCCTAAGTAGTCGTTTTCGGGATCGGAGAGAGAGAGTCGACCGCTGAGAGATTGAGAATCTGACGAGGTTTGAGATTCCCAGTACGCGATCTAGTGGTCATGAGATGAGTAGAGGAAGCAGCAGGCGGAGCTGAGGGAGACGAAGCACCAGCAGTGGCGCCGGGAGAGGCAGTGTCTGGTGCAGAAGTGATGTCAGGTGAGTCCGCAGCTGCAGCGAATGGTCGTGACCATCGCGAGAAGGAGTGGCAGCTGTCGAGATATCCAGGTCACGAGTAGGCTCAGGATGAGTAGCAGGAGACGATGCAGAAGGATCGTCAGACAGCAAGGTAGGAGAGGTATTGTCATCAAAGAAGGCATCATATTCGGAACTAGATGGAGGAACATTAAACGAAGCATAGGGGAAATGTTCTTCATCAAAAACCACATGTCGAGAGACGATGATGTGATGTGAGACAAGATCATAGCATCGATGGCCCCGATGAGAAGACGACGGAACCAGATACACACAGGCGGTCGAGCGAGGGGAGAGCTTGTGAGGCGTTGTAGAAGAGAGATTAGGGTAACAGAGGCATCCAAAAACACGCAAATGCGTGAACGTAGGGAAGATGTCGTACAAGATTTCACAAGGGGATTTAAAAGCTAGGGTGGTTGTGGGAAGAATATTGAGAATGTGAACTGACATGTTAAGAGCTTCAACCCAGAATTTGGGAGGAAGAGAGGCCTGAAACAAGAGGGTGCGAATGACATTGTTAATGGTGCGAATCACACGCTCAGCCTTACTGTTCTGCTGCGACGTGTACGGACAAGAAAAGCGAATTTTAATGCCATGTTGTTGAAAAAGATCAAGCAATTTAGTATTATTAAATTCACGTCCGTTATCACACTGAAACGACTGAATATCTGTTTTAAATTGATTAACAACGTAAGCACGAAAGGTACTAAAAACCTGAAACACATTAGATTTCACACGCAAAGGAAACACCCATAAGAAATGAGAGAAGTCGTCCAAAAATAATATATAATATTTAAAACCATTCAAACTGGTCACAGGTGATGTCCACAAATCAGAATGAACTAACTCAAAAACCCTGGAAGTCTTAGTAACGGAACTAGAAAAAGACAAACGACAATGTTTACCTAATTGACACACATGACACGTGGGTAACATTTTATTTGAACAAGAAATAAATTTACGAGACCGTAAAAAATTAAAAGTAGATACGCCAGGGTGACCAAGACGGCGATGCCACACATGAGGAGACACAGCAGCAAGGGCAGTGGTGGGAGACACGGACGACTGAGAAGACTGAAGAACGGGATAGAGATCACCAACGCTATCAGAACGATGAAGAAGACGGCCTGTATTAAGATCCTTTATGGAGAAACCAAAAGGATCAAATTCAACAGAAACCCAGTTATCAAGAGTGAACTTACGAACAGAAATCAGATTTTTTACCATTTGATAAGAAACAAGAACATTTTTAAGTGCTAGTTTGTTTTGTGAAAATGGAAGAAATGTATCGCCAATACATGATACCGGAAGTAAAGCACCATTACCAACCATGATTACTTTTGACTTGCCACAAGGTTTAAGAGAAAGTAAGTTACCTTGGTTGAATGACATGTGAGAGCTTGCACCGGTGTCCATATAGTAGTGGTTGTCCTGATTCTGTGTAGGTTGCTGGATCGACATCGAGTTGAAGAGCGTGGCTAGATCCGTGAACTGAGGTTGAGCTGCAGAAGCCTGAGGGGCTGTAGAAGGTGTAGCATATAGAGCAGTTGGCGGAGGGTATCCCCCATGGGAAGGCACAGGAGGCGCCGACAAGCGGTGGGATCCTCTGTGCTGAGTAGCCTGAGACTGCTGTTGATGCATGAAATTTTGCAGAAGATGAAGAAGCTGATTATTGAAGGTTGGTGGACCACCAGAATTACCTGCATAACCAGAATAACCAGTAATAGTAGCCAAAGAACTCCCCCCTCCTGAATTACCTTTAGATGCAACCCGTCCCATGTTTTTGTTTCCCCGGTTATTTTTATTTTTCTCTTTCCCATTATTATTAGTAGCAGAGGTGGAGTAAAGGGCAGAACTAGGGGAAGGTTGAGTGTCAACAGCAAGTTCGGGTTGGTCTTGATACGCGAATATCAGTCTTAAATTTTAACACTAATCTAACCTAATTGACTGACACACTAACGGGCAAGCGCACCCGATCGTATAGCAGTAAACAGGGCAAGACCAGGATCGTATCCTCAGGGAACAGGAATTGAAAGTACTATTAAGAAATAACTAATTAAACTAAATTACTGAAAATTAAATATGGGGCTTTTGAAAGGTAACAGCTAACTGCTGTCAAGGTATTGAGAGATTTGAATTAAAGCAGTAACTATGAAAATAATTTAACGAAGTAGTAATCAGATGACAAAGCTGTATTTACCAATGAATCACTCCCCCTAGGTTCAATTTGTATTAAGCACAGTTAATATGATAAGTTTCTAAGGGCGTTCGAACCAACAACCATCAGTCCTACTAATCCGATTATGACCTAATCGTTCCAAAACACACTTAACTCTCGTTGTATGGTGAATCAGACTCAAACTTTTATCTATGGTATTATTAAGTAATCTTAACCCTCATATCTCAGAAAAGTTATCTATCCTATTGCATGCAAACGTCATGTCTCAGATCAAGCAAACAATAATCAAGAAGAAAATACACATGCAAGTCATTATCTCAGAGCATGCACAAACTGTATCTAACAGATTACTCAATAAAGATTAAGATCAAAAACTCAAGGATTGTGATTAACCATAAACAAAACAAACCATAAAATATAAAATCTAAAGATTACATCTCAAACCTAGGGATTGTTCATCATGATAAATACATTAAAAGGTTTACCCCATAATCAAACTAAATATCAAACATGAATTAAAGAACAAATAATAATACGTAAACATTGCTCACGAATTATGAATGCTCAATAGTGGATGAAGAAATCGAAGCCTGATGTGATGCTCTCCTCCGCTCTGCCTTACGACTGATGCTTCTGAATTGTGTTATGCGGAAATTAAATTTTGTGATGAGATGATTTTTTCTAGCCGCCGCATGGAATATATATATACCTCACGGCTCTTTTTTTCTTTCCGAATCATGATCCCTGGCCTTTTTTGTGTGTGTATGATATGTGTATTGGGCTTGTGAGCCCATTCCAAATAAAATGGCAGCCATCGAGGAAACAAACATTCATCCACAATTTCTTGGCCATTATTTCTACTGTCCAGCTTCTTCGAGCCATTTGTTCCAGAATCAAGACCCAATCAAATTAAACAAATATGATATTAGTGTGGCCCCTTCTGTCTAGTTTATGTAGCTTTTTAAATCACCTCGTTTCGAGCTTGTACGAGTGAGATACGCCCAAAATATTGGAGATGTGTCAAAGTTGTCAATTTTTCTCTCTTTCTCTCTTCTTCATCTTTTCTCATCAAAGTCTCCTCTCAAGAACCCTAAAACAAATAATACACCAAATTAAGCCACAATTAACAAAATTAAATATAATAATGCAATCAAAGTATGAGATTTCGTATATAAATAAGATGTATATTTTAGACGATATCAAACACCCCACACTTAAACCTTGCTTGTCCTCAAGCAAACTATCTTTGAAAAACCATTGCACCAGGTAGACAAATGAAAAGCTCAATAAACAACTTCCGTGCACACGTCAAACAGTCAAAAGAATCATCAGAAAAGTCATTTAACTCGGCAACTACAAATTACATTTAGAACAATGCACATGTTTGTGTAAAAATCCTCTTTAACTTTTCATTATTCTAAATAATTTCTCACAACACTAAACAATCCTTCTAATTCAAAGCGTACTCATTCTTACATATTATTTTAGCATATTCCTCCAGAAAACTTTCGACCTCAAGGTTTATTGGTGATTCCAAAGTTTACTCGACAAATGTGCTGCTATTTTTTCCTTTTCATTTCCCTTTTTTTTTCATGCCTTTCTTTTTTTTTCTTTTTCGAATTAATAGATCAAACGTGACTTTCTAATGGATCCATGTAGCGGACTTTCGGCCAACATATCCAGACCAGTTGGCCTTAGTACGCTAGATTTGAAAATCCCTCGGGTCTACTTGTCCGAATCCAAAAGGCCACATAGTGTTTTTCACTATTAATATAGGCATTTAACTCTATTAAGCAACACATAAGTCTTATAAAACTAAGGAATCAATCTCAACCTATTTTTGTCAAGATTCAGCTATCTCATTATGAATTGTGGTATCTCAGGATACCGACACGCTGATTATAATTTTCTAAAGGTTCTATCATATTTATTATGCAAGACTTTTTGTACTCTCCAAATTATTCAAGATTGAAAGTGAGCTCAAAATTTTTACAATGATGAAAAGCCACAAACACTGACACATAGAATCTGAACATAATCTCGCCACCAAGCTAAATTCTTTTTCTTAACAACTCAATTAACAAGTAACGACGTGTCTAAAATTTAAAAAAAATTCTGGCGCAAATGGCATAAGTTAAACTATCGCAGCTTGAAGATAGTGCTCACAGGACAACAAGCAACTGGTTAAGCATTTAACCCCCACCCCACACTTAGAAATTTGCATTGTCCTCAATGCACTGAATAAAGCATAACACATGTGGAAACAAATAGGAGTTTAAAGAAACAATACTCCCTGGGGGTTGTCGGCGGCAGATCAACAGCTGGAACTCTTGCATCTTCACATCATCACAATCACCACCTGCAAGCAACACAAAAACAAAACAAGCACACAAAAAAACAAAGAAAACAAACCAAAAGGAAAAGAACAAACCGGGTTGCCTCCCGAAAAGCGCCTCGTTTATTTCTGAGTCCTGAGCTTGACTCGCCCCCGAGTTAGATTACTTGGGGTAGATTAGCATGACCTCCTCGAGGTCGGGTTCTTGGATCTGATTGTAGAGTTTTAGGCGATGTCCATTAACTCGGAATGGACCCCTTTCTGATTCAAGATCAACAAACCCCATTGGCGATGACTTAACGACTGTATAAGGACCAGTCCATCGCGATCGAAGCTTTCCAGGCGTGAACTTCAGACGAGAATTGAAAAGCAAAACTTTGTCACCTGGTTTAAACTCTTTGACGATTTTCAAACGCTTATCATGCAGCATCCTAGATCTCTCCTTGTACATCTGTGAGTTATCATAGGCTTGATACCTCAACTCATCCAGTTCATTCAGTTGGAGAAATCTATGCTTTCCTCCCTCTTCAGGGTCGAGATTGGCATTTTTCAATGCCCAAAATGCGCGATGTTCAATCTCGATAGGGAGGTGACAAGCTTTACCATAGACCATACGGTATGGAGTAGAACCAGTGGGCGTTTTGTAAGCTGTTCGAAATGCCCACAAGGCATCATCGAGCTTTTCGGACCATAATTTTGGGTTAAACCCTATGGTCCGCTCAAGAATGCGCTTCAACCCACGATTCGTATTTTCGACTTGTCCGCTCGTCTGCGGATGATATGGGGTCGAGAAACGGTGCGTGACACCATATCGTCTCAAGACTTTCTCCAACTGCTGATTACAGAAGTGAGAGCCTCGATCACTGATAAGCGCTTTCGGACACCCAAATCGCGAAAATAAGGATTTCAGAAAAGTGACAACTACTCGGGCGTCATTTGTAGGCAGAGCTTTTGCCTCAGCCCATTTCGATAGATAATCGACAGCCACGAGTATGTACTTGTTTTTGTGAGATGTAGGGAATGGACCCATGAAGTATATCCCCCAAACATCGAATATCTCACAAACCTGGATGCCAAATTGGGGCATTTCATCTCTTTTGGAGATGTTCCCAGCTCGCTGGCATGCATCACAGGTTTTGACCATGGCGAATGTATCTTTGAAAAGAGTTGGCCAATAGAAACCACAATCTAACACCTTTTTCGCGGTGTAGTTCGGGCCGAAGTGTCCTCCGGTAGGACCTTCGTGACATTCACGTAAAATTTGTTTGGCCTCAGTACCAAACACGCAACGGCGCAAGACATAGTCTGCACCTAACCTGAACAGATGGGGTGAGTACCAGTAGAAATGTTTGACATCAGTCAGAAATTTCCGCTTCTGCTGATGTGTCAACCCCTTTGGAATAAACCTCGCAGCTAGATAATTGGCTATGTCAGCATACCAAGGTTCTTCCTCTTGTTGAGACTCGATCATCTGTAAGAACTCGTCAGGAAAGGTATCATCGATGGCAGTCTCGTTAAGTTCTTCGAGATTTGGGTTCTCGAGTCGAGAAAGATGATCGGCGGCTAAGTTTTCTGCGCCTTTCTTGTCCCGGATCTCAATATCGAACTCTTGCAGGAGCAGAATCCAACGAATGAGTCTGGGTTTCGCATCTTGTTTGGCGAACAGATATTTTAGCGCAGAATGGTCGGTGTATACTATGGTCTTCGATAGGACTAAGTATGGGCGGAATTTGTCGAATGCAAATACCACCGCCAGGAGCTCTTTCTCAGTCGTGGTGTAGTGCTCCTGCGCATCAGTGAGAGTCCTACTCGCATAGTATATGGGCTGAAAATGATTTTTCTTTCTTTGGCCCAAAACCGCCCCGAGTGCATAATCACTCGCATCACACATGAGCTCAAATGGAAGTGACCAATCAGGTGGCACCATGATAGGGGCGTGTGTGAGCTCATGTTTCAGAAGATTGAAGGATTTCACACATTCTGGTGAGAAAACAAATGGTGTATCCTTCTCGAGTAGCTGGGTCATCGGCCGGGCGATCTTAGAAAAATCTTTAATGAAACGCCTATAGAAACCGGCGTGACCCAAGAAGCTACGAACAGCTTTAACATTCGTGGGTGGAGGGAGTCGTGAGATAACGTCGATTTTTGATTTGTCGACCTCTAACCCCACACTTGAGATTTTGTGTCCGAGAACAATGCCTTCTCGGACCATGAAGTGACATTTTTCCCAATTCAACACGAGGTGGGACTCCTCGCATCGAGCTAGGATACGATCAAGACTAGCAAGACAGGAATCAAAAGAACTGCCAAAGACAGAAAAATCATCCATAAAGACCTCCATGCAGTCCTCGATCATGTCATGAAAGATTGCCGTCATGCACCGCTGAAAGGTAGCGGGTGCGTTACACAGGCCGAACGGCATCCTCCTGTAAGCGAAAGTCCCAAAAGGGCAGGTGAAGGTGGTCTTCTCCTGATCCTTCGGGTCTATGGGTATCTGGAAATAACCAGAGAAACCATCAAGGAAACAATAGAACTCGTTCCCTGCCAGTCTCTCTAGCATTTGATCGATGAAAGGGAGCGGGAAATGATCTTTACGGGTAGCATCATTGAGTTTTCTATAGTCAATGCATACCCGCCATCCCGTGACCATACGAGTTGGAACGAGTTCGTTCCTTTCATTGAGTACCACGGTCGTACCTCCCTTCTTAGGGACTACTTGAACGGGGCTCACCCAAGGGCTGTTAGAAATGGGATAGATAAGCCCGGCGTCCAGTAGTTTTATCACCTCTTTCTTAACTACCTCCTTCATATTAGGGTTTAACCTCCTCTGCCTTTGCACACATGGCTTATAAGTATCCTCCATGAGAATTTTATGTGTACAATAGGAGGGGTTGATCCCCGGTATGTCAGTAGTTTTCCAGGCGATTGCCCCTTTGTGGGCTTTGAGAACACGGATCAGACTCTCCTTCTCACTCTCAGAAAGGGTCGAAGAAATGATGACAGGGAGAGAAGACTCTCCTTGCAGATAAGCATACTCGAGATGAGAAGGTAAAGGTTTGAGTTCAAGAGTAGGAGGTTCCTCGAGAGAGGTTTTGATCCGGATCTTCTCAGTTGGAGAGATTTTCTCGAATGCTCCATCAGTCGCTTGGGCATCTACGGCGTCAGCATGTAGGATTTCTTCGAGCTCTCGCATCATGGCATCGGGGTTAATGGCATCAGTACCATTACCCATCAAGGTTTCCTCAGAGATGTCAGCCATCAGAAAGTTTTCCATTTCAGCATTGAGGCAGTGATCGATAGTATCCACAAAGTAGCAGGAGTCATCAGCAGTGTGTGCATGTGACATGGCTTTGTCTATGGAAAAAGTGACCCTATCATCAGCTATGCCTAGATTGAGTTGTTTCTTGGAGACATGGACTATGGCATCTGCAGTATTCAGGAAGGGTCTCCCTAGAATCAAAGGCACATGACTATCCTCTTTCATCTCTAAGATGACAAAGTCAATAGGGAAGACAAATTTGTCCACCTTAACAGGGACATTTTCAGCTATACCTATAGGATATTTAAAGCTACGGTCAGCAAGCTGCAAGCACATCCTGGTCTGCTTAAGTTCTCCTAGGTCTAGTTTAGCATACAAAGAAGATGGCATTAGATTGATGCTAGCTCCTAAGTCTGCTAAAGCATTACAAACAGTATCAGAACCTAAAAAGCAAGGGATAGTGAAACTCCCTGGATCTCCTAGTTTAGGAGGCATGGCTGCGGTCTGCAAGATAGCTGAGCACTGCTCCCCCAGTGGTAATGTAGTCGCCTCTTCCAGCTTCTTCCGGTTAGACACCAAGTCCTTCAGAAATTTCCCATAATTGGGCATACCTGCAATCACATCAACAAGAGGCACGTTAATCCTAATCTGTTTAAGCAAATCAACAAACTTACCATACTGCTCCTTCATGCGCTCCTTTCGAAGACGGCCAGGAAAGGGTAGTGGCGGCTGGTACTCCCTCAAAGGAGGTTGTGTGGGCTTCTTCTTGATGTTGGACTCTGCTGCAACGGTCTCCGGTTCCTTTTGCTTTTCCACCGGCGGAGGCTCGATCTCGTCATCCGATGAATCATCCTGCACAGTAGGAGGAGAAAAATCATCAGTAGCATCGATGTTATTACCAACGGATTTACCTGAGCGAGTTGTGATCGCTTGAACGTGCTCGTTCCGCGGTTTATCAGCATTCGGGTTCTGTTGGGTATTGCTCGGCAGGGACCCACTTTGTCGACTCGCTACGATCTCCGCCAACCTCCCCAAGTTGCGCTCTACAGTCTGAATAGAAGCTTGTTGATTTCTCTGAATCTGCTCGTTCATGCTCTGGTTCTGCTGAACGGTATTTTTCAAAGCTTCCACCGACTGAGTGGTTGTGATCATGAAGCTCTTTAGGAGGTCCTCCATGCTGGGACTCGACCCTCCTTGCGACTGAGCTGGTTGAAGATGAGGTTGAGGGTGAGGTTGGGGTCGAGGGGGAAGTGCATTATACCCCGGTGGAGGGTTTTGTCTTTGGAAGTTACCTCTGTTCCCATGCCAGTTTGATCCACCTCCCTCGTAGTTACCTCCGGATCTCTGATTAAGGTAGTTGACATCCTCAGGTTGATTCATTGGGCGATCCTCACAGTCTTTCGTGAGATGAGGACCCCCGCAAGTTGCACATCCTACCTGCATAGCGTGAATGGATTCGATCAATTTGTCAACCTTACGCTCCAGAGATTTCTGATTGTTTGCTAAGGATGCGACAGTGTCTCGGCTACCACCATCTTCTACTGCAGCAATCGTCCTTCGCGACGACTTCCTCTCAACATTCCATCCTTGCCTATGGATAGCGATATCCTCAAGCAGTGTGTATGCTTCTCTCGGGCTCTTGTATTGGAAGATTCCACCACAAGCCGAATCGATTTTCTCTCTGATGTCGTCATCCATTCCTCGGTAGAATGTCTGCACTTGATCACTTTTATTAAGCCCGTGATTTGGACACTCTCGTAGCATTTTCTTGAAACGGGCCCAAGCATCATTAAAAGATTCTCCAGACTTCTGAGAGAAGTTGAGAATATCGGCTTTCATCCTTTCCTCTTTAGCTGGAGGAAAGAAGTGATTGATGAAGAGATTTTTCATGCCATCCCAGGTTGTAACGGAACCTGGTGCTAAAGATTCAAGCCACTCTTGAGCTTCCCCAATCAGGGTGAACGGAAAGACTCTCAGGCGAACAGCATCAGAGGTAGCTCCTCTGATTTTGAATAACTCACAGATGGCGAGGAAAGACTGGATATGGCGGTTCGGGTCATGCTTAATCCTCCCATCAAAGTTCAGTTCTCGAGCCATACTAACAAATTGTCCTTTGATCTCAAATCCGGGGTCAGTGATCTCAGGCACACGAATGGCAGGCTCTGGTGCGGGCGGTGCAGTCTCTCGGGCGGACCACATCGGTGTATCATCTTCGTTGGCCATTGGCGACGTTTGCTCCTCGTACTCCTCCTCTGAACTGGGTGTTTGACGGTTCTCCTCCGTGGTTGCAGATTTGAGCGCACGCAAACGACGATGAAATTCTCGCTCGGGTTCTTTAAATGGGATTTTCAAGAATAGCGAGGAACTACGGGTCATATACTAGCACGACCAAAAGTGGAAAGAAGAAGAAACACCTAAGAACTAGATCTAAACTAAAAGAAATAAAAGAACTACGGAACTAAAAAGCAATAAAGGAAAGGAAAGGAATTTAAACTAAGAAAGCAGTAACTTACCCGAGGTAAACCTCGAATAAGGATCGAATAACTAGTAATTTCTAAATAGCACAATCGGTCACCGTTCCCCGGCAACGGCGCCAAAAACTTGATACGCGAATATCAGTCTTAAATTTTAACACTAATCTAACCTAATTGACTGACACACTAACGGGCAAGCGCACCCGATCGTATAGCAGTAAACAGGGCAAGACCAGGATCGTATCCTCAGGGAACAGGAATTGAAAGTACTATTAAGAAATAACTAATTAAACTAAATTACTGAAAATTAAATATGGGGCTTTTGAAAGGTAACAGCTAACTGCTGTCAAGGTATTGAGAGATTTGAATTAAAGCAGTAACTATGAAAATAATTTAACGAAGTAGTAATCAGATGACAAAGCTGTATTTACCAATGAATCACTCCCCCTAGGTTCAATTTGTATTAAGCACAGTTAATATGATAAGTTTCTAAGGGCGTTCGAACCAACAACCATCAGTCCTACTAATCCGATTATGACCTAATCGTTCCAAAACACACTTAACTCTCGTTGTATGGTGAATCAGACTCAAACTTTTATCTATGGTATTATTAAGTAATCTTAACCCTCATATCTCAGAAAAGTTATCTATCCTATTGCATGCAAACGTCATGTCTCAGATCAAGCAAACAATAATCAAGAAGAAAATACACATGCAAGTCATTATCTCAGAGCATGCACAAACTGTATCTAACAGATTACTCAATAAAGATTAAGATCAAAAACTCAAGGATTGTGATTAACCATAAACAAAACAAACCATAAAATATAAAATCTAAAGATTACATCTCAAACCTAGGGATTGTTCATCATGATAAATACATTAAAAGGTTTACCCCATAATCAAACTAAATATCAAACATGAATTAAAGAACAAATAATAATACGTAAACATTGCTCACGAATTATGAATGCTCAATAGTGGATGAAGAAATCGAAGCCTGATGTGATGCTCTCCTCCGCTCTGCCTTACGACTGATGCTTCTGAATTGTGTTATGCGGAAATTAAATTTTGTGATGAGATGATTTTTTCTAGCCGCCGCATGGAATATATATATACCTCACGGCTCTTTTTTTCTTTCCGAATCATGATCCCTGGCCTTTTTTGTGTGTGTATGATATGTGTATTGGGCTTGTGAGCCCATTCCAAATAAAATGGCAGCCATCGAGGAAACAAACATTCATCCACAATTTCTTGGCCATTATTTCTACTATCCAGCTTCTTCGAGCCATTTGTTCCAGAATCAAGACCCAATCAAATTAAACAAATATGATATTAGTGTGGCCCCTTCTGTCTAGTTTATGTAGCTTTTTAAATCACCTCGTTTCGAGCTTGTACGAGTGAGATACGCCCAAAATATTGGAGATGTGTCAAAGTTGTCAATTTTTCTCTCTTTCTCTCTTCTTCATCTTTTCTCATCAAAGTCTCCTCTCAAGAACCCTAAAACAAATAATACACCAAATTAAGCCACAATTAACAAAATTAAATATAATAATGCAATCAAAGTATGAGATTTCGTATATAAATAAGATGTATATTTTAGACGATATCAGGTCTGCACGTGACTCATGTAAGAGTAACATGTTTTTGGCCTCAAGAAAGGAGGGAAAAGGTTTGGCGTGAGTGATAACATCAACCAAGCTTTGGTACGAAGGTGGTAAATTCTGTAAGATTTGTAAAACAAGATTCTGATCAGTGATCTTAGTATCAACATCAACCAAATAATCAGCAATATCTTTTAAGATATGACAATAATCAGTAATTGACAGAGCACCTTTTTTGATGTTCCGAAAGATGGTTTGAAGTTGAAGACTACGGGACAACTTGTTATTTAGGAAATGAGCATCAAGGGCTTCCCACAAATCTTTCGCAGTACAATTATCTTTAGTGATTATATTAAGCAGAGTTGGTTCACAGGTTGAGTAAAACCAAGATTTAATACGAGAGTCGATGGCTTCCCAATCCTCATCATCATCACTTTTAGGTTTAGATTTTCCAGTGATGTGACCCATAACCTTTGCACCTTTACACATATCAGTAAAAATACGACGCCATAGTTTATAACGAGACCCGTCAGTTGTGAGTTTGAATCTGAACTGAGGGTAAACATTACCAATAGCAAACACAAGTTGGGAAGTCGTGGGAGTGGGTGGTGGGTTAGGATCATTGGCGGCCATGACTAATAATAACGGTACTTACGAAAAATAAAGATAACAAGAAAAAGAAAACAGGAACGTGCTTACCCAAAAATAATCCCGAAGGAGAGTGGCTACGAGACCGGATAAAAACAGCAATGATAGCCGGAAAAACAGAAGCAGCAGCAGTGGAAACCAGCAACAACAATTAAATATTATTCTGAAGAAGTAAATTTTCGCATAGGGGATGGTGGAGTACAGCCCAAAAAAAAAAAACAAAATAACCAAGAATCTTGAATATCTCTTGGGTGTGGTGTTGACTGACACAAGTAAAGACTTATATCATCAAGTCTGCGTAGCTTTAAATAAAAAGCTTATGAAAAGCTTATACCACCAACCAATGCCAATCACAAAAGAGGATTATACCACCATCCAATGCAAACCCCAAAAACAACCAAAAGAACAGCAGCAAACCACGGCTAGGTTTCCGATGAACAGTCCAGCGGCGGCAGCAAGGGTTCGGTGAACAGGAGTGCAGCGATGGTGCAAGGCAGCGGCAGAAACCACAGCAAGGGCTGCGCTAGGGTTTCGGCGTCCGCAGGCGGCTGCGGCGGCAGTGCAGGGCAGCGGCGAGCAGGGCTGCGGCGGCTGTGCAAGCAGCGAGAGCAGCAGCGACGCAGGAGGCGGCCCAAAGCAGATATCCGGCGGGAGTGGCAGCGGAAGAAAGGCGGCGACGGGAGGGCACCGATCTGAAAAAAACGTACGAGGTCGAGGTCAGATTAGGCTCGATACATATCGTGAAAACTCGTTAAGTACGTATTGCATTCATTATCAAATATATATAATACACGGTATTTACACAAAGGGCCCTACACTATACATTAATAACAATTATGATTAATTTTTTAACAGTATTTATTAGCTTATCAAGCCCGAACTTGAAAATAAAGGCTAGACCAAGCTAGCTCCAGTCATTCCGAGCTTCGAACTTTCTAATAAAATCGAACTAAAGTCTGATGATGTATTGACTCGACTTGACTCGATTATAGTAGAGAATTTCGTTTATATCATAATTCCGTTTAACTTACTTATAATTCTAATCTTTAATATATATTAAAAGAAAAGGGTTTCTCTCTCTTCCAAAAAAATCTCCATCAATCATAACTCTTGATTTAAAAAAAAAAATTAAAAAAATCGAGATGATGATGTAAAAAATGCCAAAAATCCTTAAGTCTTGGAAGGGGGGTATTGTGAAAATTCTAAGGGGGTTTTATAAAATATGTTAAGGGTTTTTATGAAAATGTGAGGGGGTTTTATAAAAATTGTATATTAATATAATTAATTATAGGTTGTTTATAAAATATGTTTAATAAATTATTATATAATTTGTTTAGAGAAATAATAATTATATATTTGCGACCGTCTCATTTTTATCTACGTTTTGGTATAAATTTTATTGTAATATGACACTTTTTTAAAGTAGTATATTTTTAATTGTTTGTTATCCATTAATAATAGTGGGTAGATTATTCATAAAACAATTTATATCTTTTTTATATTTATTCTATCTACGTATAATAGTCGATATAATAACTGATTCCTCGGTCTTTCGATAAAAAGTAATAATTTTTTTTAAGTTTTGTTTTATTTATGATAAATTTATATAAAAATAGTTAACATTTAAAACAAACAAAGGTGCATCAATCAATATAAAAAATTAAAGAATCATATATATAATCAACTATTAAAAATTAAACTATTAAAATAAAGGGTTAGTTACATCATCAACTCTTTCCCTAAAAAATCTCCACCAATCATAACCCTTGATTAAAAAAATTAAAGAAAATCAAAAATGTATTAGTTATTACGTCACATTCCATCAAATCTCTTAAGGGAAATTTTATATAACAAACTTCATGTGTTTGGATAAGATAACAATATATATTTGAATTAATCGTGGATAACATAATAATATATATATTTAAATTTGAATTGAATACATATTTCTAATTGACGTGTATTTAATTGGTTTAAAATTACTCCACTTTGTTAGGTAAGGAAGTTACTTTTAGAATTAGATTTAAAAAATTTTAAAATGTGATTTAAATGGAATAATAATTGATAGATTAAGTTTGAAAATATAAACAAAAAGGAAAAGAAGTAGACGATGAGATATACTTGGATAATATAACAACCATTTGAATATGAATTTAATTGAAAATTCAACCATTTGAACTATAACAAAATTCATCCCTTTTAATTGTTCCAATTATTAAGTAAATTTGTTAAGTTTAAAGGATAAAGAAATTATTTAAAAATTGTACGTTGTAATGGTGGGAAAATATTTTTTTAATTTTTAAAAAAAATAGATGATGATATAAATAGGTGATCTTTAATAATATGCCCTAAGTTTTAAAATAAAATTTTCAATGCTCAATTATGTTACTAAACAGGTAAGAAAGAAAAATTAGTAGATCATTTCGTAAGCTCCATTTTAATTCCACTATTCTAACACATCTCATTTGTCTGATTCATGAAAATTATGTGATTGAATTACCTAAAAGCTAGATGAAGAAACGAAAATTATATATGAGTTTGAATATTCATAATTTGTTCTTTTTTATCTCTAATTTCCTACTCTGCCTTAGTAAAATTCGTTGATTTTGTGTGCAATTTATTTAGTAAACGCGAGGTAGTGAGTTCACAAATCAACTGTAAAAGATATCTTCGATATCTTATGATATCAAAAAAGGAAAAAACAACATTCAGTAGATTAAAAAAAATCGTGAATTGGGGCAACAATTATAAAAGTATGAAAAATACCCAAGTTAGATATGCCATTAGCCCATTTCAAATTAAATAGCTTAGTTTGTGTGTGCGTTAAATTACTAATAAAACCATGAATGTTGTTTATAAAGAGTATCTACAGAAAGTATTATGATAATCTTATGTATATCAAACTTCTGTAATGTTTATCATTTCTTACGAGATTTTATATTCATATATATGTTTTCTAATTTTTTAACGTGTTAATATTTTTAAAACTATATAAATTTAAAATTGTCTTATATCATCCCCGTGTTGATACACGGGTCGCTTATAAACAACATCAACAATAATATTATAGTTATGGTTTTACAATATCGGGATAAAGCTCCATCACGAGAAACACATTAATATTATACTAAAACTTTTAGACGTGTAATGTAACTTTATATTTCTTAAAAAGAGTATTTATAAGAAGTACTAAAAAGACACGTTTTCACTCATGGACAGTTATATGTGACAGTTTCTTGAGTGAAGAGTAAAGAGAGGTTAAAAGTTTTAATTTGCGATAATTAAGAAAACCCTACTAATAAAACTATGAATGTTGTTTATACAGAGGTTTTTAAGAAAATTTAATGAAAATCTTATGTATGAATTTCAAAATTCTGTAATGATTATTCATTTCTTACGAGATTTTATATTCATATCTATGTTTTGTAATTATTTTTACTATACGTCTTAATACTTTTTAAAACTATATAAATTTTAAATTGACTTTATATCAGCCCGTGTTGATACACGGGTCGTTTAGCTAGTAAAAAAATATATAGCTACGGGTGATCAAGATTTGGATGGAACAAATATTTTCATTTAAAAACTCCGTTATACGTAATACATATAGCAATTATAATATTATATAGTAACAACAACAACAATATTAGAGCGATGAGACCGATCTTAATTGGAATTAGACAGACAATTCATTTTATTTTAAAAACCAGCAATTAAATATGCAAAATCATTCATACAGAAGAATGTTTTCATTCTCGTGAGTTATATAATGCTTCCAATTTTAGTATTATGTTAAACACAAATTAATTAATAAAGGATCTCCAAAGTGTTCGATCTCATCGATGTTTTTTATGTCCCAACCCTAGCTCAAGACTTGGTCCAGCAAAAACATTTGATGCCATGTGCCGTCCACACAATGTTTCTTGAATCTGTTCTATAAATAGGCATCAATATCTCACTTCAATTATATATACACAATAAAGTATATCTAGCAAGCTAGGAGCATTTTGATTTAGAGATTAAAGATGGCTACTAACAGATGGAGCATCGTAGTCTTCCTGGTAGCATTAATGGTAACAGTTCTAGCTACTTCAGTAGTTTCAGCCAAGGTGTTTACTGTTGGAGATGACAAAGGATGGACACTCAACTTCAATTATCAAGCATGGGCCAGCAGCAAGGAATTCGTTGTTGGCGATCAACTTGGTACGTTTAATTTCCTTATATTATGACCATGATCTTTCTTCTGAATTATTGTTTTTTGTAAGTTTGTGAGTTCCAACTCCAAACAAGTTGGTAATGAGGGGAAAAACTCGAAATCTTTATTAAGCATATTACAAAGTTACAGTTATTTGATATGGGACAATACTTAACACGTCTCCTCACATGTGACGTTCTTTACACCTAACACATGAGTTCTCATGGGTTATGTGCAGCGTGTGTGCACTACTAGAAAAACATGGAGTTTCCGAGGGCAGATTCCCTCGGAAATCCCTCGGAAATGTCCATTTTCCGAGGGATTTCCAAGGAAAATCTGTCTTAGTAAAAACCCTCCTCGGAAAACAGTTCGGAGGGATTTCCGAGGGAACTTTCCGACGTATTTCCGAGGACATACATTTCGAGGGAATTCCGTCGACACAAACTTTCCGAGGGATTTCCGAGATAACGATTTTCCAAGAGATTTCCGAGGGTAAATTTCCAAGGGATTTCCGAGGGATAGTTTCCGATAGTTTTCCGAGGACACTTTCCGATAGTTTTCCGAGGACTACTTTCCGATAGTTTTCCGAGGACAAGTTTCTAAGGGATTTCCAAGGACATTGATGCTCACAAATCTATTAAAAATCCTCACTAAATATCAAGCTTTCCAAATATATAAATTCTTTATTTTTTAGTAATACAAAAGATTTCCATTCAATATAAAAATAAATCATTTATACACAAATTCAACACCATCATATTTAATTTGGTAAAGTTAGATAAACAACAATAAGGAAGCAGATAAAATATCAAAAATAAGATCCGTATGTGCTCCTACATGGATTAAAAAGGGTCTCGAGGTTGAAATTGTTCGGTCATAACCGAAGTCAAGGTTGTCCCTTGTATTTGCAATGCTTTCGTTGTTGTTTCGTAGACAACCATTGTGCTTCTATAACTTGCTTTAATGTTTGTTCACTTTCTTGCAATGTTGATACGTCTCTTTCACTCTTTCTATCTACAATTAGTAAACACATATAGATACATAAAATTATTACCTAAATATGACTAAATAATACATAATAAAAAACAACCAATATTAAATAATATTAGTATCTTATTACATGTAATGTATATCCAATATACTACCCCCTATATGACCACTTCATACCAATATGAACTAGTGTAATACCCTAACAGGTGCCGTAATGCATTTTTTAAAGTCAGGGATATGTATCTACCAAGTTCTAATCAATGCTCACGATATGAGTAAAACGGAAACCTAAAATTCCATATGGTTCACGATAACCGTAACATAGTAACAAAACTAAATTAGCAATTACATTGAGACCGAAGTTTAATATGAAAGAGAACCCAAGTATAATTTAGACTTAACCATAGTTATAAAAGCAAGTGAAAACGACAAAAAATGTCAATAATTATGAAATTATTAACACAATAATCAAACCATATATAAATGCTAATTTCACTTTATTTTGCAATCTGACAAAACATATTAGGTTTTAATAGTAAGTAACATAAACTTGTAAGAAAATTAAATACATGACATACATAATTATTATTACAGCACAGTATAATTTATTTAGTTTCATTATGATAAAATAGCACTAGAACAATTCATAGACAATATTACTCGTACAATTAATTTATAGTTAGTCCATACCTAATATATCCCATTAAAACTCATGAAAAAATAAACTAAGTTCAAACATCTATAACACATGTATAAGACTTTCATTATGTATTGAATCAAAACTTCATCAACAAGAAACATATATCAAACCAACAAACATATATCAAACCAACAAGAAACATATCTCATCAGCAGGAATTTACCTCAATATTTTAACAGCTTAGATTTTAACAAGAAATTTACCTCAAGATTTCAGCAACTCGTAATTTTAACAACTTGGATTTTAGATTAGTGGCAGTCGGTGGTGTTAGGTGGCAGCGAAAGAGCTAACGGTCGCGAAGAGGTATATGACGGAGGCACGGAGGCGGTTGCTCGGCGGTGGTTATATGGCGGCAGACTTTGGAAGATGATGGTGTAGGCGGTTTTAAGCTGGTGGCTTCATGATGGGTCTCGACAGTTGATGGACCTCAACGGTGGTGGTGGTAGGAAGGGACGATGGTGGAATGGCGGCAATGGAGAAGGGCGGCGGTGGCTCGGCGGTGAGACAGAGGTGGTGTTCGTTTATGGGTACTCCGGCAATGGTGGAGGTGCTTTTGTGGTGAAAGAAGAGAGAAGGCAGATGAGACTATGGTGGCTTTGTTGGAAGAGGGGAGAGCAATAGAACTATAGAAGATTAAGGTTTATGAAAAGGATTAGGGTTTGAGAGTGTTTACATATGGGCTTTTAGGTTTTGAGTGAGTTGGGCCAAGAAAAGAAGGGTCCGACACCACCGGAACCTCTTTTTGTGTATTAATCTTGTAGACGAGTTTATTAGACTTTTGACATGATTCATGACTTATAAATGTAAAACTATATTCATACATCATGAGTTTTCAATATAAAGTTATTTCATAAAAAATAATAAGCATTAATTAAATATATAAATTTGAACATAATGTTATTATTTTTATGTTGAAAGTTTTAGTCATTTAATAAGCATTAATTAAATATACTAATAAGGATTAATATTAAAAATTACAATTTAGCCCTCGGAAAACCCTCGGAAATTTCCGAGGGCTTTCCAAAGACGGAAATCGTTTTTTTTAATATTTTACACTATTTATAAATGCAAAACATAAATAAGCACATGCATATTTCATAATAAGCATAGTTAAACAAATAAATCATAATAGGATACTAATATACTATACACATCATGATGACACATACAAATCACAAGCACGTTTATAAACACGTATTTGTTTACGAACATTCATTCATATAGGTACCTTACTATAAATATTATAATTAATGCTTAATGATATATATAGATACATGTATTTGTATAAGTATACCTTCATGATTGATAATTGTGTTTTAAAGTGACAAATATATATAAATTACATTTTAGCCCTCGGAAAACCCTCGGAATAAGATACTAATATACTATATAAATCATAATAAGATACTAATATACTATATACATAATGATGACACATACAAATCACAAGTACGTTTATATACACGTATTTGTTTACGAATATTCATTCATATAGGTAACTTACTATAAATATTATAATTCATGCTTAATGATATATCTAGATACATGTATTTGTATAAGTATATATTTATATTTGATAATTTGTGTTTTAAAGTGAGAAATATATAAAAATTACGTTTTAGCCCTCGGAATACCCTCGGAAATTTTCGAGGGCTTTCCAATGACGGAAATCGTTTTTTTTATATTTTACACTATTTATAAATGCAAAACATAAATAAGCACATAAATATTTCATAATAAGCATAGTTAAACAAATAAATCATAATAGGATACTAATATACCATCATGATGACACATACAAATCACAGGCACGTTTATATACACGTATTTGTTTACTAACATTCATTCATATAGGTAACTTACTATAAATATTCTAATTCATGTTTAATGATATATCTAGATACATGTATTTGTATAAGTATACATTTATGTTTGATAATTTGTGTTTTAAAGTGAGAAATATATAAAAATTACATTTTAGCCCTCGGAATACCCTCGGAAATTTCCGAGGGCTTTCCAATGACGGAAATCGTTTTTTTTATATTTTACTCTATTTATAAATGCAAAACATAAATAAGCACATAAATATTTCATAATAAGCATAGTTAAACAAATAAATCATAATAGGATACTAATATACTATACACATCATGATGACACATACAAATCACAGACACGTTTATATACACGTATTTGTTTACTAACATTCATTCATATATGTACCTTACTATAAATATTATAATTAATGCTTAATGATATATCTAGATACATGTATTTGTATAAGTATACTTTTAATTTTGATAATTTGTGTTTTAAAGTGTCAAATATATAAAAATTACATTTTAGCACTCGGAAAACCCTCGGAAATTTCCGTAGGCTTTCCAAGGACGAAAATCGTTTTTTTTATATTTTACGCTATTTATAAATGCAAAACATAATTAAGCACATGCATATTTCATAATAAGCATAATTAAACAAATAAATCATAATAGGATACTAATATACTATATACATCATGATGACACATACAAATCACAAGCACGTTTATATACACGTATTTGTTTTCTAACATTCATCCATATAGGTAACTTACTATAAATATTCTAATTTATGCTTAATGATACATCTAGATACATGTATTTGTATAAGTATACCTTTATATTTGATAATTTATGTTTTAAAGTGAGAAATATATAAAAATTACATTTTAGCCCTCGGAAAACCCTCAAAAATTTCCGAGGGCTTTCCAAGGACGAAAATCGTTTTTTTTTTATATATTTTACACTATTTATAAATGGAAAACATAAATAAGCACATAAATATTTCATAATAATCATAGTTAAACAAATAAATCATAATAGGATACTATTATACTATGTACATCATGATGACACATACAAATCACAAGCACATTTATATATACGTATTTGTTTACGAACATTCATTCATATATGTACTTTATTATAAATATTATAATTCATACTTAATGATATATCTAGATACATGTATTTGTATAAGTATACATTTATGATTGATAATTGTGTTTTAAAGTGACAAATATATGTAAATTACATTTTAGCCCTCGGAAAACCCTCGGAAATTTCCGAGGGCTTTCCAAGGACGAAAATCGTTTTTTTATATTTTACACTATTTATAAACGCAAAACATAAATAAGCACATGCATAATTCATGTTAAGCATAATTAAACAAATAAATCATAATATGATACTAATATAATATACACATCATGATGACACACACAAATCACAAGCACGTTTATATACACGTTTCTATTTACTAACATTCATTCATATAGGTACTTTACTATAAATATTCTAATTTATGCTTAATGATACATCTAGATATATGTATTTGTATAAATATACCTTTATGTTTGATAATTTATGTTTTAAAGTGACAAATATATAAAAATTACATTTTAGCCATCGGAAAACTCTCGGAAATTTCCGAAGGCTTTCTATGGGTATTTTAGTTCTCGAAAATTTGTTCTCTCCCAAGTCTCTCGGAAATTTTGCGAGGAATTTCTAATTGCATTTTATCTCTCGGAAATCTCTCGCTATCTTTTTCGAGGGTGTATTTCCTCGGAATTATCTCGGAAATTTTGCGAGGAATTTTCAAGGGCGTGTTAGTTCTAGGAAATCTGTCGGAAATCTCTCGCTATGTTTTTCGAGTGTGTATTTCCTCGGATGTCTCTCGGAAAATTTCCGAGAAATTTCTGAGGCATTTCCAGCCCTCGGAAATTTATCGGAAAACTCTAGGTAACTTAACGCCCTCGGAAAGATGTAGGTATTTCCTCGGAAAGTTTACAAGGGAATTAACGCCCTCGGAAATTCCTCGGAAATCGCACTGTTTTCTAGTAGTGGTGTGACTGTTTGGCCAACCAGGGATGTATGTGGTTATGTACTATGTGAGTTTGTGTGGTCAAACCAATTGACAATAAGATAACCATGACACTTATTACAAACCCACACTTGTCCGATGTGATACAATACTTAAACATTTTTTATTTTTATGATGTATATCTGGCATGTTTTGTAAATGCAGTTTTTAGATATCCTGTTGGAAAACACAACGTCTTCAGAGTGAATGGAACAGTGTTCCAACAGTGCATGATTCCCCCTGTTAATGAAGCCCTAAACAGTGGGTATGATGTGATAACCCTAGCAACCCCAGGAAGAAAATGGTACATATGTGGAGTTGGAAAGCATTGTGAATCAGGTGGTATGAAGCTTGTCATCAATGTTCTTACTCAATCAACGCCTCCAGTTCCATCTGTTATGCCTCCGCTTCCATGGGTTATGCCTCCAATTTCATCTGTTATGCCTCCACTTCCATGGGTTATGCCTCCAGTTCCATCTGTTATGCCTCCGCTTCCATGGGTTATGCCTCCACTTCCATCTGTTATGCCTCCACTTCCATCTGTTATGCCTCCATTTCCATGGGTTATGCCTCCGGTTCCATCGGTTTCTCCTACTCCATCGTCAGGCAAGGTGATTGTCGTTGGGGACGACAAAGGTTGGACCCTCAACTTCGATTATCAAGCTTGGGCCACGGGAAAGCAATTTGTCGTCGGAGATAAACTTGGTTTGTTGATTTAATCATTATATTCTTCAAATTAACAAATTGGTAACTTGTAAATTAACGAAATGTTATATATTGATGCAGTTTTCAGGTACCCGGTAGGGAAACATAATGTATATAAAGTAAATGGAACTTCATTTCAAAAATGTACAATTCCAGCTGCCAATGAAGCTCTAACTAGCGGGTATGATGTGATCGATTTACAAACTCCGGGAAGGAAATGGTATATTTGTGGTGTCGGAAAACACTGCGAGATGGGATTGAAGTTATTCATCAATGTAGTTCCATATCCGGTACACGCACCTCCTCCATACTATGGACTAAGAAAACTCGCACCAACTAAATTCTAGGTTTCAAGTATTGCATTCTTTTCTCAAGGGGTCGATCCATATGGTCCATGGTCGTGGTGATCGCTTGTAATCTGGGAAGAAAATAATAAAACTTTTGTCTTTGTGTGTTTATTGTTTTTATTATCTATATCTATAGTCTATACTATTTTATCATACATTTAACGTTCTCTCTCTTAAAAAATTTAAGACTACTTAATTTTAAATAGTTAATATTTTTATACAAATAATACAAACCCTTAAAGCAATAACTCAATCAATTAGCTCCTTAATTAGCTCAATTAATTTGTTGTAATTACTTTTAACAACTCATCAACATGACACCAACAATTTCTTAATCTAAGTTAAGTTAAATCACTAACATTAACAAAATTTTCAAAACAAGAATATTTTTCTATCTAATTGTTAAACAATAATATATATTTTTTATATTTTATTGTTTTTTAAAAATTAGTAAAAGAGTTCATGGAAAAAAGGAGAAATAAAAAAATAAAAAAAATGACGAAAGGAACACAGATATGATTCATTAGTTCGACATGTTATCGAACATAAATTATAACCGCTGCTGCATTGCGCATGTACAATGCTAGTACTATACAATACATACAACACTCTCTCTCCTCTCTCCTATTCAAAACTCTTAAAATTCAACCAATAAAACATCTTCACCCTTCATTTTATCAAAATTAATCTTATCCACTTAATATTTAATCATTACACTCTCCTAATTTACTTTAATATTTTTATTTATCTAACATATAATCTTCTACTAACACATTCTATCACACAAACATAATTATTAAGGCTGGCAATTCTTGACACGACACGAAACACGACCCGAACCGGACATAAAAAAGTGACACGAACCCGAAATGGGTCAAAACCAGGTCGACACGAAGTTGACACGAAAATAAATGGGTCGGGTTAGGGTCAACCCGACAATCCGAAAGTGACCCGTATAAGGGTAAAACTAAAAATTCTAAACAAAATCAATACCTAAAATTAAAATTTAAAAATGTGATTGTGAATTCAAATGAGGGAGTGACATCTTAGACAATAAAATCCGATAAACAAAAGTATAAAACATTTAAAATCTAAAAACTTAAATAAGCAATAAAATATTTAAACTAAACAATATTACATCATTTTGATATTTGCTATTTTGATTATACTGTTTTGGACTTTTGCTAATTTGACGTTTGTTAACTTGGTAAGATTTAAACCTAAACAATATTATAGTGATGATGATTTAAATCAACCGATATTCCTTCCGAGAATACAACGGTAAAAAAGAAAAAAATACTTCTTTTTTTAATTGGATAATTTCCTTTAGGTTATTTTAGTTCATGGTTTTTGTTCACTAGTTAGTATTTTTGTATTAAAGCTATTAAATTGTATTGATATTCGATATTTTAGTAACTAGTTAGTATATAAAATTGGAAATAGACAAGGAATTCGAAATTTTATGACGAAAACCGTACTCAAAAACCGAATTTGAAAACCATAATAAAAAACCGTATTTGAAACCCATAATAGAAAATTGTACCCGAAACCCGTATTCGAAAACCGTATCCGAAAACCATAATCAAAGATCAAAAAAATACTAGTCAAATACTTTTGGCTGAAATGGGCCGACACGAAACACGACCCGAACCCGACACTAAAAAAAGTGACACGACCCGAACCTGACACGAAAATAAATGGGTCGAAGTCGGGTCAACACGAAACTGACACGAACCCAAATGACACGAACCCAATAACACGAACCCGACCAAAATTGCCAGCCTTAACAATTATTCACCATTTCACCCACATCAACATAATTTCAAAATCTTATTAACTTCTCTTTTCTTACTTCATAAATATAAATCTTTTTTCTTATTTTAATATTTCTTAGAATTTATTTTTAAAATTAATAAAATAGTTTATACAAATATTTGAAAGATTGAAAAAACGAACGTGTTGTTGAAAAGTTTTCATGACATTAGATTACGCGAATAACATATCATTATGTTATTGAAAACGATAAGTTGCAAAACATTAACAATTTATCGTTGCAGCATTATGCGTGTACGTTACTAGTTATGATTAATTAGATTACTTAATTAAAAGATTATATCAAGAGAATGTTTGAGATATTATCAAGAATTGTTAGTATAAAGATGAATGCATCCTTTATCTTGAGGAGCTTTGAGATATTTGTTTTTAGATATTATTCATTTTTAATATGTTTTTATTAATGGTCGTATAGTCATTTTAATCTATTAGTTTTGTTTTATCTCCGTTTAGATAAGATTAGAAACGATTTTATGTCACAAATACAGCTACTAATAAAAAATGTTTCAAAATTAATGTATTTTTTCTTTCATAAGTGTTGTATTTGGGGTTCAAATGTCAGGTTTAGCTAGAAACCGACTATTCAAAAGCCGATTACCCACTTATGACACAATATATTCCACCATTGTCGCCCTCATATACTGTAGGCTTTTAAGAAACCAAGATTCTAAAAATCGGTTTTTCACTATATCAGTACACATCACATCAACCTTAAATCTTTAATTAAACTTAATGTATGTCACTAGTGTAGTTGGATTTTTATGAGAAACCATTTTTTACAAATATCATACACTTATGTTTATCAGTGAAGTAGTTATCTTTTAATTAGATATATAATAATGTTTCAAAAATCAGATATTCATTCAATGTAAGTTGTTGGCAGTTTGTCGTAACTCTCTCCCTTTATAAATAATGTTGCATGCTATGATGAGAAGGAAAAAAAAACAAGCCAAGAGAGATTTATAGCAGAACAAAAAAACACTCTTTACTTTCATCCTTCTATTTCTTTGAAACTTATAACACAATGGGGAATGTTAGAGTTACTCCAGGTCCGGCCGACAGTGACTTGCTATTTTTAGCGAAGGAGCACAAAGCGTATAACCTCTCTCACAATAGGTCTAATGATAAGGCGTGACACATAACAAGAGCAAACAAAAAATTACGGCAAACTATCAAAAATCAAGTACCCAATCTCTGCGAGGGTGATGAGTTACATACGTGCAGCCGAGTTTGGAGATGTGTGAGTTACAAGTTAATTTATCACGGTCTTATAACCACACTCGTAGAGATGGTGTCCAAAAACCCATACATTTTATCTACCAATTGGATATGTGAGTGTAACCCTCCAAGACGTAGAAGTTATGTAGGGTTTACGAATTTATGGCGATGTAGTGATGGGAAAAGAACAGAAATGGTCATGGGAGAAGTCCAATGTGTGTGTTTGCAATTGCTCGATTTTTTAAAAAATTCTTCACATTTCAGAGGGGACAACTGAAATCGAAATATATGTGTGCGCTGTTGGAGACGGTATTACAAAATCACACAGGGTATCTTACTGTAGCCATGCCTTTTTCACTAATTGGCTTTCAGATGCTGCTTACTCAAGACATTGTGAATACCTCATCCAGTTTAAATATATACCTCATTCAATTTCCTTATAAATCTCATCAACGTCTAGTTTATATATATAACTCATTCCACAAAATCTTAATATAAATCCTAGTTACTCAAGATGGTTTTGAGTCGTCCATTCATTGTGAACCTGTATTTGAGTGGAAACCTGCAATATGAGAATGGGCAGGTGTAGTTTGATGACTCCACAAGGAGAAGTTCAGTTGTATTCACAAACATGCTTCATTATGAAGATTTTGTTGACTTGGTTTACAAGTATTATGGGGTTACCAAAGAAGATTATTGGTTGAGATTGTATTTATGTTTTGAATTCCAGGGAATCTCTTTATTTGAAATATTGGTGATGAGAGACTAGAAACATTAAACTACATTGTTGTTCTAATTATTAGGGTAATATTGTAGTGAATATGGAGCATATGGTGCCACCGCCCCACCATACCGGGTTTGTCGAGATTCTCTGAAATTTCATTGTAACAGAAGCTGCTACTGTCCATTTATATGTTCATGTAGAAAGTTCGATGCCGTATCAATGATTTGACATGACATGTGCATCAACATCTACTTCTCCTTTAGATTATTATACAAAACCACTAGTATCTGGTGGTCATGAGAAAGATGATGCATACCACAACGAATGGGAAGAGGAAGTGCTCGATGATGATGAAGACACATAAGTAGAGCAAGGTAGTTCACCTTCTTTGCATGACTTAGTCAATGGGATGGATATAATTCAAGCCTCGTTTTTATGAAGAAGAGAGAATGGATTTCTATGTACAGTTGTCAGATAAAATTTTGGTTGATATGAATTTCTCTAGCAAGAGCTAATGTATACCCTTAGGATTACGTGGGGCATGAAGACGCAAGATCAAGAACTTAAGAATACATGAACAAGTCAAAACTGTTGTATCCCACTTGCAGTATGCTGATGATATCGTATTTATCAGTGTCTGGTCTTATACAAGTCAAAACAAGAACTTAAGAAGACATGAACAAGTCAAAACTGTTGTATCCCACTTGCAGTATGCTGATGATATCGTATTTATCGGTGTCTGGTCTTATACAAACCTTTGCAACCTTATTCGAATTCTAAGATGTTTTCAACTATCATCGGGTCTTAAAATTAATTTAGACAAATGCTCCTTGTTGGGGATTGGTTCTAGCATCGAGAAATCCAGATTCCTAGCAAGTCTTATACATTGCAAAGCTGGTGCTTTTCCCTTCACGTATCTCGGTGTACCGGTGGGAGCATCAATGAATAGATGTGAGCACTGGGAACCTATTCTGAATAAATTCAGAAGAAAACTCTCAGTTTGGAAGGCCCGATCCCTTTCGTATGGCGGGAGACTCACCCTAATCAAATCTGTATTTGGAAGTCTTGGATCGTACTTTTTCTCTCTTTATAAATGCCTAAAGAAAGTTCTCAACAAGCTGGAAAGTCTAAGGAAGAGCTTTTTCTGGGTAGTAAGATCGGAGAAAGGAAGATTGCGTGGGTAAAATGGAGCATTGTTCTCGCAGCAAAGAGAAAAGGTGGTCTCGGTGTCGGCAGCCTACAAGCGTCTAATCTGTCTCTTTTAACCAAATGGATCTGGCGATTTTATAAAGAGGAAGACACACTATGGAAACAGGTAGTTCAATCAATTCATGGAGATCACGGTGGATTGGGAAATTTCCTTCCTAAGGCTTCGACAAATGGGGTTTGGAAGAATATTCTCAAGACTCATAAACACTTTGAAAAAGTTAATATTCCCCTATCTGCATGGTTTCAGCATGATCAATCTGGTTCATACAAATGGGCGATCGAAACTTCTGGCAACTTTACGGTGTCTTCTCTAAGGGCTGCCTTTGATGACTTCTCTTTGTCGGTTCCTTGTCTTTCACCGGTTGAGTGGAATAATTGGGTGCCCATAAAGGTAAACATTATGGTTTGGAGAACTTCACTAAATAGGCTGCCTTCTAAATTGAATTTGTTGAAAAGAGGTATTCGGATAAGTAATGTTCTATGTCCCTTTTGCAAGCTGGTAGACGAATCCGGTGAGCATATGTTTACTGATTGTTCTTTTGTAAAGGAAGTTTTGGTTGAAATTAGAAGATGGTGGGGATTGGGGGATGAGTTGTGCAATTTTCATCCATTGCATTGGGCTGCAAAAATGGACTTCTCTAGTGACAACAAGAAGGCTTTTTCCTGTGTGATGTTTACATTCTTTTGGGTTGTGTGGAAATGCAGAAACTCTCTAACGTTCTCGAAGGAGTCAGAATCAAGGATCAGTATGATCTTTTCGGAGGTTCAGGCGCTTTCTTACTTTTGGATTAAACAAAGATCAGGGGACATATCTTTCAAATACAAATGGGTGAATTGGTGTAATTTTCCTTTTCTTTGTTTTTGATTGTTCTGTTTTCTGTATTCAGCTAGCGCCTTGCTAGTTTTTAATAAAGCTTGCCGTTCAAAAAAAAAAAAACATGAACAAGTCAAAACCAAACAACTGTTTAGACTCCAGTAAGTATGGGAGAACATAGCATGATTATGCAGTGCAGCAAGAACGAACGTTGATTTGTTGAATTTGAATCCAATAGTTCAGATTCTGAGATTTAGGTACATTCTCGAATCAAGTAGGTGTATTGGTTTGGTTACTTAGTTTATGGGTTTTACTATCGTTTATCTCAACTAGTCCACGATAACGCAGGATTACAATTAGATTTGAGATTTTTAAAAAATTAAATTGAACTGCAAACTCTCATTTATCCAAATTTTATATCTTTCAAACTAAAATTGTGATAATCTCTTTTTTAATTAATACACTCAAGCGGCCTGCAATTATTCGAGTTAATGATTTATTGGTTCTAATAGTTTTTTTTAATTCTCTTTTTATCACTTGAAGTTTGGAACTTAGTGGCATGAAAATTAGGTAATTGTTTCTTATCATAAAGCATTTTCATTTGCATGGTTTTTTTATATTGATTGATTGATTTAAATCTTTTGTTTTCTTCACCGATTTCTTATAATAATTCTTTTTACTCTTGGAATATGGAATGTTGTTGCTGTGTTGCATATTAGAAGTTCTGAAGTTAGCTACCAAAATTTAGAATATTAACATTTAAGTTTGACACTTTTAAAATGTCCATTTCGTGACTTGCAACTTGTTCATTTTGTTTCAGCCGGTTTTTTGAATTGTTTTGCATGATTTTTTTGTAGCATCTTGGAAATTATCATTATACCTTTTAAATGTCATCAGATTCATGAATTTTCGTCAAGTATTAATGGAGAATTTCGTGATCAAAGTTTCGTTTTTTGTGTTATTTGGTTCGAAAACATGGCAAAAAAAAGAAGCGTATTTTGTTCGATTCTTGATCATTTTACATAATTTCTTTTACCTTTCAAAGGACACCAAATTCAGGAAAAACCATCCAAGTATAGGCCAATCTATTGCTAATTAAAGTCGATAATGGCCATTTTCAACACCCTTACGGACTTACAGTATTTTGATGAATAGTGGGTTTGAAGAAGACATCGCAGACCAAGTGATGCAATGCAGAAACTCTACAAAGCTACTCAATCATTTCTTAACAAATGATTGTTTCAACCTCATACCGATACTTAGCACATACACTATTGACATCTTATTTGGAGATTGTTAACATTGAAAATAGGAGGACAACAACTCTTATCCCGTACTTCTGCCATACACTACTCGAGTCTAGAGACTATTGCAAAATCATTCTTTTTCTAGGTTACTTTTGAAATCAAATGTCTGTCTTAATGGTAGACATGTAACATCTTGAACAATATCTTCATGATATTTACAGTTAGTGATAGATGGAGATCATACTAATGCTAACATCATACAAAGCTAAACATAGGTCATTCTGTTTATTTAAACCGACGTGTTAACATGTATAAAACTGCATGATGATCATAAAAATGTTGACCATCATGTGGGAGGATGAACTCTATCAAGTACGATTGTCTTTAAATTTTTGTCGGTTCTTACATTTTTTAGGGGAGACAAGATACTTAATTATTCCTTAAAAATAAGAGATAATATATGACTAAGCTTTATATACGAGAAGACATATAATGTTCAAATCAGTGTTAAAGATCAAGAGCTACTTTCGACGAGGACTAAAATTTTTATTTGAGGAAAAGTTCAAAAATACTGAAATAGCATACTCTTCCAAAGCAGAAAGTTATGTTCTAATGCTCAAGATCACTAATCACGTGCTCCCGTGAAAACAAAATAGATAATCATGGTTGCAACCTATGAAAAGCCCGGGGTTACTATATCAAATTTAATAACAAAAAGTTTATTAAAAAAGAATCATTGAAGATCTCTTTGAAGACTTAAAAAGACAAAAACGATCTGAGTTTTACTGATTGAAGGGTGAAAAAAATCTTTAAAAATATTCTAAAAAGAGAGATTGTTATGATGCTCAGATAGTTTTATTTTATTTTATTTTACTTAAGTGGAAATTGAACACAAAATGATGAGTATGTTAGATCTATTAAGTTGTGTTTAATGTATTCAAGTAAAATTTAGACGTTTAGTTTATATATGACATTAATCATACATTAGGGTATCTTGTGTAAATACCGTAGGGTATCTTAGTCGTATACTTTCTCTTACACATACATTCATATGTTCTAAATTCATTATATTATTGTGTGATTACATCATTAATTGTGACGGATACTTGATACTAAAGGTCCTACATATTGATTAATAATGCATGTAAACTGGTTAAACCAAAGGGCTTGTAGCCCAACAATGTCGGGTGTTGTGGAGTGGTGTCTTTTCCTCAGAAGGTTAAGAGTTCAAATTCCGTTATAAACAATGATGTAGATTTAGAGATATGTTTAATACTGGGACGTGTTCGTCGTTCAAAAAAATATAAAAAATTGAACAATATCGATCCATCTTTTTCTGTTAAAACAAATTTGCTAACATGCAAGTCTTTCTCTAATAAAAATTTAGAATTCATAAATTTTGTCAAATCCATTCAACAAATTACAATAAATATTTATTTCAACATCATGATCTTATATATTTACATACATATTTGTATCCAATCACTACATACATAAAACTAATAACACATACAGAAGCAGTAAACAATGATATATGAACGATACATTAAAACATTTATATAGAGATTACATGCCACAAAAACTTCACAAACATCATGTTGTTGTTGATATTAACAACACAAGCGATCGGAAGAACTCGATAAACTTAATTACTCTTTGGATAGAACTAGCTTTCTTGCTCCCTTTAATTTGGGTTTCTTCTCCGTGACGTTGATGAAAAGCTTCATGCCCATCTCACAGTCCTTTTCAATGCCACTAATAAATCCATATCCTCCCACTCGTTCTAAGGTCACCACATCGCTTCCAGTAGTATAAGCTCCTGCCAGAACCTCACCTCCAGGAGTCTTACATTCGTTAACCCCTGATTCATCTACTTCGACTACATTATGTTGTCCCACAGGATATTTGAAAACTGCACATATGCATCATTAATCTTTGTTAGTAACTAGTAGCAATCAGAATGAATGTGTATATATAACAGCTATAAAAACTAGATGCATCTGTCAAGTGACTAAATGAATGTATAAAAATGAAATATATGTGTATATATACCAAGTTTGTCTTTGATGTTGAATTCCTTGTCCTTGACCCAAGCTTGGTAATCAATATTTGTTGTCCAACCTTTATCATCTCCAACAAGATACTCCTTGCTTGGATTCGCATACGGACAATCTTTAAAGCTATCAGGAATAATCATGCAAATCTTCAGACCGCCCTTACAGTGACTACCATTTTCGACTCCGCTAATGTAGCATCTTTCTCCTCGGAAATCGACTTGTATAACGTCGTGTCCACTTGAGTATACTTTAGCGTTTGGAGGCACGGTACACGTTCGGTAGCTTTGTTTATCAACTTCAACCACATTCTCTGTTCCCACCGGATACTTGAAAACTACAGCATATTTATAAATCATCCAAAAAATCTCATCATCATATAATTCATACATTCATTAGATAAGATCGACCAAAATATTAATAATTATAAACACACACACATATATATATATTATTCATCCTTCTAACAAGGAGATATGTCCACACGTAATCGATCTTTTTCTCTCTTTATCTTCTCTTTTTATTTTTATGTTTTTATAATTTGACACAGAAAGTAAAAAATATATATCATCTTCTAGCTATTTAAGATTAATCAGATTGTAAATATACGTACTGAGTGTATCGCCATAAATGAAATCTGATGCACTCTCTGTCTCTGTAATGTTGTTACCAAAAGTCCAACCCTTGGAGCCCCCAATTTCCCAATCTCGTAATGCTGGAGAACCAGCATCTATGGCAGCAATTGTTGCTATGAGGATGAAGATGCACAATAGCGTTTTACTTTCCATTTTTGTTCACCTATAATTTGATTGCCAAATGATCGAAATTTTGAAATAAAAAACACTATAGATTTGATTTAGAACATGTTTAAAACGTTGTAAGCACATTCTTGTTGAATTTTTAGATAGAATTACTTGGACTTGTGATGTTATATAAATTGAAAACAGGCATCCACCAAAATCTCTACACCATGAGAATCAATGACAAGGATGTTTTGTTGCATAATGGAGAAACCGTCTTCTTTTATTAGTAACTAAACAAACTTAAACATATATAATGAAACCAATTAATTAAGTCAATTAAGGTGTCCTATCTTTTTCGTCTTTTAATAGGTTTTTTGCCATATTACGAAATCTTTTGTGAATAATATTAGACCATAGCGCTACATAGCTTTTAGGTTCAACTCAGCTTCCATATTAATGCCATATATCACCTTTTCTTTCACTTTCAATTTTCATGTGGGATGAGGATGAGGATGAGGAGAGAAAACTTCGGCTTGAATGATGAGGGAGAGAAAACTTCGCCTTGGACAACCCAAAAGGTAGGACCCGATCACGTGGAAAATTTTAAATATGAGTAATACGGAGTATAAATTAAGCAAACGTTCTAATATTAATTTTCACCTTTCAAAATGTTAAATTTATAAGCAAAGTCAAAAAGTAACCCTGATTCAAACGGAAATAATGATCATGACAGGTACAAATATGTGTCCTTAATATATTGTAGAATATGATTTTCCAACTAGTGTCGTAAACAAACCAGAATGTTCATAAGCCATTTATGAAATTTTTTGGCGGAAAGTTTGTTTGTTTGATAAACGAATAAACATAAACAAGATTTTTCGTTTGTTTAATTAACGAACGAACACGAACAAAGCTCTCGTTCGTTCATTTAAGTTCATGAACGTTCGGTTATCCATTCGTTTATGTTCGTTTATTTTTTTATATATAGGGGAAGGTTCATTTTTGAACCATTCTTAGTATGAAAACTAGAGAACCAATCTTAGTCATTCATTTAGTAAGTGAAATTAATGGATGGAGAGCGTGGGGGATAGAGTGTGGCAAGATGGATGTGATGAATTCATGGATGGACAATCAAATTAAAGGAGGGGAATTGGACGAACAAGATTAATTGGTTTTAACGGTTCTCGCAATAAGAATGGTTCTCAAATGAACTTAATTCTATATAAATATATGTATATATATTTTTATATTATATGTGTGTTATTTATATATTGTGTTTAATAATGTTGGATTTATTTTTAGCGTGTGTGCCTTCGTTTACCTTTGTTTATCTTTTAAAAGAACGAACATTAATGTACACGAACTCACCAATATTTTAAACAATTAAACAAAAATCTTCGTTCATTTATCGTTCGTGTTCGTTTATTTGTTCGGCTAAAGTTAAACGAACGAACATAAACACAAAAATCCGTTCATTTATCCTTTATGTTCTTTTATTTGTTCAACTAAAGATAAACAAATAAACACGAACAAACCACGTTCTTATTCGTTTGATTCGTTTACAACACTATTTACAACATTTCTAACTGTCATAAAAGAGTTCTAGGTGACTGAATATATATAAACAAGTCAGATCTCTGCTAATATTGACCACGATGTATATTTTAATTATAAGTTTATTATTAAATAAATACCAAGTACTCTTCATATCATATTCTAGGAAAAAAGATTAGTGCAGCTATATATAAACACTTATAATAGATAATTTAATATTTGTAAACACTAAATAAGCAAATTATAAAATGACTAATATATACCTTACTTTAAAGTGTTTGTAAATGTAAAAACCAAATTTGAACGATGTTCATCTTTTTTTCTGATAGAATGAAATGTGCTAGCATGCAAGCCTTTCTCTGACAAAATTTAAGAATTTATAAATTTTTCTGTCCAATCCTAGCTTTCAACAAATTACAATAAATATTCATTTCAACATCGTGATCTTATATATTTGCATTCATATATGTCAAATGACAACAAATTAATTGGTTTGAATTAGTACATACATACAACTAAAAACACATACAAAAGCAGTAAAAGATGATATATGAATGATACATTAAAACATTTATATAGACATTACATGCCACAAATACTTCACAACATCATGTTGTTGTTTATATTAACAACACAAGCGATCGGAAGAACTGGATAAACTTAATTACTCTTTGGGTGGAACTAGCTTTCTTGCTCCCTTTAATTTGGGTTTCTTCTCTGTGACGTTGATGAAAAGCTTCATACCCTTCTTACAATCATCTTCAACGCCACTAATAAACCCATGCCCTCCCACTCGTTTTAAGGTCACCACCTCGTGTCCAGAAGTAAGAGATCGCTGCCACCCATCAGGGGGAGACTTACATTCATTAACCCCCGCTTCATCTACTTCTACAACAGTATGGTGTCCCGGGATAAATCTGAAAACTGCATATATGCATACTTAATCTTTGTTAGTAGCTAGTAGCAATCAGAATGAATGTGCATATATATATAACAGCTATATATAAAAACTAGATGCATCTGTCAAGTGACTAAATGAATGTATAAAAATGAAATATATGTGTACATACCAAGTGTGTCATTGACGTTGAATTCCTTGTCCTTGGCCCAAGCTTGGTAATCAACTTCTGTTGTCCAACCTTTCGTATCTCCAACTTGATAACTCTTGTTTGGATTCGCAAACGGACAATCTTTTAGTTTCTCAGGAATATAAATGCAAATCTTCAGACCGCCCTTACAGTGACTACCATTTTCGACTCCGCTAATGTAGCATCTTTCTCCTCGGAAATCGACTTGTATAACGTCGTGTCCACTTGAGTATACTTTAGCGTTTGGAGGCACGGTACACGTTCGGTAGCTTTGTTTATCAACTTCAACCACATTCTCTTTTCCCACCGGATATTTAAAAACTACAACATATTTATAAATCATCCAAAAAATCTCATCATCATATCGTTCATACATTCATTAAATAAGATCGACTGTTGGAAATAATTGTCAAAAAGATTATTAGTATTAATGTTATTATTTGTATTAAAGTGTGTAAAATAGAAATATAATGTACCACCACCGCCAGTAACCGGCTGACGGCCAACCGCCGCCGTCCACCGCTGTCACTGACGGAGAACCGCCGGTAACCGCCACAAATAACCGCCTCTTCGGAGGCCTATAAATATGTATCAGTATGTACGTTTTTTGGTGTGGTTCATGGTGCCCTTTGTTGTGCCGATTTGTACAGAAGATGTTTATATAATAAAAGATGAAATCTTTGTGTTTTTCATGTGTGCTTTTCGTTTTTGGGACCATCATCGACCAAAATATTAATAATTATACACACACATATATATATTATTCATCCAATTAAGGAGATATGTCCACACATAATCGATCTTGTTCTCTTTTTATCTTCTCTTCTTATTTTTATGTTTTTATAATTTGACACAGAAAGTAAAAAATATATATCATCTTCTAGCTATTTATGATTAATGAGAATGTAAATATACGTACTGAGTGTATCGCCATAAATGAAATCCGATGAACTCTCTGTCTCTGTAATGTTGTTACCAAAAGTCCAACCCTTGGAGCCCCCAATTTCCCAATCTCGTAATGCTGGAGAACCAGCATCTATGGCAGCAATTGTTGCTATCAGGATGAAGATGCACAATAGCGTTTTACTTTCCATTTTTGTTTACCTATAATTTGATTGCCAAATGATCGAAATTTTGAAATAAATAAACACTATAGATTTGATTTAGAACATGTTTAAAACGTTGTAAGCAAATTCTTGTTGAATTTTTAGATAGAATTACTTGGACTTGGGATGTTATATAAATTGAAAACGGTCATCCACCAAAATCTCTACACCATGAGAATCAATGGCAACGATTTTTTGTTGCATAATGGAGAAACCGTCTTCTTTTATTAGTAACTAAACAAACTTAAACTTATATAATGAAAACACTATATTTTTGATCTTTTAATAGATTGTTTACCATATTACAAAATCATTTCTGAATAATATTAGGCCATGCGCTTCATAGCTTTTAGGTTGTCCTAACTCAGCTTCCACAGTAATGTCACATCACATTTTTTTTCACTTCCCCTCTCCATGTGGGATGGGGACGAGGGAGAGAAAACTTTCACTTGGACAACCGAAAAGGAGGGACCCAATCACGTGGGAAATTTGAAATTTGAGTAATGTCATTCCGTTTGGTTTTATTGTAAAACTAGGGAGGATCGGGGCTGTGCATTTAGACCCCTTTCTTTCACATATTAGATATATCACGCCAATCATAATAGTTTTTAATACAGGTCATACACTAACATACATTATATTATAGACGTCAATTTAGATCATCAAGGTGGTCCGAATAAATACACCTATGGGTAGAATATCTAAATGGGCAAATTTATACGTTAGGAAAGATCAGAGGATGTACTCGTAAATGATATAAAAACTAAAGGGCCACCAATAGATTTTATTTTGTTATTGTTAACGTATACATATTTTGTATATTTGTGTATTTAGTGTTGTATTTTGCTTAGCCCAGTAGCTTTGGCCCCAGGCCCTCTTTTGTAATCTATTTAATATTTTGTTTAATGAGAAAATCCTTTAAGGGAAATTATCTTAACTCTAAACCCTAGCTGTCTCCTACCCTCCCCCCTCCCCTCTCTTTTCGTTGGTAAAACTTTGGATATATGGAACCATCTCAAAATCTCTCTTACAAATGATACTAAAAAAAAACGTGACTGCTCGAGACTTATGGTTGAGTCTTGAGAATCTTTTTCGTGACAACAAACACGGGCATTTTAACTCATTCATGAACTCCGTAACATCTCCATTGGTAATTCTACTATCACCGATTATTGTCAACGTTTAAAATGTATTTCGGATCTTTTGGCTAATATCGACTCACCGGTCGATGAGAAGACATTGGTTACGTACATGATAAACGGATTAGGAGATAAGTTCGAACACCTTGCGAGCATTATTAGACATGGCGAGAAACTCCCGACATTTCTTCGTGCACGATCCATGTTGCTTGTAGAAGAGCAGAGGCTTTCGAAATCCAAATCTTCATTCACGGTACACCATGACCACCCTTCTGCACCAAGAGTGCTTATATCTGATGCATCATCTAGGCCCAATAGCCATAAAATTTTACATTGTAAAATGCCCCATCGCAAGCAACAGTCGAATGACTCCAATTCGACTCCACTAGGTCCACACTGGGTACTGTTTTTCCTACGCATGTGTCTCCCAGCCATATGCCACCTCTCCTTCCAACCCCTTGGGGGTATCCAGGATTTCCTTCGGCTTATCCGCCCCCTTGGGTGCCTCAATATGGGCCACGACCCAAGTCTAAAACACAAGCAGGCTCCTCCAGTTCACGGCCCAATCAACCAGCGCGTCCACAGGTTTTCAACGTGTCTGCTGCCCCGCAATTTGATGCTCCTCCATGGAATTGGTTCCCGGGTCAAACCACGGAACAAGCTTTTAATGGGCTTTCTATTGATTCTGATGATGGGAGTTAGTACTTAGACACCTGGGCTATATCTCATATCGCTTCGGATACGGGTAAACTTGACACTATTTTTAAAAATTGCACTTTACCGTCTATTGTTGTAGGTAATGGATCGTCGGTTCCGGTCTCTTGTATGGGTCACTCTTCCGTTAAAAATCCTTATCGTACTTTGCATTTACACAATGTCTTAGTTACCCCGCAGATGATTAAAAATATTATTTATGTTCGCTAATTTACTAAAGACAATAAATGCTCTATTGAATTTGACCCGTTTGGTTTCTCTGTGAAGGACCTCAAGACCAAGTTGACCCTCCTACGCAGTGATAGTGCGGGTGATCTTTATCCGTTCCCGACTCATTCCTTTGCTCTCCTGTCATCCGGCTCCCCCGTTTGGCATTTCCGGCTTGGTCATCCCGGCGATGGAGTCTTAAATAATTTAATTTCTCGCAATTTAATTCGTTGTAATAAAGTGTCTGCGCACACTCATTGTCAAGCTTGTCAGTTAGGCAAACAGATTCGCCTTCCATTTACTAGTTCTAATACTTGTGTGAATGCTGCGTTTGACATTATTCATTCTGATTTATGGGAATCTCCTATTAGTAGCACTAGTGGTATTAAAAATTATGTGCTTTTTCTTGATCATTTTTCGCATTTCCTTTGGGTTTATCCCCTTCGCCATAAACCTGATGCTTTTACCAAATTCAACTTGTTTCGTACATATGCTAAAACTCAATTTGAAAAAGATATTAAATCTTTTCAATGTGATCATGGAGGCGAGTTTGACAACAAATACTTTCAAGGTTTGTTTGCTACCACTGGTACTCAGTTTCGTTTTTCGTGTCCCACACCTCCCCGCAAAATAGTAAATATGTACGGATGATTTATACCATTAATTATGGTATGCGTACCCTTCTTTTTCAAGCTCGTCCCCCCCCCCCCCCCACGTTTTGGGTGGAAGCCTTACGTATGGCGGTCCATCTTCTCAACATACTCACGTCCACTTCCATCCAAAACGATATTCCTTCCACCAAACTTTTCGGCACCACCCCTTCCTATTCTCGTCTTCGCAACTTCGGGTGTCTTTGCTACCCGGTTCTTCCCTCCCCTCACAAACCAGCTCCCCGCACGTCTCCCTGCGTATTTCCCGGTTACCCTACTCTTCACCGTGGTTTCCGCTGCCTCAACCTCACCACCAACAAAATTATTATCTCCCGTCATGTCACCTTTGACGAGTCCATTTTTCCCTTTGGCTCTATGACCCCTTCTTCTCCTCCCTCATACGACTTTCTTCATGACCCCAACCCCATCGCTCGTAACCTTCTTCTTTCCCTGATACCACTACGAGGATCTGCTTCCGCTACCACTCCACCTACGCCTCACGCGCCGCCCTCTCCACCCCCTCCTCCACCCTCTCACCCCATGCTTACCCGCTCTCGCCTCGGCATTCACAAACCTGTCTAGCGTCTTAACCTTCACACCTCCACTCTCTCTCCTCTCCCTCTGTCCCACATTCAGGCCCTCAAAGACCTTATTAAAAATGGTACTTGGGAACTTGTTCCGAAGCCTTCTGGTGTTAATATTGTTAGATCAATGTGGGTGTTTAAACATAAATTTCATGCAGATGGCTCTCTTGACAGGTACAAGGCTCGGCTTGTTACGAATGGTCGCAGTCAGCGACCTGGGATTAACCTTGTGGTCAAACCGGCCACGATTCGTACAGTTCTCAGCATGGCAGTTTCTCATGGATGGCATGTACATCAGCTTGATGTCAAAAATGCTTTCCTCAATGGTTACTTATCCGAGACATTTTATATGCATCAGCCGCCTGGGTTTACTGATTCCACGCATCCTCATCATGTTTTTCTTCTTCGGAAGTCTCTTTATGGTTTGAATCAGGCACCCAGGGCTTGGTTTACTCGGTTTGCTACGTTTGCCACGACTATTGGTTTTCAACACTCCTGGGCTGACTCTTCTTTGTTTATTTTCCAGAGTGACACTGGCACTGCTTATCTTTTACTTTATGTTGATGATATTATTCTTACTGCATCTTCAGACTCTTTATTGCAGCGCATTATCCAGAAGCTTAGCAGTGAATTTTTAATGACAGATTTGAGACCGTTGAATTATTTTCTTGGTATTGTCTTGATGCGGGACAAAAATGGCATGTTTCTGTCCCAATCAAAATATGCGTAGCAAATATTGGATCGAGCTCATATGGCTAACTGTAAACCAAGCAACACACCCGTTGATACTCAATCTAAGCTTGGTGCAGATAGTCCTCCTGTTTCTGATCCTACTCTGTATCGTAGTCTTGCCGGGGCACTTCAGTTTCTCACTTTTACCCGTCCCGATCTCGCATATGCAGTTCAGTAGGTGTGTATTTTCATGCATGATCCCAGGAACCCCACTTTACTGCTTTGAAACGCATTCTTCGCTATGTTAAGGGTACTCTTTCACACGGTTACAGATATATCCCTACAGCACAGACCGGCTTATTGCTTACTCGGATGCAGACTGGGGTGGGTGTCCCACCATTTGTCGTTCTACCTCCGGTTACCTTGTGTTTTTGGGCGACAACATTATCTCTTAGTCCTCCAAGCGACAGTCGACCATCTCTCGATCGAGTGCTGAAGCTGAGTATCGGGATGTCGCTAATGTTGTGGCTGAAACAGTTTGGCTACGCAACTTGTTCACCGAGCTTCATTCGCCTCTTACAAAGGCGACGTTGGTTTATTGTGATAATGTTAGTGCGGTGTATCTTTCTTCCAATCCGGTTTAGCATCAGCGGACTAAACACATAGAGATTGATCTTCATTTCGTTCGGGATCGCGTCGCCACAGGACATATGCGTGTTTTGCATGTTTCCTTCTCCTCGCAGTATGTAGATATTTTTACTAAAGGCCTTCCTTCCAGTTTGTTTTCCGAGTTTTGTACTAGTTTGAATGTTCGCGAGGCTTCAACTATTCGAACTGCGGGGGGATGTTAACATATACATATTTTGTATATTTGTGTATTTAGTGTTGTATTTTTCTTAGCCCATTAGCTTTGGCCCAAGGCCCTCTTTTGTAATCTATATAATATTTTGTTTAATGAAAAAATCCTTTAAGGGAATTATCTTATTTAACAGTTATGTGGAATAAACTACAAAGGAATCCTGAACTCAGAGACTTCATTACGCTAGAATTGAATACATTGATAAATATATTGTTTTAATGTTACAAAGATGATAAGTTCTGTATTTGTGCCTATCTAAATACCTTCGAGCCAAAAATAAGTAATGGTGTTATTATGATGTGAGTGCTACATCATTTAGTTAAGTGATTTTTTCAAGTATATATATAAAAGCATACCTGAAACTCTACCCAACATACGATTGTCAATGATCTCAAGATTTTCTTGGAAAATAGAATTTTCATATCTTCCGATCAACATAAAGCACGTGTTTAACAACGAATTATTTTCCATTATTCATGAGGCTAACCACAAATCCTCCACTCTGAAAGATAACTCACAAAATAGTTAGCAAATTGTTCCAACCATTTGAAAATAACAATAGCTCACAACTGCAAATACACGTGACCATTTAAACTCTTTTACATTTGAATTGGTCGATTTGGATGTTTGAATGAGTCGAACTTCGTAAAACCTCCTAAATCTATTATATTCAAAGGAAAAGCTGGATTACCGCAAGGGGAGGGTTAGGAGGTAGTTTGTATCTTGGATATTTCTTTGGACGGTTGAATTTATCGAGTTTTTTTATATAAGATTCATGTTCGAATTAACAGGCCTTTGACGTCTCGGTTATCTAGGACTCATTTACTTATACGTTTCAATCTGCATCTTCCTTGCAACCTCAAATTTCTAATAACTTAGTGAACTTGCAGTTGAATTTTGACATGCATCCATGTAAAATTTGTGTAATAATTTTGCTTTTTTTTCAACTACCTAAATAATTTAAAAGCCCTACCAATCGCTTGTCTAACTTAGATTTTGACCTGCCTATCAGTTTTTATATTGAGCGATTTTTTAACCCAGAGAGACACAAAATAACAAGTACATCAACAACCTCGACTCCTAACATGGCCACGCCAAGTAGTTATTAGTAGGCAATATTAAAACAAATGAAAACTAAAATTTAATAAACTATGTCTACCTTATTGCAGGTTTTTTGCTCCATAATAAGTTACACCCGATAGGTAGTTGCCTACATAGATCTATCGTTGCACCTCGCGCTACCCGTAACCTAAAATTACAAAACAATTAAATAAAAATGCATATTAGCCATCAAAACGAAATTTAGCAATTAAAAAAACAGATGTACGAATTTGAAACAAAAAAAAAGGGTAGACAATGAAGCGACCTTGTCTTTTAAAGAGAATTAGGAAAGTATAGGCACCGGTACCAAGCTAAACTGTTTCAGAAAAAACATTCGTGAAATAAACTTTCTCATCCTTCTTTGTTTTGTTTTTGTTTTTGTTTTTGTTTCTAAGTAGGATTTGTTTCATTTTGTTACATTTGATTTAATAATGCTCAAAAGCATCGATGGAGTTAAGGATATATGTTTGAAAACTTTAACTTGAGATATCATATTCAATCAAAAGATCAAGTGACTGAACATCCAAACATAGGCTGGAGGCATCAGTTGCAAGCAACACATGCAGGGCTTCCATAGTTTGACTTTGTGAAGAGACCTAACTATGAAGACTGGATTTGAATGAGCTTGATAAACCCCTTATGTCAATAAATTCAAAAATTGACATTTCCTGCTCTTTAACAACATTAGTTAACAATGTGATTGAACAAGTAACATTTAATTTGTTATGCGCATGGATATTATGGACTGAATTGTATGCTAACCATTATGTTTAAACAAATAAAATTGCACATAGAACCTCATATTTTCCATTCATGAGAAAGATGTCAATTAAATATAAAACGAGTTGCAAAAGATGTCCATAGAGTAATGGGAATCAACTAAATTGATAGATGGAACCCCGTATACCTAAAACCTTATGGATCAGCCAACATACCTAAAACCTAAATTGATAGATAGAACCTTATGGATCAGCCAACATACCTAAAACTTAACAAATAATAATTTCTACAAAATTGGTTATCAAAAAAAATATAAAAACATGTTCGCCAAAAGCTAACCTGTATTAATATATACTAGCATTGCACCATGCACAATGCGTCGACGATGATAATAATTTGTGCTTAACAACATTTTTGATTTAAAATGTAGGGATGGCATGTGTGGAATGAGGTATTAATCAATCTATCCATGGTTTTTCTCCTTTTTTCTGATTTCTTTACTTTTTTACAATCAAACATTTTATTAGTTTTTAAAATAGTTTTTGAAAAACAATCAAAAAATATTATTACCAAATAATTAGAGAAAAATATGCTATAGCCTTAAAATTGTATTGATATAAGTAATTTAGCCAAAATTTGATAAAGTAAATATTTGTTGTGATATTTAATGATTTATTAAAGTAAATAGTTGTCTTAAATTAGTTGAGATAGTTAGGGGAATTGTTGCTTAGGCTATTGCCTTCAGTGTTTGTATCTTAAGCATAAAAACTTGTACTACTTAAAATTAAGTAGTCTTAAAAATTTTAAAATAAAGAATGTTAAATGCTTTATAATATACTATAGATATAGATTATAAAAAAAACTATTAATATCTAAAAAATCTTAGCTTTGTGTGTGAAAAGAAAGGCATACCTGAATATGGTTCAACTTTCAATAGGAACCCAATCATAAGAACTTTCTCCAATCAAAAGCACTTGGACCCCAAAGAATTTGTAATCTTGTTTATTTTAAGCCAACCACTTGACCAAATCACTACATAACTCGTTGAAAAAAATACACAAGCAATCAATATAGATAAAAATAACAAACAACAAAAATGAAAACCATAGCTTGTACCTTCCCCTATTCATTCTCAAATCAACATGTTTGCATACCACTTGTATTTATACATATATATTTACAAACACTTTCAGGAAAATTACATGTATACTATGTAATAGGAAGACCGTTAATATGTATCAAAGTGAGTTCACATGCTTAAACCCTTTTTCTCAATGCTCCCGAATTCGGAGTTGTAGCGGATGGTCATGCTGAAGCATGATCATTGATAGAAGTTATAACGGTAGTTGATATGCATGTAATTTCATTAAGAATAGAATTAGCATCCGTCAAGTTTCTTCAACATTCATACACAATTTCAACACCTATCATGCCTATGCAGATGACTTATGCACAACCAGGATTTTTGGAAAACCATAATGCACATAGGTGACATAATAACTCATCTACAATGTAAGTTGTGATTTATACCCTATAATGTAGGAATGTTATATGCCAAAAAACTACCATCACCCTAAACGCCAAACCACTACGTGACGTGAAATATAGTTTGTTCATTTTTGCTGAAGAAGTCCGTTATTACATCTTGTAATAAGGGGAGAGCTTAAATTTAAAAATAGCTACTAAAACCGACCTCAATATTAAAGCAATAAGCAAATATATACACTTTAGGAATAATGTCGAACACCGTGTGTGTGTGTGTGTGAAAAGAAAGAGGGTTCTTTTATTTGGTCATAAACAGTCGGAGATAACATAGGAAAAGAAGAGGCATAACATCGAACACCTGTTGAGTAGTGTAGTAAATGAAAAGGGGTTATTATTTAATTAAGAGAAAAGCAATTCAGAGAAAACATATACAAACAAAATAAGACTCGGTAGTTGCTTTGTAATCGATTTCTTCTTCTAAATAAATATAGGCATAAATTAGAAAATTCTAAACTATAGCCAAAAGAAATTCAATGGAAGCTAGGGGTTGTTTAGTACTTGTAAGTTATGGACGATTGCAATTGTTGATCGTGAGAGCCTGCAATAAGCTAAAAAGTGCAGCTGCGGTATGGCGGTTCACAACGACAGTACCAACACCCGGAGGTAAAGAACAGGCGGCGTGTCTATTTGGGATGCAAAAGGCGACGGTTCATCGAAGGGAGTTGGAAGCAGGTAGATGAAGAATGAAGCAGGAGGTTGAAGCAAAGTACGCAAGGTCGTGATACGCGAGGAGGCTTGTATGAACATGCCTGTATCCATGTTGATATTTGTTGGTCCCTTGTTGAGAATAACAACAAGCAACAGATGTGTAGAAGGGGGGGTTGAATACACTTTCTGTGGAAATTGAACAAATCAAAATAAAGTGTTAGACATAGTAAATCAAACCATAATTGAATGCTTTGCTTTTCATTAATAAGAAGATGATTACAGACTCTATCAAGTAAGCAACTCTTGATATGTAAACACCTAATATAAATCTCTCAATCTTTCAAACTTAGCTATCTATAATAAACTTATGATTATAGATATTGGATGACTCTCTAAACAGGATTTAATCACAGATTGAAAACTTACCAATCTCACAACTAATGTGAGTATTCAAGCACACGAATAGCTTGGCAATCTGTGAATATCTTGATCATGTTGAACTGACAAATAGTGATTCAAGAATCGTAACACATACGGTTGAGGTGAGGTATTTGGCTCTGAAATCATTTCGTAGTCGTACCTCTAAACTTATCAGGATGATAAGTATTTATAATCTTGTTCCTACGGTTCCTAACAAACTAGACTAATCCTAATTTGCTAACTAACTACCGGATAACTCGGAATCTTGAATCTTGAATCTTCTTATATTGAGTCTTCAATCTTCAATCTTGATTCTAGAGTCTTCTTATCCTTCCCATAGATATAGAGAGTTAAAACGATAAATTTAAAATATATTTAAATTTTCTTTGGGCTGACTTCTTACTCGGACTGAGTTACTCAGCTTGAAACTTATCAAGTTGAGTTTTTCGAGAACAAACTCGAAAACCAACATGAACTAACACGCATATTAATAAACTTATCCTTAGAAGTCCTAAGAGTTAGCTAGAACTTATTTAGCAACTCTGTTGAGCTGACTCAGTATATACGCTGAGTCACTCGGCTTGACACACATCAGGCTGAAAGCTCAATATATATCTTAGGTGACATACACAGCTTATCACACATAGTGATAATCTTACTAAGATATAGTATAAGCTGATCGAACATATGCTCAGCTTATATTCAGCTTATGCTCAGTCTAAAACACTATAAGTGTTCAGTCTGATCAAGCCTCATAATTCTGTTTAAGTTATATCTAGAACATATATAACAAACTTAACTTTGTCTTATCAAATCTCAACTGATGAGATCATCTTCCCAACAATATTCGTTTGTGTTTGGGTATTATGATCAATCTGATTGTACTAAGTCCTTATGATTTCCTTCAGTTCCAATGATGGCGATGAAACTGTTGTTATCCTTGATAGAAATCGTAAATCTGTTTTCTGTGGACCACACCCTGTATTTATACATTTTGGTTTATAACTGCCACATAACCATCATTATGACAGTTTATACCTAGAAATTTTACACAATGTCATTTTCAGTCCCTACACTCTATTTAGATACTTTTATGTATGTATATGATGTGTAGTCCACAACCTAACAGTTTCCCACTTGGACTATACAATCATGTACTTACATAACCAACATTGTATCTAAACTTAATTATACGTGTAAGTAAACTTTGAAGAAAGTTATCCAAAAACAATCTTGTCCATTAGTCATAATAACATAAGAACCAAGCTAGGGGGCATTCTTTGTCATTATGCAACTAAACCCACAATGATTACTAATGCTATATCAACTAAATGACATAGATTAAGTGTAGGAGTGTAGCATGGAAATTACATGTCAAATGATCTACACATGCCTATTTCCAACTCGTCCAACTTTAACCAAATGAGATCAGAGTTAAAAATAAACCAAATACTTAAAAACTTTATATATGATCATATTAAAATATTCTGAGCATTAGTATACAAATATATAATAAAATTAAAGACCATTTATTGACTTTTTACCCATATGATTTACGTGCTCTTGAAAAATCATGGGTGGTAGTGCCTTTGTAAACGGATCCGCAAGCATAGATTTTGTCCTTATATGCTTAATACTTATGTAACCATTTTGAACTCTTTCTTTACCAACGAGAAACTTTATGTTTATATGTTTAGACTTTGACGAACTTTTGTTGTTATTCGAATAGAGGACTGCAGCACTATTGTCACAGTACAACTTTAGTGGTCTTTCTACACAATCAGTTACTTCCAGTCCCGTAATGAAAATATGCAGCCATACTGTGTGGTTTGATGCTTCATAACATGAAACAAACTCGGCTTCCATAATTGAGGATGCAATAAGTGTTTGCTTTGAGCTTTTCCAAGATATCGCTCCCTCAACTAAAGATAAAAATATCCTGATGTCCATTTGTAACTGTCTTGGTATCCAGCAAAGTCGGAATCAGAATACCCAATTATCTCAAGTTTTTTCGACTTCTTGTAAGTGAAATATATTCCTTTGTTCTATGAAGATACCTCATTACTAGTTTGGCTGCAACCAAATGTTCTCTTCCTGGATTGCTTTCATATCTACTAAGCATTCCCACTATAAAGGCCAAGTCTGGACGAGTACAGACTTGTGCATACATCAAACTTCCCACTGCTGATGCATAGGGAATATCTTTCATAAACTTGGAATCAATCTCATTTTTCAGACATTGCTTTAAGCTAAACTTATCTCCCTTAGAAACGGGAGTATCATGTGGCCTACAATTTTGCATGTTACATCTTTCTAATACCTTTTCGATATACGCCTTTTGTGATAATCCAAGGATTCCTCACGAGCGATCACGATGAATCTGTATACCAAGTACATATGATGCTTCACCAAGATCTTTCATATCAAACTGCTTTGAAAGATATTTCTTGGTTTCCCGAAGCATCTCTACATTGCTACTAGCAAGCAAAATGTCATCCACATATAGAATTAACAAGATAAATCTCTTCCCACCGATCTTATGATACACACAGTCTTCAACAGGGTTCACCTTAAAGCCAAATGAGAGAACCACTTGATGAAACTTTTGGTACCACTGACGAGAAGCCTGTTTGAGCCCATAAATGGATTTCGTTAGTTTATAAACCATTTGGTTTCCTTCTTTTGAAGCAAACCCCTGAGGTTGTGTCATGTAAATGGTTTCCTCAATGTATCCATTGAGAAAAGCTGTCTTAACATCCATTTGATGTAGCTCAAGATCGAAATGTGTTGCAAGTGCCATAAGAATTCTAAAGGAATCCTTTGAAGATACTGGAGAAAAGGTTTCTTTATAGTCAATATCTTCCTTCTAAGTAAATCTTTTAGCAACAAGACGAGTCTTATATCTCTCTACGTTACCTTGTGCATCCTGCTTGGTCTTGTATACCCATTTAAAACCAATTGGTTTTGCATTTGAAGGCAATGGGACGAGATCGTAAACGTCATTGTCTTTCAAAGCTTTGATTTCCTCATCCATGACATTTATCCAATTTTGAGAGTTAGAACTTTCTGTTGCTTGACGGAAAGTGAGAGGATCACTTCCCATTAAGTCAACATATTCCCTATGTTCTTGGAGAAATACTACATAATCATCAGGAATTGCACTTCTCCTTTCTCTCATGGATCTTTTAATGGCACCGAATTTTCTTGATATTGAGGATGTTGAATTTGACTCTCTTGCTCTTCAAGAATGGGTTGATGAGCAACTGGATGATCTTGATGTGCACATCATGATCAGCTTGATGGGTAGGAGTTATGACATTGTCTTGTGTTTCCATAGGATATTGTTGAGATACATTAGGAATTAGTTTGATCGTATTCAACATCATTAGGAAAAGAAGCTACTTAATTTTTCTCAAGAACAAAGTCATGTAACTTATCTTCCCCCTAAAATTCAATATCCTCAAAGAATCGAGCATTTTCCTTCTTGAAGAAGGTTCGAGATTTTGGATCATAAAACCTATATCCTCTTGATTTTTTGGCATATCCTACAAAATAACTACTAACAGTCCTTGTGTCTAACTTCTTTTCATTAGGCCTCTAAGGTCTAGCTTCAGCTGAACAACCCTAAACACGTAAGTGTTTTAAAACCAGTTTCTTACCCGTCCATAATTCATAAGGGGTTTTAATAGTAGCTTTTGTAGGAATTCTATTGAGAATATACATTGCAGTTTCTAAAGCATCTCCCCATAGAGAATGTGGTAAATGAGTACGGCAAATCGTTCTTCTAACCATGTCTTTTAGAGTCATATTCCGTCTCTCGGCTACACTATTCATGGTTGGAGAACCATGCATGGTGTATTGAGGTATGATACCAGACTCGTCAAGGAATCTAGCGAAAGGGTCGGGGCGTTGTTCACCTGATCCATCATATCTACCATAGTATTCACCTCCACGATCAGATCTCACAATTTTGATAGTTTTGCTTAGTTGATTCTCAACTTCGGCTTTGAATTATTTTAAAGCTTCAAGTGCTTGTGACTTCTCATGTATGAGATAAAGATAACCATAACAAGAGTAGTCATCAATGAACGTAATAAAATATCGTTGCCAGAAGCTGTTGGGAATGGTCCACATATATCGGTATGTAATAGTTCTAAAACGTCACTAACCCTATTAGCACTTAAATTTCTCTTGTTTGTAATTTTCCCCTTTATGCATTCAACACATACATTGTCATCATGTTCATGAAATGCATCAAGAATTCATTCTGACACAAGCTTATCAACTCTCTGTTTAGAGATATGACCCAAACGCTTAAGCCATAATGTGAAAGAATTCTCATTTTGAAACTACGCTTCGTATATTTAGTTTCAGTGTTATGGGACTCACTGATTGAATTGATTGTATCAAGTAAATAAAGATTGTGATGATCTGATAATTCAGCACTTCCAAGAAAAGAAGAATTTAAATATAAATTACATTTTTCATTCTTAGTTATAAAACAATATCCTTCTTTGTCTAGTACAGCAGTAGCAATTAAGTTTCTTTTAAAAGTAGATATTATATAAGTATTCTTTAATTCTAAATACATCCGAGTACGTAATAATAATCTAAAAGTCCCAATGCATGTGACTTTAACCGGTTTTCCTGCTCCCATGTAGATGTACTGTTGATCATCACTAGGCTTTTGGTAATTCAGGCAACCCTGCATATATACACCTTATGTGAGTTGTTGCACTAGAATCCAACCACCAAGTGTATCTAGGTACTGAAATAAAATTTACTTCAGTAATAACAAGAGCGAAAGACTTACCTTTCTTTAAACGCCAAACGTGGTATTTCGGGTAATCTTTCTTAAAATGAGAAGCTTCCTTACAGAAGTAACACTTCTTTTCCTTTTTCTCATCCTTAGAACCCTTGCGCTTCTTCTTTAACCCAATAGAGGTTACTTTGGTAACATTTTACGTTAATTAATTAATATGGATTATTAAAAACCTAAAAATGGTTAAACAGTGTATTCACAAAAAACCCAAGTTTAAAACCCATGTTTAAAATAAAAGGATCTTTTAAAGGAAAAAAGTATGTACATTAACATTTCCCATTATTAAAAGGATTAAATACTTAAAGATAAATATTATTCAAAATTAAAAAGGTTTTATCGGAAATGAAAATTTCCTTTTGCTTTAAAAATCACGGTGGACTTGAAACATAAAAATGATTTGACATAGTAGAAATTAAAAACTTAATATCATTTATGTCTCTCTTTTTTCAAGAACCGATGTTTGCATTTGGCTTTTCCTAAGCACCCCTTAGATTAGTGATTTAGTGTACGTGTTCTCGGTGGTTTCAATCCCCGTTTTATAAACTAGGGTTCCCCTTAGTTTATCACGCTTCTTGGTGGTATCTTGCCTCTGTTCTTCAAAATGAACTAGGGTTTTGTTCCTTTATCCGCCGCTTCGCCACTTGACAACCATATTAGGGTTTTCCTCTGTTCGATCGGTTAAAGAAGAAAGCCCTTTGGTTTCTTTGTTCAACCGTCTCCTTGACGGTGGGCGTATGCAGTTACGGCGGTGGCGGTTATGGATAACCACCGTAGTGGCGGCAGTGACGGGGATAACCGCCATCGGTGTAACCAATAACCGGCGGTGGTTACGGCGGGAATGACCACCGTAGTCGGAGACTAAAACCGGTAACAAAGTCGGAAAACTAAACCGGTTACTATATCCGGTGCAGTAACCGTCGCTTCTAACTCCGGTTGTCTTCTCCGGTTCCGGCCACAGTAGGTTTTTCTAGTTCAGGGTGCCGGCGGTGGTAATGGTCTATGGCCGCCGCTGGGTATCCTCCATTCGATAAAGAAATCGAACCCCAAAATGATTTTCCGATGGGTGTTCATTCTTGTTTCTTTATCAGTGTCGGTTCTTGATTCTTTATTTTAAAAAACGATAAATGATGTAACCTTGGTATTTAATACCAAAATTTTGACATCAAAGATTTATCGTTGACAACACCAACGTGTTTGAATGGAACAAACTGTTTAAACCTTCCCTAATGAATCATCTAATCATCTGTACATGAATTCTATCTATAAATCAGAATCATTAAAAAGGTTTGTTTTCAATAGATTGATTTACAGGGGAATCAACAGAAAACAAAACTTAAATCTTCATAAAAACCCTTTTACGAAAACTTTTATCAATCAGATTGAAGATAAAACTGAAAACAATGTTTTGATGATTCTATTATACGATAAGAATTGCTAATACTGATTTCAAACAAAAATCCGAGACATATGGCTATGATACCAATTGTTAGAATCTTTTAATATATCTTGATTGTATGTCCAGATTCTTGTTTGAAATTAAACTATAAGAGTTGTGTCAACATGCCTGTATCCATGTTGATATTCGTTTGTGATTGGGTATTATGATCAATCTGATTGTACTAAGTTCTTATGATTTCCTTCTGTTCCAATGATGGCGATGAAACTGTTGTTATCCTTGATAGAAATCGTAAATATGTTTTCGGTGTAGTACAACCAGGACCACAGTCCCTGTATTTATACATTTTGGTTTATAACTACCACATAACCATCATTCTGACAGTTTATACCCAAGAATTCTACACAATGCCATTTTCAGTCCCTACACTTTATTTAGATGCTTATGTGTATGTATATGATGTGTAGTCCACAACCTAAGACTATCTACATCCATCACACCTCTCACACAGTCACATCAGCGCCACATCAGTTTTCCACCATTTTCTCATCACATCACACAAACTCCTGCATCCATCACACCCTTCACATCCTTTTTCTTTTTCTTTTCTTTTTCTTTTTTTAAACATTATTTAATTTTTAAAACAATATAATTAAAACATAATATAAATTCAAATATTAAAAATTAAAAAGTACATAACTTAAAAAAATAAAAATAAAAAGTACATAATTTTAAAAAAAAAGAAAAATCCACCACCCGTATTTTTTTTTGATAATTTCCTTTCGTTTGTTCACCGCATCCAACGCTTCCCCCGTGAGATGATCGTGCCGGCCATAGACAAAATTGAAATCTTTGCTTTCTTGTCTTTCTTTCATTAGACGGTTTTTCTCTTTTATCGACTCGGCTACGTTATTCATTGCGTTTATTTTTTGTTGCTCAGTTTTAATCACTTCTTCGTTCACGGATGCGAACTTGTCAACGTAACCCTTGAATTCCGCCATCACGTCCATGATACCCGAGCCCGAGCCTCTTCCCGTGTTTTTTTCTTTGCTAGCACGTTTAGATTTGTCCCGCCCCGGTGGACGTATCGGCTCGTGAACTTGAACATTATCGTCATCCTCGTCGATGTCTTCAAAGTTAAGATCAATGTTCACCCCGGCATTGGAAGACGCAGTGTGCGGGGTTGACAGGTCCGAAGACTTGCTTCTTTTATATGATCTTGGGGTTTCAACCATCATTTGGGGCACATTTGACCATTTAGGATGGTCTTTCAATTTCCTCCATGCTTCCTCGTGAGCAAACACTTGATTTTTATTTTCTAGCCGATATTGTTTGTTGGCTTTCTTGAGGATGTCCACCTCACTCCATCCGGATTGGGCGTTGTTGGTGAAATTATTGTACAAGCCATTGAAAAAAGTTATTTTTTCCGCATATCGTTCCACTTGCCCGTGAGTTGGTCTTTGGTGCGTTCAATGAACTCCTTTCTCTTTTCGTTGTAAAAATCACGCACCTTCCCCCAAAAATTTACTACAAATAATAATACATAAATATATTAAATAATAATATATACATTTAAATAATAATATATACATTTAAATAAATACATAAATATATTTAAATAATATATATATATATATATATATATATATATATATATATATATATATATATATATATATATATACTTACTTGCTTTTTGGTTGTTGCCGGTCACACAATTCTCGGATATTGTAACCCATGCCGTAGCCAACAAAACCTCTTCCCCGGCACTCCACGGCACCGCCTTTCTTTTTCCTTTTTGCACGGGATCGGGTTGTGTTTCGGGTACCACCTCCTCGCGTGGGGTGTCGGGAATAGCCTCCTCGTCCTCATCTTCCTCCAGCTCAGGCTCATCGTCACCCTGATATGTTTGGCTTTGAAGGAGGGTTGTAAAGCCACCTTGACTCATGTTTTGAAAATCCGAAAAACCCATTTGGAATTGATTGAACATCTGGGGTTGTGGCCGGTAAATTCCACTATGAAAACCACCGGGAATCGGAGTAGGTGAATACATCGGAAATTGTTGTATATTTTGGATGTAGTTCGGTGGTGGAGATGACATCCCCAACATGTTTTCCGGTGGGGTCGGTTGCGAGCTCGTGCCTTTTCCCGTCTTTGAAACCCGTCGTGGGGTTTTGAACGATTGTTTGCCCTTGTCCATTTGTGAAATATATTTTTGAAAATTTGAAAAGATGAATGTATATTTTTTATGAGAGAAAAGATGAATGTAGAGAATATATGAGATGAGTAAAATTTTGTGTGAAAAAAATGGTTGAATATAATGTGTATTTATAGGAGATAAATGGATTAAAAAAAATAAAAAATTAAACCCAACGGCTCTCTCCCTCTCCTCTCTCACATGCGCGACGAGACTCACTGGTGTGAGCGTGAGCGGCCGCTCACTCACCCCGGTGATGGTGTTCCTCCTCGTGAAGCTCCCTCACGAAGCCCCCTCGCGATCCGATGCGGGCAGTCTAACAAAGAGGGCAACATGCATGTGGACAGGTGCATGAGAACCACCAAAAACGGAAGCAGGTGATGGAAGGCAAATAGGAGCAAGAGGTCAAGAAAGGGTGAAAATCGGTGTGTGGAAGCAGGTGCGTGGAGGCGAATGCAACTATCGACGTGGCCAAAAAAGAGGGAATGTGTTGTTTTTATATGATAAGCACACATTCTAATATTAGTTTTCACCTTTCAAAATGTTAAATTTATATGCAAAGTCAAAAGTAAACCTGATTTTTTGTAATAGAAACGGAAATAATTATCATGACTGTTACAAATATGTGTTCTTAATATATTGTAGAATATGATTTTGTAACTAGGGCTATGAACGAGCATAACGTTTATGAACTATTCGTGAAATTTTTCAACGGAAACTTCGTTTGTTTGATAAACGAACGAATATGAACAAGTTTTTCCGTTCAGAGCTCTCGTCCGTTCATTTATGTTCGTGAACGTTTGGTTATCCGTTCGTTTATGTTCGTTTATATTTTATATATGTAGGGGAGGATTCTTTTGAGAACCATTCTTAGTGTGAAAACCGGGAGAACCAATCTTAGCCATTAATTTAGTAAGTAAAATTCATGGATAGAGAGCGTGGGGGATAGAGTATGGCAAGGTGCATGTGATGAATTCATGGATGGCAATCAAATTGAATGAGGGGGAATTGGACAGTCAAGATTGGTTCTCAAGGTTCTCGCACTAAGAATGGTTCTCAAATGAACTTCTTCCTATTTATAATATATGTGTGTTTTTATATATTGTGTTTACTAGTGTTTAATAATGTTGGATTTATATTATAACGTGTGTCCCTTCGTTTACCTTTGTTTATCATTTAAATGAACGAACAAAAATGTACACGAACTAACCAATATTTTAAACAATCGAACAAAAATTCTCGTTCATTTATTGTTTGTGGTCGTTTATTTGTTCTGCTAAAGTTAAACTAACGAACATGTACACAAAAATTTTTTCGTTTATCCGTTCATGTTCGTTTATTTGTTCGACTAAAGTTAAACGAATAAACACGAACAAACCTCGTCCGTGTTCGTTTGGTTCGTTTAGCCCTATTTACAACATTTCTATCTGTCATAAAAGAGTTCTAGGTGATTGATCGAATATAAACAAGTCAGATTGCTGCTAATATTGATCAGGATGTACATTTTAATTATATATATGTTTATTATTAAATAAATACCAAGTACTGTGCATTATATATTTTAGAAAAAAAGATTAGTACAACTATAATAAATAATTTAGGTGATTCAATATTAACAAATATTTAAATAAGTAAATTATAAGATGATTGATGATATACATGTATCTTACTTTAAAATATTTGTAAATGAGAAAAATAACGATATATGTCTATCTTTCTCTGATAAAAAGAAATGTGCAAGCATGCAAGCTTTTCTCTGACAAAAATTAACAATTCATAAATTTTTTTGTCAAGTCCTTTCAACAAATTACAATAAATATTCATTTCAACATCATGATGTTATATATTTACATTCATATATGTCAAGTGACACCAAATTGGCTCGAATTAATACATACATACAACGTACTAAACACATACAAAAGCAGTAAAAGATGATATGAATGATACACTAAAACATTTATATAGAGATTACATTCCACAAATACTTCACAACATCATGTTGTTGTTGATATTAACAACACAAGCGATCAGAAGAACTCGATAAACTTAATTACTCTTTGGGTGGAACTAGCTTTCTTGCTCCCTTTAATTTGGGTTTCTTCTCTGTGACGTTGATGAAAAGCTTCATGCCCTTCTTACAATCATCTTCAGTGCCACTAATAAACCCATACCCTCCCACTCGTTCTAAGGTCACCACTTCGTGTCCAGAAGTACGAGCTTGCTTATTCGCATCAGGGGGAGACTTACATTCGTTAAACCCCGATTCATCTACTTCTACAACACTCTGCTGTCCCGGGATGAATCTGAAAACTGCATATATGCATACTTAATCTTTGTTAGTAGCTAGTAGCAATCAGAATGAATGTGCATATATAACAGCTATAAAAACTAGATGCATCTGTCAAGTGACTAAATGAATGTATAAAAATGAAATATATGTGTAGACAAAAGTTCCTGTAAGAACTGTTGTTAGCGCGAGAACCGCGAGAACCAATCTAAGCCGCCCAATTCCCCCTCCTTCAATGTCATTGCCCACCCATGAATTCCTCACATGCACCCTGCCACACCCTATCCCTCCACGCTCTCCATCTATGATACTTCCCATATCCAAGGAACGGCTGAGATTGGTTCTCGCGGTTCTCGCACTAACAACGATTCTCGCATGAACCCTCCCCTATATGTATATATACCAAGTGTGTCATTGACGTTGAATTCCTTGTCCTTCGCCCAAGCTTGGTAATCAACTTCTGTTGTCCAACCTCTCGTATCTCCAACTTGATAACTCTTGTGTGGATTCGCAAACGGACAATCTTGTACTTTCTCAGGAATATAGACGCAATACTTCAGACCGGCCTCACAGTGACGACCATTTTCGACTCCGCTAATGAAGCATCTACGTCCTCGGATATCCATTAATATGACGTCGTGTCCACTTGAATAAACTTTAGCGTTTGGAGGCACGATACACTTTGCGTAGCTATTCCCATCAACTTCAACCACATTCTCTTTTCCGGCCGGATAATTGAAGACTACATCATTATTAATTCAGTCATCCATAAAATCACATTTTATATCATTCATACATTCATTAAATAAGATCGACCAAAATATTAATAATTATAAACACACATATACATATTATTCATCCTTCTAACAAGGAGATATGTCCACACGTAATCGATCTTTTTATCTCTTTATCTTCTCTTTTTATTTTTATGTTTATATAATTTGATATAGAAAGTAAAAAGATATATATCATCTTCTAGCTATTTAAGATTAGTCAGAATGCATATATACGTACTGAGTTTATCGCCATAAATGACCTCTTCATCCTTCATAAGGTCTGTAATGTTGGCACCAAAATTCCAACCCTTGTTGCCCCCAACTTCAATATCTTTTAATGCTGGAGAATCAGCATCTATGGCAGCAATTATTGATATGAGGATGAAGATGCACAAAAGCTTTTTACTTTCCATTCTTGTTCACCTATTATTTGATTGCTAAATGATCGAATTTTAAAATAAATAAACACTATAGATTTGATTTAGAACAAGTTAAAATTGTCGTAAGCAAATTCTTGTTGGATTTTAACATAGGATTACTTGGATTGTGATGTTATATAATTAATTAAATGGGGAATAGGCATCCACCAAAATCTCTACACCATGAGAATCAATGACAAGGCTGTTTTGTAGTATGTACGTATATTGACTTGTTCCAAGATTCCAAATATAGAGAAACCTTCTTCTATTATTAGTAACTAACAAATTCAAACATATTTAATAAAACCAATCAATTCTAATTAAGGTGTCGCATCTTTTTGGTCTTTTAATAGTTTTTTTTTTACCGGCAAATTAATGGGGACACTTCCCCGCTTTTCCAGTGTGGATTCGAATTGCTTGGTGGCGGGTTTTCAACCACCCCTCGTTATTTGGCTTTAACTAAGGTTCGAGCACCACACCTTCACTCCATGGATAAAACCCCTAAGGGAAAAACCCCCAACCCACTGCATGCAGCAGGATTTGATCCCCAACCTCTTGCGAGGAAGTGAGGGCGTCTTACCAAATGAGCTAAACCCTATTGGCGGTCTTTTAGTAGGTTGTTTACTATATTACAAAATTGTTTGATGAAATTAATGCCAAGGTTGTTTTAGCTAGCTGTGATATTAGGTTGTGCAACTCAGTTTTCACATCAATATTATATTACCTTTCATTTGAGTTTGCATACTAAAGATAACAAAAATACCCCCGACAAGAATACCCGAACCCGAAGCTTTTGAGACGGGTAAATGGTTATGAGACCGGATATGAGATTTCTTTCAAAAAAATTTGTGGGTTTGCGGACGGTTATGGTGTTAGTCAATACCTGCCAATTACCCGTATCTCATATACCCGATAATGAACCATTGGTATTTTTATAGTTTTATTTTTATTGTAGGGTTTAGTTCACGAAAATATATCCAAGTTGTCACCTTTTGCTATTGTATGTACTGAACTTCCAAACTTACCATTTAATGTATCCAACCCTCAAAAGTTACTAGTTAGTGTACTTAGTTACCTCTTGTTCAGGTAACAAGTAATTTCTTTCTTTTTTATTTATTTTTTATCTCGCAACTCAGAAATTGTTGCCACCTTATTTAATTTTTATATTTATTTTTATTTTATAAGAACACTCTTCATCTTCATCTTTAAGTTTCAAACATTCAAACACAAACTCCAGAATCATCAAACTTTCTGAACATAAACTACAACAAGGAAATCATTTATACCAGAAATCAAAATCTATACATATGAATCCTAAACAAATCACAAACCCAGATTTGGATGTCTGAACAAAAGGCTAGAGCAAATCACAGGACCAGATTTGGATATATGAACAAAAGACTAGAACAAACCCTAGGATTGACGAGAAGATGAATCACTCACAGATCTGGTTATAGAACTATTATGTAGAAGCCTAGAACAGAATCTAAACTCACCTGAATCGCCAGAGGGAAAAGCCCTAATTTGTAGAATGAAGAAGCCCTAATTCGTAGAATGAAGAAGCCCTAATTCGTGTTGATGAAGAAGCCCTAATTCGTAGGATACCTGAAGATGAAGATGAAGATGAAGAAGGCAACCTTTGAACCCTAAATCGAAAAAGATGAAGAACACACAAGTTTAATCAATTAAGAACCTTCGATGTTGTACTCGTGTACTCGATGAAGAAGGCACAACGTTTCAGATGCTCTACTCGTGTATGAACCCTAAATTATTTGTGTTTCATATTGTTGTTATGGAGACATGTTCAATTTAGTCCATACTTAATTCATGGTTCGAAGGGACTAATTTTAACTTTTGGATCAGACTCATAAATGGTCCAGATTGAATTTTAAAAATTTGGGCGAAGTGACATTTTCGTAATTATATGTGATGGTTTTACAATCACATGTAATTGTATATTAAATTGATGCATGTGATTGAATATTAAAATTTTAAAATTATTTTATATATGAACTTTATTGAACATAACTCTGTTGTTATGTATAAGAGTATCTAGTGAAGGCATAAACATAAATTTTAGGTTTACAAGCCTAAAACTTTAGTATGAAAATAAGGTTTTAAACCAAGTGACTATCTTCTCATGTTTTTAGTTTGTTTTAAAAGTCATTTAGTAAGTAAAGTATGATTGTATTAAACTGATGATTATGTTTTGCTTAGTAACTTAATGAAGAAGACAAGTTGTTTAAATTGTTACTCTATTTTGTAGATTCCATAACTTTTCTTTTTTAGCAAAGTGTGACTTGTTGATTGTCGTTCTTTAGGTCTAACGGGTAATTGACCATCATAGCAATGAAACAAAAAGATGGTTGATTGAACAAATCATTAAAGATAACCAACATAGTAATTCAGAATCCAACCTATTAAACGAACAAAACAATTGTTCATCAACATGAGCTAGGGGGCGATGAACGTTTTTTTGTAAGTTTTCTATTACTTTTGAGTTTCCATGCTAATTTGTGTTTGTTCCATAATATTGTATTATTTATGTCACAAAAGTGGTGAACAAATTACTTACCTCGAAATCTTAGAACATGATCCATTAGAAAGGTTAATGTAAGGTTGCTAAATTCTAAATTAACAACTATTGTTATATCAATACGGTTTATAAAATCTAAACAACCCTTTATCATATTGATTTCGAATTTTCGATCCATATAGCATATTTAGTCTATGTGGTTTAGGTTAAAAGTATAAGAATTTTAGATGGGGGAGGAAAAATATTTAAGTGTCTACCATGAAACGAAGCCTAATCATATAATTTGCATCCTTTTAATTGTTAAAGTAACACATTGTGTGTGTGTGTGTGTTTGTATTCTTTAGAAAAACTAAAGTGTTCTCACTGAAACTCAATCCTACATACTCCTAAAACCGAAGTTCCTAAATAAAGCAACACATACTCGCAATTAAGAAGGGGAATGGAATGATACACTCTATAAGTTACAAAATTAAAGACCATTTAAATTTTAATATGAGTCCAAATTCCTAAGAACTTGCCACATCATTACACCATGCTTTCTAATTAACTTTGAATAAGGAATTAACATCCTCTTATTTGTGTCACATAAGGGATATTGTAAGAGGTAAACAATGGTAATATGGATGAAAGGCAATCTCAATTATAGGATTTACACCAAAAGTCATCAAAAAAAATGTAAAACTTTGATTCACGTAAGTCAATCAATTAAGGATTAAGGACAAATTTCGATTAAAAAAATCTCCTTACTCCTCTTAAAATCACATTTCTCCTAAATTCACGTTTACATCACATACACTACTAGCTAGAAAAATTGATGAACATGATACACATGATGATTTCAAACCAAAAAGTGATCACACTTATACAATATTGATGAATAAAACAAAATTTACTAAGAAAAATAATTCGAAACTGATTATACATTCAAGTAGTAAACATATATATTGAATCCTATAATTGATGAATATGTAAGATTCAAATTGATGCAAATTTCCAGTACTAACTTATGATAAATATGTAAGATTCACATATAATCAAAACTGATTACATAAAGTGATGAATAATGTATACTTAAACAAAATAAATAAACAAAAACAAGAAAATTGATTCAACTATGCTAATGCTAATTATAAATATGATGAAAACAAGAATTGATGAATAATTCATGAATCATCCTCATTTTCCTATGAGCTAAGTAGAAATACGATGAATAATTCATCATTCAGATCATATCATTCATACTCATTTCCCTATAACAAAATACACACACAAATACAAATGACAAACATGCTCGATGACTATGCTCCAAAATCAAATACATATCAGATTCTTGTTGCCTTCTTCATCCAGATAATCATAAGTGTTCCATTTTCTGCCAAAATTTAGATTTCAGAAATAGATGAAGGAAAAATAGTACTCGAGAACGAAATAAGATACAAAAGTACGATCGGTGGTTGGATGCGGTGACTGACGAACGAAAGTTGGTTCTCAGAAGTAGTAGGCGTCTAGGGTTATCGGCACACACACTTTTGAATCGGTACTTCTACCATTTCCAACACCCAAAATCGAATATCATAATAGCGATGCATGGCGGTCTACGACGGTGACTACAAGATCTCTTAGTATAGTAATTGTTCATGTTGTGACAAACGATATCCTTCAGGTAAGTCATCAATCCAATTATGGTTTGCTGATTGTCAATGAATTGTTCTTGTTTAAAATGTTTGATTTTGAATTATGGATTTTGCACTTTGATTAAGGATTATTTCATGCTGATTATTGCTTTTGCTTTTTGTTTTTTCATCTGAAAAGTTTCTCAATATCTTATTTTATTGTTTTGCGCATTTGATTTAGATTTTGATAAAAGAAATATATAGAGTGTAATATGAGATCTATCATATGTTTCATCAAACCAATCATGAATTTATTGAGGGAGTATCCAAGGTGAACTAAGTTTTAAGAGTTTGGTGTATCTATTTAAATTGTTGTATTCTTTATTTGATTTCATTAATTAAATTTTTTTCATTTGCGCCCTTACAAACTTTGCCCCTGTGACCTTTTAATCCAAAAATATCTGGTCAGCCTTGCTTTTTGGGTTTTGGTCCCTCTTTCTTTGACATGAAAGTTGAATTTGTATGTTAATTAGTGTTTTAGGTTTTAGACTAAATTACATAGCATTAGAGGGTTTTACATCTAAGATTATATGTGTGACAATCGTATATTCACTTCAATCTTTCTATAAAGTATAACAATTTTTTTATAGCCTGTAACATTTATTTTGTAAAATTTATATTTGCAGTTAGAAGTATACGCTTCTGTCTAAGTAGCCAGCTCTACATGCCGCTCTCCAAAGAAACCATTGGCAACCATTGCCTCCTTCGTATCTAAATTACTTAAAATTACTTAAAAGTACATAGGTTGTACTATCTAAATTACTTGAAATCTATTGTAATTATTCAGGTACCATTAGCAACCATTGCCTCCATCTGATGGGGAGCTATTGGATCAGGCTCAACAGATTGTAACCACAGGCCCAACCAAGCAATGGATCAACTTAGTCCATTTAACATCGTCCAGTATTTAGCAACTAGTATAATACCCGTGTGGTGCCCGAGTATTCTTAATATTTTACTTTTATACACAGTTTTTCTATAAATTACATACAATTTTGTATCATGATACCGTGTTCTTGCCATCACGTCTGCCCTCTCTTTGGTGTCGACACTTCCACTGCTAGTCTAGGTGTTATCGCCGTCTATCATATTTTTTAAATTCTTATTTTTTCGCGTTTTATAACTCTTTAATATCTTTTTATTATTGTTTAATATTTTTTATTTATCCTTGAACTGTATTTTTTACAAGTATTATTAAATACCAATTATTTCTAGAATCAAATTATTAGAGATACTTTCGTATATTCCTTTTCTTTAACCTTAAAAAATCCTACTTGTACAAAAAATATAATCACATCTCTTCGAATCATGGTACCATATACATTTTTACCATCATCTATCATCCCTCTCAGGTTGATGTTTTCACCGTTGATATGAGTGTTGATGATGTATGTCTATTTTTGAACTCTTATTTCTTTGGTTTTTTCAAATTATTTAATACTTTTTTATTAATATTCAATATTTATTAGTTCATAAATCAAACATGTATATTATACGGAGATTTAATTTAATTATTTTAATATTATAATAAAAATTGTATATATATATATATATATATTTTTTTTTACCACCAGCGAATTGGTTAATGGAATTGAAAAGTTTTTGTTAAGTTTTGAGCAAAACTCCTTCATCCCTTATGTCTTGCAGCTGTGAGAAAATAACTTCACCTGTAATAAACATTTTGCAAAGTTAAACATTTAAAAGTTTAGAATTTAAAATTATCAACAAACTGTTATAAACCATTAAAAGAGAGATCCTTTAGGCAAGCATGTAAACCACGGGATCTGATCATAACATATATAAGCATCACTTCTCGGTATCTTGATAAGTTAATAGCCTTTGCAAGAAAATCGTCTGCAATCTCGAGATTTGAGGAAGGGCCACCTTATCCCATAAACCATAGCATTATAGTCAGAGTAAGTAATAGATGATTTTAATTTCTTTATTTCCATACTATATGTTAATATTATTAAGATGCTACAATAACTTTTGATAGTACATACAACAACCATCAACTACAAAAAAGGAACTCCACTAAAATAATAGGTTCTTAACTTATTATTTGGTACTTCAAGAATGGGCATGATGTGCAAAAGTCGTTCCCAACTTGGTTTCTTAGTACACACAAGCTTTTTTAGTTTAACGTTGGGCCAGGTTAAACCAAAACACACAGCCACACAATTTAATGAACACATCACTACATGTGAAAGATAGCTAAACCTATGAGAAACGTAGACATACTTACTGTTAGGAGTCAAACATATGAGAAGCAAATAGCACAATTGGAGCTTGTCTCTGTAACTAACTTGAATATACCTTATAGATAAAAATAAATAGGAAACCGGCCCATTAAATAAAAATAAATCTTTTGTTAGAGTTACTTGAACAACGTATATGAAAGAAGAAAATTTTAACTGAGAAAGAGAGTGTAGTTATATGAAATGGACATGGGCAAGTTTTAAAATCACTTGTTAATCATGAGTATTCATTTCTTCGACCACGCATCTCATATTAATCCAAATCCCCATGGAAAATGGAGCAAGAAAACTCAGTGATGAATATAAAGTTAATTCAGATCCTAAAAGAGGGTGTTGAAGTTCCAAGCTGTCCACAACAAAGAACGCCTTTATGAGTATCAACTCCAAGCTTAGAAGCTCAATTACAAAAGTATAAAGCACAATAACTAGCTATATATTTACAATACCCATGAATATATACCAATCAATCGGAATCGAAATTAGAAATATATTAGAATGAGCTAAAGCCTAACTATGATATTGCTACATACATCATGCACACCAATATATCTTTTAAAATTAGCGGCGAAAATTAGTTGGAAGTAGATAAACTCTGATGACAGTACCCATTAACATATATGAATCGAAGGGTTTTCTTAAACTGTAAATTTTAAATCAAAGAGCAGCATTAATCGATAAGAAACATAAATTAAGAGAAGAAACAACCTTTTATCAATAGAAGAAAATGAGTAGATATCAAACAAAAGTGCAGAAATCATGGGGAAGAACCTATATAGCAACCGGATAGCATAACCGATTAGAAGTAGAGAATTACCCATTGCATAATTAAACCAAAGAATCCTTTGCACAAATCCTTGCTAAACTGTCTGACGATGAACTTGACGAGACGAAAGAGAAGGGCGAGGGGTAGATAGAGAAAAAAAAGAGGATGAATGTAACGATCTAGCAAGGAAAATGGGGAGAGGTACTAATCAACTGTGATGAAGTCTAGGAGGATAGAATGGATATTAGGTATTTAACACGGCCTAGATTTCTTGTACTTTAGATCCAATGGTTATAAACGTATATAACACCGTCGGTAATATATATATAAAATGCTAGAGTTCATTTTTCCCACGTTTATTTTCTTTATTTCCAGCGAGTATTTGTTTCTTTATGTTAGTGCTGAAAGTGTCAATTGGTTGTTGGTTATCTCCTTTAATATAGGACAACGTGAGAAGTAATATTTGGTTGGTCATTTTTCTTTTCTTTATGTACTGGAAAACCTGGAGGATTTTTATCTCTTCCCTGCTATCCTCATTTGTGGGCTGAATTAGGAGGTGAACTGGGAATACTAATTCTTGTTCTTGTGGTGTGACTGTATCAAGGATTTGGGGTTAGTAAATTGTGGTTCGATTTCTATCTAAATTCGGGTATTTATGATCCATTTAAAGAGCTTACTACCAACACCTTCGTATTCGCCACCACAAGTATTCACCATGGTCCTTTTTTAATCGCGACCGCCGCATTGCGCGAGTACCTCACTAGTATTCAATTTAATGCTAAATAGATATATTGGTAAGATACTTTTCTTGTAACAATATTATCCTATGTTCAAACCCCTCTTAATCTTGGCGCCACCCTTGCCCTCACCCCTTTTTTTTCTTTTTAAATGGCCTTTTTTTCTTTCTAAAAACCCTCCCTTTTTTCCGAGCATTAAGGGTATGTTCGGTATGGAGCTTTTTGAAGCTTATTGAAGCTTATAACTTTTTGCTTTAGAAGAAAATGCTACAAGTCATGTTCGGATGATATAGCTGGAAGCTTTATTTTTTTAAACAAAAAAGCTTTAAAACAAAAAGCTTCTTGAAAAAGCTTTTAAAACTAATTGGGAGCTTTTTATATACCATACTACATAAATTCTCTCTTTAATTATTTTATAATTCATCATATTTTTATAATTTGTCCTTTTTTGTCATTTTACACTATTAAGCTCCAGCTACCAGCTAATTTGCCGAACACTTATATAAATAAAATAAACAGCTTTCCAGCTCCGGCTACCAGCTTCCAGCTATCAGCTACTAGCTTCCAGTTACAGTACCAACTACTTCCGCCAAATATACCCTAATTTTGTTTCTTTTATATTTTTTAAAATATTAATCTAATTGATTTTTTCTTTTCTGTTTTTTACATAATTCTTATATTATATTTATTCTAATTTTACTGTATATTTCTTAACATTACTTTTTTTTTTGAACGGCTATTTCTTAACATTACTATTATATGCATTTCGTTTATCACAAGGGTATTATTTAATGAAGATTGAAGAGTAACACTCCTCTCTCTTTTATATATTTTAATAGCAAGAACAAAACCCAATTTATTTTCTTGGTTTAAAGTGTGTTGGTGAAACTAGTTGGGGTTGAGTCTAGAGCTGGAACTAAGGCTGTAACTTAAGGCTTGAGTTGGGGATTATATTTAGAGTTAATTGTACCAATGGTCCTTAAACTTGGCAAAAACTGTCATTTTAGTCATTTAGGTTTAAAAGTGGTACAAAAGGTCCTTAGTGAAGCATTTTGCTGCCAATTTGGTCCTTTCTAACGTTGACCGTTGGTCAACTCCGTCAAATCAGGGTAAAATGACATTTTTACCCCTCTGGTTTTATTTTATTCTTTTTATTTATAATTTTTACTTATTTTATATATTAATTATGAATTATAAATTAAATATAAAATATATTTTATAGGATGCAGATGCCTCGCACACACACACTCTCTCTGTTTCTCTCTCTCTCTCTCTAATCTCTCACTACCACCACCACCACCACCACCGGAAACCACTACCAGACTGAGCCACCGCCACCGTACCACAACTACTAAAGAACTAGAACCACCACCACTGTTTCCCCCTTATTTATCTGTCTCGCCTCATCTCTCTCTCTCTCTCCACACCTCCGGCCAACCAACTCCGGTGACTAACCAAGAAAAAAAACAAACCACGTTATCTATCATTTTCAACAAGATTCAGATCTAAAGAACAGAAGAAGCAAAAAAAAAGTTCAGATCTGAAGAACAAATCGAACAGAAGAAGAATCATGTGGGTGTTGATTTTTTTTACTCGATTAGGGTTTTCTAACCCTGTCTCGGAATTAGGGTTTTCAGAGACCCACTGACCACCATCCCCTTTAGTAACACAGATTAGGGTTTCTCACGGTTTGGCAATGGCGGTGGTGGTGGCAGATCTAGGAGTTTGAAGTTGTGGGTGTCGGCAGTCCTAAGGTAACGAGGAAAGAGAGGGAAAGCAGAGGAGAGAGAGTAGAGAAAAGAAGAGAGACGCGGGAGGTGGCGGCGGAGATGAAACCCTAATTCTCGAAGTTATGTTCTCGAAGATGAAGGAGCCGACGGTGGCTTGGGGTTTTTGTGGTGGTTGTTGGCTAGGGTTTACGGTGGCGGCTGGGTTTACAAGAGAGAGAGAGAGATGACGGTTGGCGTTTGGAGCTGCCTAGATGGCGGTGGATGGCCGTGGAGGTGGTGGTCCTTGGAGACAGAGAGAGAGAGAGAGCAGGTGGTGGTGGTCCTTGGAGATAGAGAGATAGAGCAGGTGGTGGCGGGTGGTGATGGCGGTAGATGGTGGTGGTGGCGGATGGTGGTGGTGGCGGATGGTGGTGTAGATGGCTTGGAAGTGACCGGGAGTAGGAGAGATGAGAGAGAGAGAGGAAGAGTGATAGAGGGAGAGAGGGTGTGTTGTGTTTTAATATATATTTTCTATAGAAAAAGATATATATTATGTTTTAATATTTTAATTAACACTTTAATTAATAAAAAATTAGAAAAACTGTATAAAGACTAAATTACCCCTGATTTGACGGAGTTGACCAACGGTCAACGTTAGAAAGGACCAAATTGGCAGCAAAATGCTTCACTAAGGACCTTTTGTACCACTTTTAAACCTAAAGGACTAAAATGGCAGTTTTTGACAAGTTTAAGGACCATTTGTACAATTAACTCTTATATTTATTAAAAAGTGTTCATTAAAGAAGCTCGAGCATTAAATTGTGAATTTATGTATAAACTATTTGCAAAGGCTTTTATTTTTTAGAGATTATAAGAGATTATGTATTTAATAATCCCCTCACGATTTTAACATCTAGAGGAGCCTAGAAGGCTACAGGTTCTGAAAACCAAAATCCCACGCTCCTATAATTCCTCATAAACCCATTACCGAACACACCTATAGTGATTGAAGCACTTAGCTGCACTATCCTTTTAAACCGGCGATAGTATGTTTGTTTCAACATCGCAATTCATTTTTTTCATCGATTTTCCTCCATTTCCGAGGCATTAGTTCCTTCTTTATGTTTGATTTTTATTATTATATTTAAATAATTTTTTGTTTGTTATTTATTTTTCTATTATAAATTTTAATAAATGATATTCGATGTAAATATATATTTGTCACTGTCTTATTTATATCTAAATTTTACTTATAAATTTGTCATAATACAATATTGATCTAAAAATGCATTTTTGTGAATAAATACAAATAAGCCATTTACTCATTAACAAACAAAACTAAAGTAGATGGTAGCCAGTGACGGAGTAATGGTGACTTCGTCGAAGAAAACATAAAGATAAGAGACTTAAGTTTAGAGAACAAACTATATTGGAAGCGGGTGACTGTATTTTTAATTTTGAGATATTTGATTATTTATATTTTATTCATACATTCTATTTTATCATATGAAGTAGTTCTTACTATACAAAATATGTATTAATTTTCAATAGATAATAAAGACTTAGTTTGAGAATTATATGAATAATACACCATTAAGTATAAATTATTACTTTGTTACATCCCGAAACAACATTCTAATTAATTATATCTCTTTTGTTCCTAAAAGTTAAACTAATCTCCATTCTCTCTACCTATTCTAGAAGAGTAAGATAAAAAAGAGTAAACATATAGTCACTAAATTAACTGGGATTTGTCCTCGTGGTATATAGGGTTTTACCTTATTATGAAGTCTCGAGATCGAGCCTAATTGTAGGGGGTTTTAGGAAATAATTGAGGAGTGTTTTACTCTCTCATAACGTATGTTTTGAGATCCACATACTGCACTTTGAATATCACTGCATAACCAGTTCTCTAATATAACTTTGCTATTAAAAAAATATAATAACTAAAAAAAATCATGAATTTGAAAGAAAATAGAGAATGACAGTGACACCAATTTCTCAAAACCGACCATGTATTTAAAAAACCCATAACTATATATTTTTATCCCAATATTGTAGCCTATCTTCACAAACAAACTATAAATGTCAACATTTTAATTTCAATTACCAAACACATCCTTTCATTCTAAACATTTTCCTTCCGTTAAAACTAAATATATATGACTTAAATTGGTCAGTTTTATTAGTATTAATTACTATAATTATAATATTTATAATTAATTAATAATAAAACCGAAAATAATAAGTTTCTAAACTCAGAAAATGAGTGACCCCCCTCTCTCTCTCCCACCCTCCCTCCATGTATAAATTTGTCAACAGATTCTCATTTTCGCATCTCCGTCGTCTCCATCCATCCGTGTGTTGTTGTTTGACTCCCCCAAAACACACCCACGTATAATTCGTACACTATTCTGTATAAAACCTGCTTCAACGTTCATCGGAGATGGCTACGCCGCCGGATGAGCTGCCGGATCGGGAGGATTCTTCGACGACCAAAGAATTGTTACATAAGACGAAATTAATTCAATTCTTGGGGAGAAATACTCCTATTATCCTTCAGAATGATAATGGACCATGTCCTCTCCTCGCAATCTGTAATCATTTACAACTCTACAACTCTTTCTAGGGTTTCTTGATTTTACTCTTGTGACTTTTTTATTTCTTTTGATTTCATCAGTTTGTTTAGCTGTAAAGTAGGAGACGATCGTCATTTTGTTTAATTTGTAGATTGTGTTGATAGTGATGTGAAGCATGTATGCTGATGCTATCGAAAACTTAGATTATTTCTAGCGTATTGTTGACAGATTCTTGAGTTGTTCATCAGGAGATTAAAATCGTTTTGTTGATTTTTCTTTCCGAAGGTTTTAGGTCTGAATTGAGATGTAAGTTTAAGAATCAGTTCTACTGGTGATTGTGATTTGAATTACCGTTTCATTTCATTTGTGGCAAATGGTAATAGAATGGGCGATTTAGACTATACTCTTGTAACCAGTTTCATTGCATTTAATTATATCCATGTCTAACATCTGATTTTGATTGAGCATCTTTCATTGTTATTGTGTGTTAAGCTTCTTTACATTACCAAATCAGTCATTAGATTCATGTTTAGCTTGCTTATTGGTCTACTTGAACATAGTCACAGATTGCATTCTGATGATCAATGTGTGTTAGGTAATGTTCTCTTGCTGAGAAATAATTTGAATCTGAGTTCGGACGTGGCTGAAGTATCTCAGGAGAAATTGCTTTCGTTGCTGGCAGAGCGGTTGATTGATTCAAACAGCAATGTTAATGTAACGATTTATTTATTTTGTTTAACGAATCACATTGGTGATCCTTTAAGATGAAGGAGTAGAAGATAGGGTTTTAATGATAGAACCTTACCAATTCTACTATCCCATCAAACTAAACAAATTACAAGTTAAGTTTGAAAATAGTTCTTCTATCTAATTTGAGTTTATTGGTCATTTTGTAAATGGGTTACAGAATAAAGATGCAGGGTATGTTGAAAATCAACAACAGAACATTTCTGATGCTATAGATTTGCTTCCTAGGCTTACAACCGGCATTGATGTGAACTTAAAGTTCAGAAGGTATTTCATTTCCGTCTCTTAATCTCTCTCTCTCTCTCTCTCTCTCTCTCTCTCTACCACACACACACGTGCACATGCTGCATTATTGATCAACTTTATTTACTTATTGCAGAATTGATGATTTTGAGTTTACGAGAGAATGTGCAATATTTGATTTACTAGACATACCATTGTACCATGGTTGGATTGTTGATCCTCAGGTACGGTTTTTAATCCATGTGGACAATTGCATATGGTATTCAATTTTTGTCTCATTTGTTTTCATATAATTATCATTGTTATTTGTACCAGGATTCTGATACCTATAATGCGATTGGGTTAAAATCTTATAATACATTAACGGGAGAACTTGTTGCCCTTGAGACTGAAAACTTGAAAAGTGAATTGAAGAATTCTGAAGAAGAAGAAGATTGTGTCGATTTTGTTGCTGCAACAACAGCAAGTTTAGGTGTCCCTTCACCTTCACTTTCACGAGTTAAATCATTCGAAGAGTCCCCCAATTCTGTCTCTAAAGATAAAAAAGAAAGAAAAGGAGACCTTCAAGAGGAAGAACAACTTTTGAGAGCCTTAAAGCTATCAGAGACTGACAAAAATGATGTGAACATTGTTCATACAATTGAGAATAACCCGTCTGGTAATTCAAAGGATCCAGGGGAAGCACATACTGAAAATGAGGAACTGGTAATTTCTGAAACAGCTCCAATGCAAGATGTTTGTACTTCTTCAGAAGGTGAGAATGCTAAACATCATGAAGAAGTAGAAGCACAATCTGAAAAACATGACGATAAAATTGAAAAAGAGAAAGCTAATTCTGATGATGAAAAGGTCCAAAAAGAGCAGTCAGTTATAAGAAATGATGTAAATGTAGTAGGATTTGTTGAAAGTGTTGTAGATGAAAGTGAACCCATTTATGAAGGTGAAGAACACATACAGGAAAGAAGCACCTTAAGTTTTGAAAGTGGAGAGCCTGTGTATGAAGGTGAAGTGGTTCTAGCAGAACAAGCGGATAAGGTTAGTAGTAGTGCAGATGAGAAAAAGGGCAATGATAAAATAACACCTAAGCAAGGTATTCATTTTTTAAGGTTTGTTTCTTTTTTTTTTATGTTAGTCTCGATGAAACCAGTTAATTTATTTGTTTATTTAATTAGGGGAATTAATTAGGAATTTTTTGAAGAATAGTGCAAATCAGCTGACTATATATGGGTATGTAATATATTATGGTTATTCATGCATAAATGTTACTTTTATTAATGGGAGTCATTATTAAAAAAAAGTTTGTTTTCATTTGTGCAGCTTATTTTCCTTGCAAGAAGGCATAAAAGAACGGGAACTTTGTGTGTTCTTCCGGAATAATCACTTCAACACAATGTTCAAGGTTGGTGCAGGTGTCCTTCGTGTTTGTTGAATATTTTATACGTGTTATCTTCTGAATATCACTTTATGAACTTATTTGCAGTTTGAGGGTGAATTGTACATTTTAGCTACAGATCAAGGCTATCTTAATCAACCTGATCTTGTATGGGAAAAGCTTAACGAGGTATAATTCTCTTTATTTTCTGTGTGGTTAGATTGTATTAATATCTAACAAAACAAATTCATTTATGTATTTTATCGTTATAATATTGTATGATAATTTATGTGTTTTCAGGTCAATGGAGATACAGTATATATGACTGGTAATTTCAAGGAATTTAATGCTGAAAATCCTGAAACCCGCTCATGGGACGAGGTAAATGCGTTGACTAATACTGCTGTATGTACCCTTTTTAAAAATTTATACCATTATATAATATTACAATGTATCTATAAAAAAATGATGGTCACAATGCTATATATTTTCATTTTCTTTATGAACCTAGTTTTGATTTATATATTTCAGGATTATGTGGCCAGCATCGACAAAGCAGCACAAGAGAATACCAGCTTTAAGTAAGTAATTATCTATCTTTTATTCCATCATCTCTTTTTAAGATACCAACTCTAAATAACTCCCTCCTACGCATGAAAATTGTCATGTTTGACTTAGCTCATACTTTTAGAAAATTGTTTTGAGTTTTTGACTATTTGACAAATAGTCAAATATCTATATGCCTTCTACAAAGATGAAAACAGAGGAATTTTGCAGACCATATTCAAATATCATTAACTCATTTTTTAAAAACAATAATGGAAAGTTAGTAACTCTTAAGATATTTCTTGGTGTTTTATGGCAGCTCTGACCTGCAATTGGCTATGGCTCTTCAGCAACAAGAATTCGAGCAACAACAGCCGCCACAACCCAATTTGCCACAACCAAGCACTATCAGAGAGTCGGGGCTTGTTACTGGTCCACAGGTAAGGCATTAGTTTTCTCATTTCTGATGTGTGTGTCTACATAAATATGGGATTGCTTACATTCTGGTTGAACTGTTGCTAAAATATATACGATATAAACAAAAATATACAATATGAAATTGTGACTTGTATAAATACTCGCTCTATCCTGTCACAAAATGCAATACTATGTATAATTTGTTAATTCAAATCACATGCTACACACCTTTTTTTGGCAAAAGTTTGTTTCAAAATTACATCTCCTTCACTAATAATCGTTTCAAGGTATTTACAGCTCTAATTTTGGTCCACATGATTTTATCAACTACTGTTTTGTCCTCAACTTCCTTCTTTGGACTTCAGCTAGATTTTAATTTGAAAATACCTCTTCTTTAATTAATAATCATCAGTGATGCTGGTAGACAAGATAACTCTATTATGTCTTGAGGATTCTTTTATGTATTTACTTCTTACAAGACATAGGCTGTCGTTTAATCAAATGTTTGCTTAGATACTTTTGGCTATTCTCCAATTTAACAAACTCCCAAAACTTACTAATCTTATAACAATGGTCCAATAGGCATTCATGTCACCCTTTGGGGGCCTCCACCAACGATAAGCATTCACGTGTGGATGCTTTTATTGAAAGTTGCATCTGACTTTCTGTTGTTTAATTTACTTTCAAAAGGATTTCCTGCTTCTAACAACCAAATCTTTAGACGGGTTTGTTTTTGTTATATAAATATGCTTAACTGCTTAAGAAATAGAAAGTAATATGAAATAAAATTCTAGTGAACAGTAGAAATATCAAAGTACATAAAAAATTATACGAACACTATTATGCAATACGCGTATAATCTTATAATGAATGTATATTTATGTATTATTTCTTTTATGTACAATTATCTAAATAATAGGTTGTGCTTGGATTTTGCAGCATGTACAACCTTCTAGGCCCCGAAACTCATCAACTTCGTCAAAGCAGGAATCAAAATCATCAAAGGAGAAATGTGTTGTAATGTGAAGAACTTTGGCATGTTTACAACCGGGAGGTTTGTTCTGTAAATGTTGGTAAATTGTACGTATACTCAACTTTGCTTCCAAAGGCCAGATTTTATTTGGTTTTCGATATGATCGGTGATCAAATTCTTCTCTTTTTTTTTTTTTTTAACTGTAAATGTAGTACTTACCTGATGTCAGTTGGTTTACCCAAAGCTTTATACTTTTACTTGACGAATAAAAGTCAACGTTAAGAAAGACTTGATGCTTCCTTAGCAATCTTGTGTTTCATCAGCTTTGCACAGCAATCTTTCACCATAAAAACCCACCTTAATATACACATCGACCTATTCAATACTAGCTTACAAGCCACAACCCAATAGAAAATGTTGAACAGAGCCAAAATCAGGAAAGCCCAAATGTAAAGCCCAAATTTTTTAACAAGTAAAATTAAGTAAAAGTAGGACTCCATGGTAACATAAACATTTGCAACAAAACCAATATAATCCTAACGAGGTCTTGCATCACGAACTACACGTAGTATAACACTAAAAAGTAATTAATTACAAATATAAAGGTAAACATTATGTTTGTAGGACTAAACAGCGGAAAACGTTTAAAGACAAATTTAGCTGTCTTCACACTGCTAGAGGCTCCCCGCAAACAAGTCCTGAAAAGAGTAAATCAACAACAGCAAGCTTAGCGAGGTCATTCATTTACACACTACACTAGGTATGTACATATCACATACCAATCCATGATCATATATCATTTCACATAATAAGTGCACTGACGATTATTTCACACTTCGGGTTACAGCTGACTATCCGTACTAAAGATTTCACTTGTGTGACTGTGCCCGAGTTCAGTGTTGTAAAACTCGGCCTACTCGGCCGAGTACTCGCTACTCGGACTCCTACTGAGGCGATTTAGGCAAAATCGGACTAAAACTCGGAACTCGGTCAAACTCGGCCAACTCAGCCAACTCGGTCCAACTCGCCCTACTCGGTCAAACTCGGTCAACATAAAAATTAGGTTTTTAATTGGTCATTCCCCTTTTTTTCTTTCCATTTTCACCCGTAAGTCTCTGCCGCCTCCTTCATTTCGCTTCCGATCGAAGAAAAGCCACGCATACGAGTCGGATGGTGTTCGAATCATTGAACAATATGGACAAGACGATTAATGAGCATCAATCTAGTGATAATGCTAACAAATGAATGTTTTTATTGAAGTATTTGAATTTTCAAACAACTATGTTGGTGTTTTTAAACATATATATTGGATGCTATGAAAAATCATTTTTATATTTGATTATTTATGACTTAAGAACATGCTATATGTAAAATTTTCAAAAAAATTTAATAAAAAATCCCAATCCGAGTACTCCCCGAGTACTCCCCGCCTAGGCCGAGTACTCGCTACTCCCCGTTCGGCCGCTCGAGTAGCGCCTAGCGAGTTTTACAACATTGCCCGAGTTACGTTTTCATCACAACATAACGCAACCCTTCACTTCACATATCATCACATTAGTTACACTTTCACATATATAGCACATACATATCACACACTAATATAATGTATAAGTTAGTGAATTCACCTGATCTGCAACACAATAGCTACAACAGATTTCACAGAGTTAAAGGCTTAACAAATCCGGTCCACAAAACCTACTACACATCTTACTGAGTCAATACAGGGTATGTGTCCCTAATCCAAGTGCCCAATCCTAAGTCGCACCACATCCCAAGTCGGACCACATACCAAGTCAGACTAGTCCCTAGGTCGGACCACAACCACGTCGGACCAGTGCTCACATCGGACTAACCTCAAGTCACACACATACACAAGTCAAAATATCTCAAGTCGCACAACCAACTCAAGTCGGACCAACCTAAGTCGGGACCACTCCCAAATTGAACAAGTCTCAAGTCGTACCATATTTCAAGTCGTTCCACCACCTAGGTCGGACCAAGTGCCAATTCGCACACACACACACACAAGTCGGACATCTCTCAAGTCACACGTTCATACTAGGTCGGACCTATCTTCTTGGTCGGACCATACAACCATTATACACAATCAGGTTTAAGGATCTGGCATTTCATCAAGTAGATTCTTCTCATCACAAAGTTGTTTGTTTTCGTAAGCAAAGCCTTTTGGAGATCTATTTTAGATTCAAATCTACTTGTTTGAGAAAGAGAAAGGGAGAAGTTAATGTGAATGTTTCTCTGATTCTGATTCGTATCTTAAGTATGGAGCTTATTGGAATTGAGCGATTCATTGGGTCCCACCTCTTATGATCTTATATACTTTAAGGTTGATGGCGAACAATTACAAAAGTTGTTGCTATTGGTGCGGGTGACATCTGAAGGGAGAGCAAGACAACCTTACTTTGGGGAATCCCGAGGCCATTTGCATTTGGTGGAGTTAGTACCTAATGAAAGCAATCTATACCTCGATGTGTATGAAATGTTGAACGAGCATTCAGGGTGGTTCACAAGGTGGAGCTTGATGAGCTTGCAGTCGCATACCCTGCAATGATCCGTAGTGACCAACATCCATTCAAAACCTAATATTTTTTTATGAATTTGAAGTATTCGGTATTGTTAGAGGTGAAGATGAAGAATAAATATATACAAACCTTATCTTCTCTTTAACATCAAAATGCTAAATTTTGGGGGTGTTTTGGTTACATGTTTTTTTTTGTTACATGTGTTTGTTTTGGTTTGTAGAATTCAAGTTGTACAAGTTTGGTTTTTTTTTTTTTTTCATGTTTGGGTTTCCAGTTTGGATTGCAATGGTTTGTTTATTTCTTTGATTTAAATATGAAAATAATTTTGTTGGTGTTTACTTGTTCGTTCTATTCTAATGTTATTGTTAATTTTTTTTAGCAGAAAGGTTTTATATAATTTCAAAAATTAAGGAGTTCAAGTACAGTGTCAAATACTTCCTCTTAGTGGATCATAAATGTAAGACACACACACAAAAAATCATAAAAAGCTATTTGACTTGGCACTTTGTCTTCATAGAAGATTAAAAACTATTGACTGAAATCACTACAACAAAATAAGCAAATTTTCATAGTTTTTTTCTTCATGCTTTATAGAAGCGTGTATATTACTTTTGTGATGTTTATATCTTTAATTGTGTAAAAATTTTAAACGTTTACTGCGAAAAGATATAAAAAATTAAAAGAAAATCACACTTATAATTGTAATAAGATATGTTCACACCTATAAGCACGAATAAAAAAACATAAAATTTTGTCACGTCTTTAAATGTAAAGTTACTTTAAGTCAATCACGTTTTTAAGTATGAAAAATATATATATTCTCACATTTATAAACACCGTGAAATATATATTTATTTCACGTTTTTAGATGTGAATAATGATATAAATTAGTTATATTTTTAAGTGTGAATAATTTTATTAGATTTTAATAATTAAAGAATACTAAGAATAAGCTTAAGTTCTTGTTGAAAATTGTGTCTTCAAATTAACAAGTTTTATAACTTCAAGGGTTGTTATTGTCAATATGCCAAACTTTTTTGGTTATAAAACCAAAGTTAGCATACGTGAGTTTGGATAAGCACCAAAACAAAATTCAACTTTCAATCTCTCTCTCGCATTACGTACGTACGGCAGAAAACATAAGAACAACTATTAGGGTTTAATCCCTAATTACCTTTCACAAGCTTTGTAAATTATTCTCTTTTCAAATTTGTAAGAACTGCAGTATTATAGTGGATTGATTCTCGGCCTTCTCCGCCGTGGTTTTTCCCGTTTTGGGTTTTCCACGTAAATCTCGGTGTCTCTCGCTTTTAATTATTTAAGTACTTTATTGTTTGTGGTTGATTATTATTATTGGTTGATTGATCCTATTTCGCTAAAATGATATTAGTTGGGTAACTTGGATCCTTGGAGGTTTTGATATTATCCTAATTTTAACCCTAGTCGTATAAAATAGATTAGGGGAGAAATTAGTACCGTCAATATTATCTCCGGTTTTTACTACAATTGGTATCAGAGTCATGTTGGTCTTGATATTGATTTATTGGGATTAAATATTTTATCAAGTTAATTAGCCATGTCTTCAATGAAGTATGATATTCCGTTGTTAGACCGGAACACCAGGTTTCCTTTATGGCAAGTTAAGATGAAAGATATTTTGATTCAAATGGATTTACATGAGGCACTTTTAGGCTTTGAGAAAATGCTAGCTTCATTGACCGAGGTTGAAAAGGAGAAAAAATATCTAAAAGCTTCATCTCAAATTCGTTTACATTTATCTAATGATGTTTTGCAAGATGTGTTGAAGGAAACTTTTGCGGCTGCTTTATGGTTAAAGTTGGAGCAATTATTGATGACAAAAAGCTTACCCAACAAGTTGCATTTAAAGCAACGATTGTTCAATCTGAAGATGACTGAAGGGAGTTCTATAATAAATTATATATCCATATTTAAAGAGTTAGTTGGTAACTTGGAGATTATGGATGTTGAGTATGATGATGAAGATTTGGCTTTGTTTTTATTATCATCTTTGCCTGACTCTTACACTCACTTTCGTGATACTATTATTTACAGTCGTGACACTCTTGTACTGGACGAGGTTTTAACTGCTTTGGATTCGAAAGAGAAGATGAAACAGATTACAGGTTGTGATTTAGGTGACACGAAAGCCGAAGGTTTAAATGCTAGAGGTAGATCAACTGAAAGAGGTAATAATTCTCAATCCTCCAATAGGGTGAGATCTAAATCTAAGGGCAAAAGAAAATATTGCAATTATTGTCGTAAGAAAGGACACATTATTGATAAATGCTTCAAATTGAAAAATAAAGAAAAGGAAAAAACAACAGCAAAGGGTTGTCAAGCTAGTAATTCAGGTGAAGCTGATGTAGCTGAGGTTGGTTGTATTGGAGAACTTCTAATGGTTTATCCAGATGATGTAAAATCTACTGGCGATTGGATACTTGATTCCGGTTGTACTTTTCATATGTGTCCCAACCAAAATTGGTTTTACACATTTGAAGAAGTTAATCATGGTTATGTTATGATGGGCAATAATTCTACATGTCCTGTTATCGGGTATGGCTCTGTAAGGATCCGTATGTTTGATGGAGTTATCCGAACCGTGGAGGATGTTAAATATGTTTCAGACCTCAGACGTAACTTATTATCACTCAGTTCCTTTGATGAAAAGGGGTGTGAGTTTGTTGGTAAAGGTGGAGTTATGAGGATATTCAAGAATGGTTCTGACATTCTAAGGGCCAAACGAAAAACTTCTAATCTTTATTTTCTTGACGGGCAAACAATTTCGAGTGATGCAGCTGTTGTCTCAAAGTCCTTATCTGATCCAGATCAGTCTCGTCTTTGGCATCTTCAACTCGGCCATATGAGTTTTCAGGGAATGTCTGAATTAAGTCGAAGAGGATTACTTGGAGGGCAAAAAATTGTTGATCTAGAGTTTTGTGAAGATTGTGTATACGGAAAGGCTAAACAGGTAAGATTCATGAGTGGTATCCATACAACTAAAGGACCACTTGATTATGTTCACTCGGATTTATGGGGACCAACACAAGTTGTCTCGAAAGGTGGAACTTCATATATGCTTACTATTTTTGAGGACTTCTCTCGCAAGGTATGGTCATTCTTTTTAAAGCATAAAAAATATGTCTTTGTTACTTTTAGAAATTGGAAATTGCAGATTGAAAAACAATCGGGATTGGAGGTAAAGTATCTTCATACGGATAATGGTCTTGAATTTTGTTCTGAAGAGTTTAATGCCTATTGCCGAAAGGAAGACATCACTCGACATCGCACGGTGGTCCATACACCTCAACAAAATGGTGTAGCCGAAAGGATGAATCACACCATTATGGAGAAAGTCCAGTGTATGCTTTCAAACTCCAAATTGCCAAAGTCCTTTTGGGTGGAGGTTGCTTCTACTGCTTGTTATGTTATCAACCGTTCACCATCACGAGCAATTGAAAAGAAAACTCCGTTTGAGTTATGGTCCGGTAAACCTGCCGATTATACAAATTTGAAACCGTTTGGTTGTACAGCTTATGCACGTGTTGACAAAGGTAAGATAGAACCGAGGGAAATAAAATGTGTATTTCTTGGGTACAATCCAGGGGTAAAAGGTCATAAACTATGGAGTTAAGAGTTGAAAAAGGTTATTATCTCAAGGGATGTTACTTTTGACGAGACCGCTATGTCACAACGAGTTAATGACTCTTCTATCAATATGGAGGAATCATCTGAAACAACTAAGGAGAAGGCTCATGTGGAGGTGGAGCTACCTACCTCATGTACTACTATTCCAAATACAGTTGAGCATCAACAATCTTCCTCGACTAATGAACCTGTTATTGTTGAAAATTCAATGTCTTCACAACCACAAGCTACTACTCTTAGCATTGCAAGAGATAGGCTGAGAAGAAAAATTGTACCTCCAAAGAGATATGCTCAAGCTAATTTTGTTGCATATGCCCTTACTGTTGCTGAAGACATTGAGTCTATGTTGGAGCATGTGAATTATGATGTGGTTATCCAGTCTGAAGACTCGAGTGATTGGATGATTGTTATGCATAATGAGATGGAATCTTTGCAGAAAAATGGTACTTGGGATCTAGTTCCTGCTCCGAAAGGGAAAAATCCAGTTAAATGCAAGTGGGTCTACAAGCTCAAGGAACCTATTAACCCAGATGAGAAACCAAGGTATAAAGTTCGGTTAGTAGCTAAAGGTTACAGTCAGATTTCAGGCATTGATTATACCGATATATATATTCTGCCGTGGTCAAACACACTTCGATTCGTGCATTATTGTGTTTAGTTGCTTCTAATGATTACGAGTTAGAGCAACTCGATGTTACTACAACTTTCTTAAATGGTGAGCTTGAGGAAGAGATATTTATGCAACAGCCTGAGGGTTTCGTAGTTCCTGGCAAGGAGGACTATGTGTGTAAATTAAATAAATCTCTTTACGGCCTCAAGCAATCTCCTAGACAATGGTATAAGATGTTTGATTAATTTATGACCGGTCACAAATTCAGCAGGTGCACCTATGATAGTTGCGTTTATTATAAAAAGTGTGGCGATGGTTTAATGATCTACTTACTCTTATATGTGGATGACATGTTGATCGCAACGAAAGATATGAAGGAGATTTCGAAATTAAAAGACCAGTTAAAAGCTGATTTTGAAATGAAGGACTTAGGAGCTGCCAAAAAGATTTTGGGTATGTAAATTATTCGTTAAATGAATTGTAGGACCTTGTATCTTTCTCAAAAGAGTTATATCGAGAAAGTCCTACGTCGTTTCAATATGCATGAAGCAAATCCTGTTAACACACCATTTGCAGCTCATTTCAAGTTATCATCCGCTTTGAGTCCTATTACTGAGGCTAATATGGAGTATATGGCACGTTTTCCATACTTTAGTGTTGTTGGATCTTTAATGTATGCTATGATTTGCACGCGCCCTGATTTGGCTAATGTGGTTAGCATGGATAGTAGATATGTGGCGAACCCGGGGAAAGAACATTGGAATGCAGTTTAGTGGATCTTCCGTTATCTGCGAGGTACGTCTTCTTTGTGTCTACAGTTTGGTAAATCGAATGATGGGGTGCTTGGTTATGTTGATTCGGATTATGGCAAAAACTTAGATAAACGGAGATCTATCATGGGGTATGTTTTTACTTTGAATGGTTGTGCTATTAGTTCGAAAGCCCATTTGCAGTCTACAGTTGCATTGTCCTCTACTGAGGCAGAGTATATCGCGATTACAAAAGCTATTAAGGAGGCTATTTGGTTAAGGGGTTATTTGGAGAACTCGATGATGCGATTAAGGTTACCACAGTGTTCTGCGATAATCAAAGTGCTATTTTCTTGAGTAAAGATCAAATGTTTCATAAACGAACAAAGCACATTGATATTCGATATCATTTTGTGCGGGAGATCATTGCTAAAGGTGATTATGTTCTGAGCAAGATTGATACAAATTATAATCCCACTGATATGTTTACTAAAAGTCTTCCGGTGGCCATGTACGACTTATGTTTGGACTTGGTGGGTGTTTCTGATCGCAAGTGAGCCCGATGGGCTTTTGATGGAGAAGGTATTATATTATTTTTCAGAATCATTTTTTCTCTATATAATGATTGCAAGCATTATTATTCTTCTGGAGCTTTGGAGTTTGCAAGTTGTTAGTGTTTTTCGTTTCGTTCGATTATGGAGCAGAAGTTCTTATGCTATTTTGGCGTGGCTTGTTCATTAAAGCTAAGGTGAAGATTGTTGAAAATTGTGTCTTCAAATTAACAAGTTTTATAACTTCAAGGGTTGTTATTGTCAATATGCCAAACTTTAATTAATTTGGTTATAAAACCAGAGTTGGCAGACGTGAGTTTGGATAAGCACCAAAACAAAATTCAACTTTCAATCTCTCTCTCGCATTACGTACGTACGGCAGAAAACATACGAACTATTAGGGTTTAATCCCTAATTACCATCACCATTAAAGCTTTGTAATTTTTTCTTCTTTCAAGCTTGTAAGAACTGCAGTATTATAATGGATTGATTTTCGGCCTCCTACACCCGTGATTTTTTTCCTGTTTTGGGTTTTCCACGTAAATCTCGGTGTCTCTTTATTGTTTGTGGTTAATTATTATTATTGGCTGATTGATCATATTCCGCTAAAACGGATATTAGTTAGGTAACTTGGATCCAGGTTTTGATGTTATCCTAATTTTAACCCTAGTCGTATAATATAGATTAGGGAAAAAATTAGTGCCGTCAATTTTATGTCCGGCTTTTACTACAGTTCTAAACATGAACTTCACGGTTCTCATAACCGTGAACTCATGAGAAAGCATAAATTAAAAGCTCACGCTTTTAACCGTGAACGGATAAGAGCCAATAAAACTTAAAATTCTCATATTTAAAATTCTCAGATTGTAACACGAATTAATATTTCTCATGACCTTTATAGATTCGAACATCCTCTCGTTAGGTCCTGCGAATATTATACAAACAGTTAACGACTCAAACAGTTAATGATTCAAGGACTGAATGCCTGATTGATACAAATCGTGAGTGAAGCAAGCCTTCAATTACCTGTTTGAGTGCAACCTACACAGATTCGTGCCTTCCATTTTTATCTCGTGATAGAAACAGACAGGTACTTTTTTGCTTGTTTTGGTGAATCTTTCATGAATAAGTTGACTAGTTTCTTGTTTGTAAATGCTCATGAACTATACTCTATTAATTTCGTATGCATGATACTAATATAAACAAGACACTAATTTTGTTCACTGATCGATTCAAACTCCTCATAATAATTGATACACAGAAAAACGACTTTCAAATCCATCAATTTGAAACATATTAGTGCACATTTGTATAGACTAATGCGTAAAAAAGTATGGATAGGTACAATAAAATTTATAAATCTTAACAAGAAACTCACCTTGGCTCTATCAATTTGGTCCTTAAAGTGATGCTTGAGTTACTAAAGGTTGTGTTGGAAGTTGGAATTTATTTACATGGGCGGATCCACTTGGGAAGCATCGGGTGGCGGTGAACCCGTCATTTAAAAAAAAATCAATTATATATGTAAATTGTTTAAAAAATTTATATGAGAATCAATTAAATTTTGGGTGTGAACCACAAATCTATTGGCGTGTAATTGTGAACCCAATTACACAACCCATAAAAAGGAAAACGAGATTAAAAATATAATTCTCATTTCCTAAAACCATTTCTACACGATGTTTGCACACGTATTTTTCTCATCTTCTACTCTAAAAACTCTTCGCTAGCGCTAGAATTCTCCATATCAGTGGCAAAGTTATGTTCCAATGGAAAATACTTGACAAGCGAAATGTGGGAAATACTCGTGATCAGTGGTGAACCCACTAAATTTATTTTCTGGATCCACCACTGTTGATTTATAAACAATATGTGCTCTACGTTTTCTTTAATCGGAGTCATAAATGTATGCAATTTTTATGCATGCTACGCATCGTATGATATTTTACGTTTGGAACAGTTTTACTTGCTTAAATGAATTTTTAACGTGTCTGATCTTAAGTGCATTTTGACTTGTATTTCACACAAATCTACTAAGATCTCCCTTTGAATTCCATTTTTAGGATATTAGCCAACAGGCAATCTGTTGCAAGATCAGAGGAAAGAAAGATGAGATACATAGCAGAGCTTGAAAGGAAAGTCCAGACACTGCAAACAGAAGCAACATCATTGTCTGCTCAGCTGACCCTTTTACAAGTTTGAACATTTACATACAAGCGGGTTGATTTGTGTTATATTTTTAGTTTCCACTTAGTCAAATGGACTGATCACTAAAAATAAAATACGTCATGCTTTTTCTTTGAATTGTTGATCTATAAATTATGTTGCTGCTTGGTTGTTTCAAGTTGGAAGGATTCACTAGAAACTTTTGGAAACTAAAAACATGACCCATTATCTTGACCCATGTTCTTTTTAGTGATTAGTCCATTTGACTTGGTGGAAACTAAAAATATAACACAGATTAACCCGTTTGTATGTAAATGTTCAAACTTGTAAAAGAGTTAGCTGAGCAAACAATGATGTTGCTTCTGTTTGCAGTGTTTGGACTTTCCTTTCAAGCTCTGCTATGTATCTCATCTTTCTTTCATTTGATCTTGCAGCAAATTGCGTGTTGGCTAATATCCTAAAAATGGAATTCAAAGGAAATCTTAGTAGATGTGTGAAATACAAGTCAAAATGCAATATGAGATCAGGCACACTGAAAATTCATTTAAGCAAGTAAAAATGTTTCAGACTTAAAATATCATACGATGCGTAGCATTCATAAAAATTTCTTACATGTATTAGTCCGATTAAAGAAAAAGCAGAGCACTTATTGTTTAATAAATCAATTTATATTAATAAAATTGGTGGGTTCTTGGGGGTAATAACAATGCCGAAGCTTCCTTTTTGCCCTCCTTTCTTGCTGTTCAAAAAAAAAAAAAAAAGAGTAACTCAAGCATCACCTTAAGGATCAAAGGATGTTGATTTATGCACCCTACTCTAATATATCCTACTCTATTAATGTATTAAATGATGTAATCATTTAGTAATATTTAATTACTATAGCTACTCAACTTTATTAAGCATTTAATTATTTAACATTTATAATGTAATTACTACTACTTTACTTTATTAATTTACTTGAATTTTTCTTTATTTTCTATTTATATCTTTCTTTTATATACTATTTAATTTATTTTATACAATACATTAAAAAATATATATATATATATATATATATATATATATATATATATATATATATATATTAATAAATATAAAAAACATAAGTTTCTTTAATGAAGAGATACTTAATTTATGGAATCCAAGTTCGACTAAAAGTAATATTTAGTACAACCAATTCGATTTCAAATTATAATGCATTTTTAAATAACTCCTGCAACATTTAGTAGAATCTTAATTAAAAATATTGGTATAAAAATTAAAATGGATTTGTTAACATTTTAGAGTTCAGAGTTAATAATAATAATAATAGTTAAAAGAAATCAATAATTGAATAAGAACAAGAATAACAAAAAGTAAGAAATAGAAATAACAAAAAAGTTACAAACAATCAATATGATATGAGACTTTGAGTTGCTTAGCATTTATTAAAAACTTGAGGGTAAGGATGATTATTTGTCCTGTTTGATTAAGGGTTAAAGTCATAAAATAATGGTCTACTTTTTCCATTTTCTCATTGTGACACGTCATGTTTTTTTTTACACATTTGGCCAGTAAACTTATCAAAACGGTGTTGATGTGGCCATTTTGTGACCTGCAACCTGCAACTTGTTTTCAGCCCCTTTTTTGCGATTTTTGGGTCGATTTTTGATCGTTTTGTGTGATTTTTTGTAGAATCTTGTAATTTATCATTATACCTTTCAAATGACACCAAAATCATGAATTTTCGTCACGTATAGAGGGAGAATTTCGAGCTCAAAGTCTCGACTTTTTTGGGTTTTTTTTCCCGAAAACAGGGCAGAAAAAAAGACTTGTTTTTTGGTCGATTCTTAATCATTTTACATCATTTTTTTTATAGGTTGTCGTAGATAATCTTTTTACCTTTCAATGGATACCAAATTCATGAAAAATCATCAAGTGTAGGCCAAGTTATTGCTAATTAAATTTGATAATGACCCTATTCGACACTCTTACGGTATTTCGATGAATTGACACATTTTAAACTCGTTTTTGTTTGTTTTTTTGTACTAATTGATAGATAACTCGATTACCTTTCCATAGAGTCAAGAATCATTGATTTTCGTGAAGTGTACATGGAGAATTTTGGCTCCAAAGTTTGTTTTTGAAATGAAAAAAATTGGGGAAGAAGATGACCTGCTATAATCACCAATATGGGCACATTAACACATTTTTTATAAGTTTACTGGCCAAATGTGTAAAAAAAAAACATGACGTGCCACAATGGGAAAATGGGAAAAGTAGACCGTTATTTTATGACTTTAACCCTTTGATTAATTAGGTGGTTACTTCTTCATTTAAATTAACAATTTTCTTTTAAAATTTAAAATTTAAATATTAAAGAAAGTTTTATAATTATATAGTTTTACCCTTATTAAGGTCATTTTCGAGTTATGGGGTTGACCCTATCCGGACCTGATTATTTTCATGTCAACCCACTTTTGACGCATTTCGAGTTCATGTAACCTTTTTCGTATCGGGTTCTAGCCGAGTGCTGTATCAGGTCAAAAATTGAGAGCCTTACTTGAGGGACGTTTTTAAAAGTTGTTAAAGTAAAAAACGGGCACCTAGCCTTTTGAGTATAAGCAACATGTTTATAAGAAAATACTTACGATTATCAAATATTTTCCAGACATAAAGGCTATTTTCTAACATAAAAAGATAATTTTCTTAAAAAAAATCATAACGAGTATTTAGAAATTTGAATGAGTTCGGAATTAAGTCTGAGCCATTTGGAAATGTTTATTGGAATTTGGAAAGTGATTAAAATTAATATTGTGAAGGTGATTTGACCATCACAATTATTAATTCTGATTATAATAATTAACACAAGTTAATAGAGTGAGGTGTAATTTGAAAATAGAGTAGGGTGTATTTTGAAATACCCAGGATCAAATTGATAGAGCCAAGGTGAGTTTCTTCACTTTCTTGTTAAGCTTTATAAATTTTATTGCACCTATCCACACTTTTTTTACGTGTGAGTCTATACAGATGTGCACTAATATGTTTCAAATTGATGGATTCGAGTTTATTTTATATGATTGTTGACAGTAAGTCGTTTTTCAGAGTATTAATCATTATCAAGAGTTTGAATCAGTGAACAAACTTAGTGCCATGTTTATATTAGTATCATGCATATGAAATTATATAGCTTAGTTCATGAGCATTCACAAACAAGAAACTAGTCAACTTATTCATGAAAGATTCACCAAAAGAAGCAAAAAAGTACTTGCCTGTTTCTATCACGAGGTAAAAATCGAAGGCACGAATCTATGTAGGTTGCACTCAAACACGTAATTGAAGGCTTGGTTCACTCACGATTTGTATCTATTATTATTGGTCTCGGATGGATACAACAATAATGTTTGTAGAAAAGGGTTGAATACAAACTTTAGCTTTTTTAAATTTAAATACACACGGTAATACTTTATATAATTCTTATCGATATATGAATCAAGAATTACATAAATTAGATGCGAAAAATCTAAGTTCAATAAAAGATGGCAACAAAAAGGTTCAACACATGAGCCAAGCTATTCCTAAACAGCTAATGTGAGAAAGTTCAACACATGATGAACAAGTTTATTTATGTTAGATTTGTGTGCATAGCCGGCGAACCCTAATGTCACGTCCAACGTCAGAAGGCACTCAAATGTCACATTTGTGAGAGCCTATATATATATTATTTTGAAATTTATAAGTGGCCGGAAACCACCACCGGCGACCACCACAGAACCGACGGTGGCACCCCAGTAATGGCGGCCCAGTAGCGGTGGTTTCCCGGAAGCCCAAGGGCCCCTTTGCGACAGCTCATGTAAAAGGACCAGCGGCCAACAGCCTAGTTGTTGTTTGGTCTTCGCGGCCCAATTGTTGCCGCCCAGGGAGTTCTAGGCCTACGGCTCGGTTAGTTTAGGTCTCGGTGGGCTAAGCCCCCACGACCCAGTATGGGTCAAATACATTTTAAAAGTATTTGAAGGTTTTTTGAAAAATATTTTTTTAGTTCTTATTTTCTAAAACTAAAATGTGATTTTATTGGGCTTTAGGGCCTAATATTGGGTTTAGGATGGTTTGGGCTTCTTGGCCCAGTTACAGAAAACCGAAAATGGGATTCCTCCCATAGGCCTCTCGTTAATAAAATCCAGGTGTAATTTTATGACTCATAGTTCGGAATAATAATAATATAAGTCTATATATATATATATATATATATATATATATATATATATAGGATTAGGATCAAATAAGATGTGATTTTGAGTAAGATGTGTAAGATGTAACCACAGATCAACACGTGTCCATTTCTAAAAAGGGTGTTTTAGGTATTTTATTGATTTTTAATTATATGGTCCGTAAATCACATTGGTCAACCTATCTCCTTCTTTCTCTCTCTTTCTACACATTTATAATCACCATCGAGATCTACCCATTGAGATTCGCAGATCAGAGACGGCGGAAGGGGAGAGTCGCGTATGAGAGACGCCGGAAGGGGAGAGTCGCAGATGTTGCCGCTGGAATAGGAGAGCCGTCGTCGAGGGTATCCACCACCACCTCAGTAGCTGTCGCTGCCTCCTTTCTCCGACGACCCCGGTGTTTGCCTGTACCACCATCCGCCATGGATGGGGGTTTAGTAGCCACCACACTCAGATCAGGGTTATGCTTCGTCAACCATGGCCATCGCAAAACCACCGCCGCTCTGTAACCCTAACCCACCGCCGCCGCCGCGTAAGCTCTGTAACCCTAAAAGTCGATTTGAAGACCGATTATCACCACCGCCGCATGCATCATGTATAAAAGTCGATTGGAAGACCGATTATCACCAGATCTAGAAGAAGATTTGATTTTGTGAGTGTTTTCATCAATTTCATGTTTCATAACCATGTGAGGATGAAGAAGATTCGGATTTCCTGGAGTGAGTTTTATATAGTTTTCATCAAGATTCTGTTTTTGTTTTTGAATATAAACAAACTATAGGTTCTCATATTGTGGTTTGAATTCTCGATCTGGGTTTAATATCAAGTTCAGTTGAGTCATTTTTTTTGTGACTCAACCATTTATGTGGTTATGTTGTAATCACATATGCTCATGAATTTTCATGTTCATTATTTTAGTGCACTTGACTGTAAGTTTTGTTTCTTTAGTATGAATCAACAATGGTGGCTTATTGTTTCATTTTCATCATATTATTCATCTCATAAATCATCAGACGAGGGGTGTGAGACCAAATGAGTGTGGTTGTTAAAATTCATCATTTTTCATCATAATTTTTATCTCATGAATCATAATATTCATCTCATTAATCATTTTCTGGGTTCATTAATTTATTAAATCAAGTTGAATTGGATTCATCAAGATTCTGATTTTGTTTCTGAATGTTCATCAAAACTTTCAAAGAGATTAAACGTAATGTAAAAATGGCAACAACTTAATTTAAGGAGTTATAAAAAGTCATGAATACCCTTACCTACCATTTTTATTAAATTAAATTAAGAAATAAAAATCTGCAATAATTTGAAGATCAGATTAAAAATGAATGGTCTAGATCGCATCTTACACATCTTACAATAATTTACATCTTACAATAACCTCACCCTATATATATATATATATATATATATATATATATATATGGTACAGTTCAAACAAGTACTGTTTTTCATACAAGAACTGCGAGAATCATTTATGGCCAATCATTTAATTTCATGTCTTTTTTATTTAATTTAAATATGAAAGGGTAGTATAGACATGTGACATTTCCTCCACTTTTTTAAAACTAATATATCCATCAAACGAAAATGTGTTGAATTACGAAAAATATACCAAATTAAAGACAAAATTATGTTCTCTAATTTAAGACCGATCTTGCTATATTTTTTTGGAAAAATAAAATTTGCGTTTGCTCCAGGTTTTTTTTTTCCAGCACAGCTCGACATTTGCATTAGTGCAAAATTTGCACATGTGCATATCTACATCTGTGCTGAAAAACTAGGTAAATCTGTGCAAAATTTGCACTAGTGCACATGTCGAGCTGAACTGGAAAAAACTCGGCAAACACAAAAAAAAAATTGAAAAAATATAGCAAGACCGGTCTCAAAATTAAAGAGCATAATTTTCTCGTTAATTTGGTATAATTTTCGTAATTTTCACACCTTTCCATTTGATGTACATATTGTTGGTTCTACATGCCCAAGACGCAACTTACGACAATATAGTTGATAATAAATAAACCAATAGGGTCGCACATAAAGAGCAAATAGACACTAATAATATGTTACATATATATATATATATGTATATATATATATATATATATATATATATATATATATATACTATATTATAAAATATATAAGTAATTGGCTTAATCTCTTAATTTTAAGTGATTTGAAATTACTAATTTACCCTTATTTAAACCTATAAGAAAATCATTATATGGAGTTAATAAGATTCTTAAATACCATTTTTACAACAAAACTTTTTATAATAGATAATGTTTAAAAAAGTCAAGTAAATGCAAATTAATATTCAACCTATATGATATTAAATACAAATTAAAAACTTAAAAAAAAGGATCTACATAAAAATAATAGTTTAAATATTTTATCATATAACACATATTTTAATTTAGGTAATAGAAAATACGTATAGGTAGAACTTTTAAATGTCCAACTTACCCTTAATTAATTAATGATAAGTTTGATTAACTTAAGGTTATTTATTAACAACTCTTTAATCTCAACCCTCTATCTCTTTGATCAATGGCTGTAATTGGTTCTCGTACGAAAAACGATTATCATTTGAACCGTTCCCTATATATATGACCAAAATACTCTCATTAATATTTCATTTAAAAAAACAGTTCTCATTTGAATTATGAAAAAATACACAATGTGAAGTATTAAGTAATATTTTTATTGCATCTATACGTAACTATGCACAGTATAAAAACTCTGCAACATAGTTTAATTTTTTTAATATGCAATACTTGTAAATTTAAAGAACATAAAATGCTCTTTTAAATGATATAATTTTTAGGGTTTAGTTTTTAAAAGTGTATCCAACTTTACATATTTTGCTATTATATGTACTGAACTTTCAAACTTACCATTTGATGTATCCAAGTTTCAAAAAATTATCATTTTGTGTATCCAGCCTGCTATAGCAGGTAAGATGATGATGTGGCACAGGTTAAAGTGATGTGGCAATGACATGGGTTGAGTTCATTTTTTAAAAATAATTGTAATAAAAATAATAAAAATAATAATAAAAATAATAATAATAATAATAATAATAATAATAATAATAATTAAGGATAAGTTTGATTACGTTAAGATTATTTATTAAAAACTCTTTAATCTCAACCCTCTATCTCTTTGATCAATGGCTGTAATTGGTTCTCGTACGAAAAACGATTCTCGTTTGAACCGTTCCCTATATATATATATATATATATATGACCAAAATACTCTTATTAATATTTCATTTAAAAAAAACAGTTCTCATTTGAATTATGAAAAAAATACACAATGTGAAGTCTTAAGTAATATTTTTATTGCATCTATATGTAACTATGCACAGTATAAAAACTCTGCAACATAGTTTATTTTTTTTAATATGCAATACTTGTAAATTTAAAGAACATAAAATGCTCTTTTAAATGATAAAATTTTTAGGGTTTAGTTTTTAAAAGTGTATCCAACTTTACACCTTTTGCTATTGTATATATTGAACTTTCAAACTTACCATTTGATGTATCCAAGTTTCAAAAAATTATCATTTTGTGTATCCAACCTGCTATAGCAGGTAAGATGATGATGTGGCACAGGTTAAAGTGATGTGGCAATGACATGGGTTGAGTTGGCAGCTGATGTGTTTTTCCATTTTTTAAAAATAATTGTAATAATAATAATAATAATAATAATAATAATAATAATAATTAAGGATAAGTTTGATTACGTTAAGGTTATTTATTAAAAACTCTTTAATCTCAACCCTCTATCTCTTTGATCAATGGCTGTAATTGGTTCTCGTACGAAAAACGATTCTCGTTTGAACCGTTCCCTATATATATATATATATATATATATATATATATGACCAAAATACTCTTATTAATATTTCATTAAAAAAAACAGTTCTCATTTGAATTATGAAAAAATACACAATGTGAAGTCTTAAGTAATATTTTTATTGCATCTATATGTAACTATGCACAGTATAAAAACTCTGCAACATAGTTTATTTTTTTTAATATGCAATACTTGTAAATTTAAAGAACATAAAATGCTCTTTTAAATGATATAATTTTTAGGGTTTAGTTTTTAAAAGTGTATCCAACTTTACACATTTTGCTATTGTATGTATTGAACTTTCAAACTTACCATTTGATGTATCCAAGTTTCAAAAAATTATCATTTTGTGTATCCAACCTGCTATAGCAGGTAAGATGATGATGTGGCACAGGTTAAAGTGATGTGGCAATGACATGGGTTGAGTTGGCAGCTGATGTGTTTTTCCATTTTTAAAAAATAATTCTAATAATAATAATAATAATAATAATAATAATAATAATAATTAAGGATAAGTTTGATTACGTTAAGGTTATTTATTAAAAACTCTTTAATCTCAACCATCTATCTCTTTGATCAATGGCTGTAATTGGTTCTCGTACGAAAAACGATTCTCGTTTGAACCGTTCCCTATATATATATATATATATATATATATATGACCAAAATACTCTTATTAATATTTCATTTAAAAAACAGTTCTCATTTGAATTATGAAAAAATATACAATGTGAAGTCTTAAGTAATATTTTTATTGCATCTATATGTAACTATGCACAGTATAAAAACTCTGCAACATAGTTTATTTTTTTTAATATGCAATACTTGTAAATTTAAAGAACATAAAATGCTCTTTTAAATGATATAATTTTTAGGGTTTAGTTTTTAAAAGTGTATCCAACTTTACACCTTTTGCTATTGTATGTATTGAACTTTCAAACTTACCATTTGATGTATCCAAGATTCAAAAAATTATCATTTTGTGTATCCAACCTGCTATAGCAGGTAAGATGATGATGTGGCACAGGTTAAAGTGATGTAGCAATGACATGGGTTGAGTTGGCAGCTGATGTGTTTTTCCATTTTTTAAAAATAATTGTAATAAAAATAATAATAATAATAATAATAATAATAATAATAATACGAAGAAGAAGAAGGTTCATCTTCATCCATCTTCATCAAGTGATGGTTTGATCTGCTACCACCACCATAGTCCGGCACCACCACCACCGCCGAGTTCCATCTTCACCAAGGGCTTTATCTCATCTACTTCCCATTGGTCCGGCACCACCACCACCGTGAAGTTAGGGCTTCATCCACCACCACCACCGTGAAGTTAGGGCTTCATCGATAGGTTGCTTCATCCGGCTGAAATCGTGTCTTCATAGACTTCAAGTGCTTCATCAAACGATTAGTTCCAAATGAGAGAGGCTTCGGAGACTTCAGATTTGAATGCGACTTGGTGCAGTTTGTAGTTCAAACAACATCCTAAACGATTTCAGAACTGTGCGATTTCAGATCCAGATCAAGAGGCTCGATCAAACGATTTCAGATCTGTGCGATTTGGGGGTGCATGTATGTTTTGATTTAGGGTTTCATCTTCTAAACAATCATGTTCTTCATCTTCTATTTGTTGGTTTCATAAACGAAATGATTAAGGATTTATGTTCAAATCTGATTCATATATCTTGGTTTACATAATCAGATCTTGGTTTAAACACCTTTATGTTTCAGATCCATATATGTTCATATATCTTCATGTTCTTGTTTTAGTTGGGGTTTTGTTTAGATCTAACAGTTCTTGGTTTTTAGATTTTAGATTTCTTTTAGGGTTCTTGTTCTGTTTTTAAACAAGATCTGGGTGTTTGATTGTTCTTCTTGTTCAACCCTGTTAATAGGCTTCATTTGTATTCTTGTTTGACTTTTAGCTTGTTGAAACTTCCGATTTATGATTTGTTCTGTGTTTGTGTTGTTAGTTTTATCTTGTTTCCAGACATGTTCTTGAATAAGTTCTTCATTCTTTGTTGAAGTAATAAAAGAATTATTGAGGTGGCTATGAATGAATGACATGGCATTAAGGAAAAATAATTTTTTTAGAAAATTACCGGTTACCTGAATAATAGGTGCTTGATACATAAAATTGCAACTTTTAAAAAGTTTGATACATCAAATGGTAACTTTGAAAGTTCGATACATACAATAGTATCAGAAATATGATGCGGAAGAATATTATGAGAAGGAGAGAATATTTTGCATTCAATCAATCTCAAATGTACAGAGGCTATCTGTTTATATACAAGAGAGAAGAAAAGCTAGAACTAAACAGAATTGAACTAACTCTCTAACAGAACTAACTAACTGGAAACAAATAATTATAGTCTACCACAATGTTGTAAACTTTGACTGTGTATTAATCGAGTATTATGGATCCCTTTTGACTTTAGAGTATGAGTATTCATATTGTTGACTTCTGCCAAATGAGATGAGTTGTCACACTTGTGCTGGTGTATCTTATTATCCCCCCACAAGTTGGCATGGAGTAGGGATCACACATGCCCAACTTGGATAAACAATGATAATGCATGGGTTTGTGAAGGCTCTTTGTAAGAATATCTGCAGTTTGATCTCTGGAGGATATGAATGTGGGTAAGATGTGGCCTTCTTTGATTTTATCCCTTACAAAGTGGCAATCAATTTCTATATGTTTGGTTCTAGCATGATGAACTGGGTTTGCAGCTAGAGCTATAGCAGATGCATTGTCACAGTGAATGACTATTGGATCCAAGTTATGAATTTTGAAATCATGAAGTAATGCTTTGAGCCATGTCAACTCACAAGTGGTGTCAGCCAATGATCTATACTCTGCCTCTGTTGAAGATCTTGAAAGAACAGGCTGTTTCTTGGACTGCCAGGAGATGAGACTTGAGCCCAAAAATACAGCATACCCAGTTATTGATTTTCTAGAGTTGGGACAGCTGGCCCAATCACTGTCACAGAATGCTTTGAGTTGAAGGTTGTTGTCAGTTGGGAAGAAAAGGCCTTGACCTGGACAGAGTTTAATGTATCTTAAAGTCTTGAGCAAGGCCTTCATGTGAGGTGTTCTTGGTTCTTGAAGGAATTGACTCAAGGTTTGTGCAGCAAAAGCAATGTCAGGCCTCGTGAGAGTTAGGTAAATGAGTTTACCTACTAAAGTTCTGTAAAGTGATGGATCTTCTAACTTGTCACCATCTGAATGATTGAGTTTGATGTTAGGATTGAGAGGAGAAGCAGTAGGTTTAGAATTGAGAACATCAGCCTGTTGGAGAAGGTCAAGAGCATACTTCCTCTGTGACATGGTGAGTCCCTTTGAATTTCGAAGTACTTCAATACCCAAATAATAATGAAGAGATCCCAAATCTTTGATACTAAAAGTAGTATGAAGTTGAGCTTTGATTGTCTTGATGTGAGTTGGATCATTTCCAGAGATGATGATATCATCCACATATACAAGCAAAGCTGTGAAGCAGTTTCCATTGTTGTATGTGCAAGATGCGAAGTGTGGAAGCCGACATCTTTGAATGATGGGTGAAGAAAGGCTATTTATGTGCGAAGTGGTTCTAGGCTCTCCCCTATTGTTGTTGCCACAATGGTGAAAGATGGCTGGAGTCTGAGGTGAGATGGTGTTGCCAAGATGTGAGGATAGAGATCGAGATGCATCGATCGACGACCTTGGTTGGAGAGAAGTTGATCTGGATGTTGGTGTGGGATGGAACTATGGAAGCAGGTCAAATATGATGCAAATGGGTAAATTGTTGCAACCGAAGTGGGTGTTTAGGTCATTAAAGAGATTATTAGCTTACTAGCTTATTAGCTAATTAATTGAAATTATTAATAACAAAATAATAAATTATTGAAAATGTCTTGACCATAGATTAAAGCGATATACGGTGAAAAGTATTCTTATCATTCGTACAATAAATGTTGTTGTCAATTAATCATGTTTTTATATGGTGTTAAATATTATCTATATTTTAGTTTTTTACTTATGCTTTATTTTTTTATACTGTAAATAAAGGGAATGTTATACAAAAATGCAACAATTTTGCCTCTTTTTTCTAATTTATGCAACATTCTTTTGTTTTTTCTAATCAAGTCATTTAACTTTACAGAGTGAGTATTATATGTTAAACCGTTAACCAATTTCAATTTTATAAACAATCTTTTTAATTCGTGTAACATTCTTTTCAGCTTTTTCAATTTGTGGAACATTTGATTTTCTCAATTTAATAATTTTATTAGTATTAGTATTAATATAATAATACTAATAATATTAACTATTACGCTTATTATTCATAGGGTAAATTCATAAAAATTAATATATTTAGTTTTACAAGTTTTGCTATTATTTAACTATCATTTTTAGACTTTTAAAAAATATTTTTTCTTATAAAAATATTACTTATGGTAATTTTATCTTTTAATTTATTTAAGTTTGGCTAACTACAACAAAAATAATGAATTTCAAAGGGAAAAAAATATATCAAACATAAATCATATTAGTCGTGGACTAAATAAATAATTAATAACTTAACTTGCTATATTTTAAGAGTTAAAGTCTCTTTATCTGTGTAGATAAAGATGATTTTACCTATGTTTTATTATAGCACATTAACTTTTTTTTTACATATCTACCTATTTAACTTATAAAAAACGTGTTGATATGTCCATTTTGCGACCTGCAACTTATTTACCCGGTTTCAGCCCGTTTTTGACATTTTTGATCGATTCTTGATCGTTTTCCGTGATTTTTCTGTAGAATCTTGTAAATTATCAATATACCTTTCAAATGACACCAAATTCATGAATTTTCGTCAAGTATTCATAGAGGATTTCGAAGTCAAAGTGTCGAATTTGTGTGCTTTTTGGTTTAAAAACATGGCAGAAATAAAGAAGCATTTTTGCTCGATTTTGATCATTTTACATAATTGTTTTTATAGATTATCGTAGATAAACTTTTTACCTTTTAAATGACACCAAATTTATGAAAAGCCATCCAGTAGGTCAATAAATTGCTAATTAATGTCGATAATGACCTTATTCACCACCCTTATGGTATTTTGATGATTTGACACATTTAAACTCGTTTTTATTTGTTTTTTTGGTATTAGTTCACATAAAACTCGAATACCTTTTTTATAGAGTCAAGAACTATTGCTTTTCGTTAAGTATACATGGAGAATTTTGGCTTCAAAGTTACGATTTCAAAGTGAAGAAAATTGGGGGAAAAGATAACCTGCTATTGCAGGTCAAAATCAACAAAATAGGTATAATAACACATTTTTTATGTATTGATCATTAATTTAATGTATTGATCGATGATGGCTCATGGATCATAACTCCAAGGCAGATATGTTGTATGGATTACGTTTTTTTTTCTCCTATAGCTTGGGCCGATCACCCTACATTCAATCATTAAATTAAGGGCAAATTGTTAATAAGATGACGCGCAATTTTTGTTTTGAAAGGATTCTAGATTCTAACAAAAACGGTAAAACCTTCATAGCTGATCATCAGAAAAAATTGATGACATGACTTGTTTTCACACGAGGTAAATTGTCGAAAAAGATAATATAAAATTTGAAATGTATAAATAAAGGTAATGTTCAATTTTTAAAACTAATAAAGGATGATTGAATAATAACTTGTAACAAAATAAGATATCCGTTTTGAATCCATGTTTTTGTTTAGGACTTCTTGTTCATGTGTGTTCAATTTGTGGTAGAAGAGTTTCAATTTGTTACATTGGCTTTTAAATTTGAATGAAACAAAATCATATTCGAAGATCATATCGAAATAAAATCGTATTTGGTCAAACTAGGTCGATATAAAACACCGCCCAGAAATAAATGGATCGACATGCATGAAATTGACAACAGCATGTTTACTTAAATTTTCCTCCTTAGTCACCATATCCTATTTATTATAAATATAAAATTATGAGTTGTGTCAATAAAGTTCATATAAAAAAACATATTTTTGAAATTTTAATATTCAATTATTCAGTATACAATCACATGCAGGCCCGGCCCAAGCTATGTGCGAGCTGGGCTTGGGCCCAGGGCAGCAAAACTTAGGGGGCATAATTTTATATGGGCCATAGGTAATAGGGTAGGTTCAGTTGGGCAGCCCATATTCCATATTTTCAATATACGGTCCAGTAGGTTTTATTTTTTCATCTGCGATTACACAACAGAGGCAACAGCAAATCGAGCACTAAGGGCAACGATTACGAAGAGGTTTTTCAAATTTCGAGGAGATGGGAGAGGGCAACGAGGCGTCAAGAGATTCGGAGTCGATTACATAGCCGGTTGGAGTCGACGTTTGGTGTTCTCGATGTATTCTCCATTCACGATGTCGGCATGTCGATTACACAGCCGCCCAGCCGGTTATGTACTTATGTTTTGCAGGTTTGCTATTTCGATTACAATTCCGATTCTTGGTTGCTAAAAAATTTTCAGTTTTGCTATTACTCTATTAGTCGATTATAGATTTACAGTCACGATTAGTATATTTCAGTCACGAATTCACGATTACGGTATTACACAGCCATCTAAATAGAAATTGCAAGTGCTGATTGCCATCGTCCCATTTGGCCATCTTAATCCGAGACTCCATTCCATTCGTGTTTGTGTTTGGCGTTTTACAAGTGTTGATTGTTGAAGTGCTGATTGCCATCGTCCCATCTGATTGCTATTTCTGTTTGTGTTTGTTGGTTTTCTTTCTTGTTTGTTTTTACTGAGATTCGTTTTTGCACAGATAGCAAAGTTGTGAAGTGGTGATTTTTGTTTGATGTTTTGCTGTTTGATTTTGGCCCTTTCTGTTTGCTGAACTCAGAACTGGTATGAACAACTCTGTCTACTTTTTTCCAACTTTCTTGGTTTTCTTGGTTAATTCATAACTTATTTCTCATGAATAACAGTCAAATGTTCATTTGTTTAAGCTGAAAATTTGTTTGTTTATTTTGAAAAGCAGATAAATACAACAATTAAATCATAAAAAAGATTGCAAAGAGAAGGGAAAAAGGTTGCAACCATTTTGATCAGGTTCTATCTTTCTAAACTTGAGTATAACTTATTCTATTTTCACAAATCAGTCATTACTAGTTTCTTTGCTTAATGCTTAGTTGTTAGATTTCATGATTGATTAGTTTGATTGCTAAATGCTTAGTTGTTTGCTTTCATATTTGCTTTATTGATTGTGTAGTTGTTTGATAAAAAATATAGCATGCCTCCTCGATCTCAACCATCGGGTGCTCAAAATAGAAAACGTAAAAAAAGAGAACAAGAAATTATTAGTTCATTGCAAGGATCTATAAATAAATACTTTGTTAGAGAAGAAACAAATGTTGAAGTAGATGCTTAAAACCCCATAGGTAATGATTTTGTCGAGAACAATGAATTTGTTGAAAAAGAAGGTGAAGAGCATATCAATAATGTTAATGATTTTGTCGAAACCAATGGATCCGTTGAACATGAAGTTGAAGATCCTATTGATAGCGAAAAAGATGAATTTGTTGATAAAACTACTGATTTGAACATATTTGATCCTTGTGTTTGGGATGGTCTAGATGCTAAAATGAAAGATTTACTTGTAGAAAAAGGACCTACTAGGGAAGTTGAGCCCAATTTTACCTTTCCTACAAATGCAATTGGTAGACGTTTTTCTTATGATTTTTTCTCTCGTAAATTAAGAAATGGTGATTTAATTGATAGGAAATGGTTGGTTTATTCAAAAAAACTTGATAAGGTTTTTTATTTTTGTTGCAAGCTTTTTAAAACTTCTCGGTCTAGGAGTAATTTAGCAACTTTCTAGGTTTAGTTAAAATGATTGCCGAGTTTGATCCCGTTATGAAGCAACATTTCCTGCTTATTCAAGATAAAAAACTCATAATCATTATCTTAGTCATAAAATTCAGAACGAGTTAATTGAAATGTTGTCGTTATGAAATGTTGTCGTTACAAATTTTGCAAGATATGTTGCCGGATGAAGCATCTGAAGTAGACAATCCTTGGACATCTATTCGGATCATGGAGTTTGCAAAGAAGATGGACATGTTTCCAAACGTTTTACTTGCCTGATTCCGGGACGGAATCTTCTTAAGGAGGGGAGGATTGTAACAACCGGAATTTTTGAGGTAATGTTTATTGGATTAATTAATGCTTTTAGATATATGCTTTCGAGCATTTAAATAGACGACTTGTAAGGTAATTATTTTTTGGGTGTTTAGTGACGTAGGGGATGATTAATGAATAAATTGAAAGGAAAGGGACTAAGGGGTTAATAAGGAAAACACTAAGGATTAAAAGGGGATTAAGGGATTGAAGTTTAATTAGGGTTATTTAATTCTTTTGGCAGCCCTAATTTAGACTTACGGCAGTTTGTTTGAAGGCTATTAGCTCTCGATTGACTGAAATAAGAACAAGAAATTTTGGTTACCTTTGAGAAGATAATCATCAAGTAAGTGTTCTACCCTTTTAGTATACATCTTATATTGTTTAAAGTTGAGATTTAAGAATATTATTAAGGTTCTAAAGGCAGTGAATCAAGTTGAACGGCGGGGATTTTTGAACCTACTGTTTCTTGCAAGAATTTAGAAATTTAATTGATTTTGTAGTTTATTACATAAATCGATGTTGGGGGTTTTTTTTAGCTATGAAAGTCTGGAAGCAATGGTACATATTTATGAAATTTCATGCTAGAAACTTGGACTTCATGGTTGTGATTTGGGATATTTTATGTCGCCTGTCACCGAAGATTAGAAGTAGGGAGAATTACAATTTATCTATATGATATGGAATTACAAATTGGTTTAAAGGATGATGATGGAACTACGTTGGAAGCAGGGGATTAATTACGATTATGAGGTGAATTAAAGATGATTACAAGATGTTTAATTACAATTGTTACCTGCACCAACCACGATTGAGGTTATCAACTACGATTGGAAGAATTACTATTGCTTGATTTGGACCGTACGTAATTTACTATGAATGGGATGTGAATTAGCTTCGATCAGTTAGGAATTTAATAGTTATCTTCATGAGTTTAATAATTTATAATATAGGTTATATTTTGTGACTTTAATTGTTGTAATAATTGTATTCGTATTCTACGAATCGGATACTTATTAGGACTCGTTATTTCGTTAGGTTGCTCGGTGAACTCTTTCGGTGACTTCTCTCGGTTTATTCTCTCTAAACTTCAGGTGAGTTCAGTAGAATTTACAAAACCCGAGTACAAAGACAAAACCTAAATTTTGGAAGTATAAACGGTTGTATATATTGATTGATGATACGTGTTATGTGTTTAAAGTGAAATACTTGGTTTATATATGTTTAAACACGTGATACACATGCTATAATTATTTGCGGTTTATATATAATTAATTATGATTATATGCATATTTGAACTTAGCGGGCGGGGGTAGTATACTTTATTACTCGTTTATAAATTACGGGCCTAGTAGGTATGATTAACCTTCTAGGATTAAAGTGCTAGCCAATGCGGGTCGCTTGGTCTTTCTAGATGGCTATAGCGACACATGGTATGCGGACACCTTGGTGTTCAAATACTGGAGTGATGCAGGCCAGCGGGGCTAGATCATGCATCACGAGAGTGTGAGGAGAAGCTGAAATTGCGGTCGGCTTCGTTTGTACTTGCACTTGAACGACAACACAGTACTTGTACTCGTACTGTCGGAGTAGCGAAAGCGGCGATACTCTCGGGATCTATGCTCTCGGGTGGGAGTCGCGCCCCACTTGGTGCATAGGTTGGCCGGGCACGTGATTAGCGAACCTTGGGTATCTAGTGTGGGTTTAGACTCTACATTAGGACACCTTATTGATGCATATGCAGTTATGATGCGGTATGATTCATGATTATTTGCGGTTGATTATATGATTTGATTTTCGGATATTTGACCCATTCAGTGTTATGTGAGTTGCGGGTTATTGGGTAAGGGTCAAATACATGGTGGGTCGGGTATGGTATTATCTATAAAGTCATATCTGTACTTACGATTATATATTTATGGTTTTTGGTTATAACTCCTATTGACTCACGAGGCGTAAGCTGACACTTGTTCTTTTGAAATGTGTCTTGTACTCGTGCAGGTGGTTTAGAGATTGCGGTTATGCGAGGAGGGTAGTCATAGACTGTAGTTTGATTAGTGATTGGTGCCAACGAACATTTTATTTATTTAATTGATTTATGGTTTCAAACTCGTTAACGGTTTTCGAAAGACTACGGTGGTAGCACTGTGGTTTGTTTATGGTTGGTTTTCTTTGCCGTTTCGGCGATGACAGTTAATTATGTTAAGGGTTTTAGACTTCCGTTGCAAGTATACGTTATTATTTTAAAAGTTTTTGTAAGTGGTGAAAATTTAAAATCACGGTGTTACAAGTTGGTATCAGAGCCAGGTTGTGAGTGAACTGAGTGCTGAGTCCGGCACTTAGACTCACGGCTAGATCAGCTTGTATAGGAATGAAAATGACTTTAAGTGGGGGGAGGTGTGTGTTTTGAGTGCTTTTAGGGTTACTTATTTGTTTCCTATAAGACTCTTCTCTCCTCTATTAAGTTTAGAATCTCTCGATTTCCGCTCGTGCTAACTTTCTGAATTTCAACTCGTGATCGTGTTGTCTTGCAGAAGAAAATGGTGGGTACACGAAAGAACAACAACAATAACATGCTCGGTGCTGGACGTGGAAATGGTGGAGCGGGCAGCGGTCCCCCAATTGTTCAAAGCATCCCTCATGTTGAGGATACCTATTCGGTCCACCGCTCCAACCATAATCTGTCAGGGAATGAAAACCAGCATGAAAGGACAGAAGGGACTCGACAGAGCCAACGCAGCCGTGGTAGCATTGCGCGTCAGGCGCAGTTGGAAGAAGAAATACGGGCTAGGGATGCCGAGATCGCTCGTTTGAGACGAGAAGCACGTGGTAGGAGAAATGATGATAATGATGAACAGACTGTGCATAGTGAGGTGGGCAGTGTTTCACACCCCGAGATGGAGCATGGTAATCGGGGAAAAGCGAGAGGTAGTGGAACTTCATTTGAAAGCTTCATGAAATGCAAACCACCAGTGTTCAAGGGGGGTGATGACCCGTTGGGATGCCTGCGCTGGATCATGAAACTAGAGCAGGTGTTTAGCGTTGAAAATTATACCGAGTACGAGCAAGTGAGCTATGCGACTATGCGTCTGGAAGGAGAAGGATTAGAATGGTGGCAGACGGTTAAACGAACACTTACTGAGGCCACTCGAAGGAGTATGACTTGGGCGGTATTCACTGATAAAATCAAGATGAGGTTCTGCAGCTTAGGGACTCGAGAAAAAGCTAAGAGAGAGTTTTTGGAACTAAAGAAGGGCAGTATGACTATAGCAAAATACAACGCTGCCTTTCTTGATAAGTTGCAATTTGCCGGCAGCTACTGTGTTACTGAAGAAGAACAAATCGGAAGATATGCAGAGGGATTACCATATGAATACCAGGTGGCAATGAGGATGAGGAGAACGTTAGGAGAGGCCATGGACGAAGCAAGCAGAGTCGAGTACGACCTAACCAAACGAGACCGGGCTATGACCAAAGGGGGCGAGAAAAGAAAATGGGATGGACCATCCGGGTCCTCCAAGAAGAAGGATTTTCCTCAGAAGAAGAACTACCAAGGGGAGAAACCCCGTTACTGTACAACTTGTCACTCTTCTCATAAGGGGCAGTGTAGCAGCCATACCTTGAGTTGCCGACGCTGCGGAAAGACTGGTCACAAGTTCGAGGATTGTTAGAGTACAGAACAAATATGCTATAACTGTAGGGAGATGGGTCACATCAGTGCCAATTGCCCTAAACCAAAGACTCGTGGTTGAGCTCCAGAGAAAAAGCAAGAGGCACCCAAAGCCAAAGGGCGTGCCTTCAATATGACAGCGGATGAGGCCAGACGCGAAGATGAGGTTATTTTCGGAACCTTTTTAATTAATTCTATGCCTGCTAACGTGTTATTTGATTCGGGTGCTAGTAGGTCTATAGTGTCTACTTCTTTTTGCTCTCGTTTTGTATTACCTCGGAGTCTGTTAGAGTCTGTGTTGGAAATCGAGGTGGCGGTTGGAAAACCCGTCACTGTCAGGGAAAAATACGAAAATTGCACGGTCGAGATCAACGAAATAATCTTCCCTCTGACACTGATTCCGATAGATCTTGAAGGATTCGATGTGGTTATAGGTATGGACTGGTTATCGTTCAATCGTGCGGAAATCCTTTGTGCTAAGAAAATCGTGCGTGTACCTCTTCCAGCGGGTGGTTATGCGGTTGCCTATGGGGAGAAATCACCAGGAACTCTATCCCTAATCTCAAGTCTTAAGGCATGTAAGTGCCTAGCGAAAGGTTGTGTGGCGTTCTTGGCTCATGTAGTCGAGACTTCTAAAAAGAAAGTGGTTTTTTCTGAAGTGGAGGTGGTTCGAGACTATGCGGATGTCTTTCTAGACGAATTACCCGGTTTGCCACCACCACGACAAATAGAATTTCAAATCGATCTTGTTCCTGGTGCGACACCCATTGCCAAAGCACCGTATCGGCTAGCTCCATCAGAAATGAAGGAGATCATGACTCAGCTCCAAGAGCTTCTCGATAAAGGTTTCATCAGGCCGAGTTCTTCACCTTGGGGAGCCCCGGTCTTGTTTGTTAAAAAGAAAGACGGTACTATGCGGATGTGCATCGACTATCGGGAGTTGAATAAGGTTACGGTTAAGAATAAGTATCCACTTCCGAGGATTGACGATCTCTTCGATCAACTCCAAGGGGCGAGTTACTTCTCTAAAATTGACTTGCGGTCTGGCTATCACCAAGTGAGGGTCAGAGATCAAGATATTCCTAAAACGGCATTCAGAACTCGCTACGGTCACTACGAGTTCCTTGTGATGCCGTTCGGTCTTACTAATGCTCCAGCGATTTTTATGGACTTGATGAATCGGGTTTGTCGTCCTTTCCTAGACAAATCGGTTATTGTTTTCATTGATGATATTCTCATATACTCTCGCACTGCTGAAGATCATCGGCGTCACTTGCGGGAAGTATTTGATACTCTTCGGGAGGAGAAGTTATATGCTAAATTCTCCAAGTGTGAGTTTTGGTTGCGGGAGGTTCAGTTTCTCGGACATTTGGTTGGAATGAATGGGATTAAAGTAGATCCTGCGAAAATTAAAGCGATTAAAAAGTGGGAGACCCCGAAAACCCCTACTGAAATCCGCAGTTTCTTGGGTCTGGCGGGTTACTATCGGAGGTTTATTCAGGACTTTTCGAAAATAGCTACGCCTTTGACAAAGTTGACAAGGAAGACAAAGCCATTTGTGTGGTCGGGTAAGCAAGAGGAAGCATTTCTAACACTAAAGAAACATTTGTGCGAAGCCCCTATTCTTTCCCTACCTGAAGGGAATGAAGACTTCGTGGTGTATAGTGATGCATCCTATTCCGGTTTGGGGTGTGTTCTTATGCAGCGAGGAAAGGTTATCGCATATGCCTCAAGACAGTTAAAGGATGCAGAAAAGAATTATCCTATTCATGATCTAGAATTAGCAGCAGTGATTTTTGCTTTGAAACTTTGGCGGCATTATCTATACGGTACGAGATGCACCATTTACACGGATCATAAGAGTCTACAACATATCCAGAACCAGAAGGAACTAAACATGAGGCAACGACGATGGATGGAATTACTGATTGACTACGACTGCAAAATTAGCTACCATCCTGGAAAAGCAAATGTAGTAGCCGACGCTTTAAGTCGTAAGGAGCCTCGAGCAGCTTATCGGTTGAAGTCTATGGGATTGGTGGTTATACCTGATATTATCGAGCAGATACGGGCAGCTCAGATTGAGGGTTTAAAGGATGAAAACTTGAAAGACGAAGTTATGGTTAAGCAGAAATCGCTACTTGAAGAAGATAATCGCGGATTAAAGACTTTCAAGGAACGAGTATGGATTCCTAAGGTCGGTGGGGTTCGTGACACACTGTTGCGGGATGCCCATCGGTCTATGTATTCAATACACCCGGGCAATACAAAGATGTTTCGTGACCTGCAATCGAGTTATTGGTGGCCGGGAATGAAAACAGATATAGCGAATTACGTGGCTAAATGCGTTACTTGTTCGCAAGTGAAAGCGGAGCACCAGAAACCTTACGGGGAACTGCAACAACTTGGGATCCCTGAGTGGAAGTGGGACAAAATTACGATGGATTTTGTGACAAAGTTACCGAAGACTCAACACGGTAATGATATGATTTGGGTGATTGTAGACCGGTTAACTAAGAGTGCTCACTTCTTAGCGACAAAGGAAAACGAAAAGCTGGAAAACCTAGCTAAACTTTACGTGCGGGAAGTGGTCACAAGACATGGAGTTCCCTTATCCATTGTCTCTGACCGTGACAGTCGATTTGCTTCACGGTTTTGGCAGAAATTGCAGGAAGAGTTGGGTACTAAGGTACACTTGAGTACGGCTTATCACCCTCAAACGGATGGGCAAAGCGAAAGAACGATTCAGACACTTGAAGACATGTTAAGAGCCTGTGTGATAGAGTATGGTGGTAGTTGGGATACTCACCTACCACTAGTGGAGTTTGCCTACAATAACACATACCATGCGAGTATCGATATGGCACCATACGAAATGCTCTACGGGAGAAAGTGTCGTACCCCTACTTGTTGGTTGGAACCGGGAGAAAAGAAATTTGTCGGGCCTGAGATAGTTCAGATGACAGCGGATAAAGTTGCGGTTGCTCGCGAACGGTTACGAGTAGCTCGGGAAAGACAGAAAAAGTATTCAGATAAGAAGCATAGACCAAAGATATTTGAAGTAGGCGAGAAAGTGATGCTTAAAGTTTCGCCATGGAAGGGAATCATACGGTTCGGAAAGCGTGGTAAACTTGGACCTCGGTTTATTGGTCCATTCACGGTACTTGAAAGAGTTGGAGATCAAGCTTACAAGTTAGAGTTACCACCTGAATTGGAGGGGATTCATAATGTGTTCCATATCTGCTATTTACGAAAATGCTTGGCTGAGGAGCCGAGTATCTTACCACTAGAGGAATTACGAATTGATGAACACAAACGGTTGATCGAAGAGCCAACAGCTATACTTGATCGGAAAACCAAGCAGCTAAGAAAGAAACGGGTTAAGCTGGTGAAAGTACAATGGAGAAACAAGCACGGCTCGGATGTAACTTGGGAAGCTGAAGATGAAATGAAAGCTCGTTACCCTCAGTTGTTTGTCTCGGTGCCTGATTCCGGGACGGAATCTTCTTAAGGAGGGGAGGATTGTAACAACCGGAATTTTTGAGGTAATGTTTATTGGATTAATTAATGCTTTTAGATATATGCTTTCGAGCATTTAAATAGACGACTTGTAAGGTAATTATTTTTTGGGTGTTTAGTGACGTAGGGGATGATTAATGAATAAATTGAAAGGAAAGGGACTAAGGGGTTAATAAGGAAAACACTAAGGATTAAAAGGGGATTAAGGGATTGAAGTTTAATTAGGGTTATTTAATTCTTTTGGCAGCCCTAATTTAGACTTACGGCAGTTTGTTTGAAGGCTATTAGCTCTCGATTGACTGAAATAAGAACAAGAAATTTTGGTTACCTTTGAGAAGATAATCATCAAGTAAGTGTTCTACCCTTTTAGTATACATCTTATATTGTTTAAAGTTGAGATTTAAGAATATTATTAAGGTTCTAAAGGCAGTGAATCAAGTTGAACGGCGGGGATTTTTGAACCTACTGTTTCTTGCAAGAATTTAGAAATTTAATTGATTTTGTAGTTTATTACATAAATCGATGTTAGGGGTTTTTTTTAGCTATGAAAGTCTGGAAGCAATGGTACATATTTATGAAATTTCATGCTAGAAACTTGGACTTCATGGTTGTGATTTGGGATATTTTATGTCGCCTGTCACCGAAGATTAGAAGTAGGGAGAATTACAATTTATCTATATGATATGGAATTACAAATTGGTTTAAAGGATGATGATGGAACTACGTTGGAAGCAGGGGATTAATTACGATTATGAGGTGAATTAAAGATGATTACAAGATGTTTAATTACAATTGTTACCTGCACCAACCACGATTGAGGTTATCAACTACGATTGGAAGAATTACTATTGCTTGATTTGGACCGTACGTAATTTACTATGAATGGGATGTGAATTAGCTTCGATCAGTTAGGAATTTAATAGTTATCTTCATGAGTTTAATAATTTATAATATAGGTTATATTTTGTGACTTTAATTGTTGTAATAATTGTATTCGTATTCTACGAATCGGATACTTATTAGGACTCGTTATTTCGTTAGGTTGCTCGGTGAACTCTTTCGGTGACTTCTCTCGGTTTATTCTCTCTAAACTTCAGGTGAGTTCAGTAGAATTTACAAAACCCGAGTACAAAGACAAAACCTAAATTTTGGAAGTATAAACGGTTGTATATATTGATTGATGATACGTGTTATGTGTTTAAAGTGAAATACTTGGTTTATATATGTTTAAACACGTGATACACATGCTATAATTATTTGCGGTTTATATATAATTAATTATGATTATATGCATATTTGAACTTAGCGGGCGGGGGTAGTATACTTTATTACTCGTTTATAAATTACGGGCCTAGTAGGTATGATTAACCTTCTAGGATTAAAGTGCTAGCCAATGCGGGTCGCTTGGTCTTTCTAGATGGCTATAGCGACACATGGTATGCGGACACCTTGGTGTTCAAATACTGGAGTGATGCAGGCCAGCGGGGCTAGATCATGCATCACGAGAGTGTGAGGAGAAGCTGAAATTGCGGTCGGCTTCGTTTGTACTTGCACTTGAACGACAACACAGTACTTGTACTCGTACTGTCGGAGTAGCGAAAGCGGCGATACTCTCGGGATCTATGCTCTCGGGTGGGAGTCGCGCCCCACTTGGTGCATAGGTTGGCCGGGCACGTGATTAGCGAACCTTGGGTATCTAGTGTGGGTTTAGACTCTACATTAGGACACCTTATTGATGCATATGCAGTTATGATGCGGTATGATTCATGATTATTTGCGGTTGATTATATGATTTGATTTTCGGATATTTGACCCATTCAGTGTTATGTGAGTTGCGGGTTATTGGGTAAGGGTCAAATACATGGTGGGTCGGGTATGGTATTATCTATAAAGTCATATCTGTACTTACGATTATATATTTATGGTTTTTGGTTATAACTCCTATTGACTCACGAGGCGTAAGCTGACACTTGTTCTTTTGAAATGTGTCTTGTACTCGTGCAGGTGGTTTAGAGATTGCGGTTATGCGAGGAGGGTAGTCATAGACTGTAGTTTGATTAGTGATTGGTGCCAACGAACATTTTATTTATTTAATTGATTTATGGTTTCAAACTCGTTAACGGTTTTCGAAAGACTACGGTGGTAGCACTGTGGTTTGTTTATGGTTGGTTTTCTTTGCCGTTTCGGCGATGACAGTTAATTATGTTAAGGGTTTTAGACTTCCGTTGCAAGTATACGTTATTATTTTAAAAGTTTTTGTAAGTGGTGAAAATTTAAAATCACGGTGTTACATGCCGGTTACAGTTGCATCAGCTGAAAGAAGTTTTTCAAAGCTTAAACTCTTGAAGTCGTATCTACGGAGTACCACGAGTCAAGATAGATTAAACGATTTAGCTCTTTTTAGTATTGAAAATCAAGTTTTAGGAAATATTGATTATGATAAAATTATTGATGAATTTGCTTCAAAAAATGCGCGTAGAAATCGGTTTAAGTAGTTTGTAAGTGTTTATGTAATGGTTTGAACCTTTTCAAGTATTAAACATGTTACTTTTAAGTTTCACGTATTCATGTTATGTGTTCTTCATATGTTGTGAGAAATAGGGGCATTTTTATCCAACTTTGCACGGGGCATCCAAAATCATTGGACCGGCCCTGATCACATGTGATTGTAAAAACATCACATTTGAATTACGAAAATGTTACTCCGACCAAAATTTTAAAATTCAATCTAAACCATTGATGAAGCGGATCCAAAGTTTAAAATAAGTCTCTCAGAACTATTGATTAATTATGGACTATATTGAATATCTCTTATAAAATTATTATCATTTTCTTGACTTTTAAAATTACATATTACTTTTATTAGCAAGACAGTCCAAACCTTTTTTAAAATTGATTATATACGTATCCTTTCTCGATCGACAACTTACCTTTTAAATCAAATTATGATTTTGGTCTGACTTCCTAACCCACGAACACATGTAAGATTATTTTATTAGCCGACATTCACTACTAGAAAATCTATCAAAACCAACGGGCGAAATTTGTTGGTAATTCAGTTTACCAATGGAAATGGCCTGTCGGAAAAAAGCTCGTGGGTAACTTATTTACCAACGAATCTGTTGGTATTTCACTAACGGAAGGCCATGGGTAATTAAAAAATAGCCATTGGTAATTTTAGTAGCCAACCTTATAGCCGTTGGTATTGTACCAACGGAACTACCGTTGGTGATCAAAATAACATGTTGGCAATTAGAGTAGCCAATACCATATATTGCGTTGTACATTATCAACGGAAACACCGTTAACCCCGTTGGTAAATTTAAATATCCCATTAGTAAATTATACATACATATTAACGCAAAAATCAACTAAATAAAAAGTAGTTGGTATTGACAACTATAAACAAACACAATAACTACGTTATTATGATATTACATTAACAAAAACAAAGAATACCACCACAAAACCAAGCCACCACACCAGGATGCCTTAAAAGACCGGTCATTAATTCGTCTATGTGTCCAAAGTTCAAAGTATAACAACACATATATCGGATTATAAAATAAATTTCTTATTATTTATATGATTTTTTGTTTATAACATTTATATAGTATAGATACTTTGATATTATTAAGATGAGAGTAAATTTAGAATGATCAAAGTATCCTTTCTTCGCTAACAATGCACCTGTCACTATAGATATGTTCAACTCCTTCCACTATTCGATATTTAAAATAAATGATGCAAGAACTTATTCTTTAAATAAAAAAATAGAATATCTTAATCTTTAAATATGATGCAAGCACAAGATTATAGTAGTTGTGAAAATAAAGAAAGGTCAACATATATTAAACTCAATTTAAGCAAGACTAATTTAAGAAGAAACTTTATTATAATATTTATTTGGTATCGCCTTTAAAAGGTTATGTAATATTTAACTCCATGGACTTTGAAATTTCCAGCGATTATTGGGAAATGTATCATTATGCCTGTTTACATAAAAGCCTTCTGGAGTAGCTAACCAATAACAATGTTGTGTACTATTTAAGAATTTATAATGGTAACAAATATTACCAATGTGCTTATTAAACACATATATTGTTTTATTCTTTGAACCCCAAATGAATTCACCAGTCCACTTGTCGAAAACCGGGCAAAAATACCAGCTGCAGTTCTCTCCAAAAGAAAGTGGCTGATGAAAAATAGGTGCCGGATAATTAGGCACATCAGTAAATACAGAAACTGAGATTTTATCAGGCATATTACTTGTAATGAAAATATGCCAGTCATGGGTCAGTAAACAGTTTACTGAAGAATTAGCATTTGAAAATGAAGGAATTGAGGAGAGGAGAATGGCAAGGAGCAAGAGGATTTGCATTGTAAACACTTTATGAGAAAAGCAAGTAGTCTTCTTACATGTATATATAATATTTATATACAAGGCACGAACGAATAAAAAGAGCTGCTTTAATTCTTTGCAATGAATTTTGTAATATCATTGACTATAAATAATAGATAAACTTTATGAGTCAAAGTTCAAATTTCAAACAAAAGGTAGATGATAAGGTAGCATTAATTATAAATGTGCGCGTTCATATATACAAAATATATATGGAAAATTTCATCTAAGTACCATTTATAATATGAGTTTTTTTTAACACTAAAAGAGAGAATAAGGAGAGTTTAAGCATGACTATCACTCCACCGGATGCCCAAAATTTTCTTGATGAAACACTAAGGGTCTGTTTGGTAGGGGTGAGTATGGGTCGGTTTGGGTCGGTTTTGACTCCAAACCGAACCATAACGGATAATGTCGGTTAATGGATTTTTCAAACCGTTGGGTCATCGGTTACTAATGGGGCAGTTAATGGTTAATGATAGCGGATCGGTTTCGTTATCGGTTTTATTGGTTAACCGTTATATTAAATCGGGCCAACTTTTTGGGCTTCAAAATTTTAATAATTGGGCTACGAATTTGGACCCCACATGCAAACAATTAGGCTGCTTTTTATGATTTTATAATTAATAACTCTATTAGACTATTAGAAAACTAGAAATGAGCCCTTAGACTAAATAAAAGCCAAGATGATATGTGATTTTGTTATTCTTTTTAACTTATAAATAATTAAATATATAAAAATATAAATTAATAAATCCTTATCGGTTCGGTTATAGGTATAAAACCGAAACCGACCCAATAACTATCGGTTAATGAATTTTTAAAAACCGAACCGTCGGTTTTCATTTGGTTCGGTTTTAACGGTTTTATTGGTTTCAGTTCGGTTTTTCGGTTAAGACGCACACCCCTACTGTAACACCCGCATTTAGGGTCCAGTTGTTCTTGGCAATTAGGTGAGTATTTAAGTATTATTTATTTAGTTACTCATTTTATTTAATTGTTAATTGCGTGATGTTATTGATGTTTTCATGATAATTAATTGGTCTGCGAGACAAGAGATAAAATATGAGATTTAATATTTTAATAAGATATTGATATCATATGATTTGGTTTTACACGAGGGTTCCAAATAATACCTCATTGCATGTTTTTGGTTTGAGTAGGACTGCTTTAATTAAGTTTCTGTATCTCAGATATCAGTATTTGCACTGTGTAGTGTAATATTTTAATTTCTTGACCTATAAATAGCATTTGTATATGTTGTGCCCGTTTTTTTCGGTGTTGGCTTCGTTGTGGAGGAAGAGAGTTCACAAAAAAAAACGCACTTACTCAAACTTGATCCTGTGATTGCTATTTCGAGTTAAAAATCGAGTTTTAACGTTAGATTTCGAAATCAAGACTTAGAATCAGTAGCAAGAGGTGTGTTTTGTTGTTTATGTCGAGTTTTGATTAGGAAGTTCTTGAATGTTGAATGTTGGCCGTGCGAAGTGGAGTCCACTACGTGCGTAGCGACTCCATTACGTGCGTAGTGCTCGATGAAGAAGATGAGGTCGTTGAGTTTTGGTCGCACGGAGTGTAGTCCACTACGTGCGTACCAGTGTCCAAATCGTGCGTAGTATGTGTGAACCACTTCATACGTGCCAAAATGCAATACGTGCGTAGTGTGTTCACCACGTGCGCAGTGATTCGGATGTTCTTGCAGTGAATGTTTTTATTGTTCTGTAGCCAATGAAAGTTGATGTTTTGCAATTGGAATGTAATCCCAATTACTGACTAAGTTATGATGTGTTTCAGGAAACGAGAAGGCTCAGTGAAATTAGAATACTGAGTGTGGTGTTGGAGAACACAGGTGAGTGGACTTTTAACTCACGAATTGTTTTGGTTGTAACGGTAACGGTTACAACATGTCGTAATGTCTTACTCTCTGTTAGACTAAATGATCTGGTACTTGTTTTGTCGATGCCTTGGGCATACTTGATGTTTGGTTAACAGCTGTTTATTGGCACTGGGTGCATATGATGGGGTCAGCCATAGTGGGCTGGGTTCACTTGTCATCGGCTAATCAGTATTAGATCTGTTGATGCATGTGTTGCAACTTGAGGTGATTACTGTGTGAGAATGACAAGTGGGCTATCGGTAAACCTATGCTAGGCCAGCATTTGGTTGAAGGTTCGGCCGAACCGCCGGTCCTCTGTGTTACTTGTTTATTTGCTAATGCTTTTCGTTGGTTAAACTTCCATTCACTTAGCTTTGAGCTAATCTCCCACCATAAACTCCAACTTGCAGGTTGTTGAGCCGTATTGCTTTTGGAAGTCTTGCTGGTCTTTTGGGGAATGTCTGATACTGTAACTCTGATACAATTTTTTAATGAGCCTGTATGTATAAATATGTAACACTGGACTTTGGACATACTGACACGTGTGTCAGACAAGTATGTTTAATTAATCTTTGTACATATGTTTTAGTTATGGTTGATTATTCGCTTCCGCAGTAATAATCTTTTTTTAAAAAAAAAAAAATTTTTTAGCGGTGTTACACCTACTGTTTGGTTGGGAGTATTTGGGGGGATTTTATGGGAATGGGATTTCAAATCCCCCCAAATGTTTGGTTTGCAAATTTGAAGGGGGATTCAAATATCTAGGGATCTTTGAAATCCTATGAATGAGAGATTTAGAAATTCTCCCAACCCTTGGTATTTTGAAATCCCACACCTGATGGATTTGCTCCGGCGACCCTCCGGTGACTCTCCGGCGACCCCTTTGCCTTCGCCGTTCGAAAATCGTAGGCGTCGCCTGTTACCCACGAAGAAAACTCCTCGCCTCTGCCGTCGTTGCCTCTGTTGTTCGCCGTTTGCAAACCTTAGTTCGCAAACCCTAGCCACCGCCATCGCCTGTTTGACGTCGCTGCAACAGAAACCCACGAAAATAAATCGTCGCCGTTTGAAAACCCTAATCAACAGAAACCCACGGCGAAAACTCATCGCCTCCGCCGTCGTTGCCTCTGTTGTTCGCCGTTTGCAAACCCTAGCCGCCGTCGCCTGTTTGACGTCGCAACAACAGAAACCCATGAAGATAAATCGTCGTCGTTTGATCTATTGTTCGTCGTCGCAAACAGTCACCGTCGTTTCTCTGTTGTTTAGGTTACATTTAGCAATCGACATTTTTTGGTTTTGACATACAAGCAAATTCAGGTTACATTATCTATTTGTACACATGCTTTTTTTTGGGTGTCTTCAATTGCATTTCACTTTTTTTTCTCCTTTTTAAAGCATCTGCATCTTCTTCATCGGACCACCTGCATTTTTATCTTTGCATTTTGAAAAATAAAAGTTTCTATCTTCTTGTCCGCAACACCTACATTTTCGTCTTTTGCATTTTCGTCGTTGCATCTTGAAAAACAAAAGTTTCTGACATATGTCAAAGCTAGTCTTAAATTAAAGATGAAGAAAAACTGAACCTAGTGGTATAATTTTTTGTTAAAAATAATAAACATAAGATAGTTATGATCATTAGAAGGTTGATTGGTTTTTTTTTTCAAAAAAAAAAAAAACTGAAATAGTGGTAGTTCATGTTGAAGGCACATGAGTTTATTAACAAAAAAACAAATTTACTTTTTTGCCTATGACAATTGCCATCACCATGGTGATTTTTTTAGTTTTTATGTTTAAAGGCGGTTATATATATATATATATATATATATATATATATATATATATATATATATATATATATATATATTAGGGATCCTGTAAAAAGAGAATTAAGGTACAAAGCGTAAGGAGAAATCTCAGTCATTCATTTTTCCTGTAATCGCTCCTATAAATTTGGTTTTTTCCTTTTTGTTTTAATTAAAAAAAATTACAGAAAGGGTATAATAGTCTTTTATGTATTTACCACCTCCTAAAATTTGGTAATCTACAATCAACGATTAAATCAAACAATTCAATATATATATATATATATATATATATATAGCAATCACCGTCTATTCCTCCTCCTATATATATATATATATATATATATATATATATATATATATATATATGATTGAGATCAAATAAGAGAGGAATTTATATAAGAGATGTAAGAGGGATTTAAGTCTTAACAAATGTCTTTTTAAATAAAAGGGTAATCTAGACATTTTTCATCCCAACCTTTATCCCTTCTTTCCTTGATCATCACCCCTTCCGCTGTAAACCTAAATCAGCCCCTAACCTTCCCCACCTAATCGTTGGCTGCTCCTCCTCCTTTACGTTTGCAATCACCCCACCCTACCCTACACACCCTTACCCTGCATCCACCCCACCCTACCCTACCCCACCCCGCCCCACCCTACCCTACCCCGCCCTACCTACCCCACCCTACCCTACCCACCCCCACCCTACCCTACCCCACCCTACCCTACCCCTACCAAACCCTACCCTACCCTACCTACCCTACCCACCCCACCCTACCCACCCCACCCCACCCTAATCCATCCCACCCCACCCCCACCCCAGCCCTACCCCACCCCAGCCCTACCCCACCGCACACCACCCCACCCTACCCCTACCCACCCCTACCCTACCCTACCCCACCCCCACCCTACCCACCCTACCCCACCCCCACCCTACCCACCCTACCCTGCCCTGCCCAACCTACTCCACCCCACCCCCACCCCTACCCCTACCCTACCCCACCCACCATACCCCTACCCTACCCTACCCTACCCCCTATCCTTACCCTACCCTACGCACCTTACCCTACCGATGGCGGTGGTGGCGGTGACGGTTGGTGGCGGTGGTCGGCGGCGATGGTGGCGGTGGTCGGCGGCGGTGGTGGCAGTGGTGGTGGTCGGCGGCGATGGTCGGCAACGGTGGTGGCGGTGATGGTGGTCGGCGGCGGTGGTGGTGGTCGGCGGCGATGGTCGGCAACGGTGGTGGCGGTGATGGTGGTCGGCGGCGGTGGCGGCGGTGGTGGTGGTCGGCGGCGATGGTCGGCAACGGTGGTGGCGGTGATGGTGGTCGGCGGCGGTGGCGGCAGTGGTGGCTGTGGTCGGCAGCGATGGTCGGCGGCGGTGGTGGCGGTGGTCGGCGGCGGTTGGTGGTGGTCGGCGGCGGTAGTGACGGTGATGGCGGTGGCGGTTGGTGGTGGTCGGCGGCGATGGTCGGCGGCGGTGGTGGCGGTGGTCGGTGGTAGTAGTGACGGTAATGGCGGTGGGGTGGTCGGCGGCGGTGGTGGCGGTGGTCGGCGGCGGTGGTGGTCGGCGGCGATGGTCGGCGGCGGTGGTGGCGGTGGTAGTGACGGTGATGGCGGTGGCTGTTGGTGGTGGTCGGCGGCGGTGGTGGCAGTGGTCGGCGGCGATGGTCGGCGGCGGTGGTGGCGGTGGTCGGCGGCGGTGGTGGTCTGCGGCGATTGTCAGCGGCGGTGTTGGCAGTGGTCGGCGGTGGTAGTGACGGTGATGGCGGTGGCGGTTGGTGGTGATCGGCGGCGGTGGTGGGGGTGACGGTTGGTGGTAGTCGGCGGCGGTGGTTACATTGATGGCTGTGAAGGTTGGTGGTGGTCGGCGGCGGTGGTTACGGTGATGGCGGTGGTGGTTGGTGGTGGTCGGCCGCGGCGGTGGTGACGGTGGTGGCGAATTTTTTGATATTAAATGGATCGACTCTGACAGATCTTGGATCGATCCATGTAGTGATCTAATTAAATGGATCGGCCCATTGGATCTCTTATTGGATCAATGGATCGGATTTTTGACCCGTTGAATCAATTAAATGGAGGAGATCGGATCGGATCTAGATCATGATCCGATCCATTGACGGCCCTATATATACTAGTTGTATATTATTTGATACAGTTGTTCATCATTTTCTTATCTATAATTATTCGCTGTGACTAGTTGCTCAATGCTTTTCTAAATATAGGAGAAATTAAATTTTGAAAGCTGGCCTAAATTTAGGAGGTAAATTAATTCTAGTAGTTGTCACGTGTTTTTTAATATCCCGATTTACCCCTAAATCTGTTTTTGGTGACTGTTACTAATTAACAAATATTGAATTTTTATATTGATTTTTGATGATATCCAATGATTCATATTCTCTGTTACATCTCTTATTATTATTTACCTTTTAAAATAACTCTACCTTATTATATATATATATATATATATATATATATATATATATATATATATATATATATATATATATATATATATATATAGAAAAGAGATTAAATGCGAACGAAAATACGATTGCGAACGCTGCGAACGTTTTCATAAAATGAAAGTTTGACAAAAATCAAAGTTTGTAGGCTATTAACCATGAAGTATGCCTGCTTCTCGTTTTCTTTTTTAATAAATGCGATTATTATCCCCTGTTTTTTAATTTTTTTAATCTTCATAAAAATGTTTTTTTTTCTAAAACTAGCATAAAAGAATTTTAAGTATTAAATTTTAATATAATATAAATAAATGTATCTCTAAAAAAATTCATACTTATTGATGTATCATTATCGTGATTCTTAAATCTTTTCGACTTGTAAGAGACGAACCGCGGTAGAAATAAAGAAGCAACATTAAACCTTAAGATGCAGTGATTTTAGATAAGATGCAGTGATTTTAGATAAGATGCAGTAGTTTTAAACTATATGCAATAACTTTTTACTAGATGCAGTTATTTTTTAAATGAAAAACACTTGAATCTTTCAACCAACATGCAGTTGTTTTAAGGAAACTTATGTTTTAGAAAACATGCAATAATTTTAATCTAGATGTATCGATAATCATATAAAAACTAATGCATCTTTTCAAACTGAATGTAGTGATTTTCTAGACAGGATGCAGTATTTTTAGACGAGATGCAATATTTTCATATTAGATGATGCAATGGGTTTTACAATAATAAACATTGAAATCTTAACCAAGATACACTAGTTTTAAGAAGAAATTTATGTTTTTTTAGACAAGATGTAGTAATTTGCAAGCCAGATGCGGTGATTTTTTAGACAAAATAAAGTGTTTGTAACATTATCCTCATATGTAATAATTGCATCTCGTCTCATTCTCTATTATATATAGACACACACAACGGAAAAAATCTACCACATTTGTAAAAAAGAACACATGCAATAATGTAAAATTCATGTACACATTAAAATCTAATTGCATATAGTATCACTACACAAAAAGGCTAAATATCGTTAAGAAATATGTATGAAAGAAGTAAGATATAGACCCTTATATAAAAAAAAACCACTTTTAAAAAGAACTCATACAAAAAAAAGTATCACATACAAAATATCAATTTGAAAAATTAATTTTTTAAAGAATAAATATCATATTTTAATTATCAACACGGATATTTATACATTTCATATAATTAATTCAAAGTATATATGAAATATATATTCTTTCAAATTATATTGAATTATCTATTCAATCTATTTAATATTATTCAACGGCCCATAATAAATTAATTAACGGCCCAATTGCATACAAAGCACTCATGTGGAAAAATCTAATCCGAAGTTGCCGCAGTTTCTTGCTGTTCGCACGTTCGCATTCAGATCGGCGTTCGCAAGGGATCTCTTCCCTATATATATATATATATATAGATCGTGGATCAATAAAGAAGTTTTTTTAAGGGAGAAGTCTAGGAAGCAAGGAGGAGATGACACATGTCCCCATCCCTTTCAAGGGTATTTTTGGTATTCCTCCTACTTGTGTCTTTCCCCCTAAAACTTTAACATACCATAACTTTTATATACTAAAGTTTTTTTTTTTAAAATTGCACCACTTTAAAGATAAAATTATGCTCTTTCATTTGATACCAGTATTGCATATTTTAATTTTTTTTAACTATGTTGCACAATATTAAACTGTGTTGCACCAATTTCGCACTGTAAGTCATATCACTATGTTGCACATATTTTGCGCTCTATTACACAACTTTACACAACATTAATATGTTGCACAGCATTCGCACTGTGTTGCACATCAAATACACAGTTTTTCTATTTTTTTCACTATTTTGACCCTAGTTTTGACCAAGATCGAGTTTGATTCGTCAAAAACTTAAAACATAAAAGTTGTAGAGCTTAGTGCACACTTTCTACAGTTTTTCGAATCATTTAAAACAGATGTAGTATGAGCAAGATACGAATTTTTTGGTTTTCTTTCTACAGTTTTTTGAATAACCCAAAAAAAACATGCAACACAGTAAAAAGACGTGCAACACAGTTCCGAAGCTGTACAACAAATTAACGTTGTGTAATATAGTGTAAAAGTTGTGTAACACAGCACCAAATGCGTGCACCAAAGTAATATGCCTTATAGTACGAAATTGGTGCAACACAGTGTAAATTTTGTGCAACATAGTTCAAAAAAAATAAAAAATAAAAAAATATATGCAAGACTGGTATCAAATGAAAGAGCATAATTTTATCATTTTAATGGTGCAATTTTTTTAAAAAAAAAGTTTACTATATAAAAGTTATGATTGGTTAAAGTTTGAAGGGGTATTGGGTTTTTTTACTCAGCCCACTCTTCTTTCAGGAGAGTGGCTGCCACTCACGCGCGTAATGACTTAAATACCCCTCCAGCCACTTTTTTTAGTGCCCCTCCCACTTAAAGTTCATTTTATTTACTAAAATGTCACTAATCATCCTAACCTTAGATTAAATTTGATCAAAGGCCTAGATTGCTTCCTAGGCTTCTCATTTTTAATTCCTTCTTCCTATATCCCTACCCTATATATATATATATATATATATATATATATATATATATATATATATATATATATATATATAGGAGAAGGTTCATTCGAGAACCGTTGTTAGTGTGAGAACCGCGAGAACCAATCTCGGTCGTTCCTTGGATATGGGAAGTTTCATGGATGGTGAGCGTGAAGGGATAGAGTGTGGCAGGGTGCATGTGAGGAATTCATGGGTGGGCAATTGAAGGAGGGGGAATTGGACAGCTCAGATTGGTTCTCGCGGTTCTCGCACTAAAATTGGTTCTCACATGAACTTTTTCATATATATATATATATATACTAGTAGTGATCCCATGCAATGCTGCGATGGTATATAATTCTGTTTGTAACATGTCATTTTCAAGAATGTAACGCGTAATTCAATAAAAAATTTCCAGCAACATGTACGTTTTTTTCTTCAATTTTTCTTATATTTGTATCATATATTTTATTAATTTTAAAAATAAATTTTAAAACCATTAAAAAATTAAAAAATATTTATATTTATAAAACAAGAAGAAAGAAGTTAAGAAGATTTTGAAAATTATATTGATGTATATGGATAATTGTGTTTGTGTAAGAGATTGTGTTAGTGAGAAAATCTATTTTAAATAATAAAGTTAAAGTTTATGAAGAGACAGAGAGAGAATAAAAAATTGAGTGGATAAGATTAATTTAGATAAAAAAAATGGTGGAGATTTGAGATTGACATAATTTTAACAAGTTTTTAAAAGTTTGAATGAGAGAGAATGTTAAATGATTTATATAATAGTGTGTGTGTGTGTGTATATATATATGTGAAATGTTCAATATAGTCCAAAGTTTTTGTGTAGTCCCAACGGACAAATCTCAGCCACAGGATAAAAAAATGCAAATGCCCACCATCACCTCGGGCCACCATCACTGCCGCCGACCACCACCTCTGGCCGCCGCAATCACAAGTGATTGACGCACAATCACATGTGATTACCGCCAACCACCACCACCGACCATCACCTCCGGCGACACAATCACATGTGATTGAAGCCACAATCACATGTGATTGCACACCGCCAACTACCACCACCGACCATCACCTCCGGCCACCACCACAGCCGCCGACCACTACCTCCGGCTGCCGCAATCACATGTGATTGAAGCCACAATCACATGTGATTGCACACCGCCAACCACCACCACCGACCATCACCTCAGGTCACCTCCTCCGGCGACGCAATCACATGTGATTGAAGCCACAATCACATGTGATTGCACATTGTCGGACACCACCACCGCCGCCGCCGCCGCCGCCGACCAGATCTTTTTTTAAAGCATCAAATGACGAATTTGAGACCAGATCTGAACTCCTCTCATCAAACCGAGTAGAACCACCACCATCCCCACCCTGAACAACTCCGGCAGCCGGCGAATTTGGCCTCGTCGGCGCCGGATCTGAGAAATAAAACTCCGGATCTTTTTTTGAAGCATCCAATGACGAATCCGAGACCAGATTTGAACTCCTCTCATCAAACCGAGTCGAACCATGTGTGCCACCACCATTAACTCTGGCCGTGGTGGTTGGATTTTGCAGCAGCAGCCATGGTGGTCGGAGTTTGCACGATTTCTCGTTAATGGAGGAACGTGATCATAAGTGATTAAAGCACAATCACATGTGATTACCGCCAACCACCACCACCGACCATCACCTCCGGCCACCACTACAACCGCTGACCACCACCTCCGGCCTCCGCAATCACATGTGATTACACACCGCCAACCACCACCACCGACCATCACCTCCGGCGACACAATAACATGTGATTGAAGCCACAATCACATGTGATTGCACACCGCCAACTACCACCACCGACCATCACCTCCGGCCACCACCACAGCCGCCGACCACCACCTCCGGCTGCAACAATCACATGTGATTGAAGCCACAATCACATGTGATTGTACACTGTCGGACACCACCACCGCCGCCGCCGACCAGATCTTTTTTTGAAGCATCAAATGACGAATTTGAGACCAGATCTGAACTCCTCTCATCAAACCGAGTTGAACCACAACCATCCCCACCCTGAACAACTCCGGCAGCCGGCAAATTTGGCCTCGTCGGCGCCGGATCTGAGAAATAAAACTCCGGATCTTTTTTTGAAGCATCCAATGACGAATCCGAGACCAGATTTGAACTCCTCTCATCAAACCGAGTCGAACCATGTGTGCCACCACCATTAACTCCGGCCGTGGTGGTTGGATTTTGCAGCAGCGGCCATGGTGGTCGGAGTTTGCTCGATTTCTCGTTAATGGAGGAACGTGATCATAAGTGATTAAAGCACAATCACATGTGAATACCGCCAACCACCACCACCGACCATCACCTCCGGCCACCACCACAACCGCCGACCACCACCTCCGGCCGCCGCAATCACATGTGATTGCACACCGCCAACCACCACCACCGATCATCACCTCCGGCGACACAATAACATGTGATTGAAGCCACAATCACATGTGATTGCACACCGCCAACTACCACCACCGACCATCACCTCCGGCCACCACCACAGCCGCCGACCACCACCTCCGGCTGCAGCAATCACATGTGATTGAAGCCACAATCACATGTGATTGTACACTGTCGGACACCACCACCGCCGCCGCCGACCAGATCTTTTTTTGAAGCATCAAATGACGAATTTGAGACCAGATCTGAACTCCTCTCATCAAACCGAGTTGAACCACAACCATCCCCACCCTGAACAACTCCGGCAGCCGGCAAATTTGGCCTCGTCGGCGCCGGATCTGAGAAATAAAACTCCGGATCTTTTTTTGAAGCATCCAATGACGAATCCGAGACCAGATTTGAACTCCTCTCATCAAACCGAGTTGAACCATGTGCGCCACCACCATTAACTCCGGCCGTGGTGGTCGGATTTTGCAGCGGCGTCCATGGTGGTCGGAGTTTGCTCAATTTCTCATTAATGGAGGAACGTGAGGACGATCAGGCTCCATAGTGTTGTAGGGGTGTTAAAACCGATCACCCTCACCAAAAATCACGATGATCCGACGGTGGGTTCGCCGGAAAACGCTTTGTTGATCGTGTGGCTGAGATTTGTCCCTCATGACTACACAAAAAAGATGGACTATATTGAATACAACTCATATATATATATATATATATATCATGTATATATGAGATTGCAGTATTCTTTGAATCATCAATGTATATTATGGCACGACATTATGATGATTCTATTTTTATCATAGTCTTGTGCGGTGATTTAAAATAATCATGTAAGCAATGCTGTTGTACATGCATATGTGATTGCTGTATCTATGTATTTGTGTCTTTATAAACATCTTTTTCATTTCGTGAACATGTTTCATCGGTTGATTAGAGCTTTAAAACGTTGAATTGATAAAAAATTAATTTAATTAGTAAATATGATATTTTCTTTTTAGTGATTAGTCCATTTGACTTCGTGGAAACTTAAGTTATAACACAAATTAACCCGTTTGTATGTAAATGTTCAAACCTGATGTTGCTTCTGTTTGCAGTGTCTGGACTTTTCTTTCAAGCTCTGTTATGTATCTCAACTTTCTTTCCTTTGATCTTGCAGCAGATTGCCTGTTGGGTAATATCCTAAAAATGGAATTCAAAGTGAAATCTTAGTAGATCTATGTGAAATAGAAGTCAAAATGCACTATGATCAAAGAATTATAAATAGGTATTGCACCCGGAAAGATGTTACTAATAAAAGCTGTCATAACTTTTTGAACCCACATAAATAATATTTTACAGTCTCCACTGTTAAATAATGAGAAAGAAAGGAAAATTAATATGGTACAACTACATATATAGTTATTCATCACCTATCCGTTGTGAGAAATTGAAGCAACTACCAAAAAGGCCACATAGGTTAACGCATCTACTTTACTATATATTTTATTCGCATATTCATGATATATACCATCCTCTCTGTATTAAGGTATATATGAGTTACATTTTTTTTCCTCATCTACCTCGTAAACAATTGAACTTTAAGGTTTATAAAGAACCTGGAAGCATGGAGTGTAAGGTATCAACAAAAAGAAACATAGTTATGTAACAAAAGTCGAATTCTAATGTCAAGCTTTTGAAGCATATGTTACAACGCTACTACCAAAACAACTATAGCTGATGTCATTTTTGAAACAGGTAAGGTGTTAAGTCCCAACAAATCCGAATAAGCCATTAGTCAACATTAAAACTAAAAACAGAAATATTAATATAGAATTCACATTCGGCAGACGGAGCTTCTATCATGATAAAACATATAAAAGACCCAAACCAAAATTCAATATGAAAAGACAGATTAGATGATATTTTAAAACCTGGTGGGAATTAGAAGATTGAGAGTTAATAAATTAGAAAAGTGAGAGTTCGTAAATCAGAAAAGTGAGAGGTCATATCTATAACGCAATCGTGTTGGTGTTTATATGCATCTACGTTGGTGTGTTATGTTGGTTTTAGTCGAAACCATTAGGTGATGTGAAGGTTACACAAGTGTGAAAATTGTGGGAAATAAAAGTAAACAACCAGCATTTTCGTAGACAAAAGTATATGTTTTTGGTTGGCACAATTTATCAAACACCTGATGTGCATAGTAGCATGTCAAGTGTGTGGCTATGTTTTACTTTAAATGGATTACTATGTTCATAACCAATCCTTCAAAGGGGTTAACTCATAATGAAAAGAAACAATTTTAACAGGCGGTGAATCTTTAAGCTACAACCGAAGAATGTGAATCTTTAACTTACATATTGAACCTCAATACTTCCATCTAGCATTTCACAACAGCTAGTTTCATCGCTTCTAAGTTCCTGCAAAGTTGCTTCACCGCATTAAACATCTACACAAAAGAAAGTTGAGATCAAAGAAACAAATCATCAAAAAGATCAATGTTGTCTGCATGGATGAAGTTCAATGATGTATGTATCTTGCAAACTAACAATGAATATTAAAGTGTGTGGAATGGTCCATTTTTAATAAACTTACACATATATTTTGCTTTAAAAGTAGGATTGTGCTAATTGCCTAATAAATTAACTTTCTACACCTCATTCATATGTATATACTAATTAATCAAAGATGATAGAAAGTAGAAACTATGTCTTAATCAGAAAGTAAGAAATCATGTGGCATATTAGAAATACTACATCATGTGAAATTTATAGAAGTTAACATTGTGGTACTTCTACAATAGTATATTAAAGATGCAGGTAGAGAAAACATTGATGAATCTATAATCAAAGATGATAGAAAGAAGAAACTATGTCTTAATCAGAAAGTAAGAAATCATGTGGCATATTAGAAATATTACAGCATGTGAAATTCTTAGGGGGCGTTTGGTTCATAGGATTTCATGGGATTTCATGGGAATGAGATTTAAAATCCCATGAAATACCATGTTTGGTTTGTAAATAGGAGGGAGGAATCAAAATACCAGGAATTTTCTAAATCCCTTAGCTGAAGGATTTTTCATTCCCTTCACCACCCATGGTATTTTGAAATCCCACAGGTGAAGGATTTCATCCTGCTACGCTCCGGTGACGCTCCGGCGAACCCCAGTCGACAGAAACTGCCGCCGCCGTTGCCCCTTCGCCGCTTACGTCGCTCCTTCGCCGCTGCCGTCGCTGCAACAGAAACCTCTTGGCCTGCTCAGATCTGGTCCGTTCGAGAAAACCCTAGCCGCCGTCGTTCTCCTCTTCGTCGTGGTCCGTTCGAGGCTTGCGCAGATCGTTGAGGTGGTTTAGTGGTTGCGGTAAGGTGGTTTAGAGGTGGTTGGTGGTGAAAACCCTAGTCTTTGGCGGCGGTGAGGAGGTGGCCGGCGGTGAGGTGGTGGCCGGCGGTGAAGTGGCTGTGGTTGGTGTCTTGGTGAACCAAACAAAGGATTGGGATTTAAATCCCACCAAATGCATTCCTACCAATTCCCAATCCCATGTATAAATCTCATTCCCCTCAAAATCAATACTTGAACCAAACGCCCCCTTAGAAGCTAACATTGTGATACTTTTACAATAGTATATTAAAGATGCAGTTGGAGAAAACATTGGTGAATCTATAAACAAAATAACATACAAGTCTAGATACAAACCTGTTTGGCCACTTGCAAGTTGCAATTTCTGATTCACGAATCTGGCCACTCGTGACTACGATGCAAAACCGTAAAAGCAAACAGTCAAACACCAAACAGAAACTGAGAAACACAATTTGCTAATCTGCTGTGCACAGTACAAATGTTTCCAAATCATCTTGAAACCCCTGTCAAGACTAAAGTGAAACTAATTATAGATAAGAATAACCTATAAAACTATAATTAAGATTCAGACTTGCTTTTGCTTTTTCCAAATTCTCTTTTAGTTTTTATCATGTATTTGCTTGTTTCTGCTGCATCCTTTTTTAGCCATCTTTTTTATGAAGTACTGTGTGGAGTGATAGTGAAATCCATGGAGGTTAAGTGTGAGCAACATGAAGAATCTTGGCAGACCAACACTACAACAAACAGCACCTTTTGCGACGGCAAAATCCGTCGCAAAACCTTGTTTGCGACGGATAACAGCGGTCCCAAAAAGCCTCGTCGGAAAACCAAGTTGCGACGGCTTTGCGACGTTAAAATTTGCGACGGATTTGCGTCGGTCTTTTTGCATCGGACTTGCGTCGACCTAAATTTCGGTGACGTTTTTGCGACAGATACAGTTTTGCGACGGATGATAGTTGCGACAGTTTTGCGACAGGTATATTTCGCGACAGTTTTGCGACGGCTAACATTTTGCGTCAATTTGCGACGGATCTGACATTTTGGACAAAATTCCTTCTGTCGCAATTCCGTCGCAAAATTGATAAAATCTTTTTCTTTAATATTTGCTTTTATTATTTTCCATTTTTTCCTGTTACTACAAATATGCAAATACAATAAACATACAAAATAACATAAATATTAAAATGTGATCCAACTCCTAACAAACATAGTTCATTTAGTCTATAACAATCTTATTATAATCCAAAATAACTAGCCCAAACGTTTTTCTTAATGTTTCGCGATTTGTGCAAATAATTCGGACAACTATCTATTTATTTTATTCCGGTGGTCCTCTAATTGTTATGCTAGTCTTTCCTTTTCTTCTCTTTCCTTCTCTCTTTCTTTTTCTCTCTCCAATCTTTGTCTTTCCCTTTCTTGCTTATAAGCGGCTCTTTCCCGCCTCCTTTCTTCTTTCTCGATCTACTTTTTTCTGTCGGCCAACTTGCTATTTGTTTCACTCCGGTGGACCCCTACTAAGCAAAATAAAGAACAAACATAAACTTCAGTGCAAACAAAAATCAGAATTCTTAATTCCTCGTTGATAGACAATTATGACCCAAGATTTAAAAAAAATGAGTCAATTTTGGTTTTAATTAAAAGAGATTTGGTCTAATTGGCTTAGTAAAAAAACTCACGTGCTTAACGGGTGAAAAAGAAACAAAACGTTAACAAACAATGGGTCATACGGGTCATACGACGCCTGCTACTCTCTAAATCAGCCGGCAAATCCAAAACGCAACTCACAGATCGAAACGACAAAGGGCTCTGTTGGTTGTTGCCTTCTCTCCGGCGACTGTGTGACGCCCCCTTCCTTCGGCGGCTGTTTCTAAGTCGAATTGTTGAAGAAAAAGTGATTGAGTAAAGCCGTAAAGGGTTTTCCTGCGATTGACTTTGAGTTCAAACGATTTCGGCAGCAAAAACTCTGAATTCGACGAATGTTTCTAAGTCTCACTGTATTGGATTCCTTCGATTGTTCCTGTGATTGAGTTCCTTCGAGGCTTCGACTGTTCCTTCAAATTTCTGGTAAGAACTTTAAAAACGTAACTAGATTTCAAGCCCGTATAAACAACTTAAAATAAGCAATCACAAGTACCTTTTAGATTATAATGTTAGAATATGTATTTACAAAATTATTCTTTTAATTAAATAAATAAGTTTTTAAAAGTCAAAAGTAGTCTATATAAATAAACAACTTAAAATAAGCAATCACAAGCATCCTTTTAGATTATAACACTTAAATTAAAAGAAAATACAGTAAAACCGGACATGGTAACTGAAAAGTAGTAGCTAATAAAAATAATGTCAAATTACTTACCACAAGTGACATAAAAATGAAACTTTCACTGTGATTGAATTTTGTACAATTAGATGAACAAAACCAATTTTCAAAAGTCCACACATACAGACATACAACAAAGAATTTAAGATTAATTGCATTTTGATCCGGCATAACTTAAAAGTAGAATCAAAGTAGTACAGTATTAGCTAGTAAAACTTGCCTCGAGATCTTATATTTTCTTACTGGAAGCAAATCATGTTGCAACTTCTTCTCCAAGGTATTTATTTTGTTGGATGCCAATTCCACATTCTCCATTTCATTATGACTTCTTTCTTATTTTTTCCTTTTTCAGCTACATCGTTTACTTTCTCTTTTCCTTCTACTGACTGTAATCGTCATTTCAAATTTATCAGCATTTGAAGGAAACAATGGAGGTTTTCTTCCTGTTAGCCTACACAAAACTTTTTCAGCTATTTCTTTATATCTCTCCCAAACCCATCTCCGTCAAAATCAACTCTAAAACTGATTTAGAGGCTTTTCTAAATACAATGATTTTGCATTTAATCAATTTAATCGTGATACACTCCTGCAGATTGATTACTAATCAACAGCTAATTGATTCATATTTCCTCTTTCTCCTTATTTCATTTTACCTATAAATTTCATCGGAAAATACGCACATACTCACTAGCTTTACTCTTATTTCAATTATTTGTAAATCATAATACTGCTTCTATAGCTTTGTGTTAATACAAGTGTTTTTTACTTTCTGTAATTTCTTTTCATACTGTGATTTCGATCACACATTAACATAATCGCTACATCAAAGCTTCAAGTATTTATTCAAATCAAAATCTTGGTAATGTGAATTTGGGTCTAACACCGCAGATCGAAATAGAAGAAGGGCGATTGAAATAGAAGAAGAAAAAGAACAAAAAATCGAGTGGGAATCGAACTAACCTTAATTGTGGTCGAGACTTGTAGGTATCATGAAGCTTACACATATAGTTAATAGTATTCATGTACCCAATACCAAAACCCATAAAACAGTTAAAGAAACACCAAATGAAAGAAAATATAAAATTTCAACATGAAGTTCAGCTAATAAAGTAGATACATATATAAATTTTGGTTGTAGCATTTTGTCAAACACTTTGCGTGCATAACCTGCAATTGTTTTACTTTATATATCAATTTATTGTAGCCCTGTACTTTACCTAAACAAAATCCATCAAAAACCCAAAAAAGTAATTGACCATATAAAATCATGGATTTAAAAGTTTATACATCAAAACCCATTTAGAAGGTTGTTGTCCCACATTAAAGACTGCCTAAAACGTAGCCATAGGCTACTAAGATATACAAATTATAGGGAAGAGAACGAATAAGGGGCTTGAATATATTATAACTTTTTTTAGATTATAGTCCGTTCTTCAATCTGTATTTACAAACATAAGCAGACAATGCGAGTGTGCCTACAACCATGTTATAAAGTTGTTTATTTTAGTCGCGTTGAAGACTGAAAACCGTATATTTATTTTGTATATTACACTGATGTAAAGAACGATATACATATTTTTAAATGCACAACCATGCAAACACGTGCAATGCAGCTATAAAAGAGATACCAATGACAAGGATTATATTGCACCCGGAAAGATGTTACTAATAAAAGCTGTCATAACTTTTTGAACCCACATAAATAATATTTTACAGTCTCCACTGTTAAATAATGAGAAAGAAAGGAAAATTAATATGGTACAACTACATATATAGTTATTCATCACCTATCCGTTGTGAGAAATTGAAGCAACTACCAAAAAGGCCACATAGGTTAACGCATCTACTTTACTATATATTTTATTCGCATATTCATGATATATACCATCCTCTCTGTATTAAGGTATATATGAGTTACATTTTTTTTCCTCATCTACCTCGTAAACAATTGAACTTTAAGGTTTATAAAGAACCTGGAAGCATGGAGTGTAAGGTATCAACAAAAAGAAACATAGTTATGTAACAAAAGTCGAATTCTAATGTCAAGCTTTTGAAGCATATGTTACAAAACGCTAGGTGATGTCATTTTTGAAAAACAGGTAAGGTGTTAAGTCCCAACAAATCCTAATAAGCCATTAGTCAACATTAAAACTAAAAACAGAAAAATTAATATAGAATTCACATTCGGGACAGAGCTTCTATCATGATAAAACATATAAAAGACCCAAACCAAAATTCAATATGAAAAGACAGATTAGATGATATTTCAAAACCTGGTGGGAATTAGAAAAGTGAGAGTTCATAAATTAGAAAAGTGAGAGTGCATAGTAGCATGTCAAGTGTGTGGCTATGTTTTACTTTAAATGGATGACTATGTTCATAACCAATCCTTCAAAGGGGTTAACTCATAATGAAAAGAAACAATTTTAACACGCTGTGAATCTTTAACTTACAAATTGAACCTCAATACTCCCAACTAGCATTTCACAACAGCTAGTTTCATCGCTTCTAAGTTCCTGCAACGTTGCTTCACCGCATTAAAAATCTACACAAAAGAAAGTTAAGATCAAAGAAACAAATCATCAAATAGATCAATGTTGTCTGCATGGATGGAGTTCAATGATGTATGTATCTTGCAAACTAACAATGAATATTAAAGTGTGTGGAATTACACATATATTTTGCTTTAAAAGTAGGACTGTGCTAATTGCCTAATAAGTTAACTTTCTACACCTCATCCATGAGAAATATATGTATATACTAATTAATCAAAGATGATAGAAAGTAGAAACTAAGTCTTAATCAGAAAGTAAGAATTCATGTGGCATATTAGAAATATTATAGCATGTGAAATTTATAGAAGTTAACATTGTGGTACTTCTACAATAGTATATTAAAGATGCAGGTGCCGAAAACATTGATGAATCTATAATCAAAGATGATAGAAAGTAGAAACAGTTAAATGAGAGGAGGAGATAACAAAGATTACAAAAAATTAAGAACACCCAACACCCAATCATAAAAAAGTAAATAAAATTCAAGTCGATTAATGAATACCCAGATGATAAATCTTGAAAGAAACAGTTAAATGAGAGGAGGAGATAACAAAGACTGTGATCATAAACTCACAAACCAGTTCAAAAGACTCATAGAATTCTGATTTTCTTTTTATATTTTACTATATGTACGTACCAAGACTGTTCATAATCACAGCTCCATTTGATTCCCCATATCATGTACTTCTGTTTCATCTAACCTTTGATGCCCATTTCACCTCTCCCACCTCCACGTTCTTAGTTTCATCCCACGTACCAAGATTGTTCTGACATACCCTATGACTCACACAAGCTCTTTATTATATGATGTGATTATTCGATATCACATAACTACTTTAAAAAACCACAATCAAACACCCCCTAAAATATATGTATATAGATGCCTCAAACTCAAAATATATGTCCACATGAGTTTTTAACATATAGATCTCCGCTCCAATCTGAAAGAATAAATAAGCACATAAACAAACACATAAGCAATAAAATCAAGAATGCAAAATCAAATAACCCGTTCAATCAGATCTCCGGTAGTATGTCCACATGAGTTTTTAACATACAGATCTCCGGTAATATGTCCACATGAGTTTTTAACGTACCTACGACTACGCAGGAGCCCTAATTGAATGCAGATTCAACAATCGAAAGACTCTAACTTCGCAATAACTACTCTTGAAACGCCTAACGATGGCATTACCGTCGTCCCTTCATCTCCGGCGCCAATTAAGGCGAAACAAAATCTGCGTATACCTCTGCCGTTTTAAACCCGAAACGTCGCATTCCCATCGTCTGTATGAGATGAGTTCTCTGCAATAAATGCGTCGCAAGCATTGAAGACGCCATAAATGCGTGTTGACCGTCTACATTGAAGGAGGCAGACCCATTTATGCGTTTGTTATAAGCCCAACTCAACACTAACATGCCACGTCAGAATGATTAAACCTCTAATTTAACTTAAATCAAGATTAGCAATTCAATACACAGTGCCATGTAGGATGGGTTACATCCTGTATTATATAGGATATAGATTGATTTCAATTGGAAACTCTACTACTTGACCTACTACTTTGTCACACAAAGCTGGAGATAGTTATTGAAATAAACAAATGGAGGGCCTATTACTACAAAAAAATTTTAAGTTATAAGGGTACATATAGAAGTCCTGTTACTTTAAATAAGAGAGGGAAAATGGGCGAGTTGGATAACGTATCGGAACAGGCAAACATGCGTAAATCCAGGACATTTTGATAATTAGTGTATCAAATATGATATGATTTCAATAATAATCAAAATTTCTGAATATAGTGATTTGGGAGTTTTTATGCATATCGATTGAATTAACTGTTTCCTACCAAGTTAAAGTTCTATGTTGCTCGTTTGACCTGTTAATAATGAAAAATAACCTGGATTGATCCATAAATAAAAAAATATGTTATATAGTAATTCGAACCAAATTTATAATCAATAGTGAGATATAACACACCCTTAATCGGATGCTTGTAAAGAGAATATTTATATTAAAGCCTCTATGACATATAGTAGTATAGATAACCTACTAATATAACTCCCAACTCTAAGTAAGAAGTTTGTTTTTGTTAATATAACTAGTAACACTTACATTGTTACTACAAATTGTAATCATTTTCTTTTGTTCAAGATGGATAACGGAATTAGCACCACTTTTGACAACAATAGCCAACAAGTTGAAGAAGATGCAATTGGTGCCATCCATTCTGACAGTGAGCCAGGTATGTAATGTACATATCTTTTATGTGTTTTCTTAGTTAGTATAACATACTTTGTAGCGGGTTTACAGTTAAGATGTATTTACTTTTCATAGTTGTAGGGACCAAACGCAAAAGAGTTAGAGGACCAACATGTATGCCGAAAATTTGGGCCTAACCTAAAGGGAAACGAATTAGTGTTTTATTTAACGAATTTGGGCAACATGTTGACAAGGAAACAACTAGTCAGCTAAGTCATTTCATGGGATCTCTTGCAAGGAGTGGAAAATATTGTCCTGTTAACAAACCGTGGAATAAAGTTAACAAGGCAAAGAAGGCAAAGTTGCTACCGTTCTTACATGTAAGTCAAAAAACAATTCCATATAATTAAATAACTAAAATATATGTTTGCTTACATAACTATATATGTTATTTTTGTTAGCAAAAATTTGATCTTCCCCGGAGTTCTAATGATTCACTTTTAAAATCATTTGGGAAGAAAGTGAGAAATTGGAGGGCGAGAATTAAAAAAGACTGTTGTGATCCATCTTCATCACTCTGAGAGCAACTAAATTCTAAGCCAAAACAAGTGCATGAGAAACAATGGAAGAGACTTGTTAAGCATTGGAACAAAAATAAGACTAAGCTAATAGTTTATTTATTTTGAACATTATATTACTAATTCTTACTTTGAGTTTTCCATTCACATTCCAGAGAGTTAGTGACAAAAATAAGGAAAAGAGGGCAAAAAAGAAGATGATGCAAGTCATTGGTAAAAAGAGTTATGCTCGAGTCCGTGAAGAACTAAAGGTAACTATATATTTTAGTGAAATTGTTGAAGTAATGTATGTTATGAATTTTGAATATACATTTCTTTAAAACAGGAATCCTTGGATGGACGTGAACCTAGTCGAATGGAGTTGTTTTCTGCCTGCTTTGCTAAAGATGACATAACAAAATCTGTGGAAGCTGCGAATGCAATTGTATGTACTACTCCATATATTCTTCTATTAAATTTCTAGTTCTTATTTATAACTGAAGAGAATATTCCAAAGTTTTACCAAAATTTTTTGAATTTTTTGCCTTATTGGTTCTCTAGTTGTATATTGTCATGTTCAACATCACTATTATGTTTAATGTAGGAAAAGATGCATGAATTGAGTTCTCAACTTCCAGATGGCTCAATTGATGAGCCTGGTCCAGAAGACATATTCTCTAAGGTTATGAGTAAAGATCAAAACGGTGATGCAAACGTGTATGGACAAGTTGTTCGTGCTAGTGATGTTTGGGGTCCAATTCCAAGTCGTTCTGCTTGTCGTAGGGAGAATCTCCATTGGAAGTCTATATGTGAAAAACTTAGTGCTCGTGTGATTGACCTAAAATCCAGGGTAGATATGCGAGGGTCAACTCAAAATGCATCTAATGGTTCAAGTCACGTCCTCCCATCACCACAACATCCCATTTTAGCCAATGAATCTCAACCCTTAGAGGTATGTGTGTATCCATTGTCTTTATTTATATAGTTCTTGATTTATCTAGCTGCAAAAATAGGGTAGAATATATTTTATATATGTTTTATAGCATGAAAAATCCTAATGATAGAATGAAATTGTCTATTTCTCTAGATTAAGCCAAGGAAAATTATGCTTACACCAGCTTCACCTTGAAATAGTAATTACAGTTAATACGATTAAATGATAATGTGCAAATTTGGATTAAAAGGTCTTCCACATACCGATAAACTCTTACTTTGATTTACACTTCATGAGTAAAACCTACTGATTGAGAATTGATCAATACTATATAAAACACGAACCTGATGTTTTCTTTTCTTTTTGGGCAAAGGTTATTGCCCTGCATAATTTATTTAGAAAATAAAACTAAAGAATAGAATCAAGCATCATGGCTCCTAGGGTATGATCTAAAGAAAAACACCAAAGCTACAAGTATAAACCAAACCTAAAAGATCATTAACCGACTTAGGATTCATCTAGGAAACAAAACTATACAAAACAATTTAAACTAGCAGCTCACCCATTTTCATCAACATAACACTAGTGTAAAACAAAGTTATAAAAAGAACCAACCCAGCTAAACACAACTCTACTAGGCTGTTGCAAATGAAACTTTAATGGCTTAAGAAAACTAGTCGCAAATAAACCCAAACAATAACACCAGCAGCTACAAAAACAGACATGATAACCAGCTAAACACAACTCTACTAGGCTGTTGCGATTTAAAGTTTAATGGCTTAAGAAAACTAATAGCATATAAACCCAAACAATAACACCAGAAGCTACAAAAACAAACCCGATAAAACCATTGGCTCCATAATATAAAGTACTCACATGCATATGTTAACCATAGCTAAATTGGTGCGTACGTGGATCAAATTCTGAGTACCGGCAAAACCTAACAAATCCACAAACATATAAAGTAAAGATAAATACACTGAAGCACCAACCATAAATAAACTAATCCAACACAAAAATTTAAGCTGGATCACAATATAATTATATAAACAACCATTCACACCAACGAACCCACAAAATTGATCATATAGTATTAGAACATTATTATTAATAACCATAGAGATTAGACTTAAACTCACACAATAGAACAACTTATTTTTGAAAAATTCCAATCATTTGTACTAGTAAAAGAGCATGCTGCCAAGAGTATTCTATCAATATCTTTTAAAAAAGATTTAACAACTATATGCCTACTAACATTGTTGGTGTAATATATAAATTTCATCGTTTATCCTAAAAGCATTATAAACCCCATGGAGATTGTAGCAAAAGGATGGATCAAGAGCTTAGACCCAAATGAGTTAGTTGGGGGTGAAGAGATTGGGCCAAACTGGTGCGAGGTAAATGTTCAAGTTGTTATCAAAAGAGATGAACGTTTAGTGAGACCATATATATGGATTATTTATCACAATTGAACATGCTATTGGAGCAACTGTTGTGTGGCCTTGCACTTTCATTTCGGTATGTTTAACTTTATAAACATGTGAAAATCTTCATGACGTAAGATGTGTTAACATAGAGATTTAAACTTGTGTTTGGGTTTAATCGCAAGTGGCTTGTGATGAGGCATAATGATACAAGATTATCTATATCTAGTTTATTTATTACTTTTGGATCACGTTTTAATTTGTAGAAGACTATTATGGATGATCTTGGTACTTATGTAAGAACTTTTGCTGTGGAGTTAGACTCATTTCAATGAGAGTTAAATTTTCTTCTATTTATTGAATGAAGTTTGAGTTCACAGATTTAAAATATGGAGCAATTACTATAGTTAGAGTGTTGATTGTTTCAAATATATAATATAAAATCTAATTTGTATGATAAAAACAAAAACAAACTAGTGTCATATTATATGACATATCAGGATGCTGTTAATGTTATATAACCATGCTTTTGGGACACAAATTAGTGTCGCATGAAAAAGGGGAATCTATGTTACGACACTTAAATCTGGTCCTAAGAGTACTGTTACGACGTCTTCCTATTAGTACCAAGAATAATTTTTTTATAACGTCCATATGTGTTTCGAAACATATGTCAGGGCACCATACAATATCTTGTTTTATAGTATATTAGGACAAATTTTTGTGGTATAAAACATTTTATAGGACCTTAGAATTTGTTTCAAAAGATTAGTGGTATGTTAGGACACATGTATGTGTCTTAAAACATTCAAAAGCAAGATAATAAATAAAGTATATATTAGCACACCATAAAGCATTGCTTTTTGAGGTCTATTACGACGTCATTTTGGTTGCATAAAATATATTATTGGACCATGCGTTGTGTTTCATAAGATTTGTCTTTATTAGGATGAATAAATGTGTCGTAAGAACTTTACAACCTTTTAGAATGTCTTTGTATATGACACTTATACACTTGGTCCTATTAATGTGTCGTAAGAACTTTACAACCTTTTAGAATGTCGTATAAATCCATGTTTGTTATCAAGATTATCAGGGGGACTAAATAGAATCGCCATTATTGAACCCACTTTTCACCTTGTTATCATCCTAAATCATTACACGAGTACATTAATTTCACTAAAAAAACAAAGCTTATATTTTATGATATAACGTCGACAAAAAAAGTCAAAAATCATGAAAGTTAAACAATATGTTAGATTTTCAAGTCGTTTCTATTTTATTTTAGTGAAGTTTAATATCCATATAATTAAGGGCAAATTACGCAAAAATACAACAAACTATGTCAATATTGTCATTGTATGCAACTAACTTTATATTCTACCTAAAAATACAAACAACTTACAAATTTGGTTCATTGTATGCAAGTTACCTATAATAATAGGTAACTTACCGGTTACCTCTCCAAAAATAAAATAAATTTGATACCTAAAAATACAAAAAACTTTCAAAAAATTTTCATTGTATACAATCAACTTTCAAATTTTGTTCATTGTATACAATCAATGACCGATAACCTGGTAAGTTGTGTGTATTTATATATGTGTAATCAAGTTACCCATTTCATACAATGAACCAAATTTGTAAGTTGTGTGTATTTATAGGTAGAAAATAAAATTGGTTGCATACAATGGCAATATTGGTATAGTTTGTTGTATTTTCGTGCATTTTGCCCTATAATTAATATTGATGATAGATTAAGGTCTATTATATGTGTAATAAGAAAGGGTATAAATACTTTGTATTAACCCTGATTTTAATTAAGCTTAAATTATACGTTTACACTGTGTTCTTAGTTTTCTCATACCTCCTGCATACATCTATACCGCCAAGATCAAATCATTAATTCATTATATGATTGCTTCGCTATTCGGTTGATATTTGATACCTTAAACTACGTTACTACGATATAACATTAACAAAAACAAAGAACACCACCACCAGTGGCGGACCCAGGATTTCTCGGGACCGGTAGCAACATATAATGCGAAAATAAAATTAAATAAAAGTGAGGGTGTGGTTCGGGTTTTTTCTCGGGTTTCCGGTTAATCGGGTCGGATTAACGAGATTTCGACTGTTATTATGGTATTTTAGAGCCAAAATTTAAAACAAAACACAATTTATATGAAGTAATGTTAACTAAAACTTGATTTTAAAGGTATAAATTGAAAGATTAAACTATTTTTTATCATTTTTTTTAGAAAACTTTCATTTTTCCTTTGATTTTGGTGGCATCACGGGTGCACCCTGAAAATTTACTGGTGGCAACGTATCAAAAAGTAGAAAATTAACACGGCAAACCGCCAAGGGACTGGTGGCGCTTGACCCCCCCCCCCCCCCCCACAAAGGGTAGGTCCGCCACTGACCACCACAAAACCAAGCCACCACACGAAGGTTGCCTAAAAGACGTGTTATTAATTCCGTATAAAGTTTAAAGTATAACAACACGTATATCGGATTAAATAAAATAAAAATCTTATTACTTATATAACTTTTTGTTTAAAACATTTATATATTGTAGATACTGTGATATTATTAAGATGAGTAAATATTAGAATGATAAAATTACCCTTTTTTAGCTAAGAATGTCACCTTTCACTATAGATATTTTCAACCCCTTCCACTATTTGATATTTGAAATAAATGATGCAATAACTTAATCTTTATATGAAAATAATCGAATAACTTAATCTTTAAATATGATGCAAGCACAATATTAATAATTGAAAATAAAAAAGGTCAACATGCATTAAACTGAAATTAAACAAGACTAATTCAAGAAGAAACTTTATTATAATATTTTATTGGTATAACCTTTAAAAAGTTATGTAATATTCAACTCCATGGACTTTGAAATTTCCAGCGATTATTTGGAAATGGATCATTATGTCTATTTACATAAAATCCTTCCGGAGTAACTAACCAATAACAATGTTGTGTACTATTTATGAATTTATAATGGTAACAAATATTACCAATGTGCTTATTAAATACATCTATTGTTGTATTTTTTGAACCCCAAATAAATTCACCAAACCACTTGTTATAAATAGGGCAGAAATACCAACTGCAGTTCTCTCCAAAAGAAAGTGACTGATGATCAATAGGTGCCGGATAATTAGGCACGTCATTTTTTACAGTAACGGAGATTTGAGTAGAAATATCACTTGTGATGAAAATATGCCAGTCATGAGTCAATAAACAGTTTACCGAAGAATTAGCATTTGAAAATGAAGGAATTGAGGAGAGGAGAATGACGAGGAGCAAGAGGATTTGCATTGTAAACACTTTATGAGGAAAGCAAGTCTTCTTATATATATATATATATATATATATATATATATATATATATATATATATATATATCCACACAAGACACCAATGAATAAAAATAGCTGCTTTAATTCTTTGCAATAAATTTTGTTACATCATCAACTATGAATAGATAAACTTTATGGGTCAAAGTTCAAATTTCAAACAAAAAGTAAATGATAACGTAACATTTATTATATACGCGTTCGTATATAAAAATATACTTTGAATATTTCATTTAATTACTATTAATAATGTGAGTATAGTGAATACCATTTATAATTAATTACTATTAATGTCCATTAATAACTTACTAATAGTAGTATTTTAGTCTTTTATATATTTTCTTAATCGTGAATTACGTTTAAGTGGACCGTCATTAAAAACGCGAGACTTGATTTTTTCATAATATCTCTTATTATATAAGGCACAAACGAATAAAAAGAGCTGCTTTAATTCTTTGCAATTAATTTTGTAATATCATCAACTATAAATAGCTAAACTTTGAGTCAAAGTTCAAACAAAAAATTAAGGAGATAGATGATAAGGTAGCATTTATTATAAATGCGCTCATTCATATGTATATATAAAAATATATATGAAAATTTTCATTTAAGTATCATTAATAATACAAGTTCTCTGAGTATTATTTATAACTAGTTTATTGATCCGTGCACGCACGAGTATTTTGAAAATGTATTTGATATATTAAAATTTTCAAATAAAAATAATGTATTAAATTAAATATCACCTTTGTGATGAAAATATATTAATTTCAAAAAAGTGTCATATTACAATAAAATTTATACCAAAACGTAGATAAAATGAGACGATCGTAAATATATAATTATTTTTTCTCTAAATAAAATATATCACAAGTTACTAAACATAATTTATAAATAACTTATAATTAATTACATTAGTATACAATTTTTATAAAACCCCCTCACATTTTCTTAAAACCCCCTCATATTTTTTATAAAACACCCTCAACATTTTCATCCAACCCCCGCGCAATAGATTTAAAATTGAATTCTAATTACTTATCCACGATTTTTTTAAATTGAATTTAAATTACTTATCCACGATTTTTTATATTTTTCCAAAATTATTTTGAGATTGAAATTATTTTAAAGTTGAAGGCTGTGATTGGTTAATTAAGACTCAATTTATGGTTATTTTTGGAAAATTTGCATGCCTTATATATATATATATATATATATATATATATATATATATATTACTATTAATCTATACTACTATATAAATCATTTAACGTTTTATTTCTTTTTAACTTTTAAGAACTTATTAAAATTATGTCAATCTCTAATCTTTATCCTTCTTTTTATCTAAATTAATCTTATCCACTCAATTTTAACCATTTATTTCTCTTAATAAATTTAAACTTTTTATTTATTTAAAATATATTCTCCGACTAACACACTCTCTTACACAAACACAATTATCAATTATCCACCTACATCAATATAATTTTCGAAATCTTATTAACTTTTGTCTCCTTATTTATACTTGGGCAAAATGCGCGAAAATACAACAAACTATACCAATATTGTCATAGTATGCATACAACTTTATTTTCTACCTAAAAATACAAGCAATTTACAAATTTGGTTCATTGTATACAATGGGTAACCTAATTACCAGGTTACCGGTCATTTGATTGTATACAATGAACAAAATTTAAAAGTTGATTGTATACAATGAACAAAATTTGAAAGTTGATTGTATACAATGAACAAAATTTGAAAGTTGTTTGTATTTTTAGGTATCAACTTTCTTTTATTTTTGGAGAGGTAACCGGTAAGTTACCTATTGTTATAGGTAACTTGCATACAATGAACCAAATTTGTAAGTTGCTTGTATTTTTAGGTAGAAAATAAAGTTGGTTGCATACAATGACAATATTGGTATAGTTTGTTGTATTTTCGCGCAATTTGCCCTTTATACTACTATATAAAACATTTAACACTCTCTCTCCTTCTAACTTTTAAGAACTTATTAAAGTTGCGTCAATCTCTAATCTCTATCATTCTTTTTATCTAAATTAATCTTATTCACTCAATGTTTAACCATTTTTCTCTCCTAATAAAATTTAATTTGTTATTTATTTAAAGTATATTCTCGCACTAACACACTCTCTTACACAAACACAATTATCTATAATTTTTAAAATCTTAATAACTTCTCTCTCCTTATTTCATAAATATAAATCTTTTTTAATTTTTTAATCTTTTAGAATTTATTTTTAAAAATTAATAAAACATTTGATACAAATATAAGAAAAAATAAAGAAAAAAACGGACATTATTTTTTTCGTGACATTGATTACGCGTTAAATCCTTGAAAACGACATGTTGCAAAATAGAAACTATTTACCGTTGCAGCATTGCGGGGGTACACTTCTGGTACTCATTAAGAACTTATTAACAAGGGTATTTTGGTCCTTATTGTATTTTCTTAAAGGTAAATTGCGTCTGCGTGGACCGTCATTAAAGAGTGAGACTTCATTTTTCCACAATACATCTCATTAATGCATCATTAATGAGTCACTAGTAAGTCGTGATTATTAAGCCATTGATTTATTTTATTTAAGGGCCAATATTGGTTCTCAATGTACTTAGAGATATGAACGAAAAGAACATTAATGAATAGTTCGTGAAATCATATTACGGGAAGTGTGTTTATGAAACGAACACGAACACGAACACGAACAGAGCTTTAATTTATTCATTTATATTAAGATATATATATATATATATATATATATATATATATATGGTGAGGTTCAAGGGAGAACCTCTCTTAAACTTAGAACCTAAAGAACCTCCCTGGCGATGACACGTGACATTTTTATTAGGGGCAAAACTGGAAAATTAAAAAAAAAACAACTTACACGCGCACCAGAGCATCCTCCAGCCGAAGATTTTTAAAAAAAAAACTCACTCAACTTTGAATGATCATAACTCATTCGTCTTTAAGAGTTTAAGCAAAAAAATTATATCATTAGATTCAGTTTTTCGTCCTCTTACAAACAAGACCGGACTTGATATATTTGTGAAACTTTTTTTTTGTAAATGCAAATTTTTCAAAATTTGTATTTTGAGTTGGGTTTCATTCCAAAATGCAAATGCAAAAAGACGAAAATACAAAAAATCGAAATTGCAGATCATGCAGATGCTTCCAAAATGCAAATTATGAAAATGCAAAATGCAAACCCACAACTCTCATTTGCAATTTCAAAATCTGATTCACTGAAATGCAGCTCAAAATGCAAAATATATACTCAAACCCAAAATGCAAAATTACATAATCAAAACCACTATCTTTATTGAGCTGAGTTTCATTCAAAATGCAAAATGCAAAAAGACGAAAATGCAAAATATCGAAAATTGCATTTTCACATTCTGATTCAATAAAAATGCAACCCAAAATGTAAAATTATATTCTCAAACCCAAAATGCAAAATTACATAATCAAAACCACTACCTTTCTCAAAATTTCAAAGTTTTAAATTCTCTTTTCAATATTCACAAACCCGCCTCTAAATATCTTGCTACATCTTCGTCGTACAAAGTCACCAACCATCGTCAATTACCTGCCTACTTTTTTTTAACAGCAATACTTGATATTTCACTTAACTTGATGTTTTTACAAGTGTCATCGAATATGTATAACAATGTCATCCCTTGTATCGAATATGTATAACAATGTCACCCCGTGTATCGCCATCAAATTTATACACCATCTGACCAGCAACTTGTAAAGTCTTCGCTCATCATTACTGCCTTTGTTTCTATCATCTCGTTTTAACTTCCCAAAATGTAAATTACGTATTCCAAATTTTTATTAAGAAAATAGAAAAAATATGGGAAGAGTTGTCTTGATTGAAAGAGGATTAAAAAACTAGAAGATTGGTATAATTTTTTTGCTTAAATTCACAAAACTTAAAAAGTTTTGATCATTTAAATTTTTTAGGGGCGTTTTTTTTTAAGTTGAAATGTTACGGTTTTTTTTGTGGGGGGGGGGGGGGTAAGCCTGTAAACGAACCGAATGAACACGAACGAGCCTTGTTCATGTTCGTTCGTTTAATTTTAACCGAACACGAACACGAACACGAACAAATAATCAAACGAGAATTCTTGTTCGTGTTCGTTCGTTTAAGAAAGGAGGATGTTCGTGTTCGTTTGTGTTCGTTCATTTAAATACTAAACGAACACAAACGAACATAAACGAACATAAACGAACACGGACAGGTAATTAAGGAATAGAAGTAGAGAACTTAAACCAACGTTAAGTTTACAGAACAACCAAATTACATAATATTGTCTACAAAACATATGTTCAAATGGGTAAGTAAATTAAAATGCAAATCACATAGTTATTCAATGTTCTTCAAAGTGTCGACTTGAAATTTTAAGCTTCAATCGTTTTCCACCGTTCCAATCTTCACAAAAGCTACCTTGCTTGCTAGTTCAAAATATATATAATCTTGATTTTCCTATAATAAATGAAAAAGGGTATTAGTATAATAACAAATATTAAAACTAAGATTATATTAGCTTGATAGGCTTCAAACCAAAAGGAAAGCTAGCTGGGGGAAGATTTCGTACCTGAGGTTTGAGAAGAAAAAAAAAGCTTGCAGGAATCCAATCTGTTAACGTTGAATTTAATCTTCAGCGATCGGTAGATGTCGTGAATCAAATCTGGGTACTTCGGTAGCTGAAGGGACTGAAGGGAGGACCTAGAGGCTAGAGGTCGACGACGACGGATGACTGAATCAAATCTGGGTACTACATGATACAAACCTGGAGGACGGAGGATGACGACGATTGAATCAAATCTGGGTACTTCGCGAATCAAACCTGGAGGCTGGAGGTCGTCGACGACGACAGAGCACTTCGGCGACGGAAGGGGAGCTGGAGGCTGGATGTCGACTACGAGAGGAAAGAGGTCGATAGAAAAAAAGGGGCTAGGGTTTTTTCTATAACATTCTCAAACCTTTTTTTCCCCTAAGTATTTAGTTAGTTTAAATTACTTAATTATATATATATATATATATATATATATATATATATATATATATAGGGAGGAGATCCACTAAAAAGAATCTTATCCTACTAAAAGTAAGAAGAAATCTCAGCCATTCATTTTTCAATAACCGCTCCTATAAAAATGGATTTTTTCTTTTAATATTAATTATAAAAAAATACAGTAAAGGGTATAACAGTCTTTTAATTCCTTACCATCTGGAAATACGTAATCATCAATAAAGGCCAAAAAATAACAGATTCAAAACTTTACAGTCAACATAGAAAGATGAATCTGTCTTGAATCGAAGATCAACAAATACACAGCAATTGATGCATAACAAATACAGTTTCATCAAATTTGTAATCCTCCTGCTAAAATCACATCAGTGCCAACTCAAAAATTTACAACCAACTAAACTTTCATAAAAAAAATCGATGCACAAATCTCATAGAACTCAAAATTGGATGAACAATAAACATCCAAACAATAATATAATTCGATTACAGTCATAGGAATATAAAATTGATGCACATAAATTGTAATATAACCAACAATATTTCATCAAAAAGAACACTTGATGAACAAAAGTCGACCAAATTAAATCTTGATACCTTTTGAAAGCAAATAAACTTAATCAGAAAACTTGATGCACATAAACTTATTAGAATATGAGAAACTTGAATCTCTGATGATGTTAAACCTTCTTGAAGCAAATTTCAGAAAACCCTAGAACCTCCATTAATGCGATGGCGAATCAACCCAGCGGCGGTTTGGCAACAACCCAAGGTGGCAAAAAAGGGTTAAACAGGAACCCAATACCGATCTTAAAGCAAGCCGTGGCGGCGGCGACAAATCAGCAAACCAGTGGCCTATAAATCGATGGTGGCGACAAAGGAGACACGAAAGAATCAAAGATGCACTGGCCCTGGAAATCGATGTGTTTCTTGCACAGTCTTCACGCGACGGCGATGGCGAAGGGAATGGACAAGAGGCGACGGCGACGGAGACGGGAAGGAACAGGAGGCGACGGCGATGGGAAGGAAGGGCGGCGAACAGTGAATGTGGTTGAGGGAATCGACAGGGCTGCGATTAGGGTTCTGAGAGAGACGATTTAGGGGAAGGAACGTGGGAATGAAACGTGAAAGAGAGAGAATAAAAATATATAAAATACCAATTTTAACCTTCTGTTAGTTATGCCACGTGTCAGGCCTAGAATTCTTCTTACTCTTTTTACCTTAAAACTCTTTTTATTTGATCCTGATTCTATATATATATATATATATATATATATATATATATATATAAGTAAACGAACGAACATAAATAAACGATAAACGAAGGAATAGTTCACGACATAAACGAACGGATAACCGAACGTTCACGAACATAAATGAACGAACGATGGCTCTGTTCGTGTTCGTTCGTTTAATTAAACGAACGAAAAATCTTGTTCATGTTCGTTCGTTTATTAAACAATCGAACATAAACGAACTTCCCGCCGAACAATTTCATGAACGGTTCATGAACGTTCTGTTCGTTTACAGCCCTAGGGGGGGATTTTCCAGGTTGCCCTTTTACTTCTTAATTAATATATGATAATTACAATTTTGTCATTTTAATCTCATCCATTAATTTTGATAATCCAATGGTCCAGATTGGTTCTTTAGGTTCTTTGTTTAACATACGGTTCTTTATTGATCCATGTTATATATATATATATATATATATATATATATATATATATATATATATAAATTAAATCAACATAGTTCGTGTGCCTAAACATAGTCCCACAAGTTCAAATCTAGACCACTAAAATTATTAAATTAATGGTGAAGATCTAATAACGACATTAATGTAATTAATTAAATAATTATATGATTTAATTATAAAAGAAAGAGTATTATGGGAATCCCCCACCCCCACAATCATGCTCTTTCCTTTATTCCATAGTTCGTCGTCTAGCCGAAAATGATGAAAGTTCTTCTAGTCGAAAATGATAAATACACATGTTTCCGGATGAAAATGGTAACAGTTTGCAGATGAAAATGATAACAATATACAACATTCAAAGTAATAACAAAATCTAGATGAAAATTATAACAATAGACTTATTCAACTCGAAAATGATATAAATACACATGTTTCTAGATAAAATGGTAACAATTTTCAATTCAGATAAAATGATAAAAATATACAATATTCAAAATGATAACATTATCCAGATAAAAATAGTTAAAATAGACTCATTCGAGTCAAAATGATATAAATAAACATGTTTCTAACCAAAAATAATACAAATACACTACTTCCATCCAAAAATTATAGACATACACATGTTTTGAATGATATAAGTTCACATGATTCAAAACGATTTGGTATCATTTTCATAAGGTTTGAATTTTCAAAATATAAACTTTTAGAAACATGGAAAGAGTGGTCTTGTTTAAAAAAATATTAAAAAATGAGTAGATTTGTATAATTTTTTTTTGCTCAAATTCTCAAAATTGAAATACTTATGGCAATTTAAAGATTTAAGGGGTAAAATGAGAATGTTGGAGAATTCCTAAGAGAGACGCAAGAGTTCTAATTTCTAATTACCAATTCATATTTTTTCCTTTTAAATTATTGGCTGAGATTTGAACTTTAGGAACTATGTTTAAGGGTGAACATTACTCCACATATAGAAGGGATGGTTCATTTGAGAGCCGTTTTTACTGCGAAAACCGTGAGAACCAATCTTGGTCCTTGATAAAAATAAATTAATGGCCAATAAAAATGATGGATCATTAATGATGTATTAGTGACATATTAATGACATATTAATGGTTCAATAATAATGCATTAATGAGGGGTATTTCGGGAGAATCAATGCTCTTAATGACGACTCTCTCAAATGCAATTCATGGTTGAAAACTTATAAAAAAGACCAAAATATCCCTATTAATGAGTATTAATGGCGGTTACAAGTGATACTTGCAATAAAAACGGTTCTGATATTTTCAATATTATATATATATATATATATATATATATATATATATATATATATATATATATATATATATATATATAGACAAAAGTTCATGCGAGAACCGTTGTTAGCGCGAGAACCGCGAGAACCAATCTAAGCCATCCAATTCCCCCTCCTTCAATGTCATTGCCCACCCATGAATTCCTCACATGCACCCTGTCACACCCTATCCCTCCACGCTCTCCATCCATGATACTTCCCATATCCAAGGAACGGCTAAGATTGGTTCTCGCGGTTCTCGCACTAACAACGGTTCTCGCATGAACCCTCCCCTATATATATATATATATATATAGAATTAGGATCAAGTAAGATGCAACTTAGAGTAAGATGGGTAAGATGGATTATGGGTTTGACACATGGCATAACTATCTAAAGGGTATTTTAGGCACTTGTTATTTATTTCATTAATCTCTCCATATTTAATGGCTCCACCCACTTAATTATTTTTAGCAAATTTAGAATACGTTTTCAATTCAAATAATTTACCCCATGAACCCTAAACCACACATGCCTTAATCGCCGGATACCCACAACCGCTCCTCATCAATACGGCTGCGATTCCGGCAGCTCCACTATCGCCACTGCTACTCGCCAATGGCATCTAACGTGCTTCCAACAACCGCTACCCCATTCACTAACGCCGTCTCCTAATACCTAGATTGGCAACCGCAATTTTTCCGGTAAATCGAAAATCATTCACCACCGGCCAACATTTTTTCCCAACGAGCCCCGTTGTGCCAACATCTCTGCACAAATCTCCGTCTCCCTCCCTTGGAGACGGGCGAGAGGAGCCTTACTATCCGACGATTTGGTTTCTAACTCAAGTTTCGTTGCTCTTCAACTTGTCGCCTTCACACTTCGGCGAGAGAAGCCTCACAGCCACCTTCATCAATTGTTAAAGTTCACCAATCTTATACACGTATATGATTTTTAGTACATCAATGTAATTAATTATTCTTATGAGAATTGATACTTATCTTTTGTTGATGCATGTAGTTCTTTTATATTGATGAATTAACTAATGAATCATCAAGTTCTTTTACAAGTATCTATTTCTTTTCATCAATTTTCTTTTCATCATTTTTTCACATAATGTTCATCAAGAAAACATGCATATTAACTTCCAAGTATATATGGGTGAAGTTATTGTTATGTGTAGTTCTGTATATCTTGTTTAAAAAAACGTACTCTAGTATCATTATTGTTCATCAAGAAAACATGCATATTATATTATTATGGTTATGGTTCGTGACTCAAAAGTATCTTCTACGTGAGTGTTCGATCGCATCAGTTTTTTTGTGAGTTAATTAACATATTTCATCAATATTCTTATAGTCAAAATTGTTGGTACAGAAGAAACTAAACGTGAGAAAACATGATTTTAGGAGAGAGAGATTTTTAAATTTCAGATTTGCCCTGTAACACCGGGTTTCACGAGCTTAAAATCAGAATAATTTAAACTTTTTAAGTATATTTATCAAAGACGTGCAGCGGAAACTAAACATTGGTTATAAAAATATAAACATTAAAACCAAGTCTTACAACGAACCGGTGTTACCATACTATAAACCGACCATCGGATCACAGATATAAATAACAACAGAGTGTTCCAGAAGAGTTAAATACAATTACCCACAAGTACCCGTCTCACCAGGCTGCCTAATCATTACCTGTAAAAAGGATAAATCATGAACCGGTTAGCTACACTAGCTAGTGAGTACAGATTACACATAAGTATCAATAAGCATGCAGTCGAAAACCAGGAAAGCACACAAGGCTATCCTATCACATCGTGGTGCACCAATCATACCCGTAGGAGTCGCATATTGCAGGGTAGCGAGCCCCGCTCAACAATCCTAGCCGGGAAATCAGCTACAACCAATTGCACCAGTGGGAAAGCGAATAGCAGTCCACCTGGTACACTCTGTCTATCATGTTGGTTCCCATCTGTCAAGGAACCTTACTCCTTAGAGGAACGGCGGCCTGCAGGACCATCACCCAAGCGTATACTACTTGAGTACCGTTAGTTCCCAGGTACTAACACCCGTCTACCCGAGAACCCAGCCAGGTATTAACACCCGTCTACCTGACCGACCTCCATGTTCTATCGTTTAGTGTCCGGACACAATAACAAATACACGTATCTTTCATGCGCGCATATAATCACACCAGTTAACATCTTTCATATTGATAAACAATATATTAATACAATTCTATCATAGCATACAATTACCGCATGGTTTCTATCACAAGTGTACTTTTTCATACATATAGACAACATGCAAGTACGACTCTTTCTTAGCATACTGTATATCTCTATCATGAACACACTGTATGTTTCTATCATAACATTCTTTCATGTATCATACACCAATTACATGTCATCATGTACAACAGACAACTTACCTACTGAGACTCATGGGAAACCGGTACTCACCTGGAATCCGTGCTATGTAGATACACCACTTGCGTCTTCCGACCTCTTAGATACACCTAACACATTAGGTTCAGGCTTAGACACCAATCAACGACACTTAACTAGGCTTAAAACACCCTACATCGAGCGGTACTAACAATTGCCTGAACAAAAGCTCAACATGGCTTCTAACAGCCCCCCTACGGCCATAGGAAACATTACCTACGCTCGTAGAGGTTGTTTCTAGAAAAACATGACCTACGGCCGTAGGAACCAAACCCTACGCCCGTAGAATTTGTTTCATCACCCGTAGGTGGTAATTCTCTTAAACAGGACCCTACGGCCGTAGCTACCTTTCCCTACGACCGCAGAAACAAAAACCAACCCCTGCGGCCGTAGCACCTTACTACTACGCCCGTAGGAACCAAAATTCCAGTAGCTTCGTGCTCTGTTCGAGCACAGCAGCCGACACACCCGATTTTTGACACAAAATCATCTTGAATTCATATTCAAGTGTTTACACATGTTATCTAACATACATATAAACTTTCTAACATAAAATGACCAAAAGAACACAACAAAACACAATAGAATCCATCCAAATGAATCCTTTCAACACTACAACTCAAGAACTAGGTTTAAGCTTCAAGAACACTTACTAGGATGATGAAGATGAGGCTCAAGAACAGATTTAGCACCCAAATCCAGCTTCTAATCCGAATCTAACCTTGATTCTTTACTTGATTTCCTTCTCAAATCAACAAGGGTTTATGTTTGGCTATGTTGGTACGTACATAAGTGTATGTGTATGTAGTGTGTGTGTTTTAACACCTAGAAGATAAGTCAAAAGATTCAAACCGACCCAAGTTGGTCAAATACCCCAACGCGGGTATTTCGTTCTCCTATTCAACTTAAAACACAACTTAGGGTTATCCGTTTCAACTAACGGAGATATTTTTGGAACCATTATTCAAAACCGTTCAACTAATTATCTACTTGGTCAACTTAAGACACTTTTCACAATACCACATTTTTAATCTACAATTAACACCAGTTAACTCCAATTAACACCAATCACCATTAAAACACCAATTAACAACATATATACTACAGTTAACAACAAAACACCAGTTAAAGTCAACGTACTACAATTAAAACTAAATGTACTACAGTTTACAACTAGGCCCCATTTTGGGGTGTTACAAATCTACCCTCCTTAAAGAGGATTCCCTCCTCGGAATCCGATCATGTCCACATTCACATACACAAATCATCAACGGATTCCTTGACACGAATAGTGTCTTCATTCACCCTTACTACCTTTAGAGATTCATCTTGACTCGATTAATCCAGACAATCTGGACTCGTGAGTTTTGTCACATCAATTCCCATAACTACAATACACTAACGTTCATATGTTTTATCTTGATAAAAATCAACAATAACAGAGGATCAAATCTCTTAAAATCCTTCTACAACTACAATTAAATCTGTTCTTGCTTCAATCACATTCATTATTTCACTTTCAATTAATATTCTACATTTAATTCTATCTTCTAACTTTAATTTCACAATTGGACGACTTTTAGGCTTAACTTTACAATTACCATTGTTACAAAATCAACAACATCAGTACCACAATTGTTCTATTATCTGTCCAGTTATAGTACACAACGTGTGCACATATATTACTTCTACTCGTCTTGCTTGACTACAAGAACTACATGTGACTATTTCAAAGTTACACGACATGTTACTTAACTAAAACCTTAAACTTACGCAGCACTTTCGACTAGTTAGGACACTCCGTAGAGTCGTGCCCGTATTGACTACACTCGTAACAAAATTTACCCAAACACTCTTTGGCATAATGTCCAGGGAGTCCACAAGAGTAACAAATCCTCTCTTTGTGTCGACACTCCCCAGTATGACCTTTACCACACGTCTCACACGCAACTCTATGCCGGGATCCCCCAGTTCCTGTTTGAGTCTTCATCTTCTTATTTCTCTCATTGGGTTCTTCTCCTATCCTATCAAACTCTTCTCGAATAGTGTCTCGTATTCCCTCCTTGATCTCTTCCTTTATTTCATTCTTTACCTCTTCCTTCATTTCATTCTTTACTTCTTTCTTCATCTCATTCTTTATCTCTTTCAAAATTGGCGGCATGTTTTTCTTGAAACATTGGTCGAACTGCTCCGACATAACCTCCCGAAGATGACGTGTAGGCACAGCTCCACGTCGATTTCCGTACACAGAAATATGATCCTGCAATTCCCCAATAGTAGTTAAATTTAAAGTCTCCTCGGGTTTTTCTTCGTTTCCAACTTGTTGATTCAAACTTCTCTCCATACTTCTGCAACAAAAGAACTCTTAATCAGGATAAAAACATCAACACTATACATATATTCTTTCTTAATAAACAATTCAGGTTTCCCTTAATATCATTCCGATTACATTTTTCACAGTTCTCTTCTTAATCACTTCTACCTTTACATTAAAAAAAACTCATTTGTCTTAAATGTTTACTTTAATCTGTCACATTTACACTTACTGCCTTTAATTTCCACAATACGTACCAATTACAAAAAAAATAAGGAAACTAATCACATGAACAACAACTTAATAGAACACAACTACTAACTGTAATACTTTCACTATTTATTACTTGTCCACTTATTACCAAATTTCATCTTAGTACAATAAACAACTTTAATCCATCGTGGTATTACGTATTCCTTCTTAATTTATCGTTCATATTTAAACAACAAAATAATACGAATACCATTTTCTTATCATCCTCACAAATTTGGTTGAGGTATAATCTAAACTCGTCAATATCAATTATAACTTTAACAACATATTTAACAACTGATACTATTTAATATTAACAAACCTTACTTTTCACGAGTCGGTATACATAAAACAAACACTTACGATTTCTTACAAACCACCAATTTACAACATTACAACCAAAATTCCTGACTCGCGAACTTACTAACACAGTTACAACAAAACTACTAAAGAAAACACTTATAACTACTCCTCCAACTAACTTCCCTTGTCATTAAAACACCTATATTTTCTGGCTAGTCAATGATTCACAAATTCTTTCATTCATACCCATAGTACATTCACTTATTCCATGTCTCGGGTTATGGCACCTGTAACACACTTTTCGTTTAAACTTACACATTCTCACTACGTGCCCTAATTCTCCACACCTATAACATCTAACGGTGGCTTCAGTACAATCACCGACATGATAAGCACGACAATTTGAACACCAAACACCTTCAAACTTTGGCCTTTTAGAGGAACCAGATTTCTCCACCACGGAAGGTTGTCCCTTCAAAGAATCAGGTTTAGAGGGCAACCGATTCTTCCTTTTCTTACTTTCACTTTCATGAATGCGTTTATAGCGAATACACTCTTCTTCGATCTGTAATGCTAGTTGAAAGGCTTGTTTCAAACTAGTAGTGGTTCTAACACAAACACATTGCTCAACCGGCAGTATACTGGCGAACTTTTGTATTCTAGCGTGTTCATCTGGAAGCAATCGCGGCACAAACTCCATTTTATCTTTAAAATCACGGATCAAGTCTCTCATGGGTTGACTCCCTTTTTGAAGCTTATTTATTTCCCGCTCCATATATTCTTCATCATAATCAGTGCAATACTTTTTCATCAATTCCTCACGAAATCGTTCCCAAGTCACGGTACTCGACACTTTCTTACTAACCGAAGCTTCCACATCATTCCACCATAAAGTAGCCTTGTCCTTCAGCATATGTATCGCGTACTCCACACGATACTTCGGTGCACAGTCGCATAATTCAAAAATCCGCTCCATCTCTCGAAGCCAGCGAGTAACAACAGAAGGGTCATCACTACCGTTAAAGCTAGGAGGTTCACAGGAAAGAAAATCCTGGAAAGCATCATACTTAACATCTTCCCTCTCTATCGAATGAAACAACATTTCTTTGGTCACTCGCAGCTCCACTTCCAAACGTCGAACATAAGCCTCTCTCTCTTGCTTATACCTCAGTTCTTCAGAATGGCGACTAGAAGCTACATCTTCTACCTCAACATGGAGACGAGCCATCTCATCCCTTACTTGCCCGACATTTTGTTCAACACTAGCTTGCTGACTCGACATATTAATCTACTACTGTTAAAAGAACAAGTATGTAACACACGACTTATTCTCAATCTATCAACATCACCAGTTAGTTCACAACATATAACAATCATACAACACTCATTCTTAACCCCAATCATCACGCAAGGAACACTTAACGATGGTCGGGCCCGAGTTTGAGATCGAATACTTTTACAAGTGCCCGATTCCCTCAAACTTAGGCTCTGATACCTAATTGTAACACCGGGTTTCACGAGCTTAAAATCAGAATAATTTAAACTTTTTAAGTATATTTATCAAAGACGTGCAGCGGAAACTAAACATTGGTTATAAAAATATAAACATTAAAACCAAGTCTTACAACGAACCGGTGTTACCATACTATAAACCGACCATCGGATCACAGATATAAATAACAACAGAGTGTTCCAGAAGAGTTAAATACAATTACCCACAAGTACCCGTCTCACCAGGCTGCCTAATCATTACCTGTAAAAAGGATAAATCATGAACCGGTTAGCTACACTAGCTAGTGAGTACAGATTACACATAAGTATCAATAAGCATGCAGTCGAAAACCAGGAAAGCACACAAGGCTATCCTATCACATCGTGGTGCACCAATCATACCCGTAGGAGTCGCATATTGCAGGGTAGCGAGCCCCGCTCAACAATCCTAGCCGGGAAATCAGCTACAACCAATTGCACCAGTGGGAAAGCGAATAGCAGTCCACCTGGTACACTCTGTCTATCATGTTGGTTCCCATCTGTCAAGGAACCTTACTCCTTAGAGGAACGGCGGCCTGCAGGACCATCACCCAAGCGTATACTACTTGAGTACCGTTAGTTCCCAGGTACTAACACCCGTCTACCCGAGAACCCAGCCAGGTATTAACACCCGTCTACCTGACCGACCTCCATGTTCTATCGTTTAGTGTCCGGACACAATAACAAATACACGTATCTTTCATGCGCGCATATAATCACACCAGTTAACATCTTTCATATTGATAAACAATATATTAATACAATTCTATCATAGCATACAATTACCGCATGGTTTCTATCACAAGTGTACTTTTTCATACATATAGACAACATGCAAGTACGACTCTTTCTTAGCATACTGTATATCTCTATCATGAACACACTGTATGTTTCTATCATAACATTCTTTCATGTATCATACACCAATTACATGTCATCATGTACAACAGACAACTTACCTACTGAGACTCATGGGAAACCGGTACTCACCTGGAATCCGTGCTATGTAGATACACCACTTGCGTCTTCCGACCTCTTAGATACACCTAACACATTAGGTTCAGGCTTAGACACCAATCAACGACACTTAACTAGGCTTAAAACACCCTACATCGAGCGGTACTAACAATTGCCTGAACAAAAGCTCAACATGGCTTCTAACAGCCCCCCTACGGCCATAGGAAACATTACCTACGCTCGTAGAGGTTGTTTCTAGAAAAACATGACCTACGGCCGTAGGAACCAAACCCTACGCCCGTAGAATTTGTTTCATCACCCGTAGGTGGTAATTCTCTTAAACAGGACCCTACGGCCGTAGCTACCTTTCCCTACGACCGCAGAAACAAAAACCAACCCCTGCGGCCGTAGCACCTTACTACTACGCCCGTAGGAACCAAAATTCCAGTAGCTTCGTGCTCTGTTCGAGCACAGCAGCCGACACACCCGATTTTTGACACAAAATCATCTTGAATTCATATTCAAGTGTTTACACATGTTATCTAACATACATATAAACTTTCTAACATAAAATGACCAAAAGAACACAACAAAACACAATAGAATCCATCCAAATGAATCCTTTCAACACTACAACTCAAGAACTAGGTTTAAGCTTCAAGAACACTTACTAGGATGATGAAGATGAGGCTCAAGAACAGATTTAGCACCCAAATCCAGCTTCTAATCCGAATCTAACCTTGATTCTTTACTTGATTTCCTTCTCAAATCAACAAGGGTTTATGTTTGGCTATGTTGGTACGTACATAAGTGTATGTGTATGTAGTGTGTGTGTTTTAACACCTAGAAGATAAGTCAAAAGATTCAAACCGACCCAAGTTGGTCAAATACCCCAACGCGGGTATTTCGTTCTCCTATTCAACTTAAAACACAACTTAGGGTTATCCGTTTCAACTAACGGAGATATTTTTGGAACCATTATTCAAAACCGTTCAACTAATTATCTACTTGGTCAACTTAAGACACTTTTCACAATACCACATTTTTAATCTACAATTAACACCAGTTAACTCCAATTAACACCAATCACCATTAAAACACCAATTAACAACATATATACTACAGTTAACAACAAAACACCAGTTAAAGTCAACGTACTACAATTAAAACTAAATGTACTACAGTTTACAACTAGGCCCCATTTTGGGGTGTTACATGCCCTTATACCATAATTAATTGACAGTTATTTATGTTAATTTTGACTACTTTTAATTGACTTTTAATTATAATCTTATGGCTAAGATTTCATCTTACCCATCTTACATTGTTTTACATCTTACAATAAAGCATTTAACTTTCTCTTTCTTCAAAATTTTAAGTAGTACAAATTTTTATGCTTAAGATACAAACACTTAAAGCAATAGCCTAATTAATCATTCCCTTAATTATCTCAACTCATTTAAGACAATTATTATTTTAATAAATCATTAAACATCACAATAACTATTTCATTTATCTAATTTGGCTAAATTACTTACATCAATATAATATTAAGGCTATAATAATAATAATAATAATAATAATATAATAATAATAATAATAATAATAGTAATAATAGTAATAATAATAATAGTAATAATAATAATAATAATAATAATAATAATAATAATAATAATAATAATAATAATAATATCATCATCATCATAGATCAGCGGTTTTGAGAAACGCTATCTGCTTCATCATCGACAAAGCACCATCAAACGTTGTGAGAATCACCATCGCCATCGCCATCATGGCAGCCACCATCGTCATCGCCCGCATCTTCATCTTCGACTTCATCCAAGTCCATCTTCATTTGCGACAAGATTTTAGGGTTCTCTAGCGAATGTTCTTCAGCGCTTCGTGGGTTCTCCGGGACTTGCTCAAGTACATCTTCATCCAAGTTCATATGCTTCAAAGTAAGTTTCGAGTTAGGGTTTTGACGATTAGGGTTTTGCCACCATCACCAATAATCGAGTTAGGGTTTCGGCGATTAAGGGTTCGATTGCGATTAGGTTCTTCATCGGATCTAGGGTTCCATATGTGCTTCTTTGTATGTTTGATTTCAATTTTATCTTCTACTTCTTCTATTTGATTATCAGATTTAGGGTTTATATGCGATTAATCTATTTTTTAGAATTCTTATTCCAGATGTGTTGGTTCATACGATGGATGTTTATGTTTATGTTTATGTTTATATTTGGGGATTTCATTCATATGGCAATGATCTTAAGATGAAGATGAATGTTCTTGTTCTTGTTTTTCATTCTTAATATTGGATTTTAATTTTAGACATGGCAAAATTAATGATGTGGAAAAGATAAAAATTTAATAATAAATAAAAATTCAGATTTTTAATTGCTACTTGAATTGTAGGTTGCATGATATATCAAATGGTATTTTTAGAAAAGTTGAGTACATCAAATGGTAGTTTTAAAAGTTGGGTATACACAATAACAAAAAATGACAAGTTCGGTACATTTTTGGATATTAAACCCTCAATTTAAGTAGTACAAATATATATGCATTTTGTAAAAAGACTTGCAACACACTAGAAAAATAATAGAAAGTTAAAATATATCATGTAAATTATAATTGGAAAGTTGAAAATGTTAAATAAAATAACTATTAACCGGAGTTAACGACTATCTAGCTTAAATAATATTTTAATAACTAAACTTCTATAATAAAAATATATTTAAAGTTTAAAATAAAAAATGTTAATACAAAATAAACTAATAATTGAAAATAATAATGAAATATATTATCATATAATAAATCTAAATAAAAGATAACCTGACTTAGCTTGAGATGAGCAGTTAACTAAAATCTACATAAGAAATTAGCTTGAGTTGAGTAGTCGGCCTCATCGAATTAACAAAAACTCTAGTTTACATTTTCTTATGATATCTTTTAAATTGTTTGTTGTCTCATTAAATCTATATATACAATGTAATTACACTAACAATCGCAACTTTGATGAGGTAAGGAAGCTTGAGATCAGTATTCATGTATTTTTTTTCACATCATGTATCACTACAAAAAAAAGCCTTTTTGCGGCGATATATGTGGCCGCTAAAACTCAAAATGTCACCGCTAAAGGTCTTTGCGACGACATGAAGCCGCAAAAAGGTCGTCGCAAATAGTTCGCACTCAAAGGTTTTTTGCGACGCCATTATCGACTTCTTGCGGTGAATCATAACAGGTGGACGACCTTTTGCGGCGATATAAAACTTTTTGCGGCAACGATTTAAAAATAAATAAATAACATATTATCTACTTTTTGTGGCGAGATGAACCCTAAGTACCAACTCTTAATTTTGGTTTTGATTTGGACTTTGGTCATTGATTTCATCGAATATGTTTCAACCGGAGATGGTGGCTGGAAAAATCTTTCGGACTGTTGGTGGTGGCGGCAAGATACGGTGCCCGTGAGCTGATGAAGAAAAAGAAAGGATTAAATAAATAAATTACTTAATCTTAATTAAATAATTCTTTATTTTTTTGCATTTTAAAAAGGTAACTTTTTTTTAAAGGATGAAAAAAAAGGTAACTATTAGTTTAAAAACTAAAAAAATGAATAAATAAATCAAATAAGGGCATATCGGTCATTTTAAGTTGAGCAGAGACCAATAGTGCAAGAAACTCGGGTCGGGAGGGACCAAACCCATAAAAATTGCGTCACAGGGACCAAATTCATAATTGTAAACAAACCACAGGGACCAAAAATATAATTAACTCCTAAAAGTATAATCTAACAATATCAAATTAAATTAACTCACATTAACAATTAAAGTAACCAATTAATAACATTAAGTAACAATAATTTAACATTAAAGAATAATAAATTAATAATCTAACACTAATTAACACTAATTAATAATTAATTAACTAACATCAATAACACTACATAATAATCAAGTTAAACAAATTAATATTAGAATTAATATAGTCTAACATTCTAACAATATTACATTAAATTAACTAACATTGACAATTAAATTAACCAAATTCTAACACTAAATAACAATTATCTAACATTAAATAATAATAATCTAACAATAATTAACACTAATTAACAATTAATTAACTAAAATTATTACCACAAAATAATTATAATCTAAATAATAATATTAACACTAAAAATTTACTAAAAGAATACCTTAGCTAGAAGGGAGGGAGGAGGTCGACGGAGGCAGAAGGTCGACGGCACCGGCGAGCTTCCGACCAGCGATGGCAGGCAGGTGGTCTACGGCAGCAAGTAGAGGAGGAGGGGGAGATACCTTATAACAAAACAAAAGACAAAATAAACCTCTAACACTAAAACCCTAGATCGATAAACGAGAGGGGGACATTTACCTCCGACGGCAAGGCGGCTAAAAGAACGCCGGCGGCGGGCGGCGTTTACCTCTGACAGAGAAGAAGGCGAAGAGGACGGCGGCGTCGAGCAGCGTCGTCGAGCGACGACAGAGGACGTAGGCGTCGAGCTACGGCGAAGGACAAAGGCAAGAGGACGGATGGAGGCTTTTCGTGGGTTGGACGTTCGTTTTCGAGGCGGAGAGAAGGTTTAAGACGGTAAATGATAGAAAACAAATCTGAAAACCCTATATTGCGTTTTACTTTTTGCGGCGACACACTTCTTTTAGCGGCGACATGTATATTAATTAGATAAAGAAAATAGAAAATCTTTTGGCGGCGACATGAGGCTTTTTGCGGCGGCACCCTAATTTTTTAGGTGGGAAACTATCCCGTGATTGTTTTCGGTGGGAAAATGGAGGAATAAAACTTAAAACATTTAGCGGCGACATATGTCGCCGGAAAAAGTCATTTCTGAAAATCAATCGGCCAGGGCCCACGTTTTTGTCGTTTTGTGACCTATTAGCGGCGACACGTGTCGTCGTTAAAAGCTATCGCCGCAAAAGACTTAATTTCTTGTATTGTATGCAGGGTACATTTAAAGAATCTTCTTTTTTATTTTTTATTTTTGTCATAATATATATATATATCATGTATATATGCGAATGCAGTATTCTTTGAATCACCACTGTATGTTATGGCACTACTGTATAATGATTCTATTTTTATCATAGTCTTGTTAATTTGGTGTTTTAAAATAATCATGTAAGCAATGTTGTTGTACATGCATATGCGATTGCGCGCTGTATCTATGTATTTGTGTCTTTACTCTTTATAAACATCTTTTTCATTTCGTGAACAAGTTTCATCGGCTGATTAATTAGAGCTTTAAAATGTTGAATTGATAAAAATTTAATTTAGTAAATATGATATTTTGAAAAGTTATAAAGGGGATGATAGTTAACAAGGGCATAATAGTCAATTCACTGCTTTTTATAATTATAAATAATTTAAGATGATTGTAAAATATGAAAAAGATAAAAATGATTTTTGGATTAACATGATATTTTAAAAGGTTATATATATATATATATAGGGGGGAGGGTTCAAACGAGAACTGTTTTTCGTACGAGAACTGCGAGAACCAATCTGATGTCATTGCCCACCCATGAATTCCTCACATGCACCCTGCCACACTTGATCCCCTTCACACTCTTCATCCATGAACTTCCCACATTCAAGGAACGGCTGAGATTGGTTCTCGCAGTTCTCGTACGAAAAACAGTTCTCGTTTGAACTCTCCCCTATATATATATATATATATATATATATATATATATATATATATATATATATATATATATATATATATATATATAGAGAGAGAGAGAGAGAGAGAGAGAGAGAGAGAGATAAGTTCATTTGAGAATCTTTCTTAATACTAGAACTATTTATAATCACCATTAATGCTCATTAATAACTTGTTAATAAATGTATTTTGGTCATTTATATACTTTTTAAATCATGAATTACGTCCGAGTAGATAAGTTATCAGTTTATAATATTATTTTCTTAAAATACCTCTATTAATAAGTTATAAATGATTTATTAATACACTCTTTTCCAATATTAGTCTGATTGTTATAAATACTAGGTTATCATTTAAACTTTATTTGAACTTTGACTCATAAAGTTAGTTAATGTGTAGCTTATAATACTATAAAATTCATTGCAAAAAATTAAAGATAATTTTTTGTTTCATCCGTGTCTACTTATATATTTATTTTACTAATGGGTTATTTCATAATGTGAAATAAAGGGAAAAGTAATCTTGGTGGAACAGTTTTGAAAGTTGGTTACTATTCTGTTAAGTTACCCCAAATTCTAGATGATTAGTTGCATTCGTCAAGAGGTGTTCACAATGAAAACCCTTTTGATCATCACCATTCTCCTCTCCTCAAGTCCATTTTCGCATGGTAATTCTTCAGCAAACTGCCTTTTGAGTCATGACTGGCATGTTATCATCACAAGTGATATGCCTGATAACATCTCAGTTTCTGTATTTAGTACAGATAATTTTGACTATCATCCTATTTATCATCAACCACTTTCTTTTGGAGAAAACTGCGGTTGGTATTTTTGTCCATATTATCATAGGTGGGTTGGTGAATTCATTTGGGGTTCGAAGAATACAACAATAGACGTGTTCAATAAACATTTTGCTAAAATTTGTTACCATTATAAATTCTTAAATAGTACACAACATTGTTATTGGTTAGTTACTCCAGAAGGGTTTTATGTAAATAGGCATAACGATCCATTTCCTAATGATCGTTGGATATTTCAAAGTCCGTGGAGCTAAGGATTATGTAAAACATATCAATATAATAAAGTTTCTTCTTAAAATAGTCTTGACTAACTTTAAATATAATGTATGTCGACCTTTCTTTCCTTTTTTACAATTACTAAGGAAGATCTTCATATGTCAGTTTTTATATAAGATACAATTAATTAATGTGTATGATATGTTAATTATGTATAAATTTATTGTTTATGACCACTTGTATCATGTATCACCTCCAAATTACTAATGTAGTTCCATCATATTTAAAGATTAAGTTATTCTATTATTTTCATTTAAGTATGTGAGTATATATTACGATAACCACGACACAGTAATCATTTTTCATCATTGATTTAGAATATCAAAGCGCGGAAAGGAGGGTTGAACATGTCTGTAGCGAAATAGGTATTTGGTCTTGAAATATTTGCTTTCATTATTTAAGACTAAATTTTAAGTTAAATGCTCACTGCGTGACTGCGTTTTAACTTTTAAGTTAAGTAATACTATCTTCAATACATATTTTACAATACAACGCCTAAGCAATAAAACTTTAGTCTAAATTTAGATTAAACTATATATATATATATATATATATATATATATATATATATATATATATATATATATATATATATATATATATAAAAGTTAAAATTTAGACTAAAAGTTTGTAATGTTCAACATTTTAATTACTAACAGAGTTTAATATATATATATATATATATATATATATATATATATATATATTTGTGTGTCCATATATATCTATGTATATCAAGGAGTTTTTAACGAGAATTATTTTTTGTACGAGAGCTGTGAGTACAAATTTTGACTCTTAATTAAAATAAATCAATCGTTATTAATGGTAAGGACTCACTAACGCTAGTCATTAATTTCTTATTAATGACACATTAACGAATGCTATTTTAAAAAGATCAAGCCTAATTCATTGGTGACAGTCTACATAAACGCAATTCATGGTTTGGTAAATATATAAATGACGAAAATATATTTTATAATCAGCTGTCATTAATGATGTTACAAATAGTTTTTGTAGTTCTCATAAAAAATGGCTCTCGTTTGAACTTTTTCATATATCTATATGCAAAAAAATCCAACGTGAATTCTTAATTATTATTTTTTTAATTTGTACGTAACTATGCAACATTGTGTTGTAAGAACTATGCAACTCTTTACTTTAAAAATTGTGCAACACTGTGTTGTAAAGCCGAACAATATGGTTTAAAAACTTTGCAACATAGTTTAATTATGTTTAAGTATGAAATAATAGCTTGTAAATTTAAGGGTTTAGTATCCAAAAATGTATCGAAGTTGTCACTTTTTGTTATTGTTTATATTCATCTTTCAAAACTACCATTCAATCTACTAAAATTTCAAAATATATCATTTAATGTATCTTTACCTTTGATAGGAGGTTATGGGTGACGTAGCATTTTACTTGGATGCTGACATATAATATCTTTGTTTAAAGTAATTGAAAATATAACAAATATAATAATAATAATAATAACAACCAACAACAACAACAACAACAATAGTAACAGTAATAGTAGTAGTAGTAGTAATAATAATAATAAAAATAAAAATAATAATAATAATAATAATAATAATAATAATAAGAAGAAGAAGAAGAAGAAGAAGAATAGGATTTAAGATCAAATATTCATCTTCCATTGTTGCTTCATCTTCATCGATTTCAGCTGCTGCTTCAACCGTTGCTTCGTTTTCATCGATTTCAACTGATTAATGGTCCATCGTCATCTTCATCGATTTCATTCAATTTCAACTGATTAAGGTTTGAACTGATTCTGTTGCTTCATCTTCATCTTCGTTTGAACCATTCAAGAACACCGTTGGTTATGGTAAGTCGATTCGAGCTCTTCACATATTGATTTGGGGTTCATCTTCACAGATCGATTTGGGGATCACATACGATTGAGGGTTTTCAGTTTTCCAGGTCCAACACAAACTTCATCGAGGGTTTTTTACTTCCGGCAACTACCAAGTCCACCACTACCTTCGACTTCTGGCGATTAGGTTCAAGTTAGGGTTTCGGCGATTAGGTTCATGTCCACCACCATCTTTAGATTTTTGCCCTTGAATCGAGTTAGGGTTTTGGACGTTAGGTTCTTCATCATATCAACTTCGGATTATGGTTCGATTTGGGGTTTCCAAGTAAGTTTCAACATGTTCTTCTTTGTTCTTCATTTCGATTTTTGTTCTTGTTTATTGTTCTTCATTTCAGCTAGGGTTTTTTTCTATTGATTCTTGTTCATACACATTTCATCTTTATCTTCACTGATATAAGGTTTATTGAAGGTTTTTGTTTAGGGTTTTAGACCTGGTTCTTCATCAAGCTCTTGTTATTCATCGATTGAAAGTTTTCTTGTTCTTGTTCTTATTCTGTCTTGGGTTGATTGAAGGTTTTGTTGTTCTTATTCTGGGTTTCATCTTGTGAATATGCTTCCTGTTCATGTTCTTGTATGAATTTCATATATAGATCTGGATTCCATGTTTAGCAATTTCAATTGACAGATCTCTGGTACGTGTTTTGATTGATAAATCTGCTTCATTTTTCTTCTTTATAAAGTTTTATCTAATCGATTTGAACATCCATGGAAATCTTCATGTGTATGTTTGGGTTTTTGTGATAGAATCTTCATGTGTATAGAATGCTTCATATGTATGTTCTTGGATTTTTCAGATTCATCTATATGTTCATCCATTTTTAATTGTTTATGGGTTGAATATCTGATTTGGCATTGACTACTGACCTGACATCCTATGTGGTAATTGTTAGAATTAAATATTGTATAGAATAGGAGATTGAATTCTAGGTGAAGTTTGTACTACGTACAAACTAGAAGGACTAAATATGTAAATACCCTTAGGGGTATATAAACCAAATGACTAGTTGTCATTTGGTGGACTTTGGCATAACTCTAAGCTTAACTATGTGTGTTTCCATGGTGTTTCTAATTCTCTCTCTATCTTATTGAGTAGTTAGTATTTCACTTTCAGTATAACAAACTTGTTCATGTGTTGAACATCTTAGACATTAGTTGTTTAAGATTGGCTTAGTCTATGTGTTAGACAAATTTAGTTGCCACCTTTTATTGAACTTAGATTTTCCGCATCTAGTTCATGTAATTCTTGATTCACATCAATAAGAATTATATAAAAGTAAACCGTGTGTCTCTTAAATTTTTATTTGCTAAAGTTTGTATTCAAACCCCCCTTCTACAAACATTTGTTGTTGTAGTATCCATTCGGGACCAACAACTGGTATCAGAGCTTGAAAATCTCAGACAAAAACGTGGCTGATAGGGATACCCGTGCGATTGCCCTTAAAAATAAACCCGGCTGATAGAATCGGTGCGATTAGGCTTCAATAGAGTGCGATAGAATGGTGCATATAGGGTCCCGGCTGATAGTTTTCAATCCCGTGCGATTGGGTCACCCGTGCGATTGGCTTTAAAAAAAAGAAACCCGGCTGATAGAATCGAAAACACCTACAAACACTTTTTACACTTACTATCCACTCAAATCAGATCAGAACCAAGAAACTTCATCTTCTTCACCATGAATTCCTCAAGAACACCAAGAACACAATTTTTAAAAACTCATCCAAATTAAATTTTCTCTTCAGATCTACACATCTCCAACTCCACAAACACTTTTTATGTACTCCAATCTCGAAAACAAGTATCAAAATTCCCGTTTTTGAGCAAAAATCGTGAAGAACTCATAAAAAAACCCAGAAAACGAAAATTTAGATTTCTCTCAAACCGTAAGGAGTTTTGACATGAAATTTTTACACAATGTTCCTTTCATCTACAGGAACAACATATCCAAAAATGAGATCAAACGGAGCTCGTATTATTTTTGTATAATTTTCTGAAATTCTCAGCTCATAAAATGACGAAAATTTTCGAAAAATCCTTGAAAACTTGATAAAAAAATAACTCAAATCAATCCTAATCAAGCTCTGATACCACTTGTTGGTCCTAAGTGGTTCAGGTATCAAGATCTATGGAGGGAACAATGGCTAACTACTCAATATGATAGAGAGAGAATTAGAAACACCATGGAAACACACATAGTTAAGCTTAGAGTTATGCCAAAGTCCACCAAATGACAACTAGTCATTTGGTTTATATACCCCTAAGGGTATTTACATATTTAGTCCTTCTAGTTTGTATGTAGTACAAACTTCACCTAGAATTCAATCTTCTATTCTATACAATATTTAATTCTAACAATCTCCCCCTTTGTATAGAAAATAGAAGATGTTGGTCTTTTCAGCATCATACGAACTCTAATAATCTCCCCTTACAAATATACAGATTTCTTGCTGCATTCTTTAGAAGCTTTTGGGAGACAAGACTTGAATGATTTCTTTTTGAATCTTCAGTCTTTGATTGGATGTCTTCAGAGTGTCTTCTCATCTTGAATATTAGATTCTTCAATTTTCAGAATAGTCTTCAATTTAAAATCTTGATGAGAACTTGAATCTTTAAAGTTCACAGTAACATCCATTTTCTTGTGATTCTCGGACTTGCACCAGTAACCTAAGGTTTTTCAACCTTTGGTTGTATGAACGATTTAGCTTGAAGTGGTTTTCAGCAACATGCAATCTTGAGCATTTAATCAGAATGATTTAGGAAGAATATTTGTTCTCTCCCCCTTGAATGTAGCTCTAGATCTTGTTTATTTCTACAGAACTTCTTAAGTTTTCAGTTAAGCACTTTCACTGTTCTGAGATTTATATCTTTCTCCTTCTTTGTTCTTTAGTTTGCTCCCCCTTAACTTGACATATATGATCGTGTAGCTCTCTTAGTCTCCCCCTCAACACAAGAATCTTGTCTTCATCGATAAGCTCAAAATCAACTGATTTAGTATTAAAATTTCTCCCCCTCATGATGATCAGGATTCTTCATGAACATCATGCACATGAATTTTGTATTCGGCTTGATTTTAACCTGAATATATGAACACTTGAAGCTTTGACCCCACATCATGAGAATCAGTTGAACTAACTTTTTGAAGGTGTCACCACAATGATATAATAATTAAAGCATCCGAGACAGTTTTTAGGGCACCGTCTCAAAGTTCCCGTGGTATAACACCGAGATCACATAGATTCTCGTTAATACAACAGTTTAAATAAATTGTGCGACCTACATTCAGAACTGGTAAAGCGTTGATTCTGGTAGGATTTCCATCTAATCATCGTGAATATCACATAAGATATCACTCCAAGATGTTCCGGTAGTCACGAAAGACTAGATATGCATTACAGATCCAATATGTGTCCTGAGAAATGAAATTTATATACGAATAAGCTCTAGACTCGATAAGTGCATGAAAGAAGTCGGGGACCGGAGTAGCTGTCCTCCTTGTTTCAATATCAACAATCTCCAAGTGAGATGTCAATAGAAATGTGATAATTCTCCGTGTAAAGTTGAAACAATTATCTTTTAAGAGATAATTGAGTAGCTGGGTGGGGTTAGTGCGTTGCATCATTGGGTTCATGATGTCTATTTCAATACCAAATCTCAACTAATGAGATCCAGTAGCAGATGTGGTTACCCGGATGTATACTAGTTGGTAAGGATCTTTCTTTTCTTTTGATCCTGTCTCACCCACAGCTCTCTAACTCTCTTTCAACTTCTCCCTCAAACTCACTTTCCAAATTGATGTATGTATCTCTGTTTGGATACACTTGGACACTTGATATCATTTTCGAATGATATGAGAAATCTTAGTGATCTACAACAAAAATAATTTACAAAGAAATTGGATATTGAGAAGGATTGTCAAGGAAGATTTGAACAATCAGAAGATATGAACAAATAGAGTATTTTGACGAATGACGTCACAAAATGATTTAAAAGTATAAGCTCAAGATGATTTGTTGATCATATACACCCCCATCTCTTGTTCCACCCCTCTCTGTTTAATTTTATCTCTACACACCAATCAGTATCCCGTGATAACTGATTCTGCTCACTTATATGACTTAGTAAGTAACCCTTACTATCTCGTTCTAGAATATGGTGAGCTCCTGGGGTAGGTCCTTCTGGTTCTGGATAGACCATAGGAGTATAAATGCCTACACTCCCTCACTCATGGTGCGCTTTCGATCACTTAAATAATAACTCATGAATGAACAGTTTCCACAAAGGATTTGAAAATTTAGCACAGAAGGATTTGAAACATTCAGCACAGGAGTTGAGATGGAAACGCAGAAATGAAGGATGATCATGCGAAGATCAACAACAAATTGAATCAAGAAAGGTATTAGAATAAGTCAATGAATGAATACCTTCTTGAACAGATAACACTAAATGAAAACCAACAATCTTTTTGAATTTGGAAATTTTAAAATGTTTTTGGATTTTCATTTTTCAATGTTTTTGGAGTTTTCAAAAAGATAAAGCAGTAAAAACGAAAACTCCCCCTAAATTGATGCATGAAAACTATTTTTCATCAATTAGGTGAAGAAACAAAAATTTTGCTCCCCCTGCAAGTAAGAATCCATTAGAAAGCAAGTTATATCATGAAATGATAAAACTGCACAAAATAAGCATCTCAGGTCATTAGACTCGGGCTAATGCAGAACAAAATGAAATTGGAATTAAAATGCAGGGGATCTCCGTCTTGTTTGAAAAATATGAGATTTAAATCTAATTCAGCACACTGAACACAATGATCTTCACTGCAGTCTGAATGATCTTCATTGTGCTTCAACAATGTCTCTTTTTGTTTACCTGCTAAAAGGATTAACAAAAATTGGTACACATTCTCCTTTGGGTCCAAATTTGTTAGAAGCAGGTTTTGGCATCCATTGTTGTATATTTGCAACAATAACTGGTTTATGGACCTTTCGATTCAATGGTCCTGAATGCCATTGAGGAATTCCATTTCTAACAACAAACTCTTGTTTAATACGTGGCGTCTTACAAATCTTCTCTTTTGACAAGCGGATTAGGTGTTTGGCTGAGTAAACCACGAATGGATACATGACGTCTGTTTTGAGCACAAACTCCCCTGAGGAACTTGGTTTTGAGAAAGATCGGCGTCTGTTGTTGTTATGAGAGATAGGATTTGGCTTAGTAGCTTTATTCTCTTTCTTTGGAATCCTCGTTTTTGTTATTGCGGGTGACGACACATCATCTTTGATAATCTTCTTCTCTCTGTACTCAGATGGTTTGGGAGTTGTTTCAGAAGATTGTTGCTTGACAGTCCATGATGGTGTAGTCGTACTCGAAGTTGATGGACTACAGAATGATGTCAACTTTGCAAATGTGTTAGATAGAAGAAGATTATCAACTTTGCAGCTGAAGGTGATTTCACTTGATAAGAAGATCCAACAGATATAGTGATCTTAGGAGTCTTCGCAGCAGTTGATGTATTGGTGAAATCCTTATCTGAGAGCTCAGAACCTGCAACAGAGAAATAAGAATCAGATTGGCTACTACAATGTGAAACTGAATCAAAATTAATATTGTCAGCGGAAGTCTACGTTGATTCAGCAAATTTTGCAGCGCTAAGCTCAGCGTTCAGAATTTTAGCCATTAACTCTTTCTGCTCTTTCTCAAACTTCACTCTCTCAGTGTCCAGTGTCGTTTGCAGTTCAGATATCTTCCTCTCCAAGATTGAACGAGGAACATAAGATTGAATTGACACATGCAACCGTTCTTCAAGTCCTTTGACTTTGTCCTTTAACTCAGCCTTTTCATTGCACAGTTTGTCTATGATCTTTTTATCATATTTCAACATAGTAGACAATTTGTCGTTTAGCTCGGCATTGGCTTGTGTCAATTCTTTAATCTTATGCATCGCAGTCTCAATATCTGCTTGTTTTTGCTTCAATTCAACTGCATAAGATTTACATGTTTGTTCGGTAAGTTGAAATTGCACAGACACTGTGGACACCTGATCTATTAACTTTGCATTGGCTATGGACATATCACCTGCTCTCTGCCTCTCAGAATGTAATTGTGCTGATTGTTGTTCAAACTCTTTGAGTTGCGTAGTAAAATCAGAATTTTCTTTCGTAAGCTCTTGGAGTTTTGCAGTCTCTCTGCTCCATCCAGCACATGCACTATCATGCAATGAAAACATATGTTCAAACAATTTGTGGAGAAAAGTCTCCTCTTCTGTAAAACGACATCTTGACCTCTTCCATTTCTTAATTTCTTCTTCAATGGTTGCTTTTGAAAATAATCTCATTGAATAATCCATTGTGATACATAGAGTTTCTTAATCAATCCTTGACACCCTTTCTTTTCAAGAAAGGTTTGAACCTTTTAACCAACATGGCAGCCTGCTCAACATCAGCTTCAATGCTATCCATGTTCTCCATAACTTCATCCTCATCAGCCACTTGCTCTTCTTCAGAAGACTCCTCTTCCTCCTCTTCACTGGACTCATCCACAACTGCAGGAAAACTCCTAGATCTTGTATCCTTAGACACAAGGGCAGTAGATTGAGCTTTTGCAGCCTCCTTCATATCCTTGGTAGAGAGTTTCCTTTGTTTCACTGATTGTTCATGATTCATAAGATTTCCATATAAACCAACCAGTGAAAGACCCTTGATTTTCTCACCATGTTTGAGCACAGTGATAAAATGATCCCAAGATTCTGGGAGAGAGTCTAGAAACTTGTTTACAAGTTCCTTATTGCTCTTTGGAACCTCTGCCCTTCTTAAGTCATTAATAAGGCAGTTGAACCTGGTGTAAGTCTGAGTAAGACTTTCACCTTTATGAGTAAAGAAGAACTCATATTCTCTAACCAGAAGGAGTTTCTTGTTCTCCTGCACTTCTTCAGTGCCTTCATATGCAACAGTCAAAGTGTCTAGCATCTCTTTTGCAGATTTGCAGTTAAGAACTTGATGATAGACATCATTTGGTAGTGTAGAGACTAAGGTTGTTCTTGCTTTAACATCAAGATTAACAAACCTTTTGTCTTCATCAGACCACTGATTAATAGCTTTTATAATCAGTCTTTCAACAGCAGGAGCTTCAACAGTTGTTTCAGTCACTTGGATTGTTGAGGAAGGAACATAAGGACCTTCAGTAACAGTTTTAAGCATCACATCATCAAGGCTTGACATATAGAGAAGAACTCTACTCTTCCAGAGAGAGAAGTTCTCTCCATCAAACATTGGACACCTTGTGAGTGAGCCATTGTTGGAAGAACCGTTAGAAGCAGCAACAGGAGTGGCCATTTTGTAGTGTGGGGTAGAAGCAGTTGAAGAGTAAGCAAAACAGATCTTAGATATGGATTATCTAGTCTGCTCTGATACCACTTGTTGGGGATAAACAAGTGGTAGATTGAAGGATTGCTAAGATAACTATGATAAGGGTGAGAGAGAATCTCGTTTTCACCTTCAAAACACACATAGTTTATTTCTTGTAAGTGTGGCAATCCTTACATTTCCTTGTCTATCACAAGGGTTATATACCTATAAGGTATATTTACAATAAGCACACTTAACTATTGTTGAACTCCAATTCTATTACAATAATACAGTTCTAACAGTAATTCAATGGTATAAAAAATAAATTAAAAAAAATAAGAATTACCGGTAACCTGATTAAAAAGGTTAATTGATGTATTAAATGGTAGTCTTAGAAAGTTGAGTACATTAAATGGTAGTTTTAAAAGATAGGTATACATAGGGGAGGGTTCATGCGAGAACCGTTGTTAGTGCAAGAACCGCGAGAACCAATCTCGGCCGTTCCTTGGATATGGGAAGTTTCATGGATGGTGAGCGTGGAAGGATTGAGTGTGGCAGGGTACATGTGATGAATTCATGGGTCGGCAATGACATTGAAAGAGGGGGAATTGGACAGCTCAGATTGGTTCTCGCGGTTCTCGCACTAAGAATGGTCTCACATAAACTTTTTCTGGTATACATAATAGGTGACAACTTTTATACACTTTCAAAAGATAAACCCGACATAAAATGCTTTTCAAAATGATGTACTTTTTTAGAAAAAACATAATTTTATAAATGATATTATAGATAAAAAATATGAGGGGTGTTGAATTATAATAAGGATGACTCTCTTGTAAGAGTGGCCACGTCTCTTAGCATTTTATATACACCTTTTTATATGCCGTTGATGCTTTTAATGCAATTTATTATGAAAATGTCAATTATATCCATTGATTTAATTTAATTCATGGTTAAAACCATTTTCTACTTTTCTTAGCATGAAATACTTATTTTACAATATTTCTACCCTTTATATGGGAAGGATGAAAGAATACTTCTTCTTGAATATAGAATATTAAGAACACTTGCTTGTTACTCATTTTATTAGGAAAAAAGACAATTCAGTTATTTTGTTCACACACGCTACATTATTAACACTTCATATACAAATTTTTACCCTAATCATTTTATAATCTATATATCTTTCATATAGAAGATTTCTTTTAGAAAAAATGATACCATTTTATTCATCTTTGTTATCCTCTTTGAATTAATATCAATTTTGATAAATTCGTAAATGCAAGATACAAGGTCCAGAAGCCGACATCTTTGAATGATGAGTGAAGAAAGGACAATTATGTGTAAAGTATATGTTGGTTTCAGGTTCTCCCCTACTAGTGTTGCCACAATGGTGAAGGAAGGCTGGAGTCGGAGGTCAGATGGTGCCGCCAATATGTGAGGATAGAGATCGAGATGCATTGATCGATGACCTTGGTTGAGAGAAGCTGATATGTGTGTCGGTGCAGGATGGAACATGGTCAAATATGATGCAATGTGGGTAAATGTTGCAACTGGAATCTGTAGTACGTTTTTATGAAGAATAATAAGGAGTTGTGGATCGATGAAGACCGGTGGAAAAACCCTTTACAACAATCTTACTAAGCGGGTGTTTGGGTAAGTAAAGAGCTTATTAGCTTAGTATCTTATTAGGTTATTAGATTATTAGATTATTAGATTATTAGCTTATTAGCTTATTAGTGAAATGTTCAATATAGTCCAAAGTTTTTGTGTAGTTCCGAGGGACAAATCTCACCCACAGGATCAAAAAAAGGCAAATGCCCACCAGCACCTCGGGACACCACCACTGCCGCCGACCACCACCTCCGGCCACCCCAATCACATGTGATTGAAGCACAATCACATGTGATTACCGCTAACCACCACCACCGACCACCACCTCCGTCCACCACCACAGCCGCCGACCACCACCTCCGGCCGCCGCAATCACATGTGATTGCACACCGCCAACCACCAACACCGACCATCACCTCTGGCGACACAATCATATGTGATTGAAGCCACAATCACATGTAATTGCACACCGCCAACCACCACCATCGACCATCACCTCCGCACACCACCACAGCCGCCGACCACCACCTCCGGCCGCCGCAATCACATGTGATTGAAGCCACAATCACATTTGATTGCACACCGCCAACCACCACCACCGACCATCACCTCCGGCCACCTCCTCTGGCGATGCAATCATATGTGATTGCACGCTATCGGCCACCACCACCACCACCGCCGACCAGATCTTTTTTTGAAGCATCAAACGACGAATCTGAGACCAGATCTGAACTCCTCTCATCAAACCGAGTTGAACCACCACCATCCCCACCCTAAACAACTCCGGCAGCCGTCGAATTTGGCCTCGTCGGCGCCGATCTGAGACATTAACTCCAGATCTTTTTTTAAGCATCGAACGAGAATCCGAGACCAGATATGGACTCCTCTCATCAAAATGAGTTGAACCATGTGCGCCACCACCATTAAATCCGGCCGTGGTGGTCGGATTTTGCAGCGGCGGCTATGGTGGCCGGAGTTTGCTCGATTTCTCGTTAATGGAGTATCGTGAGGACGATCAGGCTCCATAGTCTTGTAGGGGAGTCAAAACCGATCACCCTCACCAAAAATCACGATGATCCGACGGTGGGATCGCCGGAAAACGGTTTGTTGATCGTGTGGCTGAGATTCGTCCCTCAGGACTATACAAAAAAGATGGACTATATTGAATACAACTCTAGCTTATTAATAGGAATTATTAATCAAATAATAATAAATTATTGAGCCATTGATTAAAATTGATCTAAAGTGAAAAGTATTCTTACCATTCGTACAATAAATATTATTCTTATTTGATTATGTCTCTGTATAGTGTTACATATAGTTTAAATTTTAATGGTTTTTACTTATGTTTAATATTCTAGTATTGATAAAGGGAAAATTATAAAGAGATGCAAGAATTTTGCCTCTTTTTCTAATTTATGCAAACTTTTTTTTAACTTTGTCTAATCAAGTCATTCAACTATACCATTTTATTCAATTAATGCAATGAACGACTTACATGTTAAACAAATAAACATTTTCAATTTTGTAAGTAAATTTTTTAATTTGTGTAACATTCGTTTCATCTTTTTTCAATTTATGTAACATTTGATTTTCTCAACTTAATAATTTTATTATTATTAGTATTACCATAATCATACAAATAATATTAACTATTATTATTATTAATCATGGGGTTAAGTTCACAAATATATAAAAGTTTAAAAGTTTTTATATTACTATAACTATCACTTTTAGGTATAAAAAATTGCTTATTATAAAAATATTATTTTTGATCATTTTTATCTTTTGATTTGTTTAAGTTTGGCCAACAACAAAAATATTATATTTTTCAAAGGTAAAAAACTATATTAAAGACAAAACATATTAGTTGTGAACCAAACAAATATTTAATAAATCACTATACTATTTCTTAACCATCTAAACGCATGTAACATCTAGTTACAATTAAGCGCTTTGTTAGTGTTCGGCTGATCGCGGAATAATGTCTTGATTCAAGACCAGGAATAAGAATTGTTGGAGCTATTCTCGTATTTTATGTTCTTATTGTTTGATTATGAATCATTGTTTATTTTGTCGATACCAATCGTTTGATTTGAATCATTCTTATCTTAGTGCCTTCTTCTGTTCTTGATCATCGGTTTTCCCCGTGCTCCTAATCCTCTAATAAATAGAATCAAAATAATCATTAATCATTAATCGAATGTATTGATTGATGACGGTTAATGTGCTGGCAATTCCTGACCCGACACGAAACACGACCTGAACCGGGCACGAAAAAAGTGACACGAACCCGACACGAACCCGAAATGGGTCAAAACAAGGTCGACACGAAGTTGACACGAAAATAAATGGGTCGGGTTAGGGTCAACCTGACAACACGAAAGTGACCTGTATCTAAAAATTCTAAAAAAAAATTAATACTTAAAATTAAAATTTTAAAAAGGTGATTGTGAATTTAAATGAGAGGGTGACATCTTAGGCATTAAAATCCGATAAACAAAAGTACAAAACCTTTAAACTAAACAATATTACATCATTTTGATATTTACTATTCTGACTATATTGTTTTGAACTTCTGGTACTTTGACGTTTGTTAACTTGGTAAGATTTAAACCTAAACAATATTATAGTGATGATGATTTAAATCAAAACCGTTTAGAACTCACCCAACCGATATTCCCTCCGATAATACAACAGTAAAAAAGAAAAAATACTTGCTTTTTGAAATTGGATAATTCCTTTAGGTTATTTTAGTTCATGGTTTGTTTACTAGTTAGTACTTTTGTATTAAAGCTATTAAATTGTATTGGTATTCGATATTTTAGTCACTAGTTAGTAGAGAAAATTTGAAATAGACAAGGAATTCAAAAAATTTATGACAAAACCCGTACTCGAAAACCAAATTTGAAAACCATAATAAAAAACCGTATTTGAAACCCATAATAGAAAACCATACCCGAAACCCGTATCCGAAAAACGTAATCGAAAATTAAAAAATTACTAGGCAAATACTTTTAACCGAAATGGGTCGACACGAAACACGACCCGAACCCGACACGAAAAAAAGTGACACGACCCGAACCTCACACGAAAATAAATGGGTTCGACACGAAACTGACCCGAACTCGAAAGACACGAACCCAATAACACAAACCCGACCCAAATTACCAGCCTTAATCACACCCACCTTGAGAAGTCCAAAAAGTTCGACGATGCTCTCCGTCTCCAAGGTAGATATGCCATATGCATTAAGTTTTATTCTAAAAACAAACTTATCACACTAGGAGTTTGACTAGAAAACACCGCCCTCATCTAGATGGATTGTCCTAGGCCAAAGCAAGAGGTGCCTAAGCTTGGGCTGATCACCCTGCATTTAATTACTAAATCAAGGGCAAATTGTTAAAAAAACTAACATTAATATCGAAATTTGTTAATAAAGATAACGTCCAATTTTTTGCTAAGAAATTGAAGGATTCTAAATTCCAATTTCTAACAAAAATGGTAACGACTTACCTTCTTCTAATCGGTTAAAATTGTGACGTTTTTATATGAGGCAAATTGTAGAAAAATGTAATATAAATGTTGAAATTTGTATATCTAATTTTTCAAATCAATAAAGGATGATGAATAATAATTTGTAACAAAACAAGGTATCATGTTTTGATCTAGGTTTATGTTTAGTACTTCTTGCGTGTTCAATTTGTGGTGGAAAAGTTTCAATTTGTAACATTGAATTTTAAATTTGAATCGAAATAAAAATCATATTCGAAGATCATATTGAAATAAAATTGTATTTGACAGAAATGGGTCGACATGAAAATAAATAGATCGACATGAAATTAACACCAACACGTTTACTCAAAGTTTCATCATTAATTACGATACCCTTTTTCTATAAATTAAAATTTATCATCATTTTCATGACTTAAAAAATTACATAATACCTTTTTTTAGCAGCAAAACAATGGGATAACTATGAAGGAGTTTCGTCTCGCCCATCACCCTTACCTAGAAGCCCAAATTTATTAATAACAGAAATGACGAATCTAGCATCCACAAAGAACTGATTACATCTAAATGAAAAGGGAAGAAGACACCAAATGAAAACTAACAAGTTTTACAAGCAATTAAGTGGATCACAACACCAGTTCGACCACAACGGACTCCGAGTTTTATGACTCCGATGCTTAAACCAAAGAAGGCAATTGCTTTGATGTGATTAACTACTGCAGCTGAATTCTTTATATTTTCCCTCGAGCGAAAAACCTTATCATTTCTCCAACTCCAAATTGACGAAACAAATGTATACAATGTAAGTTTGTGGGGTTCTAACTCAAAACCAATTGGTTATGAGAGGAGTAGCCCATGACCCTTATAAACTCATTACAAAGTCATTCTTTCGTCCAATGTGGGACATTACTCAACACGCCCCCTCACGTGTGGCGTTCTTTTATTTTCTCGCGCCTAACACGTGGATACTTATGGGTTAAGTGGAGTGGGTGAACCTTGCTCTGATACCATGTAAGTTTTTGGGGTTCCAACTCAAAACCAATTGGTTATGAGAGGAGTAGCCCAGGACCCTTATAAACTCATTACAAAGTCACTCTTTCGTCCAATGTGGGACATTACTCAACATACAAAATACCCAAGAAGGTTTGTCATTTATTACTTTGAGGCCTAACTGAGTTAACTTATTTAATAATTTCGAGGAAAGAGCAAGCAGTGGGCTGCTCAATCTTGCACTAGTTAGATATCTCACAAAACACTTGCTTAGAGATATAGAACAACCCCAAAAAATGTGGTCTGCAGATTCAAAAACCTCAATACACAATGGACATAATTATGAAATTAGTATTCCCCTTTTAAGAAGGTTGGTGCGAGTAGGGAATAGATCAAGAAAGACTCTCGAAATTAAAACATTAACCTTTAAGGGAATCCACTTACACCATGGAATTTTTTCCTTGCAATCAGGTCCCAGTGCAAAAGAATCGTATCCTTTCCTGACTGATGCAACCGAAAACTTGTCATCTTTAGACCATGCCCATGACCATCTATCTTCAGGCCCACTTGATTTCATAACCGTACAGATTGACATAAGACTGCTAAGTTCAGCCCATTCTTGCGGAAGTCTCAGTTCTTTTTTCCAAGATGGGATTAGTTCGAGATATATGATCAATCATCTGCAAAACGCAACCTGTCTTTTAACAGGCATCTTTTTTTTATTCCAGATCATAAAGATGAGGGAATCTTTTCTTTAACGAATCTGAACCCGACCAGCAGTCTAACCAAAATAGTATATCACTTGAGTTTCCAATCTGACGCTGAAATAGACTAACAATAGGGATGTTTACCTTTTCAAAGTCGTTTTGAATCTTAACGATGTTTCTCCATATCCCTGGATGTTTTCCATATTGTAAACCACCCAATAGACCACCATTTGATCCATGTAGTATTGGATAATTATTATATTTGGATAATTATTATTGTTTCCTATTATCGTTCCCTATATTTCCGATTTTCTTGTGGCTTATCTTTTATTAAGTTTAGGATAAAATTCTTATGTTTATCTTTTAGTTTTCTCCTTGTATATATATTCAGCCAATTAATGAAAGGAATTCATGGTTTTGAGCCATCTATTTTCTAGATGGTATCAGAGCGGGAATAATAAAATACGCCAAACTTCAGCCGACTCGCATGCATGGCCGACGACAAGAAAACTGAAGGCGGACCAGATATGAACTCTCCGTTATACGTTCATGCATCGGATTACCCGAAGCAGATGCATGTTAACGAAACTCTTACCGACAACAATTACGCTGATTGGTCTATGGAGATGATGAACTTCCTCTTCGCCAAGAACAAAGTGGGTTTTATCGATGGGTCAATCGAGAAGCCAGAAAAGAAATCAACCGACTACATGCCTTGGATGTGTTGTGATGCCATGGTAAAAGGATGGCTAATGACAGTGATGGAAAAGGAGATAAGAACTAGCGTAAAGTATTCCAACACAGCCTTTGAAATATGGTCCGATCTAAAGGAGCAGTTTGGGAAGGAGAGTGCGCCAAGGGCGTACGAATTAAAACAAATCCTCTCGACAACACATCAGAATGGAGCCACTTTTCCGTTTACTACACCAAATTGCGTAGTCTTTGGGACGAAATTGAGTCCGTATTGCCAACGCCCAAATGCTCATGCAACAACTGCACCTGCGATGTTGGCAAGAAATCAAGTGGTTTGAGAGAAAAAGAAAGGCTCTATGAATTCCTCATGGGTCTTGATAGTCACTTCTCTGTGATCAGAACCCAAATACTTTCCATGGATCCAATACCAAGCCTTGGGAATGCTTATCATCTCGTGGCTGAAGACGAACGCCAAAGAGCTATATCAACAGACAAGAAACCCGTCCCGGAAGCTGCAGCCTTCAAGGCTTCGGTTCCCACACGACGTGAAGGTAATCAAAATCAAAAGCGCGATAAGCCGATTCAGAAGGATGCTAAACGTGTTGATGTAGTTGAACATTGTTCCTTTTGTGGAAAAGATGGACACTCACGAGATGGATGCTTCAAGCGGATAGGCTACCCAGAATGGTGGCCGGGAAACAAGAAACGTGAAGAAACAAAACCAAAAGTCGCTTTCATTGAGCCTGGATCTGGTTCAGCCATTCCCGGTTTAATCATCGAGCAATACGAATCTTTCTTAAAGCACTTTTCAGAAACCGGAAGTTTGGGTAAGGAGGTCAATGCGCCAAAAGTGTATACGACCGATAGAGTTAATAATAATGATAATTATTGAGTCATAGACTCAGGATCTACTGAGCATATTACAAGTGATGCTAGTGTTCTTGAAAATAATACTAAAAATTGTTTTGAAACTCCGGTTGTCATTCCTAATGGTGATGCTATACCAGTTGAAGGGAAAGGTGAAACTTTTCTGACGGGAGAGACTAAAATAAAAGGAGTTTTACACATTCCTAAATTTACTTGCAACCTGTTATCCGTTAGTAGACTGTGCAAGGATCTTAAATCAGCTATAACTTTGTTTCCTGATTTTTGTGTAATGCAGAATCTTCACACGAGGAGCTTGATTGGTGCGGGTGAATGTAGGGATGGTCTATACCGGATGGGGATGTTCGGAAAAGAGAAGAAATCTATGACGACAACTATAGATGTATGGCACAAAAGATTAGGGCATGCCCTCGGTGACAAACTTACTCATATAGACTTTCTTAGTAACTTTTTCTTTTGATCAAGTTTGTGATTCTTGTTCCAAGGCTAAGCACGATAGCAATATTAAAACCAAAGATTGTTTTGAATTAATACATTGTGATATATGGGGAAAGTACCGTATTCCATCTATTTCAGGGGCAAGTTATTTTTTAACCATTGTTGATAATTTTAGTCGAGCCTTTTGGGTATTTCTCCTTAAGTTCAAACATGAAGCAAGTAATTGCTTGATGAATTTTCACAATATGATAAAAACCCAATTTGGAAAATCTATTAAAAAAATCCGAACCGACAATGGTGGTGAATTCACTTCAAATGACATGATAAGGTTTTACAACGAACATGGGATTTTGCTTGAAACTAGTTGTCCACACACCCCACAACAAAATGGGGTTGTGGAAATGAAGCATAGACACCTGCTTGAGACTGCTAGAGCCCTAAGGTTTGAAGCTAATTTACCAAAAAGATTTTGGGGAGAATGCGTTTTAACATCAGCTTTCATAATTAACCGGTTGCCTTCTAAGGTCATCATGAATAAAACACCTTATGAGATTGTGTTTAATCATAAACCCGATTACAATTGTATGAAAATCTTTGGTTTTCTAGCCTATTATAGAAACACCATCACAAATGGAGACAAGTTTGAAGTAAGGGGGAGACCGGGAGTGTTCTTGGGGTACCCACAAGGAACAAAAGGTTATAAAATTTATGACCTAAAGGACAAGAAAATTGTTGTATCTCGGGATGTTAAGTTTTGTGAAAACCAATTTCCTTTTGATAAAATGACTCACGCTGAAAAAGAAAAGGATCTTTTTGACCCGCAAATGCGACTGGGACAATATGATGACACATGCATACCTCTCAATTCTAGTAGCCCCTATAAAAATGATGGGCAAAATAATGTCAAAAACTTGAGTGATGAACTTGCCTCTAAACGTCAAAGTAGCGAAATAGATACTATGATCGAAGAAGAGGGTGAAGATCTTTCAGATCAATTGGGCCGTCCCAAACGACATCGATCTCAACCAAAACATCTTCAAGACTTCATTGTAAAGCTTCCCCCATCGGTTGACCATACAGAAACCACACCAAGTCAAACTTCCTCATCGGTACATCCCTTATCTAACTTTGTTTCATACAAACGTTTTTCTGACTCTGACAAGGCTTTTTTAGCGGTCATCGATTCCATCAATGAGCCAAAGTTTTTTCATCAGGCAGTCAAGGATAAACGTTGGAAAGAGGCTACGCGAAAAGAAATACGTGCCCTCGAAGAAATGGAACGTGGACTCTTGAAAATTTACCCGATGGAAAACGTGCCATCGATTCTAAATGGGTATATAAAATAAAATATAAACCTAATGGTGAGGTTGAAAGATACAAAGCGCGTCTTGTAGCAAAAGGGTTCACACAAATGGAAGGAGTGGATTACCATGATACTTTTGCTCCAGTTGCTAAACTAGTTACGGTACGAACTCTTTTGACAGTTGCAGCAAAAAATAATTGGTTCATCCATCAACTCGATATGAACAATGCATTTTTGCATTGTGATTTAACTGAGGAAGTCTACATGAAGATTCCACAAGGGTTTGCTAAGGAAGGGGAAACCAAAGTGTGTCGCCTAAAAAAATCACTCTATGGTTTAAAGCAGGCCTCACGTAACTGGTATCACAAGTTCACTAATGCACTTCTTGCTCTTCATTTTAAACAATCCAAGGCTGATCACTCTTTATTTATCTATCGGCAAAAGGAAACTTTCGTTGCAGCTCTCATCTATGTTGATGATGTCATCTTGGTTGGTAACGACACTGCCAAAATGGAAAACACTAAGACCGAACTCAAAAACCGGTTTAGCATCAAAGATCTTGGGGACCTCAAGTACTTCCTTGGCATTGAAGTGGCTCGTACTAAGGAAGGATTGGTGTTGAGTCAACGAAAGTATACTTTAGATATCCTTGCAGATTGTGGCCTCGAGGGATGCAGGCCAAGTTCTTTTCCCATGGAACAAAACCATAAGCTAACTAAAAGTGAGAGTGAGCCGAAGGTTGATGAAAATCGCTACCGACGCATCATTGGACATCTTTTATATTTTCAAGCAACTCGACCGGATATTGCATACTCGGTCAATATATTGTCTCAGTTTGTAGCCGATCCAAGACAACCCCACTTGGACGCTGTGAATCGGGTTCTTCGGTACTTAAAAGCAACACCTGGTCAAGGTGTATTACTCCCTCGGGCAGGCGGATTTAACCTTACTGCATATTGTGACTCCGATTGGCTTGGTTGCCCATATACACGACGATCGAGAACCAATTATGTTCTTTTAGGTGGAGCCTCTATCTCATGGAAAACCAAAAAGCAGTATGTTGTTTCTCGTTCTTCTGCTGAGGCGGAATATCGTTCCATGGCATCTACCGTTAGTGAGGTTTTATGGGTTCGATGGCTTTTACAAGAACTTAATATTGCTTCCGCTGGGCCAAATCCGCTATTTTGCGATAATCAGGCTGCCCGTCACATAGCTAACAATCATGTTTTCCATGAACGAACAAAGCATGTTGAAATGGATTGTTTTTTTGTTCGTGAACGTGTTGATTCCAAAGAAATTCAGCCCTTCTCGATCGACTCCAAGATGGAAATTGTTGATCTTCTTACAAAGGGGTTGGACACGCAGCAGCTTCGCTTCTTACTAGACAAGTTGGGCTCTCGAGATCTCCACGCTCCAACTTGAGCGGGAGTATTGGATAATTATTATATTTGGATAATTATTATTGTTTCCTATTATCTTTTCCTATATTTCCGATTTTCTTGTGGCTTATCTTTTATTAAGTTTAGGATAAAATTCTTATGCTTATCTTTTAGTTTTCTCCTTGTATATATATTCAGCCAATTAATGAAAGGAATTCACGGTTTTGAGCCATCTATTTTCTAGATGTAGAGCTGTAATGACTTTACACCAAAGGGCATCCTTCTCTATTCCAAATCTCCACCACCATTTTCTTAGGAGAGCTATGTTTTGTGCTTTAAATACCCGATTCCCAGCCCACCTTGATCGGTGATATTTTCGGACTTTACTATGTTTTTATCCGTAAATATTATAGGTTTTACACTTCTTTTTATGCATAAATGAGTAGGTAATACACTAAATTGTTATTTGGGATGCTTACAGGTTGAATAGGGTGGAATACTCGAAGAAAGGGCGGAAAAAGAGCTAAAAATGAAGAAAATAAGAAAAGTTGTCAACTCCGACACACCAACACTGTTTTGATCATATCTCACTCATACGAACTCGGATTGAGGTGATTCAAGCGGCCACGGAAACTAGACTCAGAGGGCTACAATTTCAGTTTTATGGCCATCTCTCAAAAATAAACCTTCGCGCCGCGAGAACCATAAGCTTCGCGCCACGAAGCACTACAGAAAGTGATACTTTTTCCAGTGAATGTGTAATGCCGCGAGGATCCTTGCTTCGCTCCGCAAGTTTGGTCAACGCAATTCAAGACACGGGTCAAAGTTCCTCGCGTCACGAAGCATCGCAGATCAGTTTTCTATAAATTCGATTTTTGAATCAATCGATCAAAAGCTTTTGACCTACGGCCGACTTCAGGCGACATATTCCGAGGTTTACAACCCTGGAGGGTGAGGAAACACCCTTGGAGCTTGGAGGATCCATATTCCACCATCATTCATCATCATCAACAACCCGGTTTGTCGAATCTATGGCTAATATTCGATTAGGCTTGATTTCTATGACTTTGTTTGGTTGTTTAAGCCTAATTATGGGCTAAACTCATCTTGTATTCACCTTATGATTGAACCCTAGTTGGGATATGCTTTGATTTCTTTGTTTATCGTTGGATTGATACTAGTTCCATGTTCGATTAATGAAAGTTTGGATTTTTATGGTTTTAATCTTCGTTTCTGGGTTTATGGTTCATATTGAATCTGAATAAGAAGTTCTTATGATGTATGTCCCTCTTTGAATGATTTGTCTATGAATTGTTTAAGGGTTTACTAGGAAAAGTAAATAGAATCCAGATTCCATAACTTAAACCTAATCTTCTAGAACTTTACAATCGAGGAAACGGTTGGTTTATATTAAACTTGTTTTAATATGCTTGTTTAATTATGCACTAGGTTGTGTGGATTTATATGATCAATAGGAAGTTGTTATTCTTTATCCGTCGCACAATAGCTATATGAAATAGGAGGTGGAGTATAGCTAAGTCAATCCAGGTAATCAATTAAATTGCTCTTGAAGTATATCACAACAGGGGGGAAAGATTAAGGTGGGTACTTGCTTTTAATCGGTTGTTTGCGTTCATTTTACTGTTTTGTTTATCTGCTTTCAATTAGTCAATAGTCTTAATCAATCTCAAAACTGAAAACACCCTATTTTAGGTTAATTATTAGTCTGCTTTATTTCTTGTGTTTGCACTACTCCTTGTGGATTCGAAACCCATTACTTGCCTGTCTCTGTGCTATTACATGATTAGGTATACTTGCCTAGTGTGTGTGCATGCTAGAATAGGTGAATATGGGACATTAATTATATAACTAGATTTCACACGATCAATCGGTATGAGATATTAACTTTTGACCATGCAACCCAATTAATTTTGTTTTTAGTTTCACATGATCCCCAAAAAAAATCTTCTTCTGATATTTTTTAAAGTATTTATCACTTTAGATGGTGCCCGGAATAAAGAGAAGAAATACAAACTTACACTGCCAAGCATGGATTTACAAAGGGTAAGTCTTCCACCGGCCGGCAACGAATTAGATTTCCACATAAAAAGTTTCGGTTGAAAATTTTCAATGATAGGGGACCAAGATTCCAACTTGTTCATGCTTGCTCCAATGGGAAGACCCAAATGAGAAAATGGAAGGTCGCTAAGTATGCAATTAATTATATGAGCCATATTCTGAACTTCAGTTGCCGGCACACCATAGATACTGCTATTTTGCAGATTGATTTTCATCCCTGAAACAAGTTGAAAGCACCTCGTTATTCTTATAATACTAAGAATACTTGTTCTAGACCAATCACCTGTAAAGATTACATCATCTGCATATTGCAGATGTGAAATAACTGCGCTATTGCTTGGAAGTTTAAGACCCTGGAACACTCCTCTTTCGCTAGCCTCTTTCATCACGATATTGAGACATTCTGCTACAATAATGAATAGAAAATGGGTCATTGGATCCACTTGTCTAACACCAACCCGTGGAATGAATTCATGAGAAGGCGACTGGCGACCCATTAGTGAGGATAGAGGAAGACATCTTCTAAAAAAATCCAATTAATAGTGTCGAAAGCCTTTTCAAAATCTACTTTTACAATCATCATTTTATGTTTGTTTTTTTTCTCCCATGACAAACATTCACTAATGATTAAAGGGCCGCCAAGAATGTGTCTTCCTTGAATAAACGCCGTTTGTTCAGCCCAAATAATATCCCCTATGACTGTTTTTATCCGATTAGCTAACATCTTGGCTATGACTTTGTATAATGATCCAATGAGTGAAATAGGGAGATATTCAACGAAAGTAAGTGGCGGGGAGCATTTAGGAATCAAAGAGAAGAATGAGGCATTGTAGACAGCTTCAATTTCCCCCAGCGATTCAAACTGTTTTACTGCCATGAATAAATCATGTTTAATATGTGGCCAACAGGACTAGTAAAATTCCATGTGTAACCATCAGCCGGCCCCGTTTGTGTAAGGAAACACGAAATTGACCTAAACAATAAACACCGTAAACACAAGCAAATAGCAAAACGAAAACAAGAACACGAGAATTTTACATGGTTCACTTGATCGATGTGATCAAGCTACGTCCACGGCCAAACTAGATATTACTTCTTCTATTATGAAGTGAACGAGGTTACAATTACAAAAGACATGTATTTATAGGAGAAACTTGGAACTACTTTCCTAATTAAAGCACAAATCTCAACCGTACATTAATGTTTAAGTCGGCTTTATAAACCAAATCAAGATCATGCTTATCCAATTTGAATTGATTCCTCACGTGGAACATTAATTTCATGCCAACTTGATTTTTTGAGATAAGCCTCCATACCCAACAATCTCCCACTTAGAGCATGAACAGCTCAACTGCCATCCAAGAACTCGTAAGCTCTGTAATCTTTCTCTCTATCTCTAGCTCGGCATCTTCATTCATCACTGAAAACCAGCTGAAGCATGCATGGTTTCTGCTTATCTGTTGTCACCACCTTAGAAAACATATTTGCAGGATTCTTCGTACCAAGGATCTTTTTCAAGGACAACGTACCATCACTTATCCATTCCCTAATAAAGTGATACCTCATCTGAATATGTTTCGTTCTGCTATGAAAAACTGGATTCTTAGCAAGGTGAAATGCACTTTGATTATCACAATAGAGAACAACGTCATCGTGTTTCATGCCCAACTCTGACACAAAATTCTTCAACCAAATAAGCTCTTTACTTGCTTCTACAATCGCCATGTACTCTACTTGTGTGATTGAGAGAGCAACACTTTTCTATAACCTAGACACCCAACTAACTGTGAACAACACCTCAAATCTGCATCAACAAAACCTTCTAAAATGACATCATTCTTCCTAAAACACAATGCAGTTTTAGGAGTCCCCTTTAAGTAGCGTAGCAACCACTTAACCGCCTCATAATGCTCTTTACCAGGATTAAACATAAACATGCTTACAACTTCCACTGCATGAGCAATATCCAGTTAGGTGCAAACCATTGCACACATCAAACTACCACCTGCTGGCGCAAAAGAATTTTTAGAGCCATTTCATCTCTGTCTTCATTTGATTGAGGGGGTTGTTTCTTAGATAATTTCAAATGAGTAGTCATAGGTGTGCTTCTGACTCTGGCGTCATTCATCCTGAACTTATCTAAAACTTTCAAAATATATTAATGCTCATGCTAAATATCTGTCTTGCAGCACCCAAATCTTTCATCTCAAAGTCTTGAGATAACTGTTTCTTTAACCTGTTGATTTTTGTCATATCTGATCATACAATAAACATGTCATCGACATATAATAATAGTATTATATAAGAGGATTTGAATTTCTACACGTAATAGCAGTGATCCATTTCACATCTTGTGTAACCATTCCTCTGCATAAAAGTGTCAAACTTCAAGTACCATTACCTCGGTGCTTGCTTTAACCCATACAGACTTTTCTTTAATTTGCACACCAAGTTTTCCTTACCAGCTATCCGAAAACCCTCTGGTGGTACCATATAGATGTCTTCATCAATGTCACCATGTAAGAATGTTGTCTTAACATCTAGCTGCTCTAAATGTAAGTTTTCTGCTGTAACGATACTCATGACCAATCTGATTGGAGTCATCTTCACAACTGGAGAAAAGATTTCATTATAATCAACCTCTCTTTTCTGGTGGAACCCTTTTGCTACCAATCTCGCCTTGTACCATTTACCGCCATTAGATTCTTCTTTAACCCTGAACACCCATTTATTCTGTAAATCTTTCTTTCCTGCTGGTAGCTTGACCAAGGACCACGTCTGTTCTTTTCGAGTGAATTCATCCCTCTAGCCTTCTCCCATTTTATGAATTCTTTAACATTTAAGGTCTCTGAATAAGATTCTGGTTCACCATTTTTGGCCAATAGCAAATAGTTTGCTGATGAAGAGTATCTAGCTGGATGTCTTCTTTCTCTTATGGATCTTCTCAAGTTGGATGCATCATCACTATCACTATCATCTGAGATCCCACTATTTCTAGGCACCCCACTGATTTCTGAACCCTGACTGGTTTCTGAACTCTCAACATTTAATAGAAAGCTTACTTGGATCTACAAGGTCTTCATTTGAGTTATCTTCAAACACTACTTGATCTTTCTTGTTAGATTCTCTTTCAGCCTTAGAATCTGCTGAAGACTTGTCTTTATAAAGTGAGTTTTCATTGAAGGGAACATCTCTGCTTCTGATGACCTTTTTAGTCATCCCAAAACTGATATCCATCTCATTTGAACCTCCTGCTATGCATCTCATAAAGTTATAGTTAACATATAACTTTTTAGAACAACTGGAATCTTTCGGTCTTCAGTATATGGATACTACCTCTTAGTTAAACTTGGTTCAAAATTTTTTACCATAAGTAATAAAATTCAAATTTCAAATACCTCTCTAGTCCCTTAATTAATCTTTGTACAATGTTATCTCAACCTTCAAACGACACAATACAATAAAGATGTGGTGTATATGTTAACTTGGTTTCAAGTTCATTCAAAATCACTAATTAAAGGATATCAATTTAGGTGAATAATTGAATATACAAAAGGTTAACAAGATTAAATTTCTTCACACAAAGTCCATTTCCAAAAAATTCTCATTCTTTTTGTAGTACAAAGCAAATAAACCATGTACTCAGCAAACCAAAAATGCATCAAAATGTTGCCACTTACCAAGTTGAACTTGAGAGATTTAGTTGTTTTAGTCTTGGATTGATCTTGGAACTGGAGCCCTAAAAAGACATCGGAGTCGGAATCAGAAAATTGATGCCCCTTGCTAATGCTTGCTTGAACAAACTTCTTATAGCCGATTGGAATTTTGCTCCTTGGTAATTGAAATCTGGCTATCCATCTTCTACCAATACATGAAGGAAATGAATTGATTCCCCCTTCCTCGGTGATGCCATGGGCCGAAGCCCAGGTCGCCAACCCCTGTTGCTATGCTTGTTTAATTTGATATTCTTTGTTGTTTAAAAAGTAAGTAAAAGACTCTATGGATTCGCAGAAAGGCTTACAGCTGGAAGCCTTTTCAAATTTGATTTACACTTTGTTTTGGCTATTATGGAATCATAGAATATAGCAAGATCTTCGATGAAAAAGCGGTACCGAAAGTTATGTTTTTTTTTTTGTTGTTGTCGATTACAGAGCCTTTTGACTAAACACCAAGAGTAATTTGCAAAGAAAATTTTATCTGTTGAATTGGTGTATTAATCCCATGTTAGAATCTTCACTATCGTGTTTCTCTATTCATCTAGCAACTTGCTAATGCTTTTAATTGTATCTTCTCTTTGGAATTTTTTTTTCTAAAGTACTATCATTTTTCAAAAAATTAGCAAAAGTAAGTTGTTTTTTTTTTTTAATTTCAGAAGTATAGTTTCCGGGTTCCTGACTTCTAGCCATGACTCACCACGTGTACTTACTTTCTGACCAAAGTACAACTTTTTGAGTTGCTGGGAATTAGATTGCCAACTTCTAGTCATGTCAATCTCACTAGCTGGGAATAAGATTCCAAACTTCTCCATTGAATGAATGCATTTCCTTTTGACTAGTCAGTGAACACAAATACAAAATATTCTCAAACTTTTTTTAGTTTTTAATTTATTTAGGTTAGTTATTTTGGATAGTGGTTTATAGTTTTTATATATTGGTTTAGGGTTTTTATATAATAACTAAAGTTGTTTTTACCGTTTAGACGTTTTGTTGACCCGTTAGATTATAGTGTTTAGATAGTTTAAATATCGTGTAACTAAATTAAATACCCGTGTGGTACACGGGTTGGTCTAAAAATAATAAATGTTAAACATTAATAAAAATGTTAAATTTGATTTACACTTTGTTTTGGCTATTCTGGAATCATAGAATATAGCAAGATCTTCGATGAAAAAGCGGTACCGAAAGTTATGTATTTTTTTGTCGATTACAGAGCCTTGTGACTAAACACCAAGAGTAATTTGCAAAGAAAACTTTATCAGTTGAATTGGTGTTATCCTATGTTAGAATCTTCACTATCGTGTTTCTCTATTCATCTAGCAACTTGCTAATGCTTTTAATTGTATCTTCTCTTTGGGATTTTTTTTTCCTAAAGTAATATCATTTTTCAAAAAATTAGCAAAAATAAGCTGTTTTTTTTAATTTCAGAAGTATAGTTTCCGGGAATAGGATTTTCGACTTCTAGCCATGACTCGCCACGTGTACTTACTTTCTAACCAAGATACAGCTTTTTGAGTTGCTGGGAATCAAATTCCCAACTTCTAGTCATGTCAATCTGACTAGCTGAGAATCATATTCCCAACTTCTCCATTGAATGAATGAATTTCCTTCTTCTGACTAGTCAGTGAACACAAATACAAAATATTCTCTAATTTTTTTCTAGTTTTTAATTATTTAGGTTAGTTGTTTTGGATAGTGGTTTATAGTTTTTATATATTCGTTTAGGGTTTTTATATATTCGTATTGGCTTTGGGTTGTTATATAATAACTAACATTGTTTTTACCGTTTAGACATTTTGTTGTGTTTGACCCGTTAGATTATAGTGTTTAGATAGTTTAAATATCGTGTAACTAGATTAAATACCCGTGTGGTACACGGGTTGGTCTAAAAATAATAAATGTTAAACATTAATAAAAAGGTTAAATAATTATAAGCCGCGAAAAATTTGAGAGTTTTAAAAAATTATAAGCCAGCTATGGAAGTGTCGACGCAAGAAAGCAAACATGATGACAAAAACAAGGTGTCATTATACGAAAATATGTGATTTTATTTTTTGTACAAGTCAACGATTATTACCGTTATAATGATGAGCAATAATTATACTTTAAAAAAGTTTAAAATGACTATAAAATATTTTAAAATGATAAAACTAAGAATTTAGATTAAAATGATATTTTAAAAGTTTATAAGAGTAAATATGATATACAAAAATTAGGATGGTAAAATACGATATTAAATTTTTATAAGGGTATATATGAAATTATCTATAATAATTATGATTTAAATCAAATAACATTGACTTTGAAATTCATAATCAGATTGAGTTTTTAATTTAAAAATAAAGATTGAAATGTAATTTTATTAAATACTAATTATTTACTCCACGAGATATATTTAAAATTATAAACTAAATCGTATAGGGATTATGACTATATATTAATAATTTTTTTAGTATTACTTAATTTATATTAGAATTGAATTTAGATAATTTTTTTGAATATTCTATTTATCTTATATTAATTAGTCTTTGATATTATAAAATCAAAATTAAATTTTTAAAATTAAAAAAATAAATTTTTTATTAAATGAATAATTCAGTTCATTTAATAAATTTAAGATATTATCACACTTACAACCAAAGACAATCCACAAAAGAAATTCGATGGTCACCCTCACCCTGGTCTTTTCAGCCTCCATCGTCTCCAACCTACGTCACCCAAAATCTCCATTTTCAGACGTCAATTTCCCATCTTTTTTTACTGGCAGGTATCTCTCCCACCAACTTCGCAACCCCAACCCAAATCTTGATCATAAAATAGAATAAACAACACTCCCAGATTCCTTCTTTCAAATCTTTAGCCATAATCCCCTGTACCTATCATGGGTTCGCAATCTAACGGGTCGTCAGCGTGCCGTTCAAGTTCTTGATCTACGGCAAAACCGGTTGGATCGGTGGTCTATTGGGCAAGCTCTGTCAATCTCAGGGTATCGATTATTCTTACGCCTCCGGCCGTCTTGAGTCACGTGATTCGCTAATTGCTGACATCGACGCCGTTAATCCGACCCATGTGTTTCACGCCGCCGGCGTCACCTGAAGGCCTAACGTTGACTGGTGTGAATCGCATAAGGTGGAGACAATTCGTGCTAATGTCGTCGGAACCCTAACGCTTGCTGACGTCTGCAACTATGGGAAACGGTTTTTCTTATAGGGACCGGTTCATTAAAAAACGGGTCTTTATGTTGTCGAGTTCCAACTTCCCTGCCGTCACTTTTCCTTTGCCCTCCTGCCAGCAACATATGAAGTCATGAATCCAATCATAGATCTGTCAATCGATTTAATATATCTGCGAATCGAAGAGTTCGGATCTTCTCGTTCTTCATTAATCGAGCCTACTCCATCCACCAAAGACTTGTGAACCACCGAAGTTTGATACGGTGAATCGAAGCATTCTTCCTTGTTCTTCAGCAAATCAAGCTTAATCGAAGCTTTCATCCCTAATCGATCTTCATCAAATAGACAACACTTGTTCTCTTGTTCATCAACTCGAGCACAATCGAGGATTTCTTCCATGTTCTCCATCAAATCGAGCATATTTGTTCTCTTGTTCATCAAATCGCTACATTTGTTCTTTTGAATTCACCAGAAAAGAACATATATAATGTTCATACTAGCAATGAAGATTGGCATTATAATGATTTACTACATTGAACTTGCAGGTCATCAAATCTTAAGAATTCATGTGTTGTAAACTTGTAACAGATATTCCTTCCATTGGAGGAATTTATGTGTGACAATTTCTCTTAGGTGCGACATTTTACACTTATGAAATGAGATATAAGTGTTCAAGAAAATACCTATGTTGTGTTAGCTCATGATCATCTCAATTAAATATTTAAGCTCTCTTGTTAACCAAAATATGCTGCTGCAAAATTCTATGTAGTTAAATTTTAGTAAACATGATAATAGAATTTATATTGTTAAGTTGTTCAACTACTTGATGAAAATCAAGATCATTCAAGATTTCTACCATTTCCTAATTATACTGTCATTACACCATGTAAATTTTTGTATTTTCAATACCTAATGGAAAAGGAAAAAAAGAAACAATTACCTATAATTTCCTTCAGTGTATTGTACTCATACTAAACCCTAATTATATTATTCTCTAATAATAACTTTTTAGAACAATTGGAATCTTTCGGTCTTCAGTATTTGGATACTACCTCTTAGTTAAACTTGGGTTAAAAATTTTATACCTTAAGTAATAAAATTCAAATTTCAAATACCTCTTTAGTCCCGTAATTAATCTTTGTACAATGTTATCTCAACCTACAAACGACACAATACAATAAAGATGTGGTGTACATGTTAACTTGGCTTCAAGTTTATTCAAAATCGCTAATTAAAGGATATCGATTTAGGTGAATAATTAAATATACAGGAGGTTTACAAGAATGAATTTCTTCACACAAAGTCCATTTTCTCATTCTTTTTGTACTACAAAGCAAATAAACCATGTAATCAGCAAACCAAAATCGCATTAAAATGTTGCCACTTACCAATTTAAACTTGAGAGGTTTAGTTATTTTAGTCTTGGGTTGATCTAGGAACCGGAGCCCTAAAAAGGCGTATGGAAATTTGATGCCCCTTGTTAATGCTAACTTGAACAAACTTGTTATAGTCGATTGGAAATTTTGCTCCTTTGTAGTTGAAATATGGCTATCCATCTTCTACCTATACATGAACGAATTGAACTGATGCCCCCTTCCTTGGTGATGGCCTGATCAGAAGCCCAGGTCACCCACCCTAAGGCTGTAAACGAACAGAACGTTCATGAACCGTTCGTGAAATTGTTCGGCAGGAAGTTCGTTTATGTTCGTTTGTTTAATAAATGAACGAACATGAACAAGATTTTCCGTTCGTTTAATTAGACGAACAAACACAAACAGAGCTCTCGTTCGTTCATTTATGTTCGTGAACGTTCGGTTATCCATTCGTTTATGTTCGTTTATGTTCGGTTATATTTTATACAAATATATATTTGTATTATATGTGTGTTTAAAAATAGTGTTTATTTGTGTTTAATAATGTTGGATTTGTACTTTAGTGTGTGTTTATTCATTTACATTTGTTTATCACTTAAATGAGTGAACAAAAATGTACACGAAGTAGGGATGTAAACGAGCCGAGCCGATACGAACTTTAGACTAATCGAGTCGAGCTCTTTTAAAAATGCAGAAGCTCGAGCTCGGCTCGCGTAGTGTTTTACGAAGCTCGTTAAAAGCTCGTTTATTATTATTTATTTTTTTATAAAATAGTTTATATTACTTAAATAATAAATAAATAGAAATTGAACTTTAAATTGTTATTTTTTTAAAAAAAATTCATTTATAATGATATATAAACAATTTGAATTTTGAATTTTAAACTTTTTTTATATTTAATGATATAAAAATACATAATACAATTATATAAGTATTAAATAAAAAATGAAAAATAAATATTATATCAAAGCTCGTTTAAGCTCGCGAGCTTAAACGAACCCAGTATACAAGGCTCGGGCTCGAGCTCGTTTAATAAATGAGCTTTAATCTAGGCTCGAGCTCGGGCTCGAGCTCGTTTAGGCTCGGCTCGTTTCGAGCTTTTAACGATCCGAGCTCGAGTAGCTCACGAGTAGCTCGGCTCATTTACACCCCTAGAAGTAAGCAATCCTATAAAGAAATCGAACACACATGCTCGTTCGTTTACCGTTCGTGTTCGTTTATTTGTTCGGCTAAAGTTAAATGAACAAACACGAACATAGATTTCCGTTCGTTTATCCGTTCGTGTTCGTTTATTTGTTCGGCTAAAGTTAAATGAACGAACACAAACAAGCCTCGTTTGTGTTCGTTCGGTTCGTTTATAGCCCTACACCCCTTAGGGCTTTGTAAAGGAAACTTTATTAGTTGAATTAAGTAATCCTATGTTAAAATCTTCACTATGATATAATGTTTCTTTATACATCTAGCAACTTGCTAGTGCTTTTAATAATATCTTTCTCTTTCGCCATAAAAAAAAAAGAATAAAAAGTCAAAAAAGGTCAAACATTCGGTCAACCAAAGTCAATCCACAAAAGAAATTCGATGGTCACCCTCACCCTGGTCTTTTCAGCCTCCATCTTCTCCAACCTACGTTACCCGAAATCTTCATTTCCAGACATCAATTTCGCATCTTTTTTTTACTGGCAGATATCTCTCCCACCAACTTCGCAACCCCAACCCAAATCTTGATCATAAAATAGAATAAACAACACTCCCAGATTCCTTTTTTCAAATCTTTAACCATAATCACCTGTACCTATCATGGGTTCACAATCTAACGGGTCGTCAGCGAAGCCGTTCAAGTTCTTGATCTACGGCAAAACCGGTTGGATCGGTGGTCTGTTGGGCAAGCTCTGTCAATCTCAGGGTATCGAATATTCTTACGCCTCCGGCCGTCTTGAGTCACGTGACTCGCTAATTGCTGACATCGACGCCGTTAATCCGACCCATGTCTTTAACGCCGCCGGCGTCACCGGAAGGCCTAACGTTGACTGGTGTGAATCGCATAAGGCGGAGACCATTCGTGCTAATGTCGTCGGAACCCTAACGCTTGCTGACGTCTGCCGTGAGAAAGGGTTGATTCTGATTAATTATGCTACTGGTTGTATATTCGAGTATGATTCGGGTCATCCTCTCGGGTCGGGTATCGGGTTTAAGGAAGAAGATCGTCCGAATTTCGTTGGATCGTTTTACTCCAAAACCAAAGCCATGGTAATGTTATAAGCTCGATTAAATTTCATTTTTATTGCATGTATTGTGACTAAGATTGGGACAGGTTGACTTTTAGAGTCAAACTAAAAGACTTTTGAATTTAAAATTGTATGAAGAATCTTATAAATTTAGCATCAAGTTTACTTCATGAATTAGTACATGTTTCAAGAAGTTTAATATTGTGATTTTTTTTCTCCTTATAGTTCAAATTTCATCATAATTTCGAAAGTCAAATGCAATCCCTTTGACCATAAGGAGCAAGTCAACTTCTTGTTCTTGATTAATGGGTACGTTTAATTATGTTTTACAGGTGGAAGAATTGCTCAAGAACTATGAAAATGTATGCACACTGCGTGTTAGAATGCCAATTTCTTCAGATTTAACAAACCCTAGAAACTTCATTACCAAAATCACTCGGTATGAGAAAGTGGTTGATATCCCAAACTCCATGACTGTTCTTGATGAGCTTCTTCCAATCTCTATAGAAATGGCAAAGAGGAATCTCACAGGTATTTACAACTTCACGAACCCCGGTTGCATTAGCCACAATCAGATCTTGGAGATGTATCGTGATTACATCGATCCAAAATTTACATGGAAGAATTTCAACCTTGAGGAACAGGCTAAAGTGATCGTCGCTCCAAGAAGCAACAATGAGCTCGACACTACTAAGTTGAAGGCCGAGTTTCCCGAGCTTTTGTCCATTAAAGATTCACTCATAAAATACGTGTTTGAACCCAATCGTAAGTCCCGTGTTTCGGCTTGATTAGAGGTTTAACCTTTTTTTCGAATCCGTCATATTCAACGTTATTGTTGTTATGATGAGTTTTAACTTCTTTCTTTTTCTCTATGACTTGCAAGAGTGTTCATTTTGTGTATTTGACTATTTTAGTGCTGTATTATTTGGATTGGTTTGATGCTTACATATTTTGTGGAGCCACTATGCTATAGATATTTCTTGTGATTATGAAAGATGTCATGTAATATGGTATCGGGTGATTCTATTTAGACCCACTTGTTAATCTAAATTGACTATTTTGATGTGACATATATGAGTGTATGATCTGTATTGAAAATTGTAATTGATTAATGTGATATGTCTAGTATACGAGAGGAAGGGTCCAAATAGTATCACCTTACAGTAACAGTTTATTTTTATTTATGTTTCCTTCTCTAGATTGAAGAATGGATTTCATGTTTTTAACACGTTCTCCGAGAATATCAGGCTATGTTTTAATGTGCGTGTTTTAACTGTTTCCATGAACATTTCAACTTTCAAGACGACGTTTGTAAATGAAAGATAAATTGATTGAAATTCATCAAGAATACAACTTTTCATAAGACATGTGATTAATGAGTGTTATTATGTAACACTAAGTTCTTACTATATCACACACCCTAAACCAAACCGAACCAAACACTTCAAAACACTCAAATCTGATGGCTCTATATGCTACATTTTCTGCCTTTAAATCTTTACTTACCATTAACCAACTCGATATTCTTCTTTGCATAGAATCTCCTGTATTTGGAGTCAACTTCAGTGAGGTAGTAGGTTCCTGGAGCTAGAAGGGTAGTGTCTTTGCTAGTCACAAAGTTCTTGCCCCCATATCTGTGTTCCATCACCTTCATGAGTTCGACAAATTTTTCTGGCGAAAGCTGCATCCAATAGCAAAACAGTATAGTTATGTTAATGGGAAATTGTTTTCATTTACTTTTAGTAATATTTAACAAGGATTAAAAGAAGAATACCTCGGTCCTTCTCTTCAACTTCTCGTCAACATTCATCGCCTTTGCAATGTTTGATAAACTAAAAGGTGCTTTACCTTCGGAAAGATGCAATGAGAACATTGTGGCAGCTAATCCACTTCCATACGAGAACATCATTACTCGATTCCCATCCTGAAAGTAATATGCAGATGTGAATCCATCTAGTTTTGTCACAGTTTTTACAATAAATAGGAAAAAGGAAGAAGTGATTTCAGACAAAAAGGTGAAAAGGTGAATTTTATGTTTTACCAGAGAGCTATTTTTGTTATGAATGAGGGAGGCAAAGGCTGCATATATAGAAGCAGTGTACATGTTGCCGACTTGCTTGTTGATTAAAGTTCCCGGTTGAACCTTTTTATCATAAATGGGTTTTGCCACTTGCTGTGATGCCTGCCAACAGATGAATGAAGTTTAAATACTGGGAATTTCAAGAAAATTGAGAATAAATAAATGCATATTGACCATAGAAATACCTTTTCAAGATCACGGTTTTGGTAGCTCTCGTCTCCAGTTAAAGATGTGAACTGTTCTAGCTTCTCTTTGGCAGACTCGTCGACAGAGCTGGAAAAATTGCGTTTTTTATTGTTTAGCAGAAGGGTTATAATAATGTACATAATTCCAACAAATAACATAAGCTAGTAAACTCAATAATCACCTGACTTTTCTAACAACATCGCTGAACACTAATCGAGCAAAACTCTTCTGTACAAGCTGCATGATTAACAGCAAATTTGGAACTGCTACTGTTAGATTCGAAAATAACTATAATAAAAAAGACAAAAAAGAAATAAAAAAACCATGCTTGTTCAACCAAATGTTACCTTGTTATAAGGAGAATGAAATACAAAATAGTCAGCATCAGCAATTGAAAACTGTTTTCCTTCCAATTTCTCATACCTGATTTTTATACTAATTATTATGACAGCTTCTAACATAATTTGTTTCACATTTGATATTCTAATGAATTAATGATAGCAACCTACTTGCGACAATATCCCTTGTAGCAAGACTCAAGTGCCATGAGATAGCAAGTTTGAGAAAGCTTTCCATCAACAACCTGAACATAAAACAATAAGTTTAACAATTAACCAACTTAAATCATAAACTACTTGCTAATATATTAATAATATAGAGCATTTTAAAAAAGGGATTGAGGAATACCGGATATTCACTTGCAAGATCAGGCTTGTAAAAGTCATAAACATGAGACATATGACTTGCTCTGAATTTGCTTTCGAATGAAATAGGGGCATCGGGCCCAATCAGCATTGCAATAGCAGCTGCCCCTCCTGTAGGTCGAGCTGGTCCTTCTGCATAGACCTAATGAAAAGAAAAAATAAAAAATCCAGTAAAATAAATAAAGAAAAAGATTTCCAAATATCTATATCAAAATATAACTCAAGAGTTTTTAGTGTACCGCACTGTCTGTGCAGACAACCAATCCATAGCGTCCATCCCATGAGTTACTTTCGACCCAATTCACACAATTTAATAATGCTGCAGTTCCACCATAACAAGCATTGGTTGAATCGACACCTTCAATGTCAGTATTCCCACAATCCTGGAACAGGACATGTTAGTTGTTGCAATCTAATCAATCAGTTTTACAAAAAAAAAAATTAGCAGGAATAAAATGATCAAATAATGAAGAAGGAACTGTTAAATGTTGGTACCTCAAAAACAGTCATAAGGAAAGTCTTGATGGATTTGCTCTTGTCTATTACAGTTTCACTGCCTACTTCCAACCGACCAATTTCTTTTGGATCAACCCCGTATTTTTCAAGTAGTGAAGTGACAGCTGTCAGTCTAAAAATGAGGAAATAAATGTAAGGATTGTAAAATAGGTCAGATTTTCAAGAATATGTCAATTTGAGTGAAGATGACGGGCAGGGTAATGAAAACTGGACATGAAAATCACAAATACATTTAGTAACTTAAAAGTCAAAAACATCCTTGACACAAGTTCACCATATGAGTAGGAAATGCATTTGGTGATGATTTTTATGCAGAAAATTGTGAGTTTCTTAGAAATTTGTTCGACATGGTAACAAAGTACCTACCCCATAGAGATGACATCTTCCACCTCTGAACAAAACGCCATGCAATCTTGTCCAAGTCCAATGGTGTATTTTCCTTTACTAACTCCATCAAAATCCTCAAGAACATCCTGTAAAATAAATTCCCAAGAAAAAAAAGAACAAGTTTCACCCAAGATGAGACAATTTGAATCAAAGATCTTTCTTACAAGTAATCGCAGATAAGAACCACAAATTTAATTCACATTAATGTCTTCTACTTAACTTGCACATCATACTAAGAGAAGAAAACAAGCAATCATTATGCTCTTACATAACTTACAAGACTTAGACTTAATTAATAATATAAAATATCTTGTAAGCTATCTAAAGGACCCATTCTTAAGCCTGAGGTCTTTGCAGGAAGCAGTAAATTTATCTGAGGGAAAAAGTATGACGGTCTCCATCCTACCTCCTCAATGCCCCGCACAAACGGGATTGAATCATGTTGACCTTGATGTGGTGTATTTAAACTTGATTAATTCATTTAGATACCGATGACTCTGACTTTTAATCCACAAGATTCTTCCTATCTTGTTGATATACTCTAAGTGCTACATCATATGTTCTTTCTATATGTGAGAATATCCTGACCCTGAGCAAATCAGAATCTAAAAACCTCCAGAAAATTGTATTCGGTTTCAGTTTTTTAGCAAAGCTACATATTCTCTTCTCAAAACATAAAGCAGCTTCAAAACTTTTGATGATAATTAAATCACATTTGGGCAAGATTAAAAGGTGTTGATACACAATCATCTCCATCAAACAGTAGAGTGAATAACCTGCGAGATTATCCTAAAATAGACCCATTTTGCATGTGCAAGTGACAGCCAATCTTCACAATAAACTAATACTATCACACAATAACATGTCAAGTTCGCATTAATCGATCTCAGAAACAGCAAATTCCAATTGTACGATGGAATCAGTCACAGCAATTCATCTAACCGTTATATGCGAAAATCAAAACTAATCCGGTTGAAGACAAGTAGTTTGTAGTTGTACCATATATACAATCACTTTAATGCGTTCATTACTCAAGATGATGTACAAGAATTACCTGCTGGATACAAGTAGGAGGAAAGTAGATTTCCATGGCGAGAATTCCGACATTTTGAGGAGCCATTTTTGCTTCGAGTTGCTCTTCCTTCACCAACGAGATATCAAAATTAAAAATGGAATAAGTTACCAGATGAATCGGAGGACAACGATCTCGATTCGGATTTTGAACTTTTGACTGTATCTGGCAGAGAGAATCTGTGCCTTTACAGGTAGGAGAGGGATGAGGAGTCTCACATGTTGGAGTTACATATATATACAGCGAAATTGGAGAAGGGGGGTAAGCGGGGAAGTGGCTAGCTATGGCTTTCCTTTTACCTCTGCCCTTTCTTTTCACTTAATTTACACAATTTGCCACTCCATCATTTGTTTGTTATTTCGTAGAAGTTTGAAGAGATTGGTTTCGAAACCGGACTGAACCGAACACAAATTAGGTGATGAGTATAGTCTTTTAACTCTTTATACAACCCAAACTAACCTAAATGTCATACTTGCTGTCAATTCAGTTTTTTTTACTTTCTTCTTTCTAACCCAAACTCATCCCAAAACCCAAAACCCAAGTAGCAAACATCTCAATCAACCCAAACAACCCAAAATATTTTTTCTCTCATTACTCTCTCACAAAACCAAAAAAAAAAAAAAAAAAAAAAAAAACTGACAAATCATTCAGTTTGGCGGACCTGGAAGGGCAAATTTGGGATGGAACCCGTAACACTTGTAGGGGTATTCCTATGGGAAGTGGGCGAGTCCGAAGGCAACCCGAAGAGAAAGCCGAAGGCGCTACGCCTGACCTTAAATCGAGAAAGTTTATAAGTTAGCTCCCAGAACCATATAGTTAGTATAACTGCATTCGGGTAAAAATCAAACCTAATGTTATAAAAAACCAAAATAAGAGAAAATAAACCAAACAAAAATCAACCTAAAAATATGCAAATCGGCTCACTTCGTTCTAGTTGCGGCTCGACACCAGGCTGATTCAGGCGATCTTTTTTTTTTGTGTGGCTAATATCAATTTATATATTAATTACTAAAGGGACATAAAGTGTAAATTAGATGGTTGGGTGTGTTTGTTGTTAAAAAATTTTGTATATTAATTTAAAAGGAAAAGTGTCTTTTAGAATCAAGACGAATCATTTTCGTCCTAAAAATTAACTTAGTACATAATATAAGAAAATATCATCTACTTGTATAAAGTAAAATATAATAATAGGATAATTTCAAAAAAGAGCAGCGTGTTTTATTTTTAAAAAAAAATCTTCTTTTTCAAGTTATGTGACATAACAATATATAAACTCATGATTATATCGAAGCTTTTAACCTCGACAATAAAGTTTCAAATAATGAGAGAATTAATGATAGCTCTTCATTTAATTTAAGGGAATGTTTATATTTAATTTTTTATTTTATTTATTATCTAACCATCAATTGCGATAGCGAGAATTAATATATCAACATCTAATTGATAACTAATGAATTGTTTTCTCATTTTCACCTAAATACTTATTCTCACAGTAACTCTTCCCTTCTCTTGATTGCTAGAAATAATAATAAGAAAATCATATCTTATTATTCTATATAATATAATTTTTCCTAAGTCAAAATAGGGTAATTAATATAAAAGTTATCATTAACTAAAGGGAAGTTTGCTTTTAACGTAAAAGAAGACATTGTTAGGTTGTGGACTAAAAATCATATATAAACACATATGTATCTAAAATAAAGTGTAGAGACTGAAATTTAAATATGTAGAATTCCTGAGCATAAACTGTCATTATGATGGTTTAGTGGCAGTTTTCATACCAAAACTATAAATACAGGGTGTGATCCCTGATTGTACAATAGACATACAATATACACGATTTCATAAGGCAATCTGGACTTTGTTCATCGCCACCAGTGACTTGGAACAGAAGGAAATCATAAGGACTTATACAATCGGACTGATCATAATACCCAAAAACAAACAGAAACAATAATCTGGACAGGCAAATCAAAATATTATAATATTCTATCAATTGATATCAGAGTCTAATGTCCAGATTATTGTTTGAAATCAAAGTCAAGATTTGAGTAACATGCCTATGTCCAGATTATATGTTTGTAACAATCAAATGGCCTTAGAGGTCGATGGTCCTTGATGATCATGTCGATAATGCCGAACAGTCCCTAAAACCCATATAAATTGTACCTTAATTAATCTATTTAAAACATTGGGTGGCCTTTAAGACCAGTTGAGAGGGAGACATATGAGAGAAAGATAGTTCATAAACAATATAAGAAGACGGTTTTGGGTAGCTTGGCACAATTTCTTTGAGGTCCTTTTGTTTCTTCTTCGTGGGAAAGCCGACAATGAGAGGGGTTTTTCTTTCGACATGGGTGCTGACACTTGCGTAAGACGGAGGTATTGAATAAAATGTTGTGTTTCTACTACCGAGTCAAATGAATAATTATTGTAATAAATACAAAGTTCACAAATAAATAATGAATTATACCAAAATTGTTATTTATGCAACCAATTTTATTTCGTAATTAAATATACAACCAACTCTCAAATTTAATAATTTACTTATTACATACGATTGACATTGAAACAGAACCTTAAGATATAATTCTCAAAGAAGGAATTTGGTGCTACTACAGCCGACCGTACACATTTTTTTGTTGTTGTTGTTGTTGTTTCAAGTGAATCGGCGTGTTGACCATGCAGACTTGAGAGCACATGATAGCCAAAAAGCTTGTTTATCGGTTTTAACTCTCCATCACGCTCACAAAATAGGACAATATTGAGACATTTTAAGTTACCCACTCCAAAACCTCTATTCATCTTAGATGTTGTTACATCTTTTCTTGAGAGCCAACATATTTTTCTTTTATCTCTGTTTACGTCCCAAAAAAAGATATTTATAACATTCCAAAGTATTTATCACCATCACTATGAACAGTATTAAAGTGCATTTTAGGCTAGCCCTTGGCAAGTATATATTGTTATATTAATAATATAATATTTGTTGTTATTAATTTAATAATATCGCTTTGATTTATATTTCAACTTCACAAGCAATCTAACAAGTTACATCATACGTCTTATTAATTAGTCAAATGAGGCATACTATGGTTGTCCACTAAACTCCTCGAGGATTTGGTAATTTCTTTTGTTTAAACATTATATTTTCTACTTTTTGTTATTCTAATTGTATATATTATTTTAACTTAAGACACTTGATATAACTTGTTTTCGTCTACATGATATAGAAATCGTTAAATTCATCAGCATTTTATGCATTTCATTATTAGTTAAAATTAAACAAGATGCTAACATGAAATGATGTATAGAATCCGGATTTTTTTTCTATACGATATGTCTTTTTATATTATTTTATACTTTCTATCAAAGATGTATAGCATATGAAAGCTTTAGCTTTCAGCCAAAACTACCCTTACAAAACACAAATGATGAGGAGATTTCCCACATCACCAAGTGGTGAGAGAAGAAATGTGATAATTAATTACCATGTAAGTTGTGGTGTAGCTAGGCCGGTGGTGAAGAAAGAGGTGCCCCTCTCTCTCTCTCCAATTAGATGGATTCCAGAATATGACATATATGGTGAAAAGTAACTAGTACGAAGCTAAGTGGTAGGAGAAAAAACTAATCAACGTGACAGTGTTTAATGAATGATGAATTTAAAATTCCGGATAAGCCTTATTGACGCTACGCGCTGCGTAGAGGGGCTACGCGCCTCGTAGCCTCTGAATTTCAACTTTTACAAATTGAGTCTTTCTCATTCTTTCATGGAACTTTTTGGAAAATTCTTTTTGGGAGCTTATTGTTGGAGCAAAGGAGATCTGATCAAGCCTTTTTCCACTCCCAATCATTCAAGGAGAAGATCAAAGGCCTTCATCATTCATCCATTTAGTTTGGTTTCTTTGTTTTGATCTTTAGTTCATTCAAGATGCAAATTTTTCTAAATTTGTATATAATGTTGGTTCATTCTAGCATGTCTATGTGCTAGATTTTTGTATTCACTATGATTTGACAAACCCTAGACTAGATCTGATTTACTTTTATAGATTGATATGGTTTTCTTGAACAATTGTCATGTTTTTCAAATTATGAACCTTTCAAGTTTTTAGCTTTAATCTTTGGTTGGTTAATTTATTGATTGCATGTGTTCTTGATCATGAAAATGTCTTGATTATGTGGTCTCTTCTTCTTTTCGCTTATGTGACCTAGTAAGCAACTCACTAGAAATAGGGTTGAGATTAATCACCAATAACCTAGTTAATCACTTGAAAGACTAATTCTTGTAACGAAAGTTCTAGGATTAGGGGAGACGAGAAATCCAATCCCATGATTGCATGATAATTTGGAGTGTGTTATTGCATAGGTTTAGAGATGAAAATCCTATAATCCATGTTTTGACATTAAGATAATAAATTGAACAAAAGTTAATTAATCGACTTCTAGGGAATTTCATTAAATCGGGACTTAATCAATTAGATCTATGTTTAGGGGGAGTTAATCATAGTGAGTGTCTTTTCCATCTGATTAGAATTCATTCAAAGTTCATTTATTTATTAAAGTTTCAATCTTTTTAATCATTTAGTTAATTAGTAGGTTAATTAGTTAAACAGCAATAAAAACCCCTTTCAAAACAAATTCTTTAGTTTAATTGAGTTTGTTTTAATTTCAATAATCAGCTTAACTGTTTCCTGTGGAGATGATACTTAAGGTAAATACAAGAGTATCGTCTCCACAGGGATTGAACCCTCGCCTAGGCGCTGAAGGAAAAGGTGCTAACCAGCTCGGCTATGTAATATTTGATAATTCAGTTAGACAAACAAATTATAATACATATACAGGCTTATTTTAGCAAACCTCCACAATATACGGTGTTTTGGTGAATGATTAGCTTTTGACGAATGTATATATTTATAAATATATGAAGTGTTTATCTATGATTTATAATTTTCAAAATTGTCAAACGTGATTATTTAAAGTGAAATGTTTTATTTTAAAGTTACTTTTTAGCTTTTACGGCTTTTTGAAATAATGTTTGTTGCATTTAAAGAGTTTAAGAAATGAAAAAGTTTGAAATGTTGTAATCCTAGTCCGAAAATAACAGGGTTTAAGTAGGTTGTGTCTTTTATAGAGTTGTAGGGACACCACCATAATGAGATTGAGATCCAATGACAACATCTCTAGTGACGGTCCCGATGACCAATGGGTCGGGGTCAAGGAGTAGCCGCCCCTTGTGGAGCTCCCCAAAACCTTATAACGGAATACATAGTGGTTATATGTTAGATTTTCTAATATTTTGATTTGTGACGATGCTGAAATTGTTATGTCCTGTTAAATTGAGTGTTAAATGATTAGCTAAATCATTACTAAAGAATAAGATATAATTTTATAATATAAGAACATATGACGAAAGATGTATTAAGGTCAATTATTAGATGCTTAATGATTCTGAATGTGTTTTGATACTAGATTATTGAACAACATTTTCGTGGTTCATTCAATACATTCTTCCTTCAGAAGCAAGAATTAAACTTGCTGAATGTTAAATGATTCAACATTCAATGCTTAATAATTTTGTTCAGTTACAAACAAACAATCCCTAAATGCAGATAAATGACCCATTTATGATTGTTTTCCAACGAACAATTAATGGTGTATTTGACGACTATTTGCGCCAAATTAACCCTTTTGGGTGATAATAAATACAATAAAGCAACACAAATTGGAACAATGTTACTCGACAGTCAACAAAATATCCTTTATTAAAATTTGTACAACTCTAATAAAGGTCAAATTATCTTGAGGTCCAGAATTAATTGAAGACTACTAAATTCATATCGTATACAAGATTGAAGATACTCCATAACAAAAAAAATTAACGCGAAACTGATGGGAAATTCGCTAAGTCATTGAAACTGTTGAACATGCAAAGGTAAAACTGTTAGAGTATTTTGGGGATAACAGTTGAAAAAAACTGTTAGATGGATACGAAAACAGTTGTAACTAACAATTGCTGCAAGGTTTACAACTGTTAGTACAAAAGTTCAGAACTGTTAGTTAACAAAGTCAAAAACTGTTTGAAGATCTTGAAGCTGAAGACTGTTAGAAGAATAAAAGAACTGTTGTGTTCATTAAACAGTTTCTGTTGAGCTATATTTGGAAAATCCTATCTTAGAAGATATCTCGAAATACTTTGAAGATTATCAAGATTATCTCAGAAGATAGAAGATTACCTAACTGTCAACAATTCAAGGAGAATCAAGAGTCTATATATACTTCATTAGATGATCAATTTAGTACGACGATTTGATCTCATTATTAAAAGCATTTGTTCTTATTGTTATTTATTTTTCTGAAAGTGTTTTTAGCCTCTAAGTTTCTTGTTGAAACCTAAGAACAGTCTGTGTTCTTCGTCTAACAGAATAAGTTAGATTGGGGGTGAAGTTTGCTTTTGTAATCATTCTGGTTGGTTAATAAAACTACTGTTTGATTGAATTAATCTTTGTTTAAAACCTTCTTTAATCAATTAAGTGTGATTCCGCAACTTCTTAATTGATTGTGATCATAGTTAAAGATTAACTTTTATTTTACTCTGATTGATTATTTAAAGTTAGTTCTTGTTATTTGATATAATCTATATCCGATCCTGACAAGTGGTATCAGAATGAGAAACCAAAGAGATCTAAGAGAAACCAAAGAGATCTTCTTAAACAAGCCTATGAGAACTTCACCAGTGGGAAGAATGAGAGTATCACCCAAATCTTTGATAGGTTTTACAAACTGGTGAGTCAACTGGAGAGTGCTAAGGTTAGGCTTGATCAAGATGAGATAAATAGAAAGTTTCTTAGGTCTCTAGGTGATGAATGGACTGTGTTTGCTGCACAATGGAGAACCAAGGATTCTCTTGAAGACATAGAGTTAGATGACCTCTATAATAGTTTGATAGTGTTTGAGGGAGAGATAGAGGGAAAAAGAAAAACTGCAATCCCAAACCATAATGCTGCTCTCCTGTCTTTCTCAGGTATGGAATCAAACCATTCATTAACTAACTCTCTTGATAGTGGTGCAGGTACTAGTTCTGTTGTTGGACTAGATATGAATACTCCAGATGCAGTTCTTGAAGCTTTTCTTGCCAGCCATGCACATTCAACCCTCACCAATGAGGATCTTGAACAAGTGCACCCTGATGATCTTGAGGAAATGGATCTCAAATGGCAGATGGCCATGCTTACTGTTAGAGCCAAGCGATTCATTAAAAGGACTGGAAGGCAAAACATGAATTTCAGAGCTGATGGCAAGGCTGGATTTGACAAGTCAAAGGTTAGATGCTTCAAATGTCAACAACTTGGCCACTTTGCAAGAGAATGCAGATCTGGTAGACAAGTTCAGAATCAAGGTCAGAGGCCAACTCAGAACCATACCTCCTCAGCATTGGTATCACAGGAAGGCCATGGATTTGATTGGAGTGATCAAGCAGAGGAGGCTACCAGCAACAAAGCTTTCATGGCATTGACTGACTCCTCCATCAAGATGAATTCTCCAGAATCTGAGGACATACAGGTATCTTCTAAACTATGTCCTGGTGAATGTAGAGCTATTGTTAAGAGATTTAGAGAGCACAATAAGAAAGTATGTGCTGCTCTAAGTAAAATGGAGGAGAGAAGGTATGAGTATACTGCTGTGATAGAAGATTTTGAAAAGAAAATTAAAGACTATCAGGCTAATGAACTGCAAATGGACTATGATAGAAAATATCATAAGTGGGAGAAAGAGCAGTTTCAAGATGAGATTGATAGTCTGAAAAAGAAATTGGTTGAAAAAGAAAGCAAGGTGGATGAACTCACAAAGAAATTGGAAAGTGTGGACATTGATCTTAGCATGTTCAAGGCTGCAAACCTTAAGCTTGAGACTCTGCTACAATCTCAAGTGAGAGACAAGGTGAAAACTGGCCTAGGATACAAACAAACCCCACCTCCATACAACCAAAACTACATAACTCCAATGTCTGAGGTAGCTGACAAATATGTTAATGAACCTTTGGAAGATGAACTTAAGTCAGCTGATCCAAAGTTTGAAAGTTATGAAGATGAAGTTGTGTCAGTAGTAAGTATTGAAGATAATGAGGAAGTTGTGAAGAAGGATGAAGGTATTCCATACGAAAATCACATCCTGTGTGAGCCCATTCGCACAAAATCATCTTTGCAACCTGTGGTGTTTGTAAAAGCATCCACTGAACCCCTCACCAATGAGCCAAAACCCTCAAAAGTTGTTAACTCTATTAGCAGTTCCACAACTGTTACAAATAGTCCCCATCTTTACACTAACAGTTCCAACAAGAACCCAAACAGTTCTAAGCCAATCTAAGTATGTCAAGGACATATTGGACAAGTTTGGCTATCAAGATGTGAAGCTGGCAAGTACTCCAATGGAAACACACAAACAGTTGGGAGCAGATTCTGAGGGGGAGGATGTTGATATACACCTCTATAGATCAATGATTGGTTCATTAATGTACTTAACTGCTTCTAGACCTGATATAATGTTTGCTGTTTGTATTTGTGCCAGGTTCCAATGCAGTCCGAAGATGTCACACCTGTTTGCTGTAAAGAGAATCTTTCGATACCTCAAAGGCCAACCAAAACTGGGACTTTGGTATCCTAAAGATTCACCTTTTGATTTGGTGGCATATTCTGATAGTGACTATGGTGGAGCCAATATGGACAGAAAATCAACCTCTGGAGGATGTCAATTCTTTGGATCAAGGCTGGTTTCATGGCAATGCAAGAAACAAACAACTGTTTCAACTTCAACAGCTGAGGCTGAATACATTGCTGCATCAAGCTGCTGTTCACAAGTGTTATGGATCCAAAATCAGCTTCTGGATTATGGTTTGTCTTTCTTAAATACTCCTATTTATGTTGATAACACCAGTGTTATTAGCATAGTTAATAATCCAGTGAAGCATTCTAAAACCAAGCACATTGAAATCAGATTTCACTTCATAAGAGACTGCAATGAAAAGAGATTAATCCAAGTTATGAAAATTCATACTGATGATCAATTAGCTGATTTGTTCACTAAAGCTTTTGATGTGAGCAGATTCAACTTTTTGATTTCCAACATTGGAATGATTAACTTGGACTAACAGTTGTTCATTATTCTGTGTTTTTCACACTAACAGTTTGCAACTGTTAGTTACGTTTTCTAACAACTGTTATCCTTTAAGTATTCAGAGAGGGAAATGCAATTTCACACATCAGTTTTGGACATATCTGCTGACCTGTCTCACAAACAGTTTTCACACCCGTGACTGTCCTTGTTATGAGGTAAAGGTAAATTCACTTTCTTGAATCAACAGTTCCAAACTGATAAAGGTGAGTCATTTTACTTGTTCTATAGTGCATTTGATATGACAAGTCTCTGCATGCTATTAATGGAAATTACTGGATATTAATGGTCATTAATGACTATTAATGGACATTAATGCTTCCCAGTTTCTCTATAAATAGCCTTGCACCCATCCTTCACAAATCGCACCTACATTTGCACACTCTTCTCTTTGCAAATGGCTTCTAACTTTTTTCTCATAAACCTCAAAGATATTAATGTTAGACAAAGTTATGTAACCATCCCTGCCCCATTTGTAAGAATGCATGAGCTTTGGCAATACTCATCATGTGTTCTTGGGATGCATGATGATCGAGATAGGTTCACCTTGACACAACATCCAGATCCACGTAGGCCAAATAAACCAATTGATCATATTCGTATAAGAGGTGATTTTGAAAATTTCACTCTCTTTCATGAATTGCCTACACCATGTTGTCTAAGATTCGTCTTGAACCTAGCAGGCACTACAAACTCCGTAGTGTGGTTCAATGTTCGAAGATATAATACTCGTAACCACCAGAGGGCCTCAGATGATGAGGCAGTGGAAGTCATTGTAATAGATGACTAGTTCCAGTGCACACCCACGAGGCAAATTATGACAATCGTCTCTGGTGATGCATATGATGAGAAGGTCTACTGCACACCCATTGGTAGGTAGTATGTTTTGACAATTGTCTAAGGCTTGTCAACAGTTGACGGAGAAAGTTGTCTACACTTACGGTGTAGATCATTGTTCTCCCACACCTACGAGACGGCCTTGCACAATTAGATAAGCAGTACCAACAATGGCTCGTGTATTACATGACCATTCTTTGAAGACAGGCTTCTCAGTAAGGCGATGGCGGCACTGTAGAGGCTATTCTGAACTCGATTCTTAAATAACAAAGACAGTCTTGAGCAAGAATGTGATGATGATTGTCTTCCCTTAAAGTTCAGATTTGATGATACAAACTGTTATCGATAATTTGTCATATGTAGATCTCGGAGTTAAGACAGTTCTTATAAGTTGTGTTTAGATCTATAGCACAAGACAGTTTTGTTTTTTTTTTAAATTATTGTAGCTCAATTGTGATTATCTTGAATAAAATATATCTTATGTTGATGACTGTGTTCTCTAATGATTTATTGCTTCAGCATTTGATATATGTGAGCTGAAAGTTTGTTTGACAGTTGCACATTTCTGTTTTGTTCAATACTAACAGTTTTCAACTGTTAACATATGGCTTCGGCAACTGTTAGACAAGGTCCATGTGCAACTGAGGGGGAGAAATTTGTCAACTAAGGGAGTTAATTTTTGAATAACAGTTGTTACATCTTATGAAAACAGTTTCTCAACTGTTAGTTTATTTTATACGTCAACTGTTAAGCTATTAAAGGGTGTTTTGGTCTTTGCAGAATTTTGGATTGGAAGCCTTTGGATTGCTTTCAACAATCGAAACATATATAAACCATTCCCTTCTCAGAGGTTTCTTTACGCATACTGAACTTCGTTTGAACGCTAAAACCCTAGAATTCTGCTATCAAATCGCCATGGCTCCCCTTCCATTCGTCAAGGAACATAACATGCTTGCTTTTCTTTCAAAACCCGATGATCTTCATACGTTTCACGATATGATTGATTATCTTTCATTGTCCAATCTCAACACTGCTCTCACCATCAACCCTACCATATACACTTCTTACATTGATCAGTTTTGGAAACATGCTCAACTTCGAACAGCTGATGACGTGCAATGGATTGATTCTACCATTGATGAGTTGACCGTCTCAATCTCTGAGGACACCATTCGCCACCTTCTACAACTCAATGATAGTGAGGGTGAGTATTCTGATTCAGTTTCACTAGATTTTTTGCATGCCGAGCTTGTTAAGCTTGGGTATGAGGGTCCTTCAGGGAAGGGTACATTCTATAAGGGACAATTCTGTGCTCACTGGAAGTATTTGATTCATACTCTCCAGCAGTGCATCAGTCCTAAAAGAACAGGATGGAACGAATTTGGAAGCAACATTGCTTTGGCCTTAATCTGTTTGGCCAACAATCGTTGCTTCAACTTTTCAAAATTAATTTTCAATGGCATGGTAAAACATCTAGGGACCAAGTATGGTCTCTTTTTGATGTATCCTCGATTTGTGCAAGTATTGTTAAACTTTTTGATGCCAAATCTAAAATCACACAAGAGGGTCATTATTCCCTCTGCTCATATGGCTTCCACTTTGAGCAAACTGTTGGTAAATGGCAAGAGTTTCTCTGGTGCCATAACTCCTCCACTCTCTGAAATGGTGGAGTTTCTGTCAAGAAACAGGACTGCCAGTGTTGAGCATGAAACCCATCGTATTGCTACACCACCAACACTGGAACCCACAGTCCAAGATACTCAAAATTCCCAACCTGCTTCCTTTGAAAAAGCTACAACACAAGCCCCTGCACTAAAAGTATTTAGAAAGAAGAGAAAAACTGTTGGTGTTCCTTCCACCACAGTTAGAGAACCCCAAACTGTTAGCCCTGCACAGGAGCATTCACCTGTGCAGAATATCGAAAGGGAACCTTTGGTGCTGTCTCCCAGGCACAATGAGGAGGTGATCATTCCTCAAGAGGGTGATCATATGGTCTTTGAGGCTGACACTACTGTTTTATCCGCAAGGGATAAACAGGACAGTGTTAACATAGCTAAGACTTCAACCATGGCAACAGAGACTAGTAAAACAGTTTCTGGTAATCCCCAGAACCAAGAACAGAGGGGTACTGATGGTGATACTCAGGGGAGTCAACCACCAGTGAAAAATGTCAATGATATGGTCACAGTGGAAACACTAACTGACATTGAGACAAGACTGAAACAACATGCATTGATGGATCCTAACTTCGCACCTTACCTCGCTGCTCATTTACACCTAAAGAAAAGGATTGTTCTTCAAAACAAAAGGATAGTTTCTCAAGATGAGAAGATAAAAGAACTGACTGAACAGTTGGAGAAGGCAACCGAAGTACTCAAGGTAGTAGCAATTCACAATGAGGTGTTAATAAGGCAAGATAAGCAGCTGAACTTTTTTGATGAGAATCTGAAGAAAGCAACAAATGTTCTTCATACTCATGAGATGTTGCTTAAACCCAAATCCTTGGTGAAAATCTCTTCAACTGCTCAAGCTAAAGGAAGAAGAAAATCCAAGCAGGAAGAAGTTAAGCAGACAGTTTCACAGGATAAACAAACAGTTGTTGCTCCAAATGAGCAAACAGTTGCAACACAACAACCAACAGTTGTAACTTCAAATCAACTAACAGTTGCAAGTGTCCAAGCGGTTAATGAAGAAGAAGAAGAACATCTTTCAAGTGTTGATAGGATGCTAATCAACAGGATGGTATCAACTGCAGATGTTCCAAGCACTGAGATTTTCAAATCTTGGTCAACAGTTAAACAGAACTACTTGGTTGATATTAGTGCTCAATATCTAGGAATAAGTTCTTCTATAATGGCACAGAAAATCGATGATGGATGGCTTGATGGAAAGGTTGCTACGTTAGAATCTTTACCACAAAAGAAAGGGTATAAAGGGATAGTCATCCAGGAAGGAAAGAAAGAATCAAAGTTGCCTCCTGTTTCAGGCAAAGGTAAAGAAATTGTTGTTGTTTGTCCTAAGCTCAAGCTTTCAAGACAACAACAAGAAGAGCGTGATCATGAATTTGCATTAAGGCTAGCAGCTGAGCTAAGAGAACAAGAACAGTCTGATTTTGAGATAGCAAAGAAGCTGGCTGATGAGATCACTGCTCAGATTGATGAGGAAGAGAAAGTAAAGGAAGCTGCTGGTAAGGGAGTAAAAAGAAAAAGAGTTGTAAAGAAGAAAACAGTTCCACCTCCCAAGCCAGTAGTGGAAAAGAAAAAACCCCAACAGTCTGAAGAAAAAGCCAAAACAGGCTTGGTCAAAACTATTTTGCAAGATAGACTCTCAATGGAGGTAAAAGAAAGAATTGACAAACTTGAAGCTCAAAAGTCACATATCAAAGAATGGAGGTTTGAAATGCTGAGAGTGGAAACTGGAAAGCAGGGAGTCACCATTGTTAGAGAGGTGGAACCAATTGAAAGCTATGTTAGTTTCACTGCACTGATGGATAGTGTGACCAGGAGAGATGTACAAGAAATGTATGAATATGGGGTAAGTCATTTTGGAAAGGATGCTGAAATTGAGATAAAAGTATTTTTGGTACATTTATCGAGTATATGCAATCCACAGGGAGTGATGTCAATACTGACAAATGATGAAAGATTTCCAATATTGACTGTGAAAGTTTTTGAAAGATCAAGGGTGTATAATCTTGTGACAAACAATGCTAAAACCCAATGGTTTGATCTTAATTTTGTTGATCATAGTAAGACCAAATTGGTGTACATGGTGAAGGCAAAGTATTATGGTCCAGTAAAGTTAAGGGAAGATCTGGGAAGAAGACTGAAAGAAAGGTTGGAGCTGATAGAGAAAAAGGAAATGTAATTTTTCCTTCATATTTTGATTGTAACAATTTTACTTTGCAGAATTAATGTTAATATGTTCTTTGCTTATGTGAATGTTTCTATGGTTGAACCCTATAAAACAACTTAAGTGTATTGTTCAATACTTTAAGTTAGGGGGAGATTGTTGGGAAATTCGCTAAGTCATTGAAACTGTTGAACATGCAAAGGTAAAACTGTTAGAGTATTTTGGGAATAACAGTTGAAAAAAACTGTTAGATGGATACGAAAACAGTTGTAACTAACAATTGCTGCAAGGTTTACAACTGTTAGTACAAAAGTTCAGAACTGTTAGTTAACAAAGTCAAAAACTGTTTGAAGATCTTGAAGCTGAAGACTGTTAGAAGAATAAAAGAACTGTTGTGTTCATTAAACAGTTTCTGTTGAGCTATATTTGGAAAATCCTATCTTAGAAGATATCTCGAAATACTTTGAAGATTATCAAGATTATCTCAGAAGATAGAAGATTACCTAACTGTCAACAATTCAAGGAGAATCAAGAGTCTATATATACTTCATTAGATGATCAATTTAGTACGACGATTTGATCTCATTATTAAAAGCATTTGTTCTTATTGTTATTTATTTTTCTGAAAGTGTTTTTAGCCTCTAAGTTTCTTGTTGAAACCTAAGAACAGTCTGTGTTCTTCGTCTAACAGAATAAGTTAGATTGGGGGTGAAGTTTGCTTTTGTAATCATTCTGGTTGGTTAATAAAACTACTGTTTGATTGAATTAATCTTTGTTTAAAACCTTCTTTAATCAATTAAGTGTGATTCCGCAACTTCTTAATTGATTGTGATCATAGTTAAAGATTAACTTTTATTTTACTCTGATTGATTATTTAAAGTTAGTTCTTGTTATTTGATATAATCTATATCCGATCCTGACAGAAACTGAGTGATACTACTTATATGATGTTATAAAATATCTTTCAAGTTAAAAGTGACATATACGATATTAGTATGTGATTTGCAACATACCGGCCTCTTCCAGAAACTATAACAAACTTTCTTGACATAACAAATGATACCAAAATATACACTCATCTACCGAAGTTTGAGTTTTATTACCAAATAATTAATTTAATATTTATTTAATAGTATTAATATTAGGCATATATTACCATTCAAGTCCAATCGACAGTTGCAACAATTTGACTGATTACTCAAATCCGGATCATGTTTTTGTCAACAAAAGTTGGCTACCATATTTCACAAACTAATCTTAGAAACTCATATACAATGCAACTTAAAAGAGCCTAAAAGATGACATTTTATAAACGCATTGCTGGTAATTTTAATTTATTTACTTAATTCAATAAAACAGTTACATATGATTGTCGACGTCTTATTTTACTTACACAAAAGACCGACTATCCAGATTTCAAGTCGTAATTAAAATGGTATGTGAATATTAATAATAAGACTTATAAATTTCAACTTGAGTTTCTCCTTTTATTTGATTCGGGGGAGGGTTCATGCGAGAACTGTTGTTAATGCGAGAACCGCGAGAACCAATCTCGGCCGTTCCTTGGATATGAGAAGTTTCATGGATGGTGAGCGTGGAGGGATAGAGTGTGGCAGGGTGCATTTGAGGAATTCATGGGTGGGCAATGACATTGAAAGAGGGAGAATTGGACGGCTCAGATTGGTTCTCGCGGTTCTCGCACTATGAATGGTTCTCGCATGAACTTTTTCTATTTGATTCGAAATACAAGTTGCCCTAAAAAATCTTATAATAAAATGTACTTTATATAAAATGAAATGAAAAAATTTCTACAACGTATCACGTATGTATAGAACGGAGTGGCAGAATCGTAATAATGATGAGAATTGAGGGTGTCGTTTACATAATAATAACCCATTTTGTAAAACAATATTTATATCCTAGTTAATCTTTTGGTTTCTACTTATAGCATTATACTTCACCAAGTCACCAACCACTGCTCAAATGATGTGGTACATTCATGACTTGTAGAACCTAAAAAAAAGTTTTAGTATATGTAATATGTAAATATTGAATTTCTATTATTATATTAGAAATATATTTTATACATATGACATGTCTCTTTACATTTAAATAATGATTAATTATCAACTAAAAAGTAAAGGACTTAAATCATCCTTATAGTATTATTTAAATGAGTTTCTCGTTACATAAGCGTTGCGACGGGTTTCTAATAATGTTAAAATAGAAACTGAACACAACAATAAAATCTAAAATAAAGTAGATATACTAAATAAATAAAAAAGCTATAAAATAAATTAACCTGTAAAAACATAAATAAATAAGTCTAAAAGTTTGGAAAAAGTAAAAATAAAAAATAAAAAGTTATGCCTGTAGAGAATGGAATTACTAATTAGATAGAAGAAATCTTAAAATCTTAAAAAAGAATAAAAATAATAGAAGTCACAGCCATGATTTAATGCTTAAAAATAAAAAATAAAATCTACCCATCACATGTAGTAGGGGTCGAACTCCAAACCTCCAGCATAATCTAAATATACACATACCACTCTACCAACCCCCTCCTTACTATCTTTTATTTGATACATAAACATATAATAAATGGATTTGTACAAAAAAAGACAAAACATTTACTGTTTATAGTTCCTTTTCAAGCAATATAAAACTAGATTAAAATGTATGTCACTCTACAAATCTGAAATAGTGAAATCATAGGTCACTTCGTTAGTTACCGACCCTTTCACCACTGTTGACGACATTTGATATCCACAATCATCAAAGTTTGCAGTCTAGAGATGGGCAAAATCGGTCCTGGACCACAGCCGGTCCGGTCCGGTCCGGACCTAGTCGGTCCCGGGCCGGTCCGGTCCTCGGCGGACCGGTCTTCGCGTAAGACCATTTCGATAAATTCGGTCTTCGGGCGGTCCTAGACCACTTCCGGACCGGTCCAAGTCCGGACCAGTCCGACTTCGATCCTGGACTGGTTCGTTTTTCGTTCGGGTATTTTCCGGTTCGGTTTAGACATTTCCGGGTTTTTTTTTGTTTCGGTTTAAATTTTCCGGTTTTCAGTTCGTTTTTTTGTTTGAAAAAAAAGGGACTTGTTAATTTAAAAAAAATTGCAAGTTATAAACTATAAAGTATAAACATATATAATTGCAAGTTAATAAAAATATATAAATAACATTGCGATTCAAATGGGGGTATTTATAGGGAAAAATTGAAAAAAAAATCGAAAACTAGCGGTTCGGACCGGTTTATAGCCGTTATTTTTTAAAAATGGACCGTTGAAACTTGGACCGGTTTGGACCGAGTTTGGACCGGCTCGGTTCGGACCGGTTCGTGGACCGTTTTGGACCGGTTTGGTCGTTGGACCGGTTCTGGACCGGTTCGGACCGTTTCTCTCTCCCGTGGTCTTGGACCGGCTCGGTTCATTCGGTCTTCGTTGGACCGGTCCGGTCGGTCCTAAAAGCCCATGTCTCGCCTTCTTTATGGGCTTGGTCGATTTAGGGTTTGTTGAATTTGAGGTTTCTTAATCGCAATCAAAATCTAAACACACATATACACACACTCGCCAATATAATTGGTGGAGGTGAGGTTGTCGATGGAAGCCACTAATGTTGTTTTGTGGGGGTGTACGGTGGTGGTAGAAGAAAAAAGGGGTGGGTGGTGTTGTGGTTGAAGACAAAGTGGTTGTGTCCGGTGGGATATTCGGTGGTGGCTAGATATGCGTGTCTCGAGTCTCAACTGAGAGAGTGGTGTGTGTGAACAGTGAAGAGAGAGAGAGAGAGATGTAAATATCAAAGTTTGATTTGTTTATCCAATATATCGACCTGTTACCAATTCATTCAATATATTACTGAACTTACTATTTATTTTTTTGAATTATGGCCGGATATGATGGTAAAGCTTATTCCATATTTGGGGAAAGAACAACTACTTATACTACAAAAGTATTACAACCATATGATTTATAAGTTTTTTTAATTAAGCATCCCCTAGTTATTTGATTAATTTTTAAACCGTGTAATATATAAACATTTTCTTTACCATATATATTATTTTTTTAAATTATATTATTTATCATCATTTTATATTCTCACTACTTTCTTATTTTATAATTACTTAATATCTTTGTATTAATATTTGATGCCTATAAGTATTTTCATCTTCAAATAGATTATCATAATGCACAGATGTTAAATCCTGAAATAAATTCAATATAGTAACACTTTAACACATTAATGTTCTTTGACCTCTTTTAGGCTTAACATAGATATCTAAAATTGACAAACAAGTCTCCAAAATTAATTTATAACTATCACAATGACATTTTATAACACCGCAAAAATACAAGCCATATTTTTTTTTTTAAATCACAGCGGAAGTATACGTCATAAAACTAAAAAGGAAATAACATCAAAAGTTAAAACCAACACTGTACAAACATACAGTACTTCCTTTAGTGTTACAAAACATTTCATAAAGTATGGCTCATCATTCTAAAACCCAAAATATCAGAGCTACGGTCAAACTTTCCCTGTACACAAAAGCTGCAACCTACCGTGCTCACAAAACCTGAAACAGAGAGTTAGGGTGGGGAATTAGCACAAAGCTAAGTGAATGAAAATCAAGCCACAAGCAATTAAAGCAGAACCACAACGATCACAAAAACAGTTTATCTCAAATATCAAAGGACCGGCGGCTCTGCCGAGCCTACGACCAATGCTGGCCATAGCAATGATCTACCGATAGCCATCTGCTAACTGACACAGTTAAACCCCCTCTGCTACAACAAATGCAACAGAGGATCTAAAACTGCCTAACCAGAAGCAACTGACCCAGCCCAAAACCACGCTTAGCTGACCTCTGCCACAAACATCATGAGCACAATTTCATGCCTTGATACTCATATCTTGGACACAATTTCAATAATTATCACATAACCAATCAAACAATCATATCAGACTAAACAGTCTATCGCATGATTAATTGTATAAAATTCAAGTAACCATAACAGTTACAACTAAAACCACCAGTGAATTAAAATCCACTCACCTGTGTCCTCGACACCCACCAAACTCAGTTGTCTAATTTCACTGAGGCTTCGGATTCCCTGAGAACACAATACAACCGACTTAGTGAATCTAATCTCAATTAATTCAATAATTCAAGTAGCTACTCATTGGGTCATAACTTAACCGTTACACAAAACTCATATAATCAATATGAAAACTCCCAAAACCAATTAAGATATTCATATATGTTACCAACAAAGTGTAACAACCAACAAAACACATTTAAAGTCCAATTCATAAAATTAAAGTAGCCTTATATCATGAATTAAGCATAATTAATTCATATCTTTCTATACATGTTTCCTCATCAAAACCATTCATATATACATATCCTATAACCATGCATGTAATAGGTACTAGCAGCAAATAACAGCATACAAGAAAACACGAAGCAAAACAGAACTTGCAGAGCTGTGTAGGTAAATCTCGCGCCGCGGCCACCCATAACCTCCGCGCCGCGTAAATTTACGAACAGCAAACTGCAGTTTCTGTTTTCTCGCACCAGCAGCCAAAAACCCACACAAAACTCGATTTCCAGGCAGCTAAATCGAATAATAACACTTTCAAACATTCAAACAACATCAACTAACATATAAAGAACAACAAAACACATTTCTAATCATCAAATCATGCTTTTAGATTCTCAAATCCAACCCAATACTTCCATTAATGAGTTTGAAGCTCAAATTCATAAAATACACAAAAATCATCATATTCCCAACTCAAAATCAGTAATAAATACTTCAATAACTTGTATAAACATAAACCAAATTCGGATTGGGTAAAAACCCACATAATCTTGAACCCTAAAAATCAAAGATTAGCAATATCAATCAAGAACCCAACAAGAGTTAACAAGAACTAACCAAGAACAATAAAACATACCTTTAATCAACAAATCTCATACACAAAATGAAGAATCAAAGTATGGAGCTATGAGAGTTCTTGGGTTTTCTCTTTTTCACCTCACCAAGAAAGCAAGATAAGCACAAAGAAGAAACTTGACTTCTCAAAGTCAATATAACCACAAAGTTGGCTGGGAATTAATTTAAAACAACACACAGTGTCAAATACTGTTATCTAGCATACAAGAACCTAATTAAAGCGGTCCTACTCAAGTCATTAACAAGCAACGAGGTATTATTCGGGACCCTCGTATAAAAACGAATCATATGATACCAATACCATATAAAAATATTAAACTAATATTTTTACCTCTTATCTCGCGGTCCAATTTAAATACCAAGTAAGCATCAAATAAATATATAAATAAATAGCAGATAATTATAAACAATCAAATATACTAATATAAGCAATTAAATAACTTACCACCGCCACGAAACAACCAGGCCCTAAACGCGGGTGTTACATTATGTTAGTCAACCTTTAATTTATGAACTAACAAAGTTTATAAATGGAAACAGTCATTAAATCATTTTATTGGTAAAAGTATCAAATTGCTATCTATATCTTCTATAAGTCAAAATGTATGGTTGCTTAGGTGGCAATGCTCTATGCCTCTAAAAACTAGAAGTCTTTGAAATGCATTTGCTTAATGGATGAGGTGACATTTTAAATATTTGGGCATTTCTATATCTATATTAAAACAAGCCTCATGGAATCCCATGTGGCATGTTTAATAATCCTCCAAAATCTCAATTGAGCCATATTATTCAAGTGTGAAATCTTAGTTGGCATCCAATTAGAATATTTAGGCTTCTCACATTCCCATCCTTTACAACTTCCTAACCTTCAGAATATGTATAATCAGCTTAACTCTAAATTTAATGATACGTTAATATTAATGATATCATCTTAATTATAATTAATATACAACAAGCCTCATGGAATCCCATGTGGCATGTTTAATAATCCTCAAAAATCTCAATTGAGCCATATTATTCAAGTGTGAAATCTTAGTTGTCATCCAATTAGAATATTTAGGCTTCTCACATTCCCATCCTTTACAACTTCCTAACCTTCAGAATATGTATAGTCAACTTAACTCTAAATTTAATGAAACGTTAATATTAATGATATCATCTTAATTATAATTAATATACCTACCTGTTTAACGCTATAAATCCTTGTGCTTCAATTGTCTTCGTTGTCACCTTCTTCATCTCATAGCTACCTAATGTTTAGAGGATTATATACCATCAACACGAGATAACCAGTCAACACCAATTTTCGATTTATGAAATATCAGGTATATTCTATTCACTATTCTTTGCTTGATTAGGTTTCAACATTATATGATGTTTTCATCGATTATTAAAATTGTGAACTCAGAACATGCCCTGTATATAGCTGGTACTGATAGGTTATATCATGCAAGGCTTGTACGAAGATTTCGTAAAATGCATCTTACCATGAACATATTGCGTAAAACCCTGTCAAGCCATCATCAAAATAATGGTATGATCTATTTATATCCAACTTGGACTGTTTAAATACCTTCTTTCCATACCACTATCCACACAAAATTTCTTTTGCAGTATGTATTTCACCAAGCGCTGGTTTGTTCTATGCTTTAATCACATTTCTTGATTAATCGACCCTTTTTTCTTGGGTGATTTTGATATAATGATGCTTCTGACATGTTGCTAAAACAACTTTCTCTATAGTTTTTCCTTTAGATTGTTTTATTTTGCAATTATATACCTTTCTGGTTACGTTCGCTAATTTGTGTAATCTGGTATTTTGATCTGTTTTGGCATGAAGGTTATTGATCATGTAACTATTTGTTATATCGATAATAAGTTTTCTTATAAAAATTTCTTCTTCTTCTTTTGGGTTAGCAACACTCATAGTTGGACATGTATGGATCTTTATATCTTTGCTACACCATATCTGTGAACTAGGACTATTATTTTTTATCTTGAGAACACAAAGTTGAGTTTGATGAATGGGAAGGGAAAGCCGAATATGAATATGTAAGTTACTATCATATGGCAGTCACTTTTTTATCCATTTTTTAATCAATATTAAACCTTGTATTTTTCATTCATGAAGGAAAAACTAAAGGTGTTGCTATTTTTCTCATTGTTCACAAATACGGGATGGGGTGAGAATGCAAATCTTGCTTTTCTTGAATAAAACATGGGAGTCAAATTTGAAGAGCGTTTTAGGCCATCCGGCCATGGGTTACGAATATTACCATAGATGATATACAATCCGGTGACTTTCTTGCTATATCGAAAATCCGTGGCCTATGGGGCGGGTTTGAGACTCTTGAGAAATGGGCATCCGGGGCACATGCGGGTCACTCCGCTATTTGCTTACGGGACTCTGACGGCAAATTATGGGTCGGAGAATCTGGACATGAAGATGAAGAGGTAATATTCTATTTAGATGTTATATGAAGATTTCAATTATAGATTATTATTGTAATAATATTTGTTTCGATAATTACAATCGATGCATCAATTATTCATTTAAAGTTTTAAAACTTTTTTAAAAACGGATGAAAAGGTGATTTTGGCTCAACCCAACTTGCCCTATGAAGAAATGACAAGCTTCAACCCAACCATGTTTTGACCCCTTATCCAATCTGCCCATCTTGGCATCTTTGATCCTAATATTTGCTAGAAGTAGCATTTGTTGCTAGAGGAATAAGGGATAGCATGTCAGTCCCTCAGTCTTCTTGTGTGTCACCATGACAGAAATGTATAGTACAATTGTTCTAATTCTGCAGGCAGTATCAACATAAAAGAAATTGACAAAGTATTGTAGACCCTCAACTAATGCCACACATAGGAAAAGAGGTCTGGTTTTTTTTTTGGGAATATAAACTTGATCAAACTATCAGATCAAACAATAACCTCCTTGTATGTTCTTATTCACCAGATATCCAAAAAAACTCAATCATTTGACGCCAAATGCAAGAGTGATCAGTTATAGCTTAAGTCTTCATTCTCTTTTCTATTTGCAAAGCTACTTGATCAATTTATCTTATCACAACTAAATTCATTGTTATCAGGATGGCTCGGTAACCACTCATGTTTCAAGGGCAGTGAAAGAAGCGAAGAAAATCGTCAGCTTCAAAGACAAGTCTGCAATTGTTCATGTTGGTCTTGGAAAGGTATAATCTTTTAGATTTATGCTTGTGTTCATTGCATCTTATGATGCACACTGTAACCTTTTCACGTATCTGAACCAGGCCAGTTTGGGGTCTAAATAACCTTTGTTTTCTTCCTCCATATATGAATTAAACTTGATCAATTTTTCTTCCTCAAATTCAATTTGTTTGATTTGTTAACTAGGCAACTACTGTTTAGAATTATTATGCTTATACTTTTCCGGATCATAGCAAATGGATGAATACTAATTTCTCAAATTCATTTTATTTGATGTGTTAACTATGATATCAAAAAAGTAATATTATTACTATAATGATCTATTCCTTTAATAAAAATGATTTAGGAGATTATATACATTAAATATATTGTTTGAGTTATTTTGACATGTTTGACCCATTTTTCCCCTTGATTTGATCTGTTTGAGATGAAACACTACGAATCGACCCGTATGATAGTCTTGACTTCATATGATATTCCTAAAAGTCGCACATGATAGTCTTGACATTGATTTACTAATAATGATATTGAGATGCATTGGAATGTTCATATTTTATCTAATTATAATTTCTAGCCAATGCCACTTGTATAAGTTTTTCGGAGGTAGGAATGCTATGTTATTATATTACTTTTTGTACTAAATTCATGCTCATTATGATTTGTATACCATAAAAATTGATAGTTGTAGCAACAATTGTAGATGTCATTAGCACCTTCACCAGCTTTCTCATAAGAGTTTGGCAGATTGTTTCGGAATAATTCATAAAGGCAATGTATATATGCAAGCTTTAATTTAGGGTCATCCATTTCTTATGCTAAGCAATATTGTCATTTACTTACAACTTAAGTGGTTATTAGGTTTCATCCTTAGTGTTCTGTTGATTTAGTTATGAGCATTTTATTTAATTACTTTGAATCTATATTGTTGTATATATCAAGTAATGTACGTATTTGTTGATCATATGTGTAGTGGACTACCTCAATAACCGCTTATGTTTTTGTTTCTGCCTTATAACATAAATTGAAACACATTCAAACAATATCATAGATACAGGCCCGCGTTTACGCGGGCTTGAAAACTAGTAAATCTATATTTTTCATTTAATATGTAACTTCAAAACAAAAGATTGATCTAATTCAAAAATCTAACTAATTTACTTAAAACCTATCGGCTATAATCAGACACAACTAACTTTATTTTGGGTATAAATACCCACCTTCTTTAATGAGACATTTCATGACTGATTTTGATAATGAAATTAAAATCTAATATTATTTTGAACGATTAAATACACACCCAAATCTAATCTTAAGTAAAATCTTCGTTAAATGTCTTATGAAATGTGTTTGAGCTATATCCAAGATCACTTGAAAATAAAGAGATTTCTAAAAACAAGCTCTTATAGAAATGATATTTAAACTTGTATAAATCTAATTAAGAAAATTTTATAAACTACATTTGACCAATAAATTGGTGGTGATTATACCTAGTAATTAGGAAAGCATCTTAGTCAAAGATGAAATTACAAGTAGATATACGCCTAATACAAAGAAAATAACTAAATCCAAGTAAAAAACTTAAATACTACCAAATTTCTAAATTTTAAAAAGAGAAATTATATAACCCCATACTTTTATCATTTTACTCATCATAAGATGACATGTATACTTCACTAATTCTCTTTTTATCCTTTTACATATAGTATGACCCTTTACTCATCCTCTCTCTTAATTTTAACACTTGTCAAAATCAGAAAAATCGTACGAACCCCAAGGAAATATATTCTCATAAAAGGCATTTTTAGCTATGCAATAAAAGTTATTTAATTAATTTGGAACCGTTTTCTAGGCAACGATGCAAAACACTTTATAGTGCTTTATCAGCTTAATATAAGCTATGAATTTAATAAAACACTATCAAGTTTTTTTCATCATTAAATAACTATTTTCAATTAGTTAACCACGCCTTCAAAGTAATTCGTTTCTTTGATTGTCTTCTTTATGACTTTGTTTTGTGAAGTTTAATAAATTTTGGAATGGATCATATATGGATATATATAGTGTAGGTAACTCCTAGTACGTGATTTCACTACTTATTGATACATGTACTCGAAGACCATGAAAAATTGGTTACACTACAAGAAAAATGAGATTCAGTAACGACAATAGTCATCGTACAAAGGTTAATTAAAATATCCTCCTTGAAAGCTTTAGCGACAACAACTCGTCATCAAAGTCGGTGAAAATAAACTTGCGAGTTTTCAACTGTCTAAAATAGTTTTTTTTTGGGGAAAAAAATTAACAAAAATATTTATTTATATTCAACGATGATAATATCGTCGCTGAAAGTGGAGGTTGACTTTTTAACACTGCCAAGTTAAAAAAGCTATCGTTTTATTGTGTGGTGGGGTTTTTGCGAGGACATCGATACAAATAGTGGTGTGGTTGAATCTCATCTTTTTGTAGTGTTAGTGTACTTTTATTTTGATTAAGTTTCTAATGATCGATCAACAATTCAACATATGGCAAACCAACTGTGGTTTTGAAGGATTAGGAGATAGAAGAAAGGTGATTTTGAATTAAATTCTCAAGATCATTATTTGGTGCTACATGTGTACTATAAGTTTATACAACAAAGAACGTTTAACCAATTACTTTGACTTTGACCTGGAAAAAAGTTTATCTAAGAGAAGTACGCCCCTGTCAACCTTACCAAAAGTGATCATGGTTGAACCATTGGTGTACTCTTCAAACTAGACCGGCCTGATTTGCCTATTCATTCCAAAAAGGTAGAAAACCAGAAAAACTAGTCAAACCTTTGAAGAACCACATAAAAAATATCTAAGGTTTTATTTGTTTTACCGTAATGTGAATGAATGTGATGGAATCGAAAGCAAATTTCGTTGTATATTGCGTTTGGTAACATTATTTGAAAATGAATTCAATTCTTTCTATTATTTATTTTCCTTTAGGTAGAGGAAATATAAATGTTATTTCATAGTTAGCATGAATGAAATTAAAATCCTTAGTTAAGTTTAACTAAGGAGTGCCCCTCACATTCATAACATTTCCTTTAACCTTTCACTCGTTCCTCTAGTCCATGGGTGATAAAACCTTTTCTTTTGTTTATCTTTATCATGCTTAAACAAGGATGCAAGTATGCTAACTCCTATTTTAATCATAATTAACATAAATGACCAATAATTTATATTTTTGTTTAGTTTTTTTAGTTTTTTCAAACTTAAAACTCTAATCTTACATACATTGTTAATGTTCGAATTTGTTTTTTTATTTTTTTAGATGATTAATGTTGGGTTCTACTTATGTTTAGTTAAGATGTAGAAAAGAATGCAATATTAGCCTTCAAAAAAAGAAATTATAACTTCAAGTTTTAACTGAAATTAAAAAAAAACGTTAAACTAATTAAAACAAACATTGACTAAAGTTAAAATAAAAAACTTCACATCTTAACTAAAAACTAAAAAAAATGGAAAACTAGCCGTTAAAAACGGACAAAAAAGAAATTAAAAACAAGCCCACTCTCACACCTCTCTTGTACGTGTTGTTTATTGTCCTTTCTTGAATTATAATATTGACCCTTTGTGAGCATGGAACCAATTAGATATGAGAAGTCTGCATGTTCGGAAATATGATTTTACAATCAATGAATTGAACTTGTGGCGAGAATCCTCACTATGATATCTAACACAATGTGTGTTAGATTATGTATGTCTACTTTAAAACGTAAGATGATAAGGAAGCCTTCATATGTTACTAGATAATAGTACAAAACAATATAGTAATCAAAGTAGTTGTAAAATGTAAAAGCCCTAATCTATCTTATCATGATCTTTGATCTTACCTTTGGTTTCGTACGATGTAGATGTGTAGCTTACAAGCGTCCCCCAAACAAGTATTCTTGATCGTAAACAAACTAGTCAAAGGGCAACTCTCCTTTGGCAGTTAAATGATCGAGATGTTTTGATTCAAGATCAAGAGGTATCATCTTTTAACATTAGAATATAACTGCCAAAACGAGAGAAACCCTATAACTGATTTGCTTATTAGATTGTAAAGGCAGACATTTGTGTTTCTGAGCCTATGCTTGTACATGATCGTGCCTTCCAAGTCCACACACTTAAAGCATGTATATGTCTCTCTTCTGTCGTATAAACCATTGAAGAAATTGGATATCCACAAGGTTTATGCCAAGGATATTATCCTCCATGAGAGAGAAACATAATTCCATGAAAGCTAAAGCAACTTCATGTGTAAAAAAGTGTAAGATTCTATTTATAACATGATATGAAAATATGAATGTGTGGAGATGGATCAGGAGTGATTTGTAAAGGTACTTTAAAGGAAAAATAGAAAGAAACATAATATACTTTGATCAAAGGTTTATTCATGTAATATCCTTTGACTTTGCACAATATTTAAAAGGTAATCAACTTTTCAATATTAATACTTTAATTGGAGAATTTTGTATCTAAAATTTATTAGTAACTAGGTTGACAATTAATGTGAATGGGTTTTTTTTATTGGAAAAGGTAACAACATGTGTTGCAACTAATATACAAAAACAATTTATATTATAATTAACTAATAATATTTACAAAACCCTACACTAGTTTAACAAAAAAATGGGATTGAAATAATCTATTTGAAGAACAAATCATGTTTTTGTATGTCCCCCAAAGCTAACACAAAATTACATGATCATAAATCAGTTCCATTGTTTAAAATTCTCTCACGCAACATTTTTATTCCCATGTACCTTCCAAGCATCATAACGGTAGCTTGAGGATTAGTTCCGGGAAAAGAATCGAAAGTTGACCCATCGATGACCCGAAGAGCATCGACACCAGTAACCTTATAATCGCGATCTACCACTTTGTCAACTTGACATCCTCCATGGTAATGCCATATGGTCATCACCGTGTCTCTACAAAATTGTTCTAGAGATCTTGATGCATTTGCGTGTTTAGGCAACAAATTAACAGGTGAATTCGCCGTCATGTTTAGAAGAGTTGTGATTGGGAGATGATTGTAACGGAATCTTGAAAATGATCTTGATTCAATTACCCTCTCAATCAATCTAATCCCTTGAACACATCTTTCGAGGGTCCTCAAAGTAATTAAACGTGACTGCAGGGTTGTCATTTGCGTTTGTGGACCGAAGCTCGAGATGACCCCGTGAGAGCGGGCCCATAATCTTTTCCAAAAGAAATCCACCCATGAAGGCTCTTCGTGGGAGGAATCTCATTGCGTCAATCGCCCTATGTAACGCTTCTTCGGTTCTTAGTCTTGGGGGCAAAGTCGAGAGTTGTCCAACCTAAAAGTAAAAAACAATTACCTTAATAGAAGTAAATCATGAACCTTAAATAGGATGGTTCTAAATGAAACCTATGGAATATAATTAACCTTCACATAAGTTTTACATATTGTACCTTGGGAGAAAACATCCCATAATCTCGAGTTTTTCGAGTTTGGCTAGCAAATCTTTGGCCACTTGCACCCTCAATGTAGATACCGTTGTGAGTGATACCGACAACTTCGATGAGTGACACCTCAACCGGTCTAGGAGAAGGAACGAAAACGGCATTCATCGGGTTATCGGACATCCCTTGGCCCACTAAGGGCTTGTTCAAGACCACAGGTATACTATGGTCCTCAAGATGTTTCTCTGGGCCTAGCCCACTCAACATTAGAAGTTGTGGGCTTCCTAAAGCACCAGAACAAACTATGACTTCATTACTAGGCCCTCTTCTTAAGTAAGCCCAATGGCCCAGCCCATTTGCATCTGTGAATATAACCCCATTGGCTGTTGGCTTTCTTTTCCCTGCACATAAAATTTGTAAATAGGTCAAGAAGGTACAACTACTAATGCATGATTTACAACAAGATGCTCACCCTCCTTGGTAAATAATATCTTTTGAACCGGTGCATGTAGTGAGCCCACCAGGATTTGCATAATGAAGCAAGTCCGCCGACGTATGCCTACGCCCACGGCCGTCAAAAATTGTTCCACCAATTTTAGTACCGTACAAGTGGTCAAGCGTATAGCCATTATACGGCCGTATTCCAATTTCCAGCAAACTATTCCTCACCGCCGACTGCCACTGACTCAACGCCAGCATCCTCTCAACCCACTGGTATGATTCGTTGACCAATTCAGCATCCCAGCCGGCTTTTGCGATGTATTCTTTGCCAGCACGTGAGTAGAATCCGGCGTTGAGGGAGCTTCCGCCGCCGAGTACCCGGGCTCTGCCATCCTCGAAGATAAACCGCTGAGAAGGAGATTTTGGGGAGAGATCGGAGAGGGCGGCTCCGAAGGCCGATAAACGGGTTGTTGGTCTTGACGTTATTTATATTTAGTACGTTTAGTATTTTTATAATTAAAATAGTGGTATTTTAGTTTGGTTTATTTAATAAATAAAAAGTAGAAGATTGAGTAGAGTTGGTAGGTGTTTGACCGTATTTCATGGATGTGAACGTTGGGTGAGTATATATACCTATTCTTTAGGAAACTAGAGTTAGTGGGTTAGTGGTTTAGTGCAGGTTTTTAGCTCTATATTGTACTCTAGAGGGCTATATATAGCTTTCTCTTGTTATGAATGAATGTGGCAGTAACTTTCTTTTACTTTACCTGCAACTTGCATATTAAAGTGTTTCTTTATCATCTTGATTCTACTTCCTAGATTTTTATATACGTGAGGTTTGAGAGTTGTTTTTTTCTTTTCTTTTTGGCTTCTGTTTACCAACACTTGGTGGGGTGATGCAGTGGCGGACCCAGGATTTCTCGGGACCGGTAGCAACATATAATGCGCAAATAAAATTAAATAAAAGTGAGGGTGTGGTTCGGGTTTTTTCTCGGGTTTCCGGTTAATCGGGTCGGATTAACAAGAATTCGACTGTTATTATGGTATTTTAGAGCCAAAATTTAAAACAAAACACAATTTATATGAAGTAATTTTAACTAAAACTTGATTTTAAAGGTATAAATTGAAAGATTAAACTATTTTTTATCATTTTTTTTAGAAAACTTTCATTTTTCCTTTGATTTTGGTGGCATCACGGGTGCACCCTGAAAATTTACTGGTGGCAACGTATCAAAAAGTCGAAAATTAACACTGCAAACCGCCAAAGGACTGGTGGCGCTTGACCCCCCCCACAAAGGGTAGGTCCGCCTCTGGGGTGATGTTTGGGTTACCGAATGGTGAGCCGCCACGTTCGAGAAGGAGTACGGAGGAGCTTTGAGAGAGAGTGGCGGCTAATGGGCAGCCGGCGGTGCCACTGCCGACGATAATGTAATCATAATATGACACGATTGGAGCTGTTGTTGCTTGGTGCAAGAAACTGAACCCTCGATCTTTGTGTGAAAACAAAAGAATTACTTTACATTAGTGAAATTATGGTTGAAAAATGATAAGTAAACATGCATTTCTTTACTAAAAAATAATAAGATGAGAACTAACTTATGTTTTGTTATACCTACACCTTATTAATGAACAATTATGTTATTTCAGTATTTACTTATTTAAGTAGTATACGAATATAATAATATCGAAAATAGTTGTTATATATCGAGACTTGAGTAATTGCATTGAATAAATTTACCTGGACGACCAAAGCAAAATCTATGAAAGAGAAGAAGTAAAGAGATAGCTGCAGGCATCTTCTTCCACCAGCCTGAAGAACCCATGCTTACTGTGTGTTTTTTGGTGTAAATGTGTGTTTTTTTGGGTGTGTATATAAAGGGTGTAATTGTGTGAGGACATGCACAACAGAAGGATGCAATAATGAATAGGGTTTTTATCGAGTCAAAATCCAAGAATCTTAATTAAAGTTGGCAAAAATCTTAAGTACAAAGATTTCCTGGTTTTTTATGTTTAAATGTTGTTCAACAACACCACATCAATAATATGCATATCTAGCATTCTTAAACACTCCAAAAGTGCTTGTGGTAGATCCGTTAATATATTCTCAAGAAAATCCAAGAAATGTGATACCTATTTGCCACGCATCATGTGTTGAATATTGGATTGTCAACATAACAGCGCTCTAAAACTATCCCGTAAAAATAGAATTCGTAGACGACTAGGCTACTTATGTATAAGAAAGAGGTAAAACGTTAATCACCTTCTTTTAGCATAGTGATAGGGGTCAAGATCGATCATGTCATCTATCAGACTACCCGCATCCATCGCGGATGGGGTGTGTGAGCAGCCTTCACGAGCTCCGCATACCACGCCGGTGTGCGTGAGCGAAGCCTCACGGTCACGAGTGTGAGGTGAACCGCTAGCGTGAGAGAGATCAATGTGAGAGAGTTTTTTTTCTTTTTTGTAATTTGAGGTATATATGTGATGGATGTGGGGTTTGTGTGATGGGATGAGGGAATGGTGAGGAAATGACGTGGCGCTAATGTTAGGGGTGTCAAATCGTGTCATCGTGTCGTGTTTTTGTCTGACACGACACGACACGAATTGATTTTTCATGACACGAACACGACACGACACGATGTCGTGTTTTTTTTCCTAACACGAACACGACCCAATTAAAAAACGACGAACACGACTTACACGACAACACGACAAAAGTAACATTAAATTTTCACCCGTTTCAATAATTCTTGCTGAAAAACGACTAACACGACAACATAACAAAAACCAACATAAAATATTCATTTGCTTAATTAAATTGTTTAAGAAAAGAAGGATATCAAGAACCACAACAAATGAGATATATGGACAATGAGATATTATATATAATTATATAATTATATTTGTATATATATATCGTGTAGATATCGTTTTATTGTCGTGTTATATTCGTGTCCATATTGGGTTATTGTCGTGTTAATTTCGTGGTAAAATTTCAACACGAACACGACACGACACGACGTCGTGTTTTTTATAATCAACACGAACACGACACGAACACGAATTCGAATTTCGATTTCGTCCCAATTTCGTTTCGTGTCGTTTATTTTTATCGTGCCGTGTCTGTTTTTGACAGCCCTAGCTAATGTGGAGCTGATGTGGCTGTGTGAAGGGTGTGATGGATGCGGATAGTCTCAACCATAAATGGTGCCTCAAGAAAAGTGTTTTAATTTGGACATATATAGAGGTAAATCTAGAATGTTCTTAACTAATGATTTGATATGCAAGGTATAACCATATTTACATAGCGTACATATCTTGGTGTGTATATATATGTTTGAAATGTCATGTACTTGTGAAGTGATATTTTACAGAATTTACATGAGAGTTTAAATTATTGAATTTACCATAATGACAGATTTAGATCATTTTTGCTCATTTATAATTGTCATATCCGAAAAATCTTATGGAGGGGCCATAGATAAAGCAAAAGAAAAAAGAGGAAAAAAAAGGAAAAAGAACTTATAAAATAAACAATATGTATAAGAATGAAAAGAAGATCCTAAATAAGTTAATTACTTATTTTATCGATTGACAAAATGAATGAAAAGAAGATCCTAAATAAGTTAAATTACTTATTTTATCGATTGAAAAAGTGAATGAACAACTTATCATCGTATTTTAAAAAACAATTTGGTAATTTAATATATAGTGGTTTCTAATTACCATTATTATTTTTTAAAATTTAATTTTTCTCTTTAAATCTATGTGTAATGGCTATCAATTGACAAAGTGAATTAATAACTTATCATTGAATTTTGAAGTACAATTTGGTAATCTAACATAATATCATGAGAATTTTACAATCTCATGATATTATTAAACCTTTTAGCAAATAACTTTTTGTATCATTATTACATGTATGCCTCGAGCCACATAGTGGTTTCCAATTATCATTATGATTTTTAAAATTTAATTTTTTTTTCTTTAATTCTATATGTAATGGAATTGGAAATTATGGAAGATTTATAGTTTATATTCTATTTTTTCCTTTAGATTAATATAATTTCCCATAAATGTTTGCAACAAAATTACTCTTCTCTCTAACAACCATTTTTAGAAATTTTAAATAATTTGGAGATCATAAAATCAATAACTAATTAACGGAAAGTTTAAATTTTAGGTTCGCAACCATGATTAGAAAAGGTTTTCATGGTTCTATTGATATAACTGTTTTCAATGAAAACAATTAAATTGTTACAATAGATTGTTTGAATATTGGAACCCGTTGTGTTCATCTAATGAAGCTATATATCTTATCATATTTAGTATGCATCGACGGACGTTGATATTAATCGAATATTGAACATCATATCTAAAAGTTAAAATGAGTAAACAGTAGTTAAGTTATATAGTTTTTGTATCGATGTCGATAAGTATTAGCATAAAAGTTCATACCAATTAATTTTTTTGAAGTTTGAATATGTTTTGTGTATAGATAGCAAAATCTGCTTACTATTAGATGTTTATACTACTATATAAATCATACAACACTCTTTCTCCTCTTATTTTTTAAAACATCTACACCCTTCTTTTTATTTAAAATATGCGTAGTTTGTTGGTCAAATAACATCATATGTTTATATTTTATGAGGAAAAATAGAGCTTAAAACATCTTATTTAAAAGTGTTAAGTTGAATTATGTTAAGACTGAGTACTCAACTTAAAGTTGAGTAGTGTGCTTAAGCTGAGTAGTCAGCTTCAGGACAGAAAATGAGTTTCTAAGTAAGGCTTAGAGAACCTGAGTGACTTCCTAAGTTAAGTTAAGAGTATATATTGTGTGTTCACATAGAAAACCAAACTTAGGTTAAAGTACTCAGCTTGACATGTTTTAAGCTCAGTAACTTAACTTAACAAGGAAAGTCAACACGATGAGCGTTCAAATGTGTTTTAAATTCTTCGGTCCATATCTATGGTTGTATAAGAAATTCAAGTCGAAGACTCAAGTATGGGGATAGACTTATCCAAACTATACATCAGTCTATATAGGAGTTAGTTTAAATTAGCATATGAGGATAGACTTATCCAAACTATACATGCGTCTATGTTAATAAGTTGAAATAACGAAACAATATCTAATAATTAGTTTTTTTAGAATTGAGAGAGAGAGAGAGTGTGTGTGTGTGTGTGTTTTAAATTGTAACCAATGACTTAGATTGAGATTTTTTTACTACCTTGTATTAAATCTTAATTAAGTAACAAACCATTTGATTCGATTTGATTTGTTCATTATCATTGAATTGTGTATTCAACCCCCCTCCTTCTATATTTCTATATCAGTTTGTTGATTACTTTAGGTGCCAACATTGATTCTAATGATGTTTTATCTTTAATATTAAAAAGGACCATGGTTAGAGTAGAATTGTAGTTATAAAGTACAATGGATTTTTTTCAACTTTTACCTATTTATGTGATTTTAGATTATTTTGAACAAAAAAATGTTAATTTTTATTGGAATATAAGTCATGAATCACGATGATTGACCGAAACAATTTCTTAATTTACATGATGTAACACAAACAGATTTAAACCATTCCTTTGGTGGTGTGCTAAGTAGTCCACTTGCTGTCATAAAAGAGGTAATTACGAGATGAGATCCTCGGTTTAGCTTCTATATTCTCTTAGTTTCTCGCTATATATCACTCATTATTGCAAGAAAATTTGGTGGACAATTAAAAAAGGGGTTCTATAAGTGATTTAGCTTCCCCATTCTCGAGATTAGGGTTTCTTATCGTCCGCCTCTACCTATCTCGCAGGCAATATACAACACTCGTCAATCGATCATATTAAAGATTTGAAGAATTCTGAACAATTTCTGATTCTGCAAATGAGGAAATATGAGATTGTTGTTGTAGTCAGCCACAACCGCTTGATAAAGGTATAGGTGATTCCAGCCACCTCCTTGATTTTAATTTCAATATTAGAGGTGTGGTCAAGATAAGGTTTTAGGGGTGATAATTGGGGCTGCTATTTTCACTGTAGATCTATATGATTTCCAACTTATGTTTTTCGGGTGTTGTTTTATCTTTTGATTTTATGCCCGTATTGTTAATGTGTTAACGGAATCATTGATTGTGAAAGTGATATTGAAAGGTTTGATTGTTAATGTGATTTTGTTTTTGTGTATTTGTTGTTGTCTGGAGGAAGCTTCAAGATTCAAACTAACATTCCAAGAACATGAAGATTCGAGTTTATGGTCATAGGTGGGTTGTAAATAGATATCCGAAGTATATCACTTTCGTTGCATATCTTTGTTTAGTTTCTTGAACTCTAAATGGGGAAAAAGATTGGAGCTTCATAGAGTTTACATGCCGTAAGTGGCAATTTGTAAATTCATGTTTTTTGTTGTGCTATATCTTGAAAATTATATCTTACCTCAAAGTTTAAGACCCAATGAATCAACCAGGTAATCTACAAATTCATGTTTGTTGTTGTGGTATTAGGAAATGGCAGAGTATTCTGTTTATTAGCTTCAATATAGTATTTTAATTACATCTAACTTTTGCTACTATCACTATTCATTGATGGCTAATTTCCTTTGCTCTATTTCGTGTTCATGGTTCAATAAAACTCTCTTAGTAATATAATGTTTTAATATAGGAGACCCTAAAATTTAACAAGAATATACAAAGCTTCTAAAATGTGTTACACTGAAGTACACGAGCTTTTAGTTCTCCACAAAACTTATTTTGTACTAAACCAGTCACTTAGAAGGATTTGAGACTTTTGAAGCTCGACATATTGAATTATTCATACTTCATAGTTGTAGAGGTTTTGACTTGCAAGAAAACATGAAAACATAACACCAAGATAATTGTTATGTACTTTCTTTAATTTGAGCCTTTTCCTAACGTGAGTTTACATGTTGGCTATTGATGTATGCATAAGGAAAAAGATGCTCACAAACTTGAGGAAAGATGCTATGCCTAGAAATGAAGAATTATGCCTCCACAAAGTCTTTATTATGCCTAGAGTATCACAGCACGAAGGATATTTATAAATGGAAGGATAACATGCATTTTGCTTGTGGATACGGCAAGCCGGCAAGGTAAGAGATGAATGTATTATCAAATAAAAGTTTTCTTAATAGCATTTATGGTTTTTGTTTGTTGTGGACAGTAGCATTTTACATTTTTACTTTAATTGTTTCTTTAATTTTTATTAGCATCAATTTTTTTAGTACAAGTGCTAATTATTATATTTTTGTATTAGGTATGAGTGTATGACCCAACAAAAAAAGATGAGTGGAATGACTGCCACCAAATATCAAGTCCCGTGTAATATAACTTCTTAGTTAAAATTCTGCTTTTCTTGACGAGTCCTGCTTCTTTTATAAGTATTTTAAATGTTAAAACTTGTCTCATTAATCATTGTTATTTAAAGTTCCTCTGTGTAACACGTTTTATGCTTAGGATTCTTGATAGTGTCAATTTATTAGTTCATTTAGCTCACCATTATTTTCATGTATTCTTTGTGAATCTCTTATATTATTCATGGTTACCACCACTGATGAAGTTTTGAAATAATATGATCACTAAGTAAATTACAGGACATTTGAATGTGAATATGTAAAAATGATCTATGAAAACAACATGATCACTAATTGAACAAGTTACTGTCTTTCAGTCATTGTGAATTGTGATCATTTGTTGGATTTCTCTATTGTCCTGTAATTTAATTGGTTTATATACAATGACGAGTTTTAGTATCATTATTATCATTATCATTACTACTGAAAGGCTAAAAAAGCATATGAATTATCAATTTCTAAATTTTGTTATCGATCATTACTACTCTATTTAAGTAATATGTAGGTATTAAAGTTCCATTTTCTTTTTTATTTCCTTTTGGTATTTCGCTTGTGTAATATTGAGTAATTTTGATTGTGTACAACTATCTTATGTACATACATATCAGCTAAATTCAAATACAACTCTATTTTTGATGCATGGTTCTTTAATTTCAAATACAACGTTGTTCAAAACATATCTCGGAGTTAATTTTGAAACATCAAATTCATTTGGTGATTTGATTTAGGTAGTGATGTATTATTAAACAACATTTTAAAACAACCCGTGTATTACACGGGTCTCTAACCTAGTTTGGAATAAAGCTAAATTTTCAGATTGTTAATTGCATTTGGCATTAAAAGTGGGTTCCGTTAGTGATTTAGTTTTCCCTATTATCGGAACTAAATACGAAGTTTCAAACCAAAAACCCGAACGGATCAGATTTTGGGTTATCCGAATAAAACCAAACTAATAACCGAAAACGGAATACCAATTGATCTGAACCCGATCACATTATTCAGGCACAGATATTATTTAACGAAAGTTGATGATGAATTAATTTTGCGAAAAAGCATGTTAACCCAAAACACGACACGAACCGAGCACGACACCAAATTAAATTGGATAAAAAACGGGTCGACATGAAAATATGCCGACAGAAAATGTCACGACATGTTAACTTGAACCATACATGAATTGATAGTCCTACCCACAAGTCATGTTTTGCGATTCATGTTTCTAAATCACATACATGAATTGACAGTCCTACCCACAAATCACATGTTTTGCATCTGATCACGTTTTACATTTCTATTGAAAGCCCTAACTACTACCCTCACCTAAGCTCATTATGATTCTCTTTCAAACCTGTGGAGTTTTCTTTACGGACACATCACTAACATTTGTGTTTTCCTCTCTCTACAAAACGAGTTGAAATTTGGGGCTTCCTAACTGCTACGGCTCGATTTAAAGGTGTAACGTTTTGAATTTTTATTATTGATTTGATTATTTATCTTAATTTATATTCATACATAAGTTTGACTCCAAAAAGTTAAAATTAAAATTTTAGAATTAAAATAATAAATGGCTAAGATTAAATCTTTTATTAAATAAAGGGTCAAGATTATCTAATAATTTTTTCGTAATTAGTCTTTTATATATATACTAGTTTAAATACTCGTGTAATACACGGGATGGAAAAGAAAAAGTATTAAACATAATAAACGATATTAAATACTTATAAAACACGAATAAATATGGATAAAAAAACGAAGACAGACGGCGTCAATCCCAAGACGACATGATCAACGATAAGTAAACCAATTTATTATATTATATTATTAAATAATAAACTTGATTAGTTAGATAGATAAATATAGTTTATTTAAATCTAAACTTATTTCTAATTTTAATTACGTGTATATCTAAAACAATAGTCAAAATCACATTAGTCACATTAATTAATTTACAATAATAACGTATAATTAATTCTAAGAAATTTTAAGGGTTACCTTTATCTAATTTAAATTAGTTTGACTCTAAAAAGTCAAAATCAAGATTTAAGAATTAAAATAATTAATAACTATAATTAAATTTTTTATTAAATAAATAGTTCAGATTATTTAATAACTTTTTTTTAAATTAATCATTTATATATATTAGAAAATAATAATTAGAAGATGTCATTAGTGGGTCCACAATCACCGATACATGAATTGCAAATCTAGTTATTACACTCTGAAATTGATATATTGCAGGGTGGATAAGGTGGAGTCGGGACTCACTATACACTCACCACAAGCAACAAATTGAAAAACATGGGAGAAAATTTGCAAAAAGAAAAAAGAAAAAAAACAGATTTGGAAGAATTGGTCGATTTTTTGTGATTTTGTCAATTTGGTTCACCAAAAAATAACAACAACTCAATTGCGTTTAGACTTATTTATATGTATATTACTATATATTAATGTTAATACTCTCTCTTTTATTAACTTTAAAAACTTTTTAAAATTATGTTAATCTCAAATCTTCATCTTTCTTTTTATCTAAATTAATCTCATCTACTCAATTTTTAACCATTTATCTCTTTTAATAAATTTTAACTTTTTATTTATTTAAAATATATTCTCCTATTAACACACTCTCTCACACAAACACAATTATTCAACCATATCAATATAATTTTCAAAATCTTATTTACTTTTCTTTTCTTATTTCATAAATATAAATCTTTTAATTTTTTAAGTGTTTTTAAAATTTATTTGTAAAATTAATAAAATAATTGGTACAAATATATGAAAAAATTGATGAAAAATGGACATGTTGCTGAAATTTTTTCGTGACAGTGAATTACACGTTAAATCCTTGAAAACGATATGTTATAAAACAGAAACTATTTACCATCGCAGCATTGTCCGGGTACACTGCTAGTACTTTTATACGCAAAAACAGTTTTGACTTTTACGTAAACAATTGTTATTAACGAGTGCACTCATACTGCTTCGATATACATTGAACCGTCTACGTGGTATACCACAAACAAATACGGAAGCATGGGAATGGAATGTTATGAAACTAGTGGTTAGCTTATCCGTGCTTCGCGTCGGGGACTAATTACTTTTTAATCGAGTTTGATTTGATTATTCGTTTACTATTTTTTGTTAAAAAAATATATATTATTTTAAACCACTAACGCATAAATGGTAAATTGAATTTAGATATGAAACTTAAGACAATTAAATCACTTGAATTTTTTAAAAGTAACTTATCTTCAATGTATCTTGAAACTACTTAAATATTTAAAAAATAAGAGGTTATTTCACTACTCACAAATGTGACTTGTATTATATCTAATGCAAGTACTCATATAATAAAAGAACTACATAAATTTAACATAAAAAAATCCACACCCTAAAACACTACTATATCTAGCATATAAGACCCTCAATTTATTTGAAAACCTAAATGAAAATAACTCAAAAACTTATTTCGACAATTCGATTGAAAAATAATAAAAACGCATGATAAAAAAAATCAAAGAATTAGGATTATAATATGTTGCAAGAATAATACAACAAAATGTGTCAAAAAGAGATCTCAAATCTCATAAATAAAAGATTAACTTTTTCACCTTCAAACAACAATTTGTATACCCGTCTTAGTATAAATACTTAAAAAAATACTTTAAGTTGTATAATCATTAAGACCACTTAATAAAAGATTGATATAAAGTTTGTGGAGAAAATAAAACATACTTAAGTTATTGTAAAAAGAATACAAAGATTAAAACGAATATAAAAAAAGTTTAAATAATCGGAATCTATGTTTTAAAAAATTAGAAGTTAAAATATGCTGAAAAGATTAAAATATACAAAAGTTAAAAAAGAAGACAAAGCAGCAAAAAAGATATCCAGGATTTTGTTTGGAGGGATTCGAACCCTCGCCTCCTGGGTGGCATACGAAAAAGTTACTACTCCGCCAAACGCAAGTTTTGTTATCATGGCCGTTACTTAATATATATCATGTTTTTTTTCCTCATAATTGTATGGTATTATAATTGACCATAAAAACTATATTTCCTCCACAAAATACTTCAACATGTTTGCTTTTAACATGTTATGTAGGGATGACAATCATTGACACGATATTTACCCGAGATCAATAGGTTTAGGCTACACATAATGCCTAACCCGATTCCATCGGGTAGGCTCGAGTAACAAAAGGAACACCAAAACTTGGTTTTGGGTTCGCCCTTCCGGGTATGCAGACTCGATGGAAGAAACTTGCCTCCCCCACCCCCCACCCCCCTCACCCCCCCCCCCCCACCCCCTCACCCCCCTCTCAACCAATCACAATTAAACACACATTTAACTTTTTTTTTTAATTTTTTTTCTTATTTAATAATTCAATTATAAATACCTCACCATCCAACACTCATGTTCATCCTAATTTTATACCCTTTCACACCCATTCTCTCTACCTCTTTCACACCATTTTCTTTACCTATTTCTTTCCTAATTCTTTTTCTTATGGATTTACCAAACGAGACAACTATTTTTTAGTTTTTAAAATTATGTATTTTTTTTTAGTTTAGAATTTTTTTTAAGTTTACATTATGTAATTTTAATATTTAGTATTGGTTGAATTTTAAATTAATTAAATTAATGAATTATATTATTTATATAATTGGTTGTTTGTTAAAATAAAAGAAAATAAAAAAAGTGAAAAAAGATTGGGTAAGAAAAGGTAAGGTATAACTTGATATTGGGTAAAGGAGAAAGGTAAGAGAGGTGAAATGATGTGGCGCTGATGTGGCATCGGGTAAGCCTTACCTGTAGGTAAGGTATAACACCCAGCCTTAGGTTAAGCATAAATGTGTTCTATATTCACCTATACAAATCCGTGTCAGATAGATACCCTAAACAGGTAGTGTTTGTGTCAAACCCGCCAACATACGACCCATCAACCCGAACACGACACGATTGTCACACTTAAATTGTTTGGTAACTTTGCAAATTTACCAAACCCCCTCTTAAAAAAGCAACTCCTCGACTGTTGTTAATTTCAAAAGGACTCTCGTTCATTTTTAACCATTGATATTCCAAATCAACAGTAATAAATCTGGTTCTCACAAAAATTAAAGGACACAATAAAGGTATAACATCAAATATTACCATTCATAACAACCTAAAACATATTTAAAAAACAATCTAATATCCGATTCAAATCAATCTAGAAACTACTGAAGAAAATCGAGCATGACTTAAAATATTGCAACATACTCAACAATGCGAATGATATCAAATCTCCAAAAAGTAATTTGCATGAATACGTATCGTAGTTATCTTCTTCTGGTCCCTATCACAATGAAAGCTCCCTAACCATTTCCTGAAAGTTAATAGAACATAAGAAGTTAAAAGAACTCTAAAAAATATTAGTGTGCAACTTTCCCTAAGAAGTCAAAGATTCAAGCATTCTGTATATTAACCTTACCATCAGTGGTTTGAACCTGACCATCACTCTCAGGCAACTCATCTAACTTTCTCTTAACTCCTTTCCCCTCAGAACTGCCTGCAAACAACATTACATTGTGTTTTAATTTGCATCATATATATATATATATATATATATATATATATATATATATATATATATATATATATATATATATATAAAGAAAAAGAAAAAAAGAGGTAATTGATTTTCAGCACCTGCATCAGCAGATACTTTTTCTGAAGCTTTAGGTTGTTCAAAAATCTGGAAAAACCCTCCTGGAATCCTTAAAGAATTCTCAACAACTTCAATACGGAACGCATCATCAAGTTGTGCCCCAGAGGCAAACGTGAAACTTGGCAAACATCTTTTTAGTGTTGTAAACAAGGACTGCAACAGGAGGAAATAGTTTCGACGTTTGGGCCATAAGAATTCAAATGCATAATCAACATCCTTTCCGGTGTGAGTGCTCCTCAAGCATATCACAAGAGAGCTACACTGAGTTTTGTTTGAGAGAAGCCTCAAAAACCTATAACTCTCTTCACTAGTCAGCTCACCAATATTGTAGCAGAAGCGCGATTCGTAAGTCATAAGTGTTTTCCCAACAAACTCCATCCCCACTTGATAAGGAAGCACATCACAAACATCACAATAATCCTTTACCATGGAAGAAAACTCGTCTATGAAATCATCCAAACAGTAACCACACAATTTTGACATAGACTTCCCAAGTTTAAGTTGAGGGTCCTTTTCTTCTTCCTCCTTCGGAAAGAAAGGTTCAAGTGGAAAATGCTCAACATCATGAGGTATCCAAACTTGAGCAAGAGCCAAGTGATTCGATTCACAAACCGTCTCCAATGCCTCTTTGATTTCACATTTGGCGGCTTCGAGACCAGGAACAGGCTAGATGATGAGAATATATAAAGTATATTTAGTTAGCCATCATGTTTCTTAGACTAGCACAAACAAGTAACAACATTTCAACAAACAAAGTATTGGAAGCATTTACCTCAGGTCTTAGACACAAATAAGACTGCACAATCAGACCAACACTCTGCAAAGACATGTATGCTATAACAAGCAATTGTTGGAGGTAGAATTGATTAAACAGTTGAGACATTTATACATACCTCTATTGCTGATCTCAACTCCTTAAAAACTTTCAGAAGATCATAAGAACGCTCCAAACAACACTCAATAACACCAACACAAATGCATTTGGTTTTGCATATCGATTGACAATAAACAGGCATCATTATCTGACTGTTGAATCCACATTCCACAGCTTTTTCCAACACTGGTATACTCGCGTGGTGCTCAAGATTCACAACTACATCTGGAAAATCATTCATGATTGGAAAAATTGCGTGTTGATCATCAGGATCACCCACATTCTTTTCATCAATACACCATAACCTGTATTCCTGATGACGAGGGTCAAGATGATCAAGGACAAAAGGTTCACCCGCTGTTGAAAGTGAGCACCCGTCTGTTTGAAATTTTTGTGCCCAATACTGAACAAGTACCCCCTTATGAGGACAACCATTATTAAACATTATAAACGCACTTTTTATCTTCTCGTGAAGATACCAACGGCCAGGAGAAACATCTGTTCGAGTTTAGTTACAATTATAAAATATACATAAACCACCAACAATATATTTGAATGACAAATGAATTTGAAATACTCACCGGCAGATGTTGGTGTTGATGACGATGATAAATTGCTTTGAGTTTCAGTTATGCCTCCAATTACGGTAAAAAAAACTCCTCGTTTATCAGGATCCAAGTCGGTCGGCTCATGATAGACCTTCTTAGGAAACCTTTCAAGAAACTTGCAGAGTTCATCTTTTTCCCCGCGATTCGTACCAGCGTCGCCCATTCCTAATCGAATTTTGCCCTGGCCCCAATTTGGTAGTTTATTAATTAATTAATAATAACTAGTTTATAGACCCGTGTACGCACGGGTATTAACAGAAATAAATCTAAAAAATAACATAGTCAAATATAAAACAAGTTTTAAGTTCATAAATATGTAATATTGTAACCAATTGGGAGCTATATTTGTTACCTCGAAGATGAAATAAACATGAATAACAAAATCTTCACAAATATGAAGTCACTTGAAATGAAAGATTAATCTTTTTAGTGTTTTTAATGTCGTGCACATATCACATAACACTATTATAAATCATATATTCACTAATATAACAAACTCAATGAGATCATACCGATATCCGATTTTGTATTTGGTTGTTTCAACCTTTGAGACTATTTGTTTTTAATAAATTTGCTTGCTTTAAAAAATTGAGATCATCTGTTATTGACTAAGTAAACATTTGTTGAGTAAAACAATCATATAAATGGATTAAAAATGTGATTGGCTATAAAGTAATTGTTGAGTAAAACAATCATATAAATGGATTAAATACAGGATTGGCTATAATAATTGAAAAACTATAGCCATTGAATTTGATTCGCATCTAACTAATTCAACTTTGTAAAACCCTAAAAAGAAATATAATTAAATTTCATTTCATTTCATAACTAACAAACTTCCACTATAAAAAGAAATGAAGTAAATTATGGTGTTAACATAAGTTTACTACGTAATTTCAACTCATGTAAGTTAATAACACGTATGTTTATGATTATCTCTGAGACTTTAGTAGTTTCTCCATTTTGATTTGATTTTGATCAAATATTGTAATCCATTTATACCCTTGATGAAATTCTCCGATGAATGCTAATGAAAATAAATCTTTCGGGTAAGCCTTGTGACTGAATTTTGAAGACCGGTTTTTAATGAAATGAAGTTCAATTGATTTCTTTGGTCTATCTCTCATGCATCTTTATGTTGATACCATAATTATGAAATAGATTAAAGTTTTAATCATTTTTTACAAAATTTCTTAGTTAATCCGGTATTCTATAACATAAGTTATTGGTCATTGAATCCACCCTAAATCAATATTATACTTTCATTTTACAAAAGAAGAAATGGCAACATCCTGCGGATCAAATGGATATATCCTAAATATAAAATATACCAAAACACTAAGCTCATCTACATAATCCCAAAAATATACACTCTGCCAAGCAGAATTCTGAAGTTGACCACTCAACTAAGAAGCATAATCTAAAAGATTACTACTCAGCCGAGCATGAACCAAAAGCAAACTATTCAACTAAGTAGGATTAAACATAATCTAACCATTCAGCTCAGCAAAATCCATAAGCAACTATTTGAATCTTCCTTTAAAATATTTCACTATTAATGGATCACTTTTAGGTAAAACTGTAACACCACTTTTTCTAGAAACTACTAAATATATTATATAATTATTAGTAGCCAAAACGATCGATGTTTTACAAAAGATTGTTATACTAAACATCTTAGTGACAACTGTTTACAAAGGTGGTGTTTATAAAACATTTCTACTACAAAACCAGGAGCCATCCAGTCTAAGAAACTGCTGGGGCCTTCCCCTTGCCTGAGCCTGAGCCTGATGCACCTGACAACAGAAAACACTGAACGTAAGCTAATGCTTAGTGAGTATATTACTAGAATAATAAACAAAGTAATGGAAACAACTTCTCTCTTGGATGTCTCACATCCAACCAATAATCTGTAATTCTATTCCAAACTGTTAACTGGTCCCGGAGGATACTGTATAAAGTAATAGTAACCCCGGACATTTTCTTGGGTATAAGGATCTCAATATACCCCATTTCTGTATCTGAAGCAATAGTACTAAATGTTATTCAGAATCATGCAATATAATATACATACGTATGCTAATCTGAGTAAAGGTAAGTACACTCACCTCCGCAGCAGTTAAGAATTACGCTTCTATCATAAAAGTGTCAACTCTTATTGCCTACAACCAATAAATAATAACTGAATTAACTTCTAAACACTATGCATGAAGTGAATCCCACTACGCGCGAAGTGAATCTCACTACGCAAGAAGTGAATCTCACTACGCAAGAAGTGAATCTCACTACGCAAGTAGTGAATCTCACTACGCAAGAAGTGAATCTCACTACGCAAGAAGTGAATCTCACTACGCAAGTAGTGAATCTCACTACGCATGAAATGGATCTCACTACGCAAGTAGTGAATCTCACTACGCAAGTAGTGAATCTCACTACGCACGAAATGGATCTCACTACGCAAGTAGTGAATCTCACTACGCAAGTAGTGAATCTCACTACGCACGACCAAAACTCATCGACTTCATCTCTTACATTGAGCATTACGCACGTATTGAAATCACTACGCACGAAGTAGGCTTTACTTCGCACGGCTCACACTCATCGGGTTCATCCCCTCAAATCTTAAATAGGTCGATATTAATCACACAACTGGTTTTAAAACATTGTTCACAACTTCCTGACTCATATCTCATCTTAAAAACAACACCAATACAAATGTTGACCCAAAACTCAAGGATTAAAGAGTATGGACCCGGTTCTTGAACTGAAGCTCATGAAAATTGGTACAAAAAATATACCTCTGCTTGTAAGATTGCTATAGAATCACTTTTATACAATAATCCCTCTTCCTTGATTCGAATTCAGAGCATGAACTGAGAGTTATGTGTGTGTGTGTTTATGTGTTTTCTCCAGCCTATGGGTTATGTGACTCCAAATGAGTCACCACCCCAAACTCAATATACAACTTTAAGGTATTGACACATCTGGTCCCTGGACTTCTTTATCTATTCTGAAATTACATAACTAGTCCTTCTACTTTATAATTAACTTCAGAATACGTAAAGACTGCCAATTAAATAAATATTACACAAGACTCTTAAAATAAACACATTAATAAGAAGTTTTCAAATCTTGGGGCGTTACAAAAACGGTTCATACAAGCTGCGACAATGACTCATTATCAATGACGTAAAATGATACTACATCTTTTTATTCAACTAAACTTGAAGATTCACACTTGAGAGATAATTCATTTTAACAAACGATCAACTAAACTTGAATATTCACATTTAACAAACAGTTCATTTAAACATTAAACCCTTAGCTTCCAGAAGTTTTTAAGTCCATAACATCTCTTAGAGTTGAGAAGAGCCCATGAACGAATGAGCTGGCTAATCTCTGCCTTCGCTTCCTCTGGCTACTCTGCAACCATTGTATCAATATGTTCTATTAATTCAAATTCTTTCTTGTTCAAACCTTTCATCAAATAGCTGGTATACACAAACTTCGTAACTTATCCCAATTCAAAAAAAAAATGTAAACCACTATGGACACACATAAACAATCATAACATTCAATGTACCACATAAGCATGCTCTATATACTAACAAATCCCTAAATTTAGATAATTATTTTGTGAACCCTAAAGAAATAAAATACACACAAGGCACCGATCAGCTAGCAAAAAAGCCCTCAAGTATTTATCAGTTAATTCTTTTGAGAAGGAAGATGTTTCAAGTTAGTAAATAATAATTAAGTATATCAACTCTGTCAAGTTAAGCATATATATATAATCTTCAAGTGATGTCAAGTTAAGCATTTATATAATCTTAAGGTAAGTCAGCTTCAGCAGTGATGTCAAGGCTAGATGTAATCTGTAAGAATTTTAGTGTTACATTATTTAGCATAAATATGAACAAAGGGGTTCAACATTTATACTTTTTCTTGTGTATAAACTTTAAAGTAAAGTATTTACAAAACGCATAAAAGGTTGATGAAAGGTCTCTTTACCCTCTTTTAAGGAAATCAAAACTATGTTTTGCAATGCCCTGCTCATGCCAAGAGGGATAACACCAATTTGAACAGTTATATGCAACTAAAAAGTTTATAATGAAGTCACTAAACTCAAAAAAGGTTCGTTCACTACAAATTCCAGATTAAAAGTATTAAAACTTAGTTATAAAATAAAATTCTGGATTAAATTGTGATAAAATATGCAACATCTAAACTCAAAACAATAAGTCATTATACCGCGTTCAATGATAAAATTTACTTATCTTTAATGAGATAAAAGATTGTAAAACACGGTGGAATTCTCGGGATTTGAGAAATCAAACACCCAATATTTTTCCAAGAGAAATTCATCAAGGACTACGTTAGGATATCATGTAATTGGGCCACTTAACTCTCATTAGGTGAAAAGTAGTATACCCACTTCTTTCATTTATTACCTCCTTCATTAATCAAACTTTGTTCAATAAAAATAACAACTTTAAATAAAAGAAACTCATTGTAATTCTTGATTGATTACATTTGATTATATACACTTCAAATAAAAATGCCAGTCACTTGAAAAAAATTTGATTAAAAAGCAGTATTCCAAACAGAAACTATATTATGCATTTTTGCATACTTTCTATATGGTATATACTTTACCCTAGCAGGCTTAGTTCTGCTGGAAATATATATAACAGTAGCAGAAAAGTTTGTAAAATGATTAAGAGAGTTAAAAACTTAAAATGATTCATAGAATTCAAATAGAAATATTCTTATTCAAGTCTAATTGTCAATTTTCAAAAACGGATCACCAAAATAGATAATGTACTCAACATGAGTTCTTTTAAGAACTTATAAATGATTTCTTTATAAAAACATACAAACAAAAAATAGCTAAAATGAAATATTATCCTTTGCAATAATCAAATATCATGAGCTACTATAATGGATTTACCTTAATTGAAGCCACAGAGTAATTGTCTCCCTGAAAGCCTTCAGTTTAATGATGATATATCTCAAATTTATCTGCTTGGTATTACCAACACAAACTGAACACAATTACCTACCATAAGAAAATAGAAACTAATGATTAAATTTACCTACAGACACAGGTGACAATCACCAAATTAACATGTCTATCATAAGTATATACTAAAATAGAACATTAATACATTATTAGCAGTTCTTTACTAATTATGACATTTTCTCTAAAACTTATGTAGGAAAAACTAATATTCTAGTCAATAAAGATAACTAACCTGTAGATTGAGAAAAAAGCCTATGTTAGATGCCCAATTGCTTCCTCTAGCTTACGTTGACTGCAAATAGCCAAATAGAAAGATTACCTCATCCTAAATAAGTGTGCTCAAATTTGGAGTGGAGATTTTTTATTGATACTTTCTCTGTTAGCTTAATTTGCTATTTTTAAAAGAAACACACTATAGAACATGCAATTGATGGTGAAAGACATTTGAAAGAGTGGAGATTTTTTTTAACAGATCAAAGAGTGGAGATTAGTTAGTTGAGTAAATGGTAGCAATCCATTTGTTAAAATCAAGGTTTGAACACCAATTAAAATAATGACAGAAGTCGAGAATAACAGTTGTTTGAATACGACTTAGTTGCTCCTGAAATATGCGATCTATAAAAATTTATGGTGAACTACTAAGTGATGCTAAGCATCTTATACTATATATCCCTGCTCACTGATGCTTAACCAGGTTCTTACCTTTGTTTGTTTGTAACTTCGTATGACAATGTAAATGAAAATAAGTTCTTGACTACATTTTACAGGGGTTATAAAGGAACGATTATTGACCCCAACCTTCTTATTATTCTAAGACATGTTTCAGGTCCAAAATTTGATAAGAAACCCACTAAATCAGCATCAAACATAAGGAAACATAATAATCAAAGGTGCTACGTGTACTATAAAATGAACTTTCATATGTTTGAAACAATGTAAACCTTACAAAAAGAGTTGAAACTATATGAGACATGAGAAGAATTGAGAATTACCCACATAAATTTAGGACATTTCATCTTCAATAATTTACAAAAAAAAAAAAGTAAAGAAGATTAACCCCTTCACATAAAGAATCTAATTAAAGCAAAACCCCTTTGAAAATTAGCACCTTTATTCAAATTTTCAGATCCCTTCATCCTCAAAAAGAGAGGAAAAACACTGATATCATATGATCGCCTAGAAATATCAGAGTAGTTCTGCACAAGCTCCCGACTCAAATTTCAATCTTCACCTTAGGTATTAAATGTATGGATCTCAATCCTAAAAGACTCGATTAACCAAATTTATACTTCTTCTGATCAATATGCAAGAAAACATTCTATTGCTTTCAATCCTGAAGGACCCGAACTATAAAAACAATACCTAATACTTGTTGGAAAAAAATGAGGCTTGAATTGAAAACTTAGAAACATGATGACATATGTACCTTGACCTGCCCCAATCCAATCTCGATACAGCCCGATGAATTATACTATAGCTAATGATCAACCAAAACAAACTAATATTACAAATCACATAATTAAAACAATAACATGTTGTTATGACACTTAAATCGGTGACAGCAGGTTGAGAAACAACCTACTGCTAACTTGTTCAGTTGTTTGCGTAGATTGATCATCATTCCCGCACGAGAGTCGTTGATTTTCTACTGAACTAAATAGAAGAAGATGAAGAACAAAATAAAGAATATAAACAAATCTTCAAGAAACTATATAACAATTACCCTACAAAGTAAAACCTGAGATACAAACCTTCAAGATAAACAGGATGCAAGAAACTTTAAATAAAAAAACCCTAAAACCTTATTACATATAAACAATTTGATTTTTGACGAATCAACACAAATCCAAAACCTTAAAGTAAAAGAAGAACTAATCAAACCTTGATTAATCTTCGAAGAATCAATAGAAACCTAAAAACTAAAGAAACCATAAAATCTTAAAACCTAAAAGATTGAATCGTTGAAATAAAAAACTAAATAAACATACATTCAAGATTGATTTTCTGGAAAACGAATAAATCAAGAAGAAACATAAAAAAGTAAAGAAGCATACCTTCAAGCTTTAATCGAAGAACTGTGGAATCGGCGATGAAGAAACGTCGGAGGATGGAAGTGTGCGTATGAAGCTTCGGGATTTTGAAAGCGAAATCCTTCGATTGAACTGTTGAATCGGCGATGAAGAAACGTCGGAGGATGGAAGTGTGTGTATGAAGCTTCGGGATTTTGAAAGCAGGTATAGAAAGGAGTCAGGTTAATATGATACCCAAATAAGGGTTTATGACCCGCGTGTTCTTGAAATCGGATAATTGGATATTGCCAAAATTGTTTTTAAGAATTGATGCATTTTGAAATTAAGGGTTCTCATTGGTCAATTGAAATTTGTTAAGAGTTAATTTTGGAAATTTGGTAAGCCTCTTATATATATATATATATATATATATATATATATATAGATTGCTTCCTCGGGATAACCTCTTGAATTGTTTTTTATTACAAGAAACGGGTGAGCATAATGGTCGGCCCTTGATTTTACGGGTCTTTTAACATATAAGAACTTACGTTTCACTTATTTCGTAGTGTAATTAATTTTTTTTGAGGATTTGAATATTTAAGTAACAAATTAAGGCTTTCAACTTGTGACCCGATACGAAACATAACTTGAACTCGATATGAAAAAAGTGACACGAATCCAAAATGGGTCAAAAGCGGGTTGACACGAAAATAAATTAGTCGGGTTAGGGTCAACCCGACAACCCGAAAGCGATTCGTATAAGGTAAACTAAAAATTATAAAAAAAATAATACTCAAAATTAAAATTTCAAAAAAGAGATGCGATGAGGCAGTGACAACTTAGACAACAAAATTCGATAAACAAAAATAGAAAACCTTTAAAAGCTAAAAGCTAAAAACTTAAATCAATAATAAATTGTTTTTAACCTAAACAATATTACATCATTTTGCTATTTGTAATTTTGACTATAGTTTTGGACTTTTGATATTGACATTTGTCTACTTGGTAAGATTTAAAGTTTTAAACCTTAACAATATTATAGTGATAATGATTTAAATCAAGACCCTTTAGATCCCATACAATCCGATATCTTTTATGAGAATGTAACGGTAAAGAGAAAAAGAAAACTTGCTTTTTGAATTTAAATAATTATCTTTATGTTATTTTAATTCACAGTTTGTTCACTTGTCAGTACTTTTGTATTAAAGCTGTTAACAGGATGGAAGGTTACCCTATTGTGAAGGTAATGATTAACCCACGTTTGATAATAGTGGAAGATTCTACTTTGATATAGGTGACTAACCTTTGATTGATTTAGATGATTATTGTAGTTTGAGTGATGGTGGTTCCTATTTGTTCTAATGTTGTAATTCCATTTGTAATTTTTCTTGGTCATCCCGGTTTGTTGGCTGTAGTGAGTGGTGGGTGGTTTTGTAGGCTTTGTATAACCTATATCATTCCTTCTAGGCTCATAAAATTGGTTAATTTGTTGAGGAGTTGCAACAGGAATGGAGTTGTGTGTGTGTAGCAAAGTGGGATGTGTTTGGCTGAAAACTGTCTTTAGGAACATTGACTCCACTGGCCTTCCTTACGGTCGACCGTGGTCGCCTCCAGCGACCTTGGTCACTTTACCCACGGTTGCAGATGCCATAGGCACGGTCGACCGTGGTGGTTTGACTATGGGTGTTTTTTCTTTTTCTTTGACAAAAATAATTTACATCTTAGGATCAAGCGATGAACTATTCTCATTGGAATTAAAACCTAGTCCCGACTTATCATTAGAAAGGTTTTAAGCGTTCAACATATCATTAAGGGATACTTTTATAATGTTATTAAAATAACCAAAATAAAGAAATTGTTATCTTGTTACATGTAGTTCCACAGCCACTGCACAAAAAATAAAAATAAAATAAAAAATCCATTTCCAAACTTTTAACTATGTTAGTTCCAAAACCCGACCCTCAACTTAAGTAAATGTACTCTAGAGTTATAATTGAAGTATTAGGAGCAAGTTTACTTTGCAAAGACAAACTTAATCATTTGATAATCTTGATATAATTTGCACCAATATCTCAAAAGTCCGATATTAATTTAGGAACCTTACAAGCTTACAACACCCGTGGATTTCATATTATCTTATTGTTTCTATCTAGGTTTATCAACAAGTGAAACTCATTAACTGTAAACTAGCAACACCTCATGTATAAATACGAGAAATGATTAATATAATATATTTACCGCATGAGACCTTTAATATATTTCGTATAATAATTTTTCAAACAACATGTATTGATATAAAATAGCCTAAAAGAAGGATATATGGTTAGTGTATTAGATAAAGAAGGATACTGCATGGCCTCCATCATATTCTCTATATGTTGAGAATAGATCTTTGTTGCCCTTCATATGTTTTGAACATCCACTATCGAGTATCCATTCATCAGAGTGTAGATGTTCATTGGAAGCTTCCTAACAATTTAAACATTTGATAAATTTGGTACCCAATATCTCATGGGTCGAGGGTTGTTTGTATCAAACAATCCATTTTTGTTCCATCTATATGGGGTAAAACTAGGTCCATCATGATATGTCCTCAGTTGTGTTTGAAAGAATCTATGATTGTTCCAATCTTGTCTAGGATAGAAGTTTACCCTGTTTTGAGGATAATGATTTAACCCATCTTTGATCATAGTGGTAGACTCTACTTTGATTTAGATGATTTGACATTTGATTGTTTAAATTATTATAGTGCGGTTGATGTTGACTCCTAATTGTTCTAGTGTTATAATTCCATTTATAATTTTTATTGGTTATCCCGGTTTGCTGATTGTAATGTGTGGTGGGTGGTTTTATAGGATTTGTATAACCTATAACATTCCTTCTAGGTTCATAAAACGGGCTAATTTGTTGACTCCTAATTATTGAACAACATTTTCGTGGTTCATTCAATACATTCTTCCTTCAGAAGCAAGAATTAAATATGCTGAATGTTAAATGATTTAACATTCAGTGCTTAATAATTTTGTTCGGTTACAAACAAACAATCCCTAAGTGCAGATAAATGACCCATTTTATGATTGTTTTCCAACGAACAATTAATGGTGTATTTGACTACTATTTGCGCCAAATTAACCCTTTTGGGTGATAATAAATACAATAAAGCAACACAAATTGGAACAATGTTACTCGACAGTCAACAAAATATCCTTTATTAAAATTTGTACAACTCTAATAAAGGTCAAATTATCTTGAGGTCCAGGATTAATTGAAGACTACTAAATTCATATCGTATACAAGATTGAAGATACTCCATAACAAAAAAAATTAACGCGAAACTGAGTGATACTAGTTATATGATGTTATAAAATATCTTTCAAGTTAAAAGTGACATATACGATATTAGTATGTGATTTGCAACATACCGGCCTCTTCCAGAAACTATAACAAACTTTCTTGACTTAACAAAGGATACCAAAATATACACTCATCTACCGAAGTTGAGTTTTATTACCAAATAATTAATTTAATATTTAATAATATTAATATTAGGCATATATTACCATTCAGGTCCAATCGACAGTTGCAACAATTTGACTGATTACTCAAATCCGGATCATGTTTTTGTCAACAAAAGTTGGCTACCATATTTCACAAACTAATCTTAGAAACTCATATACAATGCAACTTAAATGAGGCTAAAAGATGACATTTTATAAACGCATTGCTGGTAATTTTAATTTATTTACTTAATTCAATAAAACAGTTACATATGATTGTCGACGTCTTATTTTACTTATACAAAAGACCGACTATCCAGATTTCAAGTCGTAATTAAAATGGTATGTGAATATTAATAATAAGACTTATAAATTTCAACTTGAGTTTCTCCTTTTATTTGATTCGTGGGAGGGTTCATGCGAGAACCGTTGTTAGTGCGAGAATCGCGAAAACCAATCTCGGCCGTTCCTTAGATATGGGAAGTTTCATGGATGGTGAGCGTGGAGGGATAGAGTGTGGCATGGTGCATGTGAGTAATTCATTGGTAGGCAATGACATTGAAAGAGGGGAAATTAGACGGCTCAAATTGGTTCTCGCGATTCTCGCACTATGAGTGGTTCTCGCATAAACTTTTTTCTAATTTGATTCGTAATACAAGTTGCCTTAAAAAATCTTATAATAAAATTTACTTTATATAAAATGAAATGAAAAAATTTCTACAACGTATCACGTATGTATAGAACGGAGTGGCAGAATCGTAATAATGATGAGAATTGAGGGTGTCGTTTAGATAATAATAACCCATTTTGTAAAACACTATTTATATCCTAGTTATTCTTTTGGTTTCTACTTCTAGCATTATACTTCACCAAGTCACCAATCACTGCTCAAATTATGTGGTACATTCATGACTTGTAGAGCCTAAAAAAAAGTTTTAGTATATGTCAATATTGAATTTCTATTATTATATTAGAAATATATATTTTATGCAGATGACATGTCTCTTTACATTTAAAAATGATTAATTATCAACTAAAAAGAAAAAGACTTAAATCATCCTTATAGTATTATTTAAATAAGTTTCTCGTAACCCGCACATTACGACGGGTTTTTAATAAACGTATCAAGCAGTTTTAAATTAAAATGTTAAACTAGAAACTGAACATAACTATAAAATCTAAAATAAAGTAGAAATACTAAGTAAATAAAAATAACTAACTTGTAAAAACATAAATAAATAAGTCTAAAAGTTTGGAAAAAATAAAATGAAATATAAAAAATTATGCCTGTAGAGAATGTAATTAGTAATTAGATAGAAAAAATCTTAATATCTTAAAAAAGATAAAAATAATAGAAGTCACAACCATGATTTAATGCTTAAAAAAACTACACATCACATGTAGTAGGGGTCGAACTCCAAACCTCTAGCATAATCTAAAACTTCACTTACCACTCTGCCAACCCTTCCTTACTGTCTTTTATTTGATACATAAACGTATAATAAATGGATTTGTACAAAAAAAGACAAAACATTTTCCTTTAATTATATATATATATATTTTAGATTCGTAGAATGACATACATTTTAATCTAGTTTTATAGTTCCTTATATATATATATATATATATATATATATATATATATATATATATTACGGATTTCAAGCAATATAAAACTAGATTATAATGTATGTCACTCTATGAATCTGAAATAGTGAAATCATATATAGGTCACTTCGTTAGTTACCGACCCCTTCACCACTGTCGACGACATTTGAGATCCACAATCATCATTGTTTGCACCTTCTTTATGGGCTTGGTCGATTTAGGGTTTGTTGAATTTGAGGTTTCTTAATCGCAATCAAAATCTAAACACACATATACACACACTCGCCAATATAATTGGTGGAGTTGAGGTTGTCGATGGAAGCCACTAATGTTATTTTGTGGGGGTGTACGGTGGTGGTAGAAGAAAAAAAGGGGCGGGTGGTGTTGTGGTTGAAGACGAAGTGGTTGTGGCCGGTGGGATATCCGGTGGTGGCCAGATATGCGTGTCTCGAGTCTCGACTGAAGAGTGGTGTGTGTGAACCGTGAAGAGAGAGAGAGAGAGATGTAAAAGTTTGATTTGTTTATCCAATATATCGACCCGTTACAAATTTATTCAATAGATTATTAAACTTACTATTTATTTTTTTGAATTATGGATATGCTCGTAAAGCTTATTCCATATTGGGGGAAAGATACTAAATTTGACAACTAATTATGCTACAAAAGTATTACAACCATGAGAAATGTTCAATATAGTCTATACTTATTGCATAGTCCCAATGGACTAATCTTAGCCCTTGGATCAGCTCCATCAATGGTTCAGATTGAATTTTAAAAATTTGGGCGGAGTGACATTTTCGTAATTAACATGTAATGATTTTACCATCACATGTGATTGTATACTGAATCACATGTGATTTTATATTGAATCACATGTGATTAAATATTAAAATTTAGGACTATGTTTTTTATATGGACTATATTGAACACAACTCTCACAACCATATGATTTATAAGTTTTTTTAATTAAGCATTTCCTAGTTATTTGATTAATTTTTAAACCGTATAATATATAAACATTTTCTTTACCATACATATATATAAAACTATATTACTTATCGTCATTTTATATTCTCACTACTTTCTTATTTTATAATTACTTAATATCTTTATATTAATATTTGATGCCTATAATTGTGAACTGTACAGGAGCAACCCTATATCTTATAGAGTCTCCATTTATGTGTCTTAATAAAAAGTTTTGCCTTTCAAAAAAAAAAATGATGCCTATAAGTATTTTCATCTTCAAATAGATTATCATAATGCACAATGTTAAATCCTGAGATAAATTCAATATAGTAACACTTTAACACAATAATGTTCTTTGACCTCTATTAGGCTTAACATAGATATCTAAAATTGAAAAACAAGTCTCCAAATTAATTTATAACTATCACAATGACATTTTATGTTAGTCAACCTTTAAATTATGAAGTAACAAAGTTTATAAATGGAAACAGTCATTAAATCATTTTATTGGTAAAAGTATCAAATTGCTATAAATCTATATTTTTCAATTTTCACTTAATATAACTTCAAAACAAAAGATTAATCTAATTCAAAAATCTGACTAATTTACTTAAAACCTATCGGCTATAATCAGACACAACTAACTTTATTTTGGGTATAAATACCCACCTTCTTTAATGAGACATTTCATGACTGATTTTGATAATGAAATTAAAATCTAATATTTTTTTGAACGATTAAATACACACCCAAACATAATCTCAAGTAAAATCTTCGTTAAATATCTTATGAAATGTGTTTTGAGCTATATCCAAGATCAATTGAAAATAGAGATTGGGTGTTGCTAAATCAACATCCCTATTACTAAAATACACCCTAAATCTACAAGTAAATATACTCTAAATCTAAATCCTAATTAAGAGATATTGTTACTATAATTAAACACTGGATTAAAGCTATAAATACATCATATATGAGTATTTTTTTTATTTTTTATTTATTTCTTTTAATTAAGTTTTTAACTAAGTTTTTAACTGTTTTTATTTTAAAAAACAACGCATTTTTATAATATTTAAAAAATAATATGAAACCATAAAATTTGTTCTAGAAAATTTTATTTTTTATAGTTTAGGTTTTATTTTTATATAAGTAATTATTTTTTATCTTATACTGTAGTGTTGATATAAAATATGACGAGCGATGACAATAACATCTCTAATGTGACTTCACCATTTCTTACCGATCAGGTGTGATACTTATAATGATTTAGAAAGGTATTGTGTCTTACGTCAGACTTATTTATGACCACGGCGGGAATTACAAGTTTTAAAAAACAAGTAAAAAATCATGCACCAAAAAGACCAATTGTTAATTCCAATGGATAGGTTCTATTTAAAACAACATGGTGGGTGGACCTTGAGGGTGATATGTGATAAACATAATCATCAACCTCCACAATATATGGAGGGGTATGCTTATAAAAGGTGGTTGAAAGAATGAAAAAAATTGGTGGATGACATGACGAGTAATAATGTTGCACCGCGTGACATATCGTCGTCGACATTGAAAGAGCAAAACGAGAATAATGTTTCTACACTCAAGACCATATAGAATGCACGACAAAAGCTTCGTTCATCCCAGAATTCTGGAAAAATTCTGACGTAGGTTTTTATGTTGCTTTTGAACGATAAACGCTTTATTACCGAGCATAAAATGTTCTTTATGGAAAATTTTATTACAAAAGTTTATTTATTTATTATAAACATGTTTATTACATTTATGGGAAAAAGAATCTAATTATAGACAAATAAATTTAGAAAGTATAGTTGTATTAATTATCAAATACTTATAATTTGGAATGAATATTAATCTAATTATGGAGGGTGTTTTTTAGTAAATTGAGGTTGTTTATTTAGCCAACCCCATAGAGATTTCTAAAAACAAGCTCTTATAGAAATGATATTTAAACTTGTATAAATCTAATTAAGAAAATTTTATAAACTACATTTGACCAATAAAATGGTGGTGATTATACCTAGTTATTAGGAAAGCATCTTAGTCAAAGATGAAATTACGAGTGGATATACGCCTAATACAAAGAAAATAACTAAATCCAAGTAAAAAAACTTATAAAACTACCAAATTTCTAAATTTTAAAAAGTGAAATTAAATAACCTCATACTTTTATCCTTTTACTCATAATAAGATAACATGTATATTCAACTAATTCTCTTTTACTCATCTTCTCCCTTAATTTTAACAATTGTCAAAATTAGAAAAACATACGAACCCCAAAAAAATATATTCTCATGAAAGGCATTTTTAGCTATGTAATAAAAGTTATTTAATTAATTTGGAACCGTTTTCTAGGCAACGATGCAAAACACTTTATAGTGCTTTATCAGCTTAATATAAGCTATGAATTTAATAAAACACTATCAAGTTTTTTTCATCATTAAATAACTATTTTCAGTTAGTTAACCACGCCTTCAAAGTAATTCGTTTCTTTGATTGTCTTCTTTATGACTTTGTTTAGTGAAGTTTAATAAATTTTGGAATGGTTCATATATGGATATAGGGGAAGGTTCATGCGAAAAACCATTATTAGCGCGAGAACCGCGAGAACCAATCTTAGCCGTTCCTTGAATATGGGAAGTTTCATGGATGGAGAGCGTGGATGGATAGAGTGTGACAGGGTGCATGTGAGGAATTCATGGGTGGGCAATGACATTGAAGGAGGGGGAATTGGATGGCTCAGATTGGTTCTCGCGGTTCTCGCACTAAGAATGGTTCTCGCATTAACTTTTTCCTATGAATATATATAGTGTATGTAACTCCTAGTACGTGATTTCACCACTTATTGATACATGTACTCGAAGACCATGAAAAATTGGTTATACTACAAGAAAAATGAGATTCAGTAACAACAATAGTCATCGTACAAACGTTAATTAAAATATCCTCCTTGAAAGGTTTTAGCGACAACAAGTCGTCATCAAAGTCGGTGAAAATAAACTTGCGAGTTTTCAACTGTCTAAAATAGTTTTTTGGGGGAAAAAATTAACAAAAATATTTATTTATATTCAACGATGATAATATCGTCGCTGAAAGTGGAGGTTGACTTTTTAACACTGCCAAGTTAAAAAAGCTATCGTTTTATTGTGTGGTGGGGTTTTTGCGAGGACATCTTTTTGTAGTGTCAGGGTACTTTGACTTTGATTAAGTTTCTAATGATCGATCAACAATTCAACATATGTCAAACCAACTGTGGTTTTGAAGGATTAGGAGATAGAAGAAAGGTGATTTTGAATTAAATTCTCAAGATCATTATTTGGTGCTACATGTGTACTATAAGTTTATACAACAAAGAACGTTTAACCAATTACTTTGACTTTGACCTGGAAAAAAGTTTATCTACGAGAAGTACGCCCCTGTCAACCGTACCAAAAGTGATCATGGTTGAACCATTGGTGTACTCTTCACACTAGACCGACCTGATTTGCCTATTCATTCCAAAACGGTAGAAAACCAGAAAAACTAGTCAAACCTTTGAAGAACCACATAAAATATATCTAAGGTCTTGTTTGTTTTACCGTAATGTGAATGAATGTGATGGAATTGAAATCAAATTTCGTTGTATATTGCGTTTGGTAACATTATTTGAAAATGAATTCAATTTTTTCTAGTATTTATTTTCCTTTAAGTAGAGGAAATATAAATGTTATTTCATAATTAACATGAATGAAATTAAAATCCTTAGTTAAGTTTAACTAAGGAGTGCCCCTCACATTCATAACATTTCCTTTAACCTTTCACTCGTTCCTCTAGTCCATGGGTGATACAACCTTTTCTTTTGTTTATCTTTATCATGCTTAAACAAGGATGCAAGTATGCTAACTCCTATTTTAATCATAATAAACATAAATGACCAATAATTTATATTTTTGTTTAGTTTTTTTAGTTTTTTCAAACTTAAAACTCTAATAATCTTACATACATTGTTAATGTTCGAATTTGTTTTTTATTTTTTTAGATGATTAATGTTGGGTTTTACTTATGTTTAGTTAAGATGTAGAAAATAATGCAAAATTAGCCCTCAAAAAAAGAAATTATAACTTCAAGTTTTAACTGAAATTTAAAAAAACTTTAAACTAATTAAAACAAACATTGACTAAAGTTAAAATAAAAAACTTCACATCTTAACTAAAAACTAAAAAAAAATGGAAAACTAGCCGTTAAAAACGGACAAAAAAGAAATTAAAAACAAGCCCACTCTCACACCTCTCTTGTACGTGTTGTTTATTGTCCTTTCTTGAATTATAATATTGACCCTTTGTGAGCATGGAACAAATTAGATATGAGAAGTCTGCATTTTCGGAAATATGATTTTACAATCAATGAATTGAACTTGTGGCGAGAATCCTCACTATGATATCTAACACAATGTGTGTTGATTATGTATGTCTACTTTAAAACGTAAGATGATAAGGAAGCCTTCATATGTTACTAGATAATAGTACAAAACAATATAGTAATCAAAGTAGTTGTAAAATGTAAAAGCCCTAATCTATCTTATCATGATCTTTGATCTTACCTTTGGTTTCGTACGATGTAGATGTGTAGCTTACAAGCGTCCCCCAAACAAGTATTCTTGATCGTAAACAAACTAGTCAAAGGGCAACTCTCCTTTGGCAGTTAAATGATTGAGATGTTTTGATTCAAGATCAAGAGGTATCATCTTTTAAAACGAGAATATAACTGCCAAAACGAGAGAAACCCTATAACTGATTTGCTTATTAGATTGTAAAGCCAAACATTTGTGTTTCCAAGCCTATGCTTGTACATGATCATGCCTTACAAGTTCACATACTTAAAGCATGTATATGTGTTTCTTCTGTCGTATAAACCATTGAAGAATTTGGATATCCACAAGGTTTATGCCAAGGATATTATCCTCCATGAGAGAGAAATATAATTCCATGAAAGCTAAAGCAACTTCATGTGTTAAAAAGTGTAAGATTCTATTTATTACATGATATAAAAATATGAATGTGTGGAGATGGAGCAGGAGTGATTTGTAAAGGAGATGCCTGCCTATACATACTTTAAAGGAAAAACAGAAAGAAACATAATATACTTTGATCAAAGGTTTATTCATGTAAATATCCTTGGACTTTGCACAATATATAAAAGGTAATCAACTTTTCAATATTACTAAAATTGGAGAATTTTGCATCTAAAATTTATTAGTAGCTAGGTTGACAATTAATGTGTTGACATAGATTCCACATAATTTGTATTTCTAGGGTTCTTTTTTTTTTTTTTTTTTTTTTTGAAATAGTAACAACATATCTTGCAATTAATATACAAAAACAATTTATAGTATAAGTAACTAATTATATTTACAAAACCCTACACTAGTTTAACAAAAAAATGGGATTGAAATAATCTATTTGAAGAACAAATCATGTTTTTGTATGTCCCCCAAAGCTAACACAAAATTACATGATCATAAATCAGTTCCATTGTTTAAAATTCTCTCACGCAACATTTTTATTCCCATGTACCTTCCAAGCATCATAACGGTAGCTTGAGGATTAGTTCCGGGAGAAGAATCGAAAGTTGACCCATCGATGACCCGAAGAGCATCGACACCAGTAACCTTATAATCGCGATCTACCACTTTGTCAACTTGACATCCTCCATGGTAATGCCATATGGTCATCACCGTGTCTCTACAAAATTGTTCTAGAGATCTTGATGCATTTGCGTGTTTAGGCAACAAATTAACAGGTGAATTTGCCGTCATGTTTAGAAGAGTTGTGATTGGGAGATGATTGTAACGGAATCTTGAAAATGATCTTGATTCAATTACCCTCTCAATCAATCTAATCCCTTGAACACATCTTTCGAGGTCTCCAGGGTCCTCAAAGTAATTAAACGTGACTGCAGGGTTGTCATTTGCGTTTGTGGACCGAAGCTCGAGATGACCCCGTGAGAGCGGGCCCATAATCTTTTCCAAAAGAAATCCACCCATGAAGGCTCTTCGTGGGAGGAATCTCATTGCGTCAATCGCCCTATGTAACGCTTCTTCGGTTCTTAGTCTTGGGGGCAAAGTCGAGAGTTGTCCAACCTAAAAGTAAAAAACAATTACCTTAATAGAAGTAAATCATGAACCTTAAATAGGATGGTTCTAAACGAAACCTATGGAATATAATTAACCTTCACATAAGTTTTACATATTGTACCTTGGGAGAAAACATCCCATAATCTCGAGTTTTTCGAGTTTGGCTAGCAAATCTTTGGCCACTTGCACCCTCAATGTAGATACCGTTGTGAGTGATACCGACAACTTCGATGAGTGACACCTCAACCGGTCTAGGAGAAGGAACGAAAACGGCATTCATCGGGTTATCGGACATCCCTTGGCCCACTAAGGGCTTGTTCAAGACCACAGGTATACTATGGTCCTCAAGATGTTTCTCTGGGCCTAGCCCACTCAACATTAGAAGTTGTGGGCTTCCTAAAGCACCAGAACAAACTATGACTTCATTACTAGGCCCTCTTCTTAAGTAAGCCCAATGGCTCAGCCCATTTGCATCTGTGAATATAACCCCATTGGCTGTTGGCTTTCTTTTCCCTGCACATAAAATTTGCAAAAAAGGTAAGAAGGTACAACCGTACAACTATTAATGCATGATTTACAATAAGAAGCTCACCCTCCTTGGTAAATAAAATTTTTTGAACCGGTGCATGTAGGAAAACGGTGAGCCCGCCAGGATTTGCATAATGAAGCAAGTCCGCCGACGTATGCCTACGCCCATGGCCGTCAAAAATTGTTCCTCCAATTTTAGTACCGTACAAGTGGTCAAGCGTATAGCCATTGTACGGCCGTATTCCAATTTCCAGCAAGCTATTCCTCACCGCCGACTGCCACTGTCTCAACGGCGGATGAAACGCCAGCATCCTCTCAACCCACTGGTACGATTCGTTGACCAATTCGGCATCCCAACCGGCTTTTGCGATGTATTCTGAGCCGGCACGTGAGTAGAATCCGGCGTTGAGGGAGCTTCCGCCGCCGAGTACCCGGGCTCTGGCGTTGATGACGCCATCCTCGGAGATAAAGCGCTGAGAAGGGGATCTTGGGGAGAGATCGGAGAGAGCGGCTCCGAAGGCCGATAAACGGGTGATGTTTGGGTTGCCGAATGGGGAGCCGCCACGTTCGAGAAGGAGTACGGAGGAGCTTTGAGAGAGAGTGGCGGCTAATGGGCAGCCGGCGGTGCCTCCGCCGACGATTATGTAATCATAATATGACACGATTGGAGCTGTTGTTGCTTGGTGCAAGAAACTGAACCCTCGATCTTTGTGTGAAAAAAAAAAGAATTACTTTACATTAGTGAAATTATGGTTGAAAAATGATAACTAAACATGCATTTTTTTTATTTAAAAAACAATAAGATGAACAACTAACTTAGGTTTTGTTATACCTACACGTTACTAATGGGGTTGCTATGGAGATTTAAGTATTGCATTATATTGAAGAAATTTACCTGGACGACCAAAGCAAAATCTATGAAAGAGAAGAAGTAAAGAGACAGCCGCTGACATGTTTTGCCACCAGCTTGAAGAACCCATGCCTACTGTGTGGCTTTTGGTGTAAATGTGTGTATTTTTGGGTGTGTATAAGGGTGATTAATGTGTGAGTACATGCACAACAGAAGGATGCAATAATGAATAGGGTTTTTATCGAGTCAAAATCCAAGAATCTTTAATTAAAGTTGGCAAAAATGTTAAGTACAAAGATTTCCTGGTTTTTTATGTTTAAATGTTGTTCAACAACACCACATCAATAATTTGCATATCTAGCATTCTTAAACACTCCAAAAGTGCTTGTGGTAGATCCGATAATATATTCTTAAGAAATTCCAAGAAATGTGATAACTATTTTTTCAATACATCATGTGCTGAATATTGGATTGTTAACATAACAGCTAAAATTATCTCGTAAAAATAGAAATCGTGGATGACTAGGCTACTTGCCTACATAATATAAGAAAGAGGTAAAACATTAATCACCTTCTTTTAACCTAGTGATATCTATCAAGATCGATCATGTCATCTATCAACGATAAATGGTGTTTCAATTAAGAAAAGTTTTTTAATAATTTGGACATATATATATAGAGGTAAATCTAGAATGTTCTTAACTAATGATTTGATATACAAGGTATAACCATATTTACATAGAGTACATATCTAGGTCTATATATATGTTTGCAATGTTGTGTACTTGTGTAGCATTGTACAGAAGCTACATGAGAGTTTAAATTAATGAATTTACCATAATGACAGATTTAGATCATTTTTGTTCATTTATAATTGTCATATGCCAAAAATCTTATAAAGGGGCAATAGATAAAGCAAAAGAAAAGGAGGAAAAAAAGAAGGAAAAAAAAACTTATAAAGTAAACAATATGTATAAGAATGAAAAGATCTTAATTAATAAGTTAAATTACTTAATCTATCAATTGACAAAGTGAATAAACAATTTATCATAGTATTTTGAAGGACAATTTGGTAATTTAACATAATATAATGAGAATTTGATCTTCTCACATTAAACCTTTAGCAAACGACTTTTTGTGTCATTATTATATTTATGCCTCCAGCCATATAGTGGTTTCTAATTACCATTATTTTTTAAAAAAATTTAATTTTTCTCTTTATTTCTATATGTAATGGCTATCAATTGACAAAGTGAATGAATAACTTATTATGGTATTTTGAAGCACAATTTGGTAATTTAACATAATATCATGAGAATTTTATAATCTCATGATATTAGTAAACCTTTTAGCAAACAACTTTTTGTATCATTATTACATTTATGCCTCTAGCCATATAGTGGTTTCCAATTGTCATTATTATTTTTAAATTTTAATTTTTTACTTTAATTCTATATGTAATGGAAATTATGGAAGACCCATTATAGTTTATAATCTTTTTTTTCTTTAGATTAATATAATTTTTAATAAAATGTTTGCAACAAAATTACTCTTCTCTCTAACAAACATTTTTAAAAATTTTAGATCATTTGGAGATCATAAAATCAATAGCTAATTAACCGAAAGTTTAAATTTTAGGTTCGCAACCATGATTAGAGTAATATTTCTTAGAAAAGGTTTGCATGGTTCTATTGATATAACTGTTTTCAATGAAGACAATTAAATTGTTAAAGTAGATTGTTTGATTCGAACCCGTTGTGTTCACCTAATATAGCCGACGGACGTTGATATTAATAAAATATTGAACAGCTAAAAAATAAAATTAGTAAACAGTAATTAACTTATATAGTTGTTGTATCGATGTCGATAAGTATTAGCATAAAAGTTCATACCAATTTTTTTTTTTAAAGTTTGAATATGTTTTGTTTATTGATAGCAAAACATACTGTTAGATATATTTTTTTAAAGAAACAAGCTAAATACACATAAAACGCTAATATATTAATTTGTTTCTCCGGACGTAACACACAGGCTATATAAAACTTGTTTAATATCAAAGACTCATGATGATGTAAAAATGAAAATTTTACTTAAGCTTTTTATTTTTCAGCACTATTATTACAATTAACAATAAAAATCCAGATGAAGATAACGTTATTATAAAAAGGTTATTTGTAAAATAGATAGAGTTTGAAAAAATTAACATCAATAAAATGCGTATTTTTTTAAGAACCAAATAAATAAGAATGACCAACATAAAAAATAAGGTTACCGAACTTGTCACTTTTTGCTATTGTTTATACTCATATTTCAAAACTATCATTTAGTGTACCGAACTCTCAAAAATCTATCATTTAATGTATCTAACCTGGTATATCAGGTCACCCGCTAACATGGAGCCGGTTTTGATGATGTGGCAGCTGACTTGGATGCTGACATGTGATATAATTGTTTTAAATTAATTGAAAATATAATAAATAATAATTATAATAGTAGTCGTAGTAGTAGTAATAATAATAATAATAATAATAATAATAATAATAATAATAATAATAATAATAATAATAATAATAATAATAATAAAAGATACTTCATCTCGTCACCATCATCCTCCATCGCCACCAACATCAGGTCACCATCGCCACCAACATATCATCTTCATGATTCATCTTCATCTTCAAAGGCTCAATCAGTTTCATCTTCATAGGCTCAATCAGGTTTCTGTTCTTCATTGTCGTCGACTGAGGTAAGATTCGATTTTTTCTGTTCTTCATCGCCGTCACCACCAACATCTGGTCACCATCATCTTCATGCTTCATCTGGTCATCGAATAACTTCATCTTCATCGCCATCGCCTTCGCCTGCATCGATTTGCTTCATCTTCATCGTCGTCGCCTTCGACTGAGGTAAGATTCGATTTAGGGTTTTGTTCTTACGAGATTTAGGGTTTTGATTTCATCTGCTAAGATTTGATTTAGAGTTTTGATTTCTTAAGAGATTTAGGGTTTTGAGTGTTTAAATTTCTGGTCACCATCATCTTCATGCTTCATCTGGTCATCGAATAGCTTCATCTTCATCACCGTCACCTTCGACTGAGGTAAGATTCGATTTAGGGTTTCTGTTCTTACGAGATTTAGGGTTTTGATTTCATCTCCTAAGATTCGATTTAGATTTTTGATTTCTTACGAGATTTAGGGTTTTGGTTACAAGATTCGATTTTAGGGTTTTGATTGTTTAGATTTCTGGGTTTTGATTATCATATGTTTGTACCGTTTCTTCAAGAATGTGTTTTCTTCAAGAACCCAGATTCATACAATTATAATCAAAAGGGTTCATAATATTGGGTTATAGATTAAAGGTCGCTTGAAGATTCATACGATGATTAACCCAGATTCTTCAAGCTTCGTGGTAGATTGGGTTATCGATTGAAGGTCTATTGAAGAACGCTTGAAGATGAGAACGATAATGAAACCATATTCTTCAAGCTCCGTGGAATGTGCTCGATTCAGCTGCTTGAAGATTCATACGATAATGATTAACCCATCTGGTATGTGCTCCATTTAATAACATTTTTTCATCTTTTGATTTGTTGAGTTCAGATATGTAATCTAGGGTTCATAATAACTTGAATGTTCATCTTCTGGATTGTTTCTTAATTATTTGTTCAGTTCAGATTGTTTCTTACTTGAATGTTCATCTTCTAGATTAATTCTTGTTGTTTGTTACTGAGATTTCAATTTCTGGATTGTTTTTGTAGGGTTTGATTTATATGTTCTTCAATTTTAGAATATTACTTGAATGCTCATCTTCTTCATATAAGTTCATCTTCATGTTAATTTTTTTATTAAATGGTTGTCTCTATGGCATTTAGTTGATTCAAAAAATAAATGAAAGAGAATTACGGTGTTGATTTGGTTCGGTTCTAATCGGTTTTCAGTTCGGTTTGGTTTTTCCGGTCCAAATGATCACCTCTACTTCAAAGGTGGACCCCATGTTGTCATCCAATAAATAATTGACACATAGGCTATAAAGTGGGTTTTATTAGTTTTAATGAGTTAAATAGAGAGTATGGTTGGAGTTGAAAGTTTGTTTAGAGTATATGGTCCCACCAATAATAGAGATAAAAAGTGATTTGTAGAGTATAAGGTTGGAGATGCTCTTAGGGCTTTCAATAGTAATGTAAAACGTCATTAGATGCAAAAATTATTTACATGACAAAAATACCCTTTTGTATTTAAATAAAAATTAAAGACAACAAATTAATAGATTGGTTCACAATGGTTCTTATGGTACTTGTAATAAGAATCGCTCTTGAATGAACTTCTCTCTCTCTCTCTCTCTCTCTCTCTATATATATATATATATATATATATATATATATATATATATATATATATATATATAGACACACACACACAGACACACACACACACACACATATATATATATATATATATATATATATATATATGCACGAAAATTTTATCGTTGATCTTAAACCTAAAAAATTGTTCAAACACAAAAGTTTTAGAATAGTAGAATTATACCAAAATAACGAGAAAACTATGCTCTTCAATTTGACACCGATATTGCTCGAAGAAAAGAAGCACGTTTTGTGGGGATTTTTTTAGCAAGGGTCATATATGTGCACATGTGCACGTAACACTAAGTTATTTTATGGCACTAGTGTAGCTGAGTTGTAATACCCGTTTCTCAAATGTAATGAATCGCAAATCAAGTCGGGTTCAAGTTAATGTGCACATATATGAATTGCAGAACATGACTTGTGGGTAGGACTGTCAGTTCATGTCGGGTTCAAGTTAACATGTCGTGTCATTTTCTGTCGGCATATTTTCATGTCGACCCATTTTTATCCAATTTAATTTGGTGTCGGGCTTGGTTCTTGTCATGTTTTGGGTTCGCTTTTTCGCAAAATTAATTCATCAACTTTCGTTAAAATCGTTAAAAAATATTTGTGCCTGAATAATGAGATCGGGTTCCAATCAATCGGTATTCCGTTTTCGGTTATTAGTTTGGTTTTATTCTAATAACCCAAAATTTGATCCTTTAATGTTTTTGGTTTGAAACTTTCGTATTTAGTTCCAATAATAGGGAAACTAAATCACTAATGGAACCCCCTTTTAATGCCAAATGCAATATACAATCCGATAATTTAGCTTTGTGCCAAATGTGAGTAATAGTGCGCTTAGAAACCGAGAATAGGGAAGCTAAATCACTTATAGATCCCATTTTTTAATTGCCCACCGAATTTTCTTGCAATAATGATTAATATATATCGAGATACCGAGAATAGGGAAGCTAAACCCAAGATCTCATCTCTTAACCTCTTTTATGACAGCAAGTGAACTACTTAGCACACCACCAAAGTGATGGTTTAAATCTGTTTATGTTATATCATATCACAACAACAACATTACTCAATCCCGTTGTAGTTATGGGGGAAGTAAAATGTAGACAATCATACCTCTACCGTAGATAGAGAGATTGCTTTCTGAGATAGACCTCCGGCAACGACCACAAAAGACATTGAAAAAGAAAGGGGGAAGTAAAAAAATAATACATAAATAACTAAATATAAAAAACTTAAATTACAAAGAAGAATAGATACAATTAAGAGGGGGAAAAATCCAATAAAAGATATGAAAATAAGCTTAGGTAACATAAAATAAAGGGATAGAGGAAAGAAGTAGTAAAGATAAAAATATACACTAAGAAAAAATGGGAAATATAAAGAAATAATATATTCTATGTATTTTCCGCTAAAAAAGGGGGGTTTCTTAACCATGGGAAATACAAAGAAATAATATATTCTATTTATGTTATATCATGTAAATTAAGAAATTGTTTCGGTCAATCATCGCGATTGTTAACTTAGATTCCTACAAAAATTTAACATTTTTTTGTTCAAAATAATCTAAAATCACATAAATATGTAAAAGTAAAAAACATCCATTGTACTTTATAACTACAATTCTACTTTAACCATGGTCCTTTTTAATATTAAACATAAAACTAGTCATTTTCATTAGCATCAATGTTGGTACAAAGAAATAATATATTCTATGTATTTTCCGCTAAAAAAGGGGGTTTCTTAACCATGGGAAATACAAAGAAATAATATATTCTATTTATGTTTTATCATGTAAATTAAGAAATTGTTTCGGTCAATCATCGTGATTCTTGACTTAGATTCCAACAAAAATTTAACATTTTTTTTGTTCAAAATAATCTAAAATCACATAAATATGTAAAAGTAAAAAAACATCCATTGTACTTTATAACTACAATTCTACTTTAACCATGGTCCTTTTTAATATTAAACATAAAACTAGTATTTCATTAGCATCAATGTTGGTACAAAGAAATAATATATTCTATGTATTTTTCGCTAAAAAAGGGGGTTTCTTAACCATGGGAAATACAAAGAAATAATATATTCTATTTATATTATATCATGTAAATTAAGAAATTGTTTCGGTCAATCATCGCGATTCTTGACTTAGATTCCAACAAAATTTTAACATTTTTTTGTTCAAAATAATCTAAAATCACATAAATATGTAAAAGTAAAAAATATCCATTGTACTTTATAACTACAATTCTACTTTAACCATGGTCCTTTTTAATATTAAACATAAAACTAGTCATTTTCATTAGCATCAATGTTGGTACCTAAGGTAATCAACAAACCGATATAAAAGTGTAGAGGGGGGGGGGGGGGGGGGGGGGGGTTTGAGTACACAATTCAATGATAATGAACAAATCAAATCAAATCAAATCGAATGGTTTGTTACTTAATTAAGATTTAATACAGGGTAGTAAAAAAATCTCAATCTAAGTCATTGATTACAATGTATCTCTCTCTCTCTCTATCTCTCTCTCTCTCTCTCTATATATATATATATATATATATATATATATATATATATATATATATATCAATTCTAAAAAACTAATTACTAGACATTGTTTTGCTATTTCAACTTATTAACATAGAACAATGAACTTCGTAAACAATTATCAACTTATCAGTCAAGAGCACGCATATATGCTTGACTCACAAAGTATGTAAAGGTGATTTAAGGCAGTTGAATGTGATCACCTCTATACATATTAAGAGATTAGATTATATAGTTGATTCTACGGATACATAGATAAAACTAACAAACTAATACTTATCCTAATATGCTAATTTAAACTAACTCTTATATAGACGCATGTATAGTTTGGATAAGTCTATCCTCACTTGAGTCTTCGACTTGAATTTCTTATCCAACCGTAGATAAGGATTGGAGAATTTAAAACACATTTGAACGCTTATCGTGCTGACTTTCCTTGTTAAGCTAAGTTAGTAAGTTACTGAGCTTAATACACGTCAAGCTGAGTACTTTAACCTAAGTTTGGTTTTTATGTGAACACACAAATAGATACTCTTAACTTAACTTAGGAAGTCACTCAAGTTCTCTAAGACTGACTTAGAAATTCATTTTCTGTCCTGAAGCTTACTACTAAGCTTAAGCACACTACTCAACTTTTAATTAAGTACCCAGTCTTAACATAATTTAACTTAACACTTTCAAATAATATGTTTTAAGCTCTATTTTTTCTCATAAAATATAAACATATGATGTCATTTGACTAACAAACTCCCTTACTGCAATAAATTTAATAATTACTTGATAATATATACGAACTAAAAAGAAAATTTGTGTTCTTTGTCCAATGTTTTCAATGCCTACCAAAAATCATTTCATACATAATTCAACCAGGCAAATAAAAAGGAAATTGATAACATCTAGGTGCTACTCTTATGGTACATACCAACCTTGTTCTTTTGTGTTCATTGTCTGTTCGTCATTCGGTCATCTCAAGTATAGGTTGTTCATCGGACGGTCATGTAGAGACTGAAAGATGGAATGACCTGTTGTTAATCGGTCATAGGGCAATAGAGAGGCGGAGATAGGGCCGTAAAGGGGGAGACATGGGGTGGCGGCTATGTACCAAAAGTTTCTTCGATTCCATGCTTGTGTTGATCAGAACTTAGTAGATGGCGGTGTGTAGGCAGTGGCCGGTATAGGACCTAGGTGTCGGCGGCGTTCAAGTAGGAAGACAGAGAAAGAGAGGACAATGAAGTTGTCTGTCAAGAATGGAGGTATGGTGCTTTCTTTAACCATATCTTAGTCAATAGCGATGCACGGCGGTAGCCATTAGGGTCAGCGGCGTTCTAGGTTGGAACACATTATAAAGAGAGGGTGTGAACTGTGAAGTTCGGTGTGAATTTTTCTTGAAAAAATAGGGGAATCGGAGATGATTAATAGTGATTTAATTAAGGTATTGATTAGGGTATCCATTTTGGCCTTCTTGTTTAATATAAATATCCTTCATGAACCTCCAATATATATATATATATATATATATATAACGAGAACTGTTTTTTCTACAAGAACAGTGAAAATCATTTCTGGCCAATCATTTAGTTTTGCGTCTTTTTTATTTAATTTAAAAAGGAAAGGGTAGTATGGACATTTTTGCATTATCACCATATTTTTGAAACTAATATATGTATCAAACGAAAAAGTGTTAAATTACGAAAAAATACTAAATTAATGAGAAAATTATACTCTTTAATTTGAGACCGATCTTGCTAATTTTTTTATTTGGAAAAAAAGGCCACGTTTGTTGTTTTTTCAGTAAAGCTCGACATGTGCAAATCAACGCTAAAAAAACTAGGTGAATCTTTGCACATGTCGAGTTGTACTGAAAAAAAAACCCCAACAAACATAAAAAAATTTGAAATATATATCAAGATCGGTCTAAAATTAAAGAGCATAATTTTATAATTAATTTGGTATAAATTTCGTAATTTAACACCTCTCTGTTTGATGTATATATAGTTTAAAAATGCGGGGTATGTAAAACTGTCCAAATTGCTCTTGATTAATTAATGACAAGTTTGATTAGTTTAAGGGGGCGTTTGGTTCACAGATTTTTTTCATGGGATTTGCATTGTGTCAAAGGATTTGTATTTCACAGGATTTGCAATTGAAAGGATTGTGAATCAAGTCCTGTGTTTGGTTGACAAAATCTGTCAGGATTTGCATTCCTGAAATCATGTTTGTTTTACAATTCAATCAAAGGATTTAGATTGTTTCTGTGACAAATGTTTTTGTTTACTTAATTAACTAGGTTTCAAGCCCGTGTAAACACGGACCAACATGTAAAATCTTCGACATATGATTTTATGTTTCTATATTTTGAATAAGATAATACTTGTTAATCGAATGTTAACATATACGTTTACGAAACTAATCTTTCAACTAAATAAGATAAAAAAAACCTCAAATTAGTTTATGTATTCAAAGAACTTAAAATAAGCAATTACAAGTTCCCTTTTAAAGAAATAACACTAAAACCTGAAAAATAACTATTAAAGCTAGTCTCAAAATGCATACTACAATTGACATAAAAGTGGAAAGAATAGATATATATAACATGCAATGTCTCGAATAGAAGACGTAGTCAACTGCTTATTGAAATTTAAGGGAGATGGTAGTGAAGATCAACGCAGGATGAATGCTCTAACCCATGAGATAACTGATCTTCAAAAAGACCAAAGAAAAAAAAATAAGAGCTAAAGTGTTTATGAGCAAAAATTGGACCTTGATTCCAAGTCAGATAAATGACTTTTAAGTATCTGGATTTCACGTTTCACTTTTCAAAAGTTCGAGTTTGGGAGTTTTTTTAGGCCAAGCTGATGGGGACCATGCTCGTGGGTAGCCAGGGATTTGCTCAAATGATCGATAACATAAAGAAGGTCAAAGCATGTGCCACATATTCAAAACGGGTGAAATAAGTAAATATCAAATGAGTATGAACGTTTACCATTTTCAATCTACCCCATCATGACAGCTTATACGTTCCAAAATAATTGCAAAGAACTTGCGTTAATGTGGACTTTTGTTTTAGGTTTTACGCTTTAGTACAGGCGGTAACGAAAAGCCGGTTACCCAGCAACTATTAACGAAGCCCTTACATATAAGATCAGACTTAAAATATAACAAAAAGAACCGTCGAGTCCAAAATTTCACATGATAAACATCAAGACTTTAGATTTCCAATAATGTCTCAATTGTTGACAACGGGGTTACACTATCACAATGAACCGTCAACATACATATATGTTTTTGCATCAAGAGAGAGTTCAGGACAACTTGTTTATACGCCTTACAAGACGATAGTGATAGTGTCTAACCTGAAAAGGAGGGGGGAGATGAATTTCAAAATGTGAACGGAGAAATAAGATCCAAGAAGAGACCATAATGTTATATAATCACATGACATATTAAAATAAGCTCAAATAAAGAGAGAATAACATGATCCTTGTTTTTGCTTTGGACACGAGAGATGATCTTCTCAAAATTCTGCACCAAACACAGTAGATATTTACAACCTTTATTTATTTTCAAATTTCAAAAATTAGCAACAGTTAATATATATATCAGTGAAACTTGCCTTGCCAACTTGGCGTAATGCAGTAAAGAAGCTTTCCTCTTCCTGGCGTGTCCAGGCAGCCCATTATCGAGTTCGTATTTTCACTTGATTAAAAAAATGCAAACACCCTTTAGCTTTTACAAAAATGATATTATATGTACAAAAAAACGAAAACAGCTTGAAGAAAATAAGTTCGGTGTTCCATTTACCTCGCTGATTAGATGCAATATGATTTGTTTCAGATGTGATAACGTCTTTAATAATTACATCCTCATGTTGGGTGGTAACGTCTTTAATAAATACATCCTCAAAGCAATCAACATGGTTGTTCGAGTCTTTTACCCTAGCGAACACCGCCTCTGCGACCGTGTTTTTGGTTACTCCTTCACGACCACTGATGCATAAGATCTTTCATTCATGGATTAATTTTGCTAATGGAATCGCAATGGGTAGCATAGCAAATAAACATGCATCAGAACTATTTAACGAAGATATCAAGACATAGCAGAGCAAATAAGTTCTTTTAGTTTTGCCATATTCATAAGAATATAGACCATGTATCACAAGATCCCTGTTGAGCAGGGAGTAGGCAATCCTTTTAACTCTCCATGGTTTGTAGTTATAGAAATTTAGAAAGCAGGTTTTAACTAATTTTTTTAACTAAACACCCTATATAGGAGGTTTGCTGATGGCTAAGTTGACTAAAATTTAAGAAATTTAATAAAAAAGAAATATCATGAAGCTATTATCTAAATGGCCGTATGTTGGTGGTATGCCAATAGCAGTTTTGCAAAAAGAATCGAGGAATGCCAGGGGAAAAAACATTAAGATACAAATGATCTTAATTTCTCAGTTAAAAAATATAAGCCTCAATGTTAAGTTAGCAGTTAGCAGACCAGATTTGCAGTACAAGTGACAAATAGAACTACAATGTTTTCACAATATAATTATCTGATCAAGAAAATATGTTAATTACTTCTCAAACTTTTTACAATAAGTTGCTTAGTAGGACCCTTTCATATTCTAGAGATAATAAAAAATAGCAGCAAGGTCAGTAGACACAAGATTTAGAATACCGTAATAAAAAAGAGAGCAAAAGGTGAAAGTAAAAAGATTACCCCTGTGCCATAACAGATACAGTGTCTGCAAGACTCATAGTTCGGCTTTGGCAGGCTGAGACATACAGTGTCTACAAGACTCATAGTTCGGCTTTGGCAGGCTGAGACGCAGGAAGCTAAAAATGAACCAAAACATGATTCTGTGCTCCATTAATGGTTTTTCCATTTAATAACAATTATATGTACATCTAGAATTTATAAATCCTAAAAGTATTTCTTCTTCACAAACTGTTTATATCATGAGGATGTGAACAACAGATTCCTCGAAACCAAAGAATTTGTTTCAAGTTCATTTAGAGTCCCTAATTATTTAAGGATATCCACTTATCTTGATCTATTACCAAAATATTCATTTAAGATTCCTCATATTCATCTAGAACATCTTCATTTACCTTGATCATTACCAAAATCAACCAAACCCCACGATCATACAAGTTACGTACACCGGAAAAGTTTTCGATAATTGATTAACTAAAAGCAATACTCAAATTTCTACAAGTATATCCAAGAACATTATAAAATCATCTATCACTTCATTAAACAAATTAAAATTTGTAAAACAATAACACTATATATTGTTTTATTACAAATTTGAAGTGTATCTTAATATTATAGGGAAATGGAAAAGGTATCAATTCAAGTTGAGAGAGGACCTAGAATATAATCTCAATACAATATAGATATTGCTTTAGTTTGAGAGAGAACCTGGAATCGGAAGTAGTAATGCAAGAGTGCCAGTTGATTCATATGGGCCAACCTTATCTGTGAGACATTTTCACAAACACTTGGTCAACAATGTAAACTTGATATACGTTAAAGCCTTAAATATCTTTGTAGATTTGTAATTTGTATGATCGAAGTCGAACACCCACTGATATTAAACATATGCCTATAAAATTAAACACAAATCGAGACACGAGATACATTTTCTTCTTAATATAATGCGGCTTATTTGATTTTCTTCACACAAATTGCATATGGCTTGAACAGGGGACGTGGACTGATGAGGAAGTAGTGCGATTCATAGAAATTTATACAGCACAAATGGTGCTTAAATGTAAGTATAGGCTCATTTAAAATCAGATGTTCCATCTTCCCATTCATAAAATCAATTAACAGTTTCAAAAGGCATATAATAGTCTAATAATCATAGCGATTAAGACCTCTGTTCGACTTCCTGATACATGATATGCATTACCGTAAGAAGGGAGAGATAACGACCTTATTAATTCACTCAATAATTGTAGGGATCAACATTAACTCCACAAGCAGTTGTCAGAAGCACGCAAAATTAATCGGCGTGAATGTTGAACGTCAAGGTCGATCCGCCGTTTAAATCACACCGCTGCTTCGCCGGGTCAAGGTATGTAGCACCGCCGTCTACAGTGACTAACGACGGCGCTGAGCAGCAGAACCATCGTCAACCTCTGAGCGGCGTTTTTTTTTTTGTGAGAGTCGAATTAATGCCGCCGTATAATCGTAGATGCCTGTTGAACGAATAATGTTTGAACGTATACATTAAATGGGGCAGGACAAGAGCCCATGCTAACCGATAGTCCATTTATGATTTTCTAAAGAGCCCACAATAAGACTAACATGCCACATCAGCATGAGTAAACCACCAATTTTACTTGAAATAAGATTTTCATTTCAGAAAAATGTGCCACATAGGATGTGAAAGATCCTGCATTATATAGGATATAGATTGACAAATAAGTAATAATTGATTAATTTATACTATTAATGACTAAAAATGTAACTAAAATTCAAGCATAAACTACTCATTAGAACAATCAACACAAAAGTAGTCTATACATTGTCTCAAAACATAAAACATATTTGACATCATTGTTTCATGTCAACAAGACATATTGTTAAAAAATAATTCATATCAAAATAGCTCACGACCTCATTGCTCTAAAATATACTTTATATAGTACTCCTTATATGCATCGTCCAAGTCCAAGAACAACTTTACCTTCTCGATATCATCTTGTATCTTTTCACATGCTTTGAATTTTTCAATCTGTAACATCCATCCCACATTGGTTGGAGAGGGGAACAAAACATGCCTTATAAGGGTGTGGATATATCTCCTAGCATGAGGCCTTTTGGGTGGATTGTTCCATACCAGAAACAAAACCGTGAGCCAGTGGGGTAAAGCCGACAATATCATGCTACGGGGTTCGGGCTGTTACAAATTGTATTAGAGCCAGGCCCCCGACCGATGTGTATAACGAGGACGTTATGTCCGAAGGGGGGAGGATTGTAACATCCGTCCCACATCGGTTGGAGAGGGGAACGAAACATGCCTTATAAGGGTGTGGATACCTCTACTAGCATGAGGCCTTTTGGGTGGATTGTTCCATACCAAAAACAAAACCGTGAGCCAGTGGGGCAAAGCGGACAATATCATGCTACGGGGTTCGGGCTGTTACACAATCCTAGTCAAGGATTGCATCTTTGATATTTCAGACGTGATCAAGGAACGCTTCTTGTCAAAGTCCTCATCTCGTTCAATTCCCTTACTCATTTTATTTGACAGTTTCTCAATACCCTCCCCAAGAAAGGTAACGACGTCTTGAAATGCCTCAAGCATTGGGTCTACTTGGGTTTTCCTTTTCTTACCTTTACTTGCCGTTGATGTCACTTCTTGTTGCATTAGATTCTACTTCAAAGGCATCATCATCATTATACAATTGTTGTGTTTCTTTTTCTTTCTCGATATCCTCTTCCATTTCTAAAAAATCTCGAGCTTCATTTCCTTGAGCCCGGTCTTTTCCAAAAACGGTACACAAGTGTTCAAAATGAGGAAATGACTTGTTTTTCCACTTTTTTGCTCCTTTATGCACCTATTTCATATACCACAATTAATAATAATAGTAACATAAGTATAATTATAAAACTATTTACCTTGAGATATGCATCCCAAACATCAGGTTTAGCAACCACACAACTGTTGTAGGTTGGTGTCCGTCACGCCAATAATTTAAATGATATATTTGACCCCTATAAGGGGCTAGGAAACATTCTCCATTTGTATATCCGGCGTTGACCGAGTAATAACCTATATTAATTCAAGTAATAACCTATCTAAAGCTCCTAAACAATTCTAAACCAATATAAAAGTTTGTTATTACCAAAAAGTAAAAAAAAATGTTGAAATATATATATATATATATATATATATATATATATATATATATATATATATATATATATATATATATATATATATACCTTAAACCACTTCCATCTCGGGTCGTTAGAGTCGTCGGGGACGGGTTCCGGCTTTTTAAGCAAACATGAATGTAATCGTAAAACCGCATTACAAACACGAGTAAAATATCTACTAATTGTTTCACCCGAATGATGAAAACGGCATATTATTACTTGATTCTTCACATTATGAGCAATAATGTGAAGAAACATGGCAACTTGTTCGTCAATACTCATATTTCTATTTGCTCGTAACCCTCCTAACCATTAACATCCAACTCGATAAAAGAAAGAACACTACAACAATGACAACTACATAACATGACTCCAAATACTCTTCCATTCTTCTTTCTTTACGTTTGCGTGTGTTTAAACTAAGTCGACCCATGACTTGCAACTTTGATCTACCAAGTACCAAGTATATAAAACAAGAATCAAACATTATTTAAATATGTCTACAAAGTGCCAATTATGTAACCAAGAATCAAACATTAATTCAATTTGTTGTACAAATTTCCAAGCATATAGTTGTATGAAACTAGCATATATATCAAACAAATAGCACATATCAAAGAGCATATAAATCCAATTTTTTCTACAAATTTTCAAGATATAACAACACTCCCGTTTGAATTTTATAAGAACACATCAGTTTCTAACAATTTTATAAGAACACATATCAATTTTATAACAATTAAATAAGTTAACAATCGACATATCAGTTAGTAAGCAAGCTATGATTTCAATTTCTAACAATTTTATAAGATCACATCAATTTTATAAGCAAAAACACACATAAATCGAGAGAAAACAGATAGGATCGACAAATTGACGCAAAAACACACATAAACCGAGAGAAAAAGTACTAACCGGAGGACATGAACAGGAGACGAGGGCTGTCGTAGGGGCGACGATAGGAGACGAGGAGGCAGTTTCAGGAGATTAGGTTGCAGTTGCAGTCGCCAGACGAGGGCAATCGCTCCGATCGAGGTCGCGGGCGATGATGGACAGGTGTATGGGCGACGACAGGTGACGAGGGCTGATGCAATAAGGAAGAATAGTGGCGTCTGATATCGTGGGTTTGAGATGAGGCGTATTAGGTTTAGGTTTAATGAGGTAAAATGGTAAATGGATGATTCCTTGGTTTATCATTTGAAATCCTTTGTACTTTTTCCAAACAAACACAGTATTTCATGAGATTTAAAATCCCATTCCTAGGAAATCCACGAACCAAACAAGGCTTAAGGTTATTCATTAACAACTCTTTAATCTGAACTCTCGATCTCTTTTATCAATGGCTATAATTGGTTCTCGCAATTTTGTACGAAAAACGGTTCTCGTTTGAACTGTCCCTGTATATATTCTAACATCCTCAAATCGGGTTAGTCGTACGCAAATTCGGTACATAGTTATTTTAAATGATTAATAAAAATATATTTTAGTTATTAATATATATTATGAAGTTTAGTTGTGAAAAGAATTTATAAAAAAAAAATTATTAATCTGTTTTAGATAATGATTCCAAAAACATCACCGTTAGTTGATACTGGTAAACGGTACTGAGTTACAAGTTGAATAGGGGAACAAAATACTCAGTTGAGGATAAATGAGAACCATGGGTCGGTATTCATCTTCTCACATACACAGACACACAATTGCTAAAAATTGCCCAATTACTAAAAATTACCGAAATTTCGGTAAAGTTGACTTTTGTCGTCTTTCCGAGTTAGGACCTCAAAATTTTCAGATCATATCCTCATCATAAGGGGAACAAGCTATCTTTAGAAACTTTTTTCAAAAATTTCCATTTTGGTGTCAATCCATTAGAGTCAAATTTGTGGTTATTTGACCCGTTTGGTCAATAACGATCTTTGTCTTAGTTTTATGTTATGAGCTGAATTTTTGGGAGAAAACTTACATTCTAAAAGATTGATTTATGTTTATGTGATATAATTGAGTTGATTTTGATATTAGATGCTATATATGAAAATATATGTGTTAATTGCACACTTTAAAGTATGAAATTAACCTTAATGAACCATATGCATGCCAAGTTGGTTCCTACATGTTATGAATCATGGAAATAGGTTATATGTTAGTTGAGCATGTGTTTCAAGATAGTTTACATGAATTGGACATGTCGGATGCATTTTGACCCATTTGTTAAATAGCTTGATTGTTGTACTTTGCTACTTGGTATATTGATGCTAAATATAAATAATCGTATGTTGGGTACTTCCGAGGATCAAGAGGATCCCGAACACTATATTTGTCTTCTTTAATTCTACGGGTGAGTACGGGTTAACATTAGCATCACAATAAGAATGTTATACGATTTAATGAACATTAAAGCTAAATGGGAGTTATTCATTATGTATTGTTGGATTATGATGTGATATGATTTGATATACACCCGTGTTAAAGGCTCGAGTAGGCCAATTGTGTTATATGACTGTTATGGCTTGATTAAGCCAACTTTGTTATGTTATGGCTTGAGTAGGCCAACTTTGTTATGTTCCCTGGCTTAAGTAGGTCAACTTTGTTATGTTCCCTGGCTTGAGTAGGTCAACTTTGTTATGTTCCCTGGCTTGAGTAGGTCAACTTTGTTATGTGACGGCTTGAGTAGGCAAAATGTGTTAGTGTCGACACTTTGTTGGATGTTTGGGGCCAACTTGTCTGGATCCAGTTCGGGCCTTGTGCCGCCAGCTATGATGTACGGTGATTTGACGATCGCGTGTAAAGTCCCAATTTTTTTTGAAATAAGTAATAAATAAGTAAAACGGAGACGAAACACATTTCACAAATCAACAATATATTTGTAACGAGCGGTTCACAAAACAGAACGAGGTCCCGCACCCGGAACTACACGTGGTAAAGTATTTCGAATAATAATTACACATATAGCTTAAATAAAATGTTTGAAAGGCAGAAACAACAGAAACATTGAAAAGCGATGAGCCGTCTTCACAGTGCCGGAGCTTTCCCACCGTTAGGTCCTGAAAATAGTAAATCCACAACAGTAAGCGAGCACACTAGATTACACACCACACTAGGTATGCATATATCATATGTCACATATTCCATCCATGACCATAATCATTTCACATAATACCGACTCGTGTACCGAAGACGATTTCACACTTTGAGTCACAGCCAAATACCTAAACCGTACCAAGGGTTTCACACTATGTCTGACTGTGCCCAAGTTACATTTTCACTCACATAACGTAACCTTTCACTTTACATAAATACATAGCACATCAATTTCACACATATACAACATATACATTTCACACTAATATCATGTATAAGTTAGTGGACTCTCCTGATCTGCAGCACATATATAAGCAAGAGATTTCACAAGTCTGAATAGTTATAAGGTCCAAATACGAGGACCTACATTATATATATATATATATACACACACACACACACACACACACACACACACACACACACACATATATATATATATATATATATATATATATATATATATATATATATATATATAGGAAGAAGTTCCATTGAGAACCAATTTTAGTGCGAGAACCGCGAGAACCAATCTGAACCGTCCAATTCCCCCTCTTTCAATGTCATTGCCCACCCATGAATTCCTCACATACACCCTGCCACACTTGATCCCCCCAATCTCTTCATCCATGAACTTCACTTATCAAATCAACGGCTAAAATTGGTTCTCGCGGTTCTCGCACTAAAATCGGTTCTCAATGGAACCCTCCCCTATATATATATATATATATATATATCACTGAATTAATATCTAAATTCCCATGTGCACAACTCTTAAGCTTATAAATCTTATAACGGTCTCACACCCGGGTCTTACCTCTGTGGCCGGACCTCTACTCAACTCGTCCCGATCAATTGAAATTTTAAGTAGTGTCCTACTATAATTAGTTTGCCGGGTCATCCTTTGTCGTATACTTTCAGTCGGACGTGCCTATGGGCCCAAGTCACACGTGCCTCTAAATCACAAGTTGGATCCCCCTTTTATTCCTATTTAATATAATTGGAACCAATCAAGCTGTGTGGGCTTAGGTCCCAAATTGCTAAGTCGAAACTCACTAAGGATCGAATTCTAGTTCTAATTGAATGCTAATTAAAATAGAGGATGTCGAATCCTAATAAAATCATGTGAATCGAATTATATGCTAACGAAAGAAGTCAAATTGTATACTAAATAACTAAGTCGAATCCTACGTGAAAATGAACAAAAGTCGAATGGCATGCTACTACCTAAGTCGAATTTCTAAATACATATCCAAGTCGAATTGTAGTCGGGGGGGGGGGGGGGGAGGGAACAAGTTGGATTATGTATAACACATATCTAATGTCGAATATCAGGTGGTTAATTGTGTGGCGTTTCCCTACTGGCAGTAAGTTGCAAATAGCCTTTATGGGCCTCGGCCCAAACGAAAACTACGAACCTACATACATACATACATACACACACACACACACACACACACATATATATATATATATATAGGGGAGGGTTCAAACGAGAACTGTTTTTCGTACGAGAACTGCGAGAACCAATCTCAACCGTTCCTTGGATATGGGAAGTTCATGGATGGAGAGCGTGGAGGGGATCAAGTGTGGCAGGGTGCATGTGAGGAATTCATGGGTGGGCAATGACATTGAAGGAGGGGGAATTGGATGGCTTAGATTGGTTCTCGTAGTTCTCGTATGAAAAAAGTTCTCGTTTGAACTTTTGCCTATATATATATATATGTTTATGTATAAAGAAGTTCCATTGAGAACCATTTTTAGTGCAAGAACCGCGAGAACCAATCTGAGCCGTCCAATTCCCCCTCTTTCAATGTCATTGCCCACCCATGAATTCCTCACATACACCCTGCCACATTTGATCCCCCCACGCTCTCCATCCATGACTTCCACTTATCAAATCAACGGCTAAGATTGGTTATCGCGGTTCTCGCAATAAAATCTGTTCTCAATGGAACCCTCCCATATATATATATATATATATATATATATATATATATATATATATATAGAGAGAGAGAGAGAGAGAGAGAGAGAAAAGTTCATGTGAGAACCATTGTTAGCGCGAGAACCGCGAGAACCAATCCGAGCCGTTCAATTCCCCTTACTTCAATGTCATTGCCCCCATGAATTCCTCACATGCACCTTGTCACACTCTATCCCTCCACGCTCTCCATCCATTGAACCTCCCATATTCAAGGAACGGCCGAGATTGGTTCTCACGGTTCTCGCACTAACAACGGTTCTCGAAATATATTGGGCCTCAAAGCCCAATACCGTAGTGAGTAATTAAGTTGAAGGTAGTCAGGCAAGTCAAATTGTGTGAATAATGTTAAGTCGAATTGGTAGAAAACGGGCACAAGTTGAATTATCACAAATTCACAATTGTTAAGCCTGGGTCGAATTCTAGGAACATACACAAGTCGAATCTTATAAACTCGACTTCCTCATCCCCTCAAACCGAAAATTCAAAATACAGAGACCATTATTTTAAAAATCATCATCTCTTAAAACTTAGCCAAATCCAATTCTTTTTGAATCAAAACCTTTCTCCATACATCTAAATCATTTCCTATCATTTTCATCCCATCTAAACAAGATTTAACACATAAAATATTAATTTTTAGTTTTGGTTTCAAACATACAAAACTTATTCAAAACACCAATAAAATTCATATTCTACCCCTAATGATCATGCTAAACCATTAACTAATTACACCAAAATGATCACAATGGTTCAAGGAATCTTACCTTTTAATTTATCTTCAAATTGCCTCTGCAAGATCTGAAAGTAGATTCTACTAAACGATTGGTGGAAGAACCTATTGAAATCATAGACGCTAAGGTCAAACTTGACATGGGAGACACAACCCCGGGTCAAACTTGACATGGGAGACTGAGGATGATATGAAGGCCCTATATCTCCACTTGTTTGCGGAAGAGCATATTCCGAGGACGTAATCTTCTTAAGAGGGGTAGATTTGTAAGACCCTCAAAATGGACCTAGTCGTATACGTGTTCGATACGTTCGAATCTAGAATTTAATAATGAATATTAGAATTTATTTATTTCAATTAAAATGAAATTATTATGAAAATATTATAAAAATACTAACGAAAATAAATAAAATTAATATATTAGTAAACTGTTTTGAATAAACATTTCGGTAATATCCCCGTTAGTTGAAACAGGAGATCGAGTGTTAAGTTGTAAATTGAAACGGGGAACAAAATACCTGTTTTGGATAATACTAGAACCCAAGGGCGGTTCTAACTCTTCTTCATAAACAGACACATACATACATACGTACGTAACACACATACTAACACCTATACTCTCTCCTTTGTTCTGTGCACTTTGAAAATGAAATCAAGAGAAAATCCTCAAGTTCCATTTCCAGTAGAAATTCAAGTGTAAAATCAGTTTCCAATTCCATCTTCATTATCTTTATATCACTTGTAAGTTCATCCTCCTTCCTTGTTCATCATCTTTGAGTATTCTAGGTCAAATCCGAATTGGACTGCAAGAGCTAAGATTTTGTAGTTTTGTGTTCTAATTTGTTTCTACAACATTTATAAGAAGTTAGGAATCCAATTTATGAATTAGAAGTGTTAGTTTGGTTCATATTCAACAAATAGCTTCAAATGGGTCAAACATAGAGAATTTGATCCCCAAGCTTTGAATTCATTGTTAGAATTGAGTAATTGTACGGGCGCAAGAGGGAAAGCCCTTACGGGCTCAAGAAGGCTTGCGGCCGTAAGGGGCTGTTTTTCAGAATCAACAATCAGTTTTGCTGTAATTCGCGCACTGATGTATGGAATGTTCGTTTAGGTTAACAAATGGATTGAGGGCATCATTAGGGGATTAATACTAGTATTTTAGTTATTGTACTCGTGTGCTACATCTAAACATAAGTATTATGTTATAGATGAATCAAATGACCGTGAAGAGCCCGAGCACTATATCCGTTTGTTGTAGCCAATCAGGTAAATGTCGGATAACATAAGAATTAATATAACAATATTACATATTATCAGTATGTATAAGTAACTCAATGAAAGGTAAATAATGTTATTTCATGTATGAGATACTTAATGAATGATATGTACTATGCATGAAATAGAAATGTAACAATTGAATCATGATTATGATATGAATATGTGTATGCGCGCTATGAGGCCCTGAACGGGTCAACGATGTGTTTGTGATCGGATCCTGATATGGGGGAGATTTATAGTCCATGATCGAGGCTAGCACGAGGTCTCGGATTACTTAAGGCCTGAGGGCCAATGATGGAATCAACGGTACCTAATTGGTATTTAAGGTTTGGCTAGCCTAATGTTCCTCGTATGATGATGGGGATCAGCTTCTCGTTGTACCCAATGAAGTCTTTGACTTCATAACGCAACGGTGGACTGCTATACGCTCAACTACCCCCGCAGTTGATGTGTCTATTACCCCAGTTAGGAGCGTTGAGTTGGGTTCGCTAACTTGCAAGATTATGCTACATATTGACTACGCCAGCTCATCACGAGATGCTAGGATATCAGTATCTAATGATTATTGTTGATACGTCATATGTTTATGTTGATTATTATGCTATCTTATGCTCTCTAACTTTAATGAGCTAACAGTTACTTTCCCCATTATGCAGGTGACACTTAAATGTGAGTGTGTGGGTGTCTGCTGGATGTTTACTCTTATTTTGGAGGAACACTTATCATGCTACTTATATTTGTAAATATTCTTTTGTGATGGTCGGGCGTTAATCACGGTAACACCAACAGTTGTTTTGTATGTCGTGGCTGATTTTGATTGTAAATTTATAGCCACGTTAATTTCTGATGCTTATGTAAATTTTGAAAAACAAGTTGGTATAAATTATGTTTACAAATGAATCCACGCAGTTCGGAAACTTGATAAATTAATTGTTTAAAAAGAAAATTTTGGTTTTCAAAAAGACGGTGTTACATAATGGCGGTCCAATCATATCCCACTTTCTTTTTGTTGATGATGTGAATTTTTAGGTAAATGGTCGATTACAAATGTGATGAGCATCACAAGACTACTTAAATGTTTCCACCTTGCATCTAGTGTAAAAGTAAAATTTGCTAAAAGTAAAAATTTTGGCATAGGGGTGTGGGATGATGAAAAAATTAACCTTTCCTCGTTCCTTAAATGTGATCATGATATACTACCATTTCCTATCATGGTATTACTTTAGGAGCAAAAATGGGGCTTGAAAAGAATTGGAAGCCAGTATTAGACAAACTTAGCTCCAAATTATCGAAGTGGAAAGCGAAAAATTATCTTTAGTGGGAGAGTAACACTAAGTAAGTCTATCCTTGGTATTATTCCACTATATTTTATAGGAGATGATATTTTCACTTATAAAGTTGATTAATTAACTACAAACTCATGCTTCACTAACTTGTAACATAGTTTCAAATGTGTTGTACCTTTAGTGAATAAATCAAATTTATAAGTGGAAGAATCAACTCCCATATTTTATATCTTTGTTCAAAGCACCAATGAAAGTGATCAAGGCAATCGAAAAAATTAGACTCTAAGTTTTTATGGGGAGTCTCTAAAGCTGGGAAAGGATCACAACACCAAAATCATTGGGCGGCCTTGGTATTGGTTTCATAAAAATCATGAATACTTCACTCCTAATAAAATGGCGGTGGCGGTTGAAAAATGTCAATCAATCATTGTGGGCTGTTAGCTCTATACATGGGCTAACCTGATCAAACTTGTATTCATGGGCCAATCCAAAAAGAAATGGAACATGGCTAAACATAATCAAGGATGACAAATAGTCAAATACCTCTTTCTTCCATAAATCTAAACATAGAAGAATTATTTGCAAGGAAAGTGGGTAATGGTGCGAATACCTCTTTTTAATGATAGATGGGTGGGAGCTACTCCATTAAAAATCATATTCCCAGCTGATTTATTTAATGCTAAATCTGATAATAATTGTATAGTAGCAATGCGATATTCTCAGAGGTCTAATGAAGGAGCACGACGGAATTGGTCTTGGACTTCATCTACGCTACAACTCTCGAGACAAATTGAATATCTGGAAAACGGGTTAGGATCGTCTCATGTTTGAGTCAAACATGACCCATCATGTTCTCTCACAAACATGAGAGTGAGTCTCTTATATTAGTCAAGAATGGGTCCCCTTGTAGGGTCCACTCTCAAGTTTGTGAGAGAACATGATGGGTCATATTTAACTCAAACATGAGAGAATCCTCACCCCTGAAAAACATGTTGAATAAATTAGGTAGAGAGATGAGAGAGAAAGATAGAGAGAGAGTGAAAGGAGGAGGCTCAGGGCATGAAAATGCTTGGACAGAAGATGGAAGGCAACTGGATAGTAGGACGGTGATCAGCAACAAACGTAGAGACATTTCATTCTTCTTCAATTTTCCAACGGAAACAACAATGGTCAAACTCTGGGCATTATTTAAGACTTGTGGTAAAGTGGTAGACATTTATGTAGCTAAGAGAACTTAAAGAAATGGTAAAAGGTTTGGATTTGTTATGGAAAATGAGTTCAGGTTACTAAGAACATTAAATGCTTTATGGCTCGGTTCGTACAAATTGGTGGTTTACAAGGCTAGAGACAATCAAGGAAGGTTCAAAGAAGAAGACCTCAGGAAAAGGGATACTAACGCACCCCGACTTCAGGCAACTTTAAACAACAGAGACAAAAGGTCCTATGTGGAGGTTCTGAAGGGTGCAGGGAAAGAAGCTGGTTCAAAAACAGACGATGGGAGATATTCAAAGCTAGGATTAAAATGGGATCAAATAGAAGATCTGAAAGTGGCAAAAGAGAACACAAAATGGTTACAAAATAGCGTAATTGCAAAAGCCAAATCCTTTGAGATTATTAATAATTTAACCTCCATCTTTAAAATGGTGTCGATTGGAAATTCCTGGGTGGTTTGGAGGTTTTAATCATCTGTTATTCTTTGGAAGCAGCTAACAATCTTTGCAATCAAAATGAAGGTGAAATATTTTCGTCAGGAAGTGGGAAAAAGATTATTATAACGGAGAGACTAGGGCTACCTGGATCAAAATTTACGGATTACCACTTGACTTATGGTCTGCTGAGAACTTCAAACACTTAGCAGAGAGTTGGGGGGAAGTGGTAAATGTAGAAAACTGTGAATGGAGCAACTCTAAGGCATTGGTTTCTGGAAGAATACTCATCAACACTACATATGAACAGTGGCGGACCCAGGATTTCTGGGGACCGGTAGCACCGTATAATGCGAGAATAAAATTAAATAAGTTTGAGGGTCTGGTTCGGGTTTTTTTTTCGGGTTTCCGGTTAATCGGGTCGGATTAACGAGGTTTCGGCTGTTTTTCTGGTATTTTAAGGTCAAATTTTAAAACAAAACACAATTTATATGAAGACCTGTTAACTAAAATGCTATTTTAAAGGTAAATTAAAGTATTTTAAAGGTATAAACTGAAAGATTAAACTATTTCTTATCATTTTTTTATAAAAAGTTTCTTTTTCCTTTGATTTTGGTGGCATCATCGGGTGCAACCCGAAAATTTACCGGTAGCATCGTCTTAAAAAGTCGAAAATTAACACTGCGAACCGTCAAATGACCGGTGTCGCTTGACACCCCCACCCCCCACAAAGGGCAGGTCCGCCCCTGCATATGAATACCCTCTCTTAGCTAGATACATAATCAAAGGGAATGGGTACAGTAGAGAAATATTAATGAGAGAAGAAGCTTGGGTGGATGCCATTGAAGACGAAGATGGAAGTGATGACACTGTTTCCGACGATCATCCAGACGAGGAAGACGATGTTTCAGATGCTTTTGGAGATGACAACGAAGGGGAACATATAACACCTCAGACGGACGGAGATTCAATCGGAACCCGCTTTCGAATTTTCAAAAATTAAGCTGACATAAAAGTACATTGGGAACATGTAAAAGTCTTCTCCAGTACGACGGCGGCCAACCTACGAGCGGGATTACATACGGATAACAACGACAATATTACCCCCTTACCTAATTCAAATGATAACGTCAACTCAGCAGATTATTGAGAAGCCCACTGTTAAGAATCCATTACTGAATTCTCTTTTAAAGCTGGGCCTGAGAGCCCTTTCAATTTAGATCCATTGTGTAGTCCAAACTCAATTTCTTCTCAAATTAATTCATCAGATCAACAGCAACAGGGGGATGGATGACTCTGCAGCTACTTTTTGCTCGTCTACATACCTTCAAAGTCAACTTAAAGCTAACACCATCAATAGTCAACGAAACCCAAAACCATCAGAATTTACAAAGCCAATTGATCAGATCCAAGACATCATCCTTTGATCCAGAAATTCCGGAGAAAATCAGAAGTCTAAAAGCTATGGGTTCTAGCAAAATCAGTCTAAGAATGATGAAGAACCTGGCTAGGGCAAGGGGAAAACAACTCGGAACCAAGAAATCGGGGAAACAGAGAAAATTAAAGGTGCGTGACACTGGGGGAACTCAACTTTCGACAGGTAACTCCTTTTCTTCCATGGAATCTTCCCTAAATTTTCGTACGGTGGGGGAGAAGGTGGGTATTTCTTGGATCAACACCATACCTTAATCGCTTCACAGTTTCAGTAGTATCGTTTATTTGATACTAACCATGAAAGTTTTATCAATTAATATCAGCGGTCTAAGAAGAAAAGAAAAAATAAGCTGGTTGAGGCAACTATGTTTTAAAGAAAATCCAAACATTCTGGGAATACAGGAAACTAAAATGGACTGGATTTCACATGAAGTTATCCAAGGTTTTTGGGGCAATCGCGGTTTTGAATATGCACAAAGGGGGGCGGTGGGTAATTCGGGAGGCTTATTAATCATATGGGATCCAAGGTTACTTTCTAACGTTACGGCAATTGGGTTGGAGTTTTTCATTGCTATTACTGGTAGATGGATGGGAAAAGATCAAGATTGCAATTTCATCAATGTGTACTGCCCTCATAGCACGGCTAAGAAAAAAGAATGTTGGGAACAACTTGGGGATCTATTAAACAGATGTAACAACAACTCCTTGTTATTGGGAGATTTCAATGAGGTACTGAACGATAGAGAAAGATTGAATGCAGGGTGCTCTCAAGGTAATATGAGAGATTTCAACAAGTTTATAGACGATTTTGAACTGTGCGATGTTCCAATGGGTAATAGGAAATTCACAAGGGCTTGCTCCAATGATTTCAAATTCAGCAGATTAGACCGGTTCTTAGCAGAGGATGGAGTCTGTAACATGTGGGGAATGCTAGCTTGTGTAGCTTTGGACAAAATAGAATCCGACCATTGTCCGATTATCTGTTACAACAACAACAAAATTCTGGACCAAAACCTTTCAAGTTTTTCAATGTGTGGTTAGAAAACAATTCTTGTGCTCAAGTCATTACTGAAGCATGGCAAAAACCTATCAATCATGCAGCTCCAGATGTTTTATTCCTCAACAAACTGAAAAATGTCAAGAAAGCGTTAAAAACCTGGTCGAAAGAAAAGTTCAATACTCTAGATGTGGAGATAAATGCATTACAAAGGGTCATTTCAGATTGGGAAATCAAAGCCGAAATTTCCATACCAACCGAAAGTGATCGTGAGACTTGGTTGGAGAATAAGAGACAGTGGATGGAAAAAACCAATTTACAAAGTCAATTTTTGCTACAAAAATCGAGACTAAAATGGAATTTGGAGGGTGACGAAAACACTAAATTTTTCCACAATAACATTAAATCCAGGATGAGATCGAACAATATTGTAGGGATGATGGTAGATGGGATTTGGGAAGATGACCCGGTCACGATCAAGACCGCTGCAGAATTTTTTTTTCAAAATTTCTACAAGGAGACTACGACACGAGCTAAGTTCACTAGTCAGTTCTTCACCAGGTTAAGTGACATGGATAATTCATTTCTTGAAGCTGAATTCTCGGAAGGGGAGGTTTGGAAGGCGATTAGTTTTTGTGGTAACAACAAAGCGCCAGGTCCAGACGGTTTTAACTTCCTTTTTATAAAACGTTTTTGGACTTTGATAAAATATGATCTTCTAAATGCGCTAGCTTGGTTTTGGAAAGGTAATCTCTCCGTTGGTTGCAATGCTTCTTTTATCTCATTAATTCCAAAATCTTCGAATCCTCAGTCCTTTGGCGACTTTCGCCCCATTAATTTGATCGGGTGTTACTACAAAATTATCACTAAGATTTTGTCTCTGAGATTGAGTTGTATCATCGGGAAACTAATAAGCAATGTACAATCGGCATTTTTGAAAGATAGAAACATTCTGGATGGCATTCTCATAGCTGGAGAGATTCTAAAAGAATCCATGAAAAAAAGAAGAAAGGCGTAGTAGTGAAATTGGATTTCGAAAAGGCTTATGACAGTCTCGATTGGTCATTCTTGCAAGATGTCATGCTTCAAATGGGTTTCTCGACCAAATAGATGGATTGGATATCACTCTGTCTAAGTTCAGCAACGGTATCGGTCTTGATCAATGGTTCACCGTCAAAGGAGTTCAAAATGCATAAAGGGGTAAGACAAGGTGACCCCCTAGCACCTTACTTATTTCTTTTGGCAGCAGATGAAGGGTTTTGTAGGGTATAAAAACATATTATAACATGCACAGCGGAATAAAACCCCCTCCAGTGATCTCATCTAACTCGTACAGAAACTAAAAGAGGAAGAGGGTTAGAAAGTTATACCTTTGTTGCAAACCAAAACTTTCTTTATGCCTCTAGACAGTTGCAGGTTATCCACCGCTACTGCACCACCTCGAACTGGCTGCTAGACCACCTAAGGATTAAACCTCGGATCAAAAAACCGTGATCGCGATGTGTGTATGTGTGTATCGCCGCCGCCGACCACCGCCGCTCGGTGGTGGGTTCTCGCTTGCGTCGCCGCCGGCCACCAACTATGGTGGTTCGGCTTTGTCCTTTGCGCCGCCGAGAGAGAGAAGAGGTGAGAGATTAGGGTAATTCTTTAACTTGTAATTAACTTATGTGATTAATTGATGTGCGTAAAGCGTACCATGTTTTTTATTTATAATTCCGTGTTATAATGTACCAAAAACGACACGAATAGGCAAGTGTACCTAATCGGTTTTTATAGTAAATTCAGTAAGCACGGGTGTCGATCACAAGGGGAACGAAATGATTTGATAATAATTATAAAATTTTAGAGAATAAACTAAATTAAACTACTAAAGCAATTAAACAAAGAAAGCAATAAAGGGGGATTTAAATTGAGCTTTAGAGATTACCAATGAACCAAATTTACCAACACAAACTTAATCAAGAACTAAAACAAGCAAAGTAAGCAAGTAGCAAAATAATCGGATTTTACTTATATGAAGAAAGACTTCCCTCTCTAGATTCGATTTCACCCTTTTCCAAGTCAATAATAATTCAGAGAATGTGTGCTATTTAACAATTAAGACCAATATCGATTCCAAAGTTGATTAGACTCTTGTTCCGAAAATCTAACCCTATAATTGTACTCATTAACAACCCTAATGGTCATAGGATTAATTAATTCGTCCAATTAGTCAATTAACTCGATTTATGAAAATCTTTAACCACAATGAGTTGCTAAATGCCACAAGTCATTAACCAACACACAAAGGTCATCATATGTTGAACCACATGCAAAAGATCCAATTTTTAGTTATCTAACCTAGGATTAATCAACCACTAGTCAATATCATCCAATGATCATAGACAATAAAGATCTAAGCTTTATGAAAAATAGAATGGTTATCAAACTTTTAACAAAACTCAGATTATAAACAACCCAAAAACAGATCTAAACATGGATTATAAGTGATTAAAAGATTCATAATATTGAAATGGATTAAAAGCACACAAACTCATTAAAATCATTAACTTGTTATTGGGTTCATCTCCTCTAGGGAGGAAAAACGAAATCTAGCCTAGCATGTTCATTCTAATACTCTGGAAATAATGAAAGAACAAAAACATGGTAGAATGGAATGAATAAACCGTAAAAGTTGATGATGCTAAGCCTTCAATCTTCACTTCAAGCTTCAAATCCTCAATGTAATGCTCCAAGCTGCCCTTGATCGATTCTGGAACTCTTCTAGGGTTGTATGACGGCTGAAAGTGGTGTCAAGGGTTCCAGAAACGAAGAGGAATGCGATTATTTATAGATGGAAGATCCTGCGAGATAGCGCCGCTAACTATTAGTTAGCGCCGCTATCTATTTTTTATCCCAGATTCGTAGCATATTTGAAAATCAAAAAATCCGGCCCTTATCTTCCCCGATAGCGGCGCAATCTCCCCGAATCATTTTTTTCTTCGCTCTTCGACTTTTTAAGCCACACTTTACGTTGCCTTGTGCATTTTAGCCTGAAATAGATAAACAATGGTAAAGAGTATCTGTTTGACACAATATGAATCATATTTGGCTAAAAATACCCGGATATCGCGTAAAAATATATATATAAAAACAGCGATATCATTAATCAAGGCTAATGAAGTTTTTATATAATAAACCTTTATTAGGCCTAAGCCCGTTTAATTAAAGCTCAACTATAATTAAACTATTAATCAATTACAGAATATACCTCGTCCTTTCTAATTAATTAATAACTATTAATTAATTGGTCCCGTTAATATTTAAACTAAATATTAACTTCTCCTTTAAAATAATAAATAACTTTTATTATTTTTCTCTTTCTCAATAATTAATTAAACTATTAATTATTGTGATACACAAACATGTAAAATCCAACAGGTTCTAATTGGGTGTGCAGCGGTGTGATCCTTTAGTGTCACATAGTATTGGACACGATAGTACATGTTATCTATCTCTGCACATAATCTAACAGACTCCAATTGTGCAAGATAAGTAACACTCCTTATACATCGTTAGCCTAAGGAGGTCCCTAGCCAGACGCTTAGGTTTACCAGACTATGAGATCTCTTATATCTAGAGACATAATCCACGCCTTGGATTATCTAGGATTTTCCTTTTGCATCGCGATATTTTGTAATGTGAGTATTTTACATGGAGCAGGGATCTTATTAAATACTCAGATTTTCTCGACTTTGATTTCGACACTCTGCAGTTACGGTTTACTGAATGAAAAACTATCATTCTAACCGAGCGCGGCCACACATTTTCAGTAGACTTAATCGTCGAGGAGCTCAGAAAATATCTCTCCTAAAAAGGAGGTGCAAATCCCATCTTGAATATTTGCAATTTGAGCACATTGCTTCCGCTGCACCTAGACAAGCCCCTTATGATCACCCTGTTACGGCGTGACGTTAGAACATGCTAAAGTACAGAAGTTACCACGCCCCTGTCTCGAGTGCGTGTCCCCACAGCGGAATAAAACCCCCTCCAGTGATCTCATCTAACTCGTACAGAAACTAAAAGAGGAAGAGGGTTAGAAAGTTATACCTTTGTTGCAAACCAAAACTTTCTTTTTGCCTCTAAACAGCTGTAGGTTATCCACCGCTACTGCACCACCTCGAACTGGCTGCTAGATCGCCTAAGGATTAAACCTCGGATCAAAAAACCGTGATCGCGATGTGTGTGTGTATCGCCGCCGCCGACCACCGCCGCTCGGTGGTGGGTTCTCGCTTGCGTCGCCGCCGGCCACCAACTATGGTGGTTCGGATTTGTCCTTTGCGCCGCCGAGAGAGAGAGAGAGGAGGTGAGAGATTAGGGTAATTCTTTAACTTGTAATTGACTTATGTGATTAATCAAGGCTAATGAAGTTCATATATAATAAACCTTTATTAGGCCTAAGCCCATTTAGTTAAAGCCCAGCTTTAATTAAACTATTAATCAATTACAGAATATACCCTCGACCTTTCTAATTAATTAATAACTATTAATTAATTGGTCCTGTTAATATTTAAACTAAATATTAACTTCTCCTTTTACATAATAAATAACTTTTATTATTTTTCTCTTTCTCAATAATTAATTAAACTATTAATTATTGTGATACACAAACATGTAAAATCCAATAGGTTCTAATTGGGTGTGCAGCGGTGTGATCCTTTAGTGTCACATAGTATTGGACACGATAGTATATGTTATCTATCTCTGCACATAATCTAACAACAAAAGCATTCAATGTCATGTTACAAGAGGCATGCAACAAGGATATCTTTCATTCAATCGAGCTGGGTACAAATAAAGTTAAGATATCACATCTTCAGTACGCGGATGATACGATGATCTTTGGGAAATGGTCGAGAAAGAACATCAAATCTCTGTTACAATTATTGAAATGTTGGGAAGAGGTTTCGGCACTCAAAGTAAACCTCAATATAAGTAAAATTTTGGGGTTGGGTATTTCTACAGAAGAGCAGAAGATCATGGCGGCCCGTTTTGGTCTTAAATCGGAGGATGGGGATTTCAGTTACCTAGGGGTACCGGTGAACTTGTCTATGAAAAGAAAGTATCACTGGGATAAAGTCTTACAAAAATTCGAAACGAGGTTAGCTAGCTGGAAAATGAAGAATCTCTCAAGTAGGGGCCGTCTAACGTTAATCAAGTCCGTATTATCCAGTTTGCCTGTCTACTATCTGTCCATCTTTCGTGCACCGGCCTGTATCCTTAAACTCTGAGATAGATGTAGAATTTTTTTTTTTGGGAGGGAACTTTTCTAATAAAAAAATTGCATGGGTAAAATGGGTCTAAATAGTTGTAAAAAAGGAAAGGGGAGGGCTGGATTTGGGGAACCTTGATAGTTTCAACCTCGCCCTATTGGGTAAATGGTGGTGGCGGTTTTGGGATGAGAAGGGATCTTTATGGGTTGATGTGATAAGAAGCATTTACGGGAACAACGGGGGTTTCAATTCATTAAGGGTGGGGGGAGGTTCGGGTATGTGGGAGGGTATTATTAAAGCTGGTAGGGATCTACGTCTAAGGGGGATTAACTTACGTGAATTTGTAGATATAGACGTGGGAGACGGGAAGCACGCTAGTTTCTGGAATGATACATGGACAGGTTCGTCTTGCTTCGCGGAGGATTTTCCAAGTTTAAAACATAAATTCAGGAGCGCGGATAAAACGATAGCTGAATTGGGTCATTGGGAGAATGAAACTTGGGTTTCGGCTCTTGGTGATACGGCAACACTAAGAGGAAGAGTTCGTGACGAGTACGACAAGCTGCTTTCAATAATTCAACAGAAGACAATTCTCAAAGATAAGAAGGATGTCAGATGCTGGTCTTTAAGCACAGATAACAAATACTCCGTCAAACTTATGAGAAACCTTATTGAAGATTTAGCCCCGCCTCAAGGTACGTCTATACAACAAACTTTTTGGTCCCATTTAATACCGAAAAAAATCTGCATTTTCAGTTGGAAAGTTGATCGTAAGAGACTTCCGGTCTTAGTCAATTTGGACAACAGAGGTATAGACGTACCGTCAATTTTGTATCCAAGGTGTCAAAGCCATACGGGTCCACACCATTTTTTCTTGCATTATTCTCGATAAGCTGTGGAAACTTATTCATAACTGGTGGAACTTAAATTTGGTGGGGGGTAATTCTTTTGCGGATCGGTTTATGGCGGTATAGAGCATTGGTAATGCCACGACAAAGAAAATTTGGAACCTGGTCATCAGAGTGACAGCGTACATGATTTGGAGGAACCGTAATGAACTGATTTTTAACAACGGATCTTTCAATGCGGAACTAATCTTCTTGGATGTTAAGCTCAAACTTTTTCAATGGCTGAAGTGGTATACCCTTGGGTAAGTCCTTTGTACATAGTTCTCTGTGACTTCATATATTTACATATCAAATTTGCACATTGGAGCTAAGAGTGACAAAAGCAAGATTAATGTGTCAAAACCCAATCAAATGCACTCAAATCTTGATTTAATGGAAATGTTGCAGATTATAGAAGACTTTCATGATCATTATGAAGGTGATGAAGGGTTCGTAGGTCACAACCGAAGTGGACAGAAGATCTTTATAAGATTTTGTGAACTTAATGCTTATTCTGATGAAACCCTAAATTTTAGACGTGTTAGATTTCATGAATACTAGGAAAGAAACAAAATTACCATGCCATTGAAGAAACAAGTATAGATCGGGAGAATAAAAGATAAATTGATTGAAAAGAGAGCTGAACGAGATGTGATCAAATCATGGCAACGAATTCTTGGTCAAAAAGACAAATAACGTCATTTATGTTTCTTAATTGCAAATTTCATTTTGGATCTATATATCTCAAAGGGAAGATTGTTAGGTTTTAAATTTAGATATCTAGAAGTAAGAATCCGACTTGCCAAATCGAATTCACTTAGACCCGCCAAATAGTGAGCCTTAAGTCTATATAAAGGCTCACTTGTTCCACTTTGTAAAATGTCCTTCTAATTGAAATATCATTCTCAAGGTGTTAGTGTGTGTATTTATACTTCTCTCTCAACCTTGATTGTTAATCTTTATCTTTAACATCAATTCAACTTTGGAGTTGATGATCACTTGATTGATTCGGACCAAACATTTTCTCTCTCTAATTAATTATTTTTCAGTTGTTTAAAATTTACTTTATTTTATTAATATGGTGTTTTCTACTTGAACACAACCTACGATTTATAAAATTTTCGTTATGTATACAGTTTTCATTAGTGAACACATCCATGCTCAATTGTTATCAAAACCATTAATAAACTTTTTAAACTTTATAATTCGAAGTTAACTAGAGAGCATGTTACATGCATAATATCATATTTTACTAAAATAACAAATGTTCATTCGTGAATACATAACACACTTTTTTATCCCCAACCTTTAAAGTTTTATTGGATGTTTCCTTTCTAATGTTAAGCTAAAACAACATATATTATTCTTGTCCATAGTTCACCATTGAAGCAATATAGAAAAACATGTTTCGAAAGAGAAGCAACTTTGTTCATTAGTAATAAATAACATAAAATTATAAAAATATAACCAAAACATTAAAAAATTATAAAAAATATATTTTCAAACTTGTTCGTTCAAAGATAAAAAGTGAACTTTGTAAAATATAAATCTATACAAATCTATTCACAAACCAAGTAACCAACCATGTTCGTTTTTACTGCAATAAATTTATTAATTACTTGAAGATATATACGAAACAACAAGAAATTTGTGTTCTTTGTCCAATGTTTTCAATGCCTACCAAAAAATATTTTATACATAATTCAACTAGGAAAATAAAAAGGAAATTGATAATATCCAGATGCTACTCGTTTGGTACATACCAACCATGTTCTTGTGTGTTCATTGTCTAGTCACTGCTTGTTCGTCGTTCGGTCATCCGAAGTATAGGTTGTTCATCAGACGGTCATGTAGAGACCGAAAGATGGAACGGCCGTGTTGTTGTTAATCGGTCATGGGTCAATAGAGAGGCGGAGATGGGGCTATGTAGGGGCGGACATGAGGTGGGGGCCATGTACCAAAAGTTTCTTTAATAACATGCTTGTGTCGATCAAACCTTAGTAGATGGCGGTGTGTAGGCGGTGGCCGGTAGAGGACCTAGGTGTCGGCGGCGTTCAAGTAGGAAGACAGAGAAAGAGAGGACAACGAAGTTTTCTGTCAAGAATGGGGGTATGGTGCATCCTTTTACCAGATCTTAGTCGATGGCGATGCCCGACAGTAGCCATTGGGATCGGCGGCATTTTAGGTCGGTATACTAAAGAGAGGGTGTGAACTGTGAAGTGAAGTTTGGTGTGAAGTTTTCTGAAAAGAATAGGGGAATCAGAGATGATTAATAGGAATTTAATTAAAGTATTGATTAGGGTATTATTAGGTTGGGCCAAATATCCATTTTGGCCTTCTTTTTTAATTTAAATATCCTCGGTTATTCAATTTAATTAAAATAATGTTATGTATTATTGTATCCTTTGATTAAATGATCTAACGGTCTAAAATGTTTCTCGTATTTTTTGTAAAATAAGAGCTTCTCACATGAATCTCCCTCCCCCTCCCTCTCTTTCTCTCTCTCTCTCTCTCTCTCTCTATATATATATATATATATATATATATATATATAGGAAGAAGTTCCATTGAGAACCATTTTTTGTGCGAGAACCAATCTGAGTAGTCCAATTCCCCCTCTTTCAATGTCATTGCCCATGAATTCCTCACATACACCCTGCCACACTTGATCCCCCCACGCTCTCCATCCATGAATTCCACTTATCAAATCAACGGCTAAGATTGGCTCTCGCAATTCTCGCACTAAAATAGGTTCTCAATGGAACCCTCCCCTATATATATATATATATATATATATATATATATAGAGAGAGAGAGAGAGAGAGAGAGAGAGGCATGATCAAATGAGAACACGTTTTAAGGTGAGAACGCTGAGAACAATTTATAGCCCCTGGATGATCTTTATTTAATGGTTGTTATTACATTGATGTAATTAAGGTATGTTGAATTTTTAATTATTTGGTTTAATTAAGTAATGGATAGGAACTCAACATACCTTAATTAAACCAAATGATTGGCCTACAAGTGTTCTCATCGTACTCTACTTAAAATGTGTTCTCACTAGATCCCTCCTCCTCCTCCTCTCTCTCTCTCTCTCTATATATATATATATATATATATATATAAAAGAAGTTCATTTGATAACCATTCTTAGTGCGAGAACCGCGAGAACCAATCTGAGCCGTCCATTTTCCCCTCCTTCAATGTCATTGCCCTCCCATAAATTCCTTACATGCACCCTGCCACACTCTATTCCTCCACACTCTCCATCCATGAACTTCCTATATCCAAGGAACGGCTTAGATTGGTTCTCGCACTAACAACGATTCTTGCATGAACCCTCCCATATATATATATATATATATATATATATATATATATATATATATATATATATATATATATATATATATATATATATATAATGAGCTGTTCAAACGAGAACTGTTTTTCGTACGAGAACCACGAGAATAATTTTTGGCCAATCATTTAAGACTAATATATCCACCAAAAGAAATGAGTTAAATTACGAAAAATATACCAAATTCACGAGAAAATTATGCTCTTTATTTTAAGACCGATCACGCTATATTTTTTTGGAAAAAAGTCGTCTTTGCTGGTTTTTTTTCTCAGTACAGCTCGACATGTTCACATGTGCAAAATTTGTGCATGTGCATATCTACGCTAAAAAAACTAGGTGAATCGGTGCATATGCACATGTGCACATGTCGAGTTGTACTGAAATAAAACCCCAACAAACATAAAAAATTTGAAAAAATATATCAAGATCGGTCTCAAATTAAAGAGCATAATTTTCTCATTGACTTGGTATAATTTTCGTAATTTAACACCTTTTGGTGTTGACCTAATTCCAACCTATTATTTTCGTGTTGATCTAATTCCGACCTATTTATTTTCGTGTCAGTTTTGGGTCGTGTCACTTTTTTTCGTGGGGTTCGGGTCGTGTTTCGGTCGACCTATTTCGGTCAAATGTATTAGACGAGTAATTCTTTTGATTTCCGATTACGTTTTTCAGTTACGGGTTTTAAATACGCTTTTCAATTACTGTTTTCGATTACAGGTTTCGAATACGGTTTTCATCTATGGGTTTTGAATATGATTTTCAATTACGGTTTTCGATTATGGGTTTCGAATACGGTTTTCAATTACGATTTTCGATTATGGGTTTCGAATACGGTATCTAATTACGGTTTTTGATTACTGTTTTCAAATTGGTTTTTTGAATACGATTTTCGTTGTAAAATTTTTGAATACGTTGTTTATTTTCAATTTTCGCTACTAACTAGTGAATACACCACAGATTAAAATATCGAATACCAATAAAATTTAGTAGCTTAATGCAAAAGTACTGACAAGTGAACAAACATTGGATTAAAATAACATAAAGAGAATTATTTAAATTCAAAAAGCAAGTCTTCTTTTCCTCTTTACCGTTGCATTTCTCAAAAGGAATATTGGATTATGTAGGATCTAAAGGATCTTGATTTAAATCATTATCACTATAATATTGTTAAGGTTTAAAACTTTAAATCTTACCAAGTAGACAAATGTCAAAATACCAAAAGTCCAAAAGTATAGTCAAAATAACAAATAGCAAAATGATGTAATATAGTTTAGGTTTAAATTTTTTATTGTTTATTTAAGTTTTTAGCTTTTAAAGGTTTTGTATTTTTGTTTATCGAGTTATATTGCCTAAGTTGTCACTCTCTCATCACATATCTTTTTTGAAATTTTAATTTTAATTTATAATTTTTAGTTTACCTTATACGGGTCACTTTCGGGTTGTCGGGTTGACCCTAACCCAATCAATTTATTTTCGTGTCAACCCGATTTTGACCAATTTCGGGTCCGTATCACTTTTCCATATCGGGTTCGAATTGTGTTTCGTATCGGATCAGAAACTGCCGGCCTTAATTTATTACTTAATATTCAAATCCTCAAAAAAATTTGATTACACTACGAAATAAGTGAAACGTAAGTTTTTAAATGTTAAAAGACCTATGGTGTAAAATAAGGGCCGACCTTATCTCACCCGTTTCTTGTAATAAAAAACAATTCAAGATAAACCAGCAAGCAATTAATTAATAAACAACCAAATTGGGGCTAGGGCAAAATTCGATTAGGCATGGGCGAGGCTGGTACGGATCGCGGGGAAAAAGATGAACTCTCCAAGTTTCTTGAAAGGTTCCCTAAGAAGGTTTATCATGAGCCGACCGACTTGGATTCTGATAAACGAGGTGTTTTTTTTAGCGTAATTGGAGGCATCACTGAAACAGAAAGCAATTTATCATCGTCATCAACAACATCATCTGCCGGTGAGTATTTCAAATTCATTTGTCATTCAAATATATTGTTGGTGGTTTATATATATTTTATTAATTGTAACTAAATTCGAACAGATATTCCTCCTGGCCGTTGGTATCTTCACGAGAAGATAAAAAGGGCGTTTGTAATGTTTAATAATGGTTGTCCTCATAAGGGGGTATTTGTTCAGTATTGGGCACAAAAAAATCAAACAGTCGAGTGCTCACTTTCAACAGCCGGTGAACCTTTTGTCCTTGATCATCTTGACCCTCGTCATCAGGAATACAGGTTATGGTGTATTGATGAAGAGAATGTGGGTGATCCTGATGATCAACACGCAATTTTACCAATCATGATTGATTTTCCAGATGTAGTTGTGAATCTGGAGAACCACACGAATATACCAGTGGTGGACAAAGCTTTGGAATGCGGATTCAACAGTCAGATAATGATGCCTGTTTATTGTCAATCGCTATGCAAAACCAAATGCGCTTGTGTTGGTGTTATTGAGTGTTGTTTGGAGCGTTCTTATCTTTTGAAAGTTTTTAAGGAGTTGAGATCAGCAATAGAGGTACGTATAAATGTCTCAACTATTTAATCAATTCTACCTCCAACAATTGCTTGTTATAGCATACCTGTCTTTGCAGAGTGTTGGTCTGATTGTGCAGTCTTATTTGTGTCTAAGACCTGAGGTAAATGCTTCCAATACTTTGTTGTTGAAATGTTGTTACTTGTTTGTGCTAGTCTAAGAAACCAGATGGCTAACTAAATATACTTTATATACTCTCATCATATAGCCTGTTCCTGGTCTCGAAGCCGCCAAATGTGAAATCAAAGAGGCATTGGAGACGGTTTGTAAATCGAATCACTTGGCTCTTGCTCAAGTTTGGATACCTCATGATGTTGAGCATTTTCCACTTGAACCTTTCTATCCGAAGGAGGAAGAAGAAAAGGACCCTCAACTTAAACTTGGGAAGTGTATGTCAAAATTGTGTGGTTACCGTTTGGATGATTTCAGTAACGAGTTTTCTTCCATGGTAAAGGATTATTGTGATGTTTCTGATGTGCTTCCTTATCAAGTGGGGATGGACTTTGTTGGGAAAACACTTATGACTTACGAATCACGCTTCTGCTACGACATCGGTGAGCTGACTAGTGAAGAGAGTTATAGGTTTTTGAGGCTTCTCTCAAACAAAACTCAGTGTAGCTCTCTTGTGATATGCTTGAGGAGCACTCACACCGGAAAGGATGTTGATTATGCATTTGAATTCTTATGGCCCAAACATCGAAACTATTTCCTCCTGTTGCAGTCCTTGTTTATAATGCTAAAAAGATATTTGCCAAGTTTCACGTTTGCGTGTGGTGCACAACTTGATGATGCGTTCCGTATTGAAGTTGTTGAGAATTCTTTAAGGATTCCAGGAGGGTTTTTCCAGATTTTTGAACAACCTAAAGCTTCGGAAAAAGTATCTACTGATGCAGGTGCTGAAAATCTAAATTACCTTTTTTTCTTTTTCGTTATATATATATAGGCAAAAGTTCAAACGAGAACTGTTTTTCGTACGAGAACTGCGATAACCAATCTAAGCCGTTCAATTCCCCCTCCTTTAATGTCATTGCCCACCCATGAATTCCTCACATGCACCCTGCCACACTTGATCCCCTCTACACTCTCCATCCATGAACTTCCCATATCCAAGGAATGGCTGAGATTGGTTCTCGCAGTTATCGTACGAAAAACAGTTCTCGTTTGAACCCTCCCCTATATATATATGTATATATATACATATATATATATATATGTGTGTGTGTGTGTATATATATATATAGGAAGAAGTTCATGCGAGAACCGCGAGAACCAATCTGAGCCGTCCAATTCCCCCTTCTTCAATGTCATTGCCCACCCATGAATTCCTCACATGCATCCTGCCACACTCTATCCCTCCACGCTCTCCATCAATGAAACTTCCTATATTCAAGGAACGGCTAAGATTGGTTCGCGGTTCTCGCCCTAACAACGGTTCTCGCATGAACCTTCCCCTATATATATATATATATATGATGTAAATTAAAACACAATGCAGTGTTGTTTGCAGGCATTTCTGAGGGGAAGGGAGTAAAGAGAAAGTTAGATGAGTTGCCTGAAAGTGAGGGTGAGGGTGAGGGTGAGGGTGAGGTTCAAACCACTGAAGGTAAGGTTAATATAAAGAGAGTTTGAATCTTGATTTGCATCTTACTGGATTATTGGATCAGGTTTGGGTCAAGGGCCAAAGTGGTTTCTGCTTAAAACACGAAATCATTTGGTAGGGATCCAAATGGTTGAACTAAAACTTGGTTTGTCAACAATTACTAGCTTTCTTACAAACAACTAGTGTGTCTAATATCATTATAAAAATTCTTTTTTGAATAGAGATCCAATTTTATTGCAATTATTCAAGTCTCATTAGAAATGGAACAATGGGTTGGTTGGTTAGACAACTTTAGTTACTGGTAAAGGTGAAGATTAAAGCAGGTACTATCAGGTTGGGTAGTGTTAACACTTTAACATGAATTCAAGTATTCTAAGAATTTGAAAACACGTTTGAAAGACTTTTGACCCTTTTAACCGGCAATAGAAAAAGAAACATCATACATACACAATCGTAAACCTCTCTCCTTCGCCTAAATAGTTTTATCCCACAAATGGTGCATGATATGATGTTAAGGCTGCAGATAACTCTTTGTACCATGTGAAATGTGATATTGACTATATGATTTGACCTAGTTTTAAAAGAAGGAAGAGAGGGGGGGGGGGGGGGGGGGGGGGCGCTACAAACCTATACATACGAATAAAACAATGAGTTAGAAAGATTGAAGGCTTGAGGTCTGATGATTAGGTACTTGTAATAAAACATCGATAAATGGGCACCTCCTTGTTTGCAGCAAGAATAACATTTTCTGACTTGGATTCTAATAAAGAACTTGCGCTAGTTGTTGTTTTACAACTTTATTATAACAACAAAAAGGAAAGAAAAAAAAAACTAATTCTAGCAGAATGGATATTAACATGTTATTTTCAATGTTTGTTTTTTAGGGAAAGTGGCCATAAGAGCCGTATACTAGTGCATTTAGAAAGATAAAAAAAAAAAAAAAAGATCAACATGCGGTTACGCATGACCAGGCAATATCTTGAAATTGTTATTTTAATGTTTGTTCTTAGGGAAAGTTGCAAACTTATATATTTAAGAGTTCTTTTAACTTCTTATGTTCTATTCACTTTCAGGAAATGGTTAGGGAGCTTTCATTGTGATAGGGACCAGAAGAAGATAACTACGATACGTATTCATGCAAATTACTTTTTGGAGATTTGATATCATTCGCATTGTTGAGTATGTTGCAATCTTTTAAGTCATGCTCGATTTTCTTCAGTAGTTTCTAGATTTATTACTGTTGATTTGAATATTAATGGTTAAAGATGAACAAAGAGTCCTTTTGAAATTAACAACAGTCGAGGAGCTGCTTTGTTAAGAGGGGCTCGGTAAATTTGCAAAGTTACCTAACAATTTAAGTGTGTCAATCGTGTCATGTTCGGGTTGTTGGGTCGCATGTTGGCGGGTTTGACACAAACACTACCTGTTTAGGGTATCTCACACGGATTTGTCTAGGTGAATATAGAACACTTTTATGCTTAACCTAAACCTATTGATCTCGGGTTAATATCGTGTCAATGATTGTCATCCCTACATAACATGTTAAAAGCAAACATGTTAATGATTTTTGTGGATGAAAATATAGTTTTTATGGTCAATTAATAACAGTTGTCTAGGTAAAAGTCAAAACTGTTTTTGCGTATAAAAGTATATAAATAAGTCTAAACTTAATTGAGTTGTTCTTGTTACTTTTTGGTGAACCAAATTGACGAAATCACAAAAAATGGACCAATTCTTTCAAATCTTTTTTTTTCTTTTTGCAATTTTTCTTCCATGTTTTTCAATTTGTTGTTTGTGGTGTGTATCGCTAGTCCCAACACCACCTTATCCACTCTGCAAGGCTGCAATACATCAATTTCAGAGTGTAGTGACTAGACTTGCAATTCATGTGTGTAAAGATATTGTGCTAGAATATAATAAATCAAGAAGAATTAAGGCTCCTAATTTGCACCATCATTTCAACTCGTTTTACCCGTTGCTAGGTTTTAAGCCCGTATGAACACGAGTTATATTTTAAGTTTTATTTGATAATTGTAAATTATAATAAAGTTGCTTACCATTTATACAATTAGATTCACAAAACATGAACTTTGAAAAATCTAATTTTCAGCAACTAAACCCTTTAAAGATCCGTAGAGATTTTATCAACATAAAAACAAAATCTTCTGCATCTTCATAAACATTTTCCTCTTTCAGGACCATTAACACTTGCAACATTCAACCTATATCTTTGGTTCTCGAGAAGCCGACCTATTAGGTGATGCATGGGTTCACAATTGCACCAATCTTTTGCCACCCCCATCCTCTTGCAGTATCTTTGTCACAATGCATTAATCAGTTGTGCTCTAAAGGTTACGATAATACAACTTTCAGTGCATAAAGCATCAGAAAGTTGAAGCTTTAAACTGAAAGAACACCCTGAATTCCATCCATGAAGTTGGATAATGCAAGAAACTGCATGACTTTGGACAGATAACTCACAACTTCTTCTTCTTTTGTAAACAAATAGCCCTAAATATGTCTAATAGCGACTAAAAGTAAGCTTACAAGAAGCCCTTCTGTAACAGCTAGAAACATCACAACTCGTGCAGCAAGCTGTGTAGAACTTGGTCTCCTGGCTCCTAATTCATTTGAAACTCGTGTGCTTCATGAAAATCCAATAAACAAATAAGTATAGAACTTATATGCAATAATATTAAGGAACTTTTTCAAAAAAATCTTTGTACTAAATGACCTTACTGCACTCCCAAAACCATAAGGAATACTAAAGATCACTCAACTCCCAAAACCATAAGAAATACTAAAGATCACTGAACTTGTAGTTAGACTGGAGTAAAAAACAGTTTTAAGACAACAAAAATATGGCAATTAGATTTAATCATAGCTAATTTACTTGAGGCCACTCCATAACATACCTGACGCACATCATTGAGGTTTCGAGTTTTGGATTTGGAAGGAGGCCAGACCTAAAAATGAGGAACTCGTAGGACCAATACTCCAAGCTAAATCACATACAGATGTCATATAGGCTTTTCTTGTCCCCAAAACAATCTAGAGATGATTGGATGTGTGTTTTGTAGATAATCATGTGATACTAAACTGTCAGATAAATACATGATAAAACAGACCACCGAAGATTGTGTTTAGGTGTGATTATGTTGCCAAATTCAGAATATTAAGAAATCATTAGAACCTGATGCTGCTGAATCATGTGTTGTAGAGATGGTGTTTTACCCTAAATAAAAGAGTGCAACAACAAAAGGATATATATATAAACAACACTGTGGTGTAAATGCATTTAGAACCTGTCTGCCATTCAGCCTACGAATAGACCTTCATGCAATAGTCAATTGAAAAGCAGTGCAAATAAAGAAAAGGAAAAAAGAATTTGAGAAGCAGCAATTTAAGCAGTCTTGTTAATCAAGAAAATCGTAGACGATAACTCAAGATCGACAAACAGATCATTACTTTTGAAAAGAAAGAAACTTGCAGAAATGTTTCTTTTGAAAGGAAAGATATGTAGAATTATATTTTAAGAGTGAAAGGATGCAAATGTGGTTCCAAAAAGAATAGATGTAATGAGTATTGAGTTTCACTACTACATCATTCAGCATACATATGACGTGAGGGGTTCCAGCATAAATGCAATGAGTAAAAATATCCATATATCCCACAACCCAACATCGAAGAATCCATTCAACTGACCCGCTAATCATGGCCTATTATAGACGATCAACCCGTAAAATGATAGAATCACATATTCAATAAGAAAGATGGTTTTAGTACCTTCAAGTGCGGCAAACACACGGAGTAACAACTTGAGCAGCTTTGGCCATGTAACCCAAATCTATTCTATTAGCCAACAAAGACCAAGTGTATGGAAAATAATTCATTTGGTTTCTTTAGGTTTATGATCTTGTCAAAAGTCAAAATGGTGGAGAGCGTGAGTTAAATTACGATAGGAAATAGAAAAAAACCTTGTCAAAAAGAAAGAAGGTGCAACGATGTAAAATACTTCCTTACCCATTTTGAGCTTCTTCTATCTGTCCAAAGAGCTAGCATCAAGTAAACCTGAAACACAATAATAACTAATAACACTTATAAAAACGGGAACCATGAATATGTATAACTAGTGTAATACCCGTGCGGAGCTCAGGTATATATATAAAACTTCTATATTTACAATTATTACATAGTTTTTTTTTTAATTATACAAAATTTGTATTTCAAGTCTAAAAGTCTTTAGTGTAATACTCATATGTTGCTCGTGTTTATTATTGTAAGAAAAGTCTAAACTTTATCTATTTAATAAAATCAAAGTCAATACAATTTTTTTAAAAGTCAAAGCCAATACTAATTAACTTGATTATTAGAAAATATTTTCATAACTTTTTTTTTTAATTATGGAGAACAGAATTAAATGAAATGGAAAAACGATAAAGAAAATAGACATGTCACCAAACGAAATTTTTCGCCGTCATTGTATTACATAAATACCGTACTCCCTACGTCTTGAAAATGGACATGTTAAGGACTATAAATTATTCGTTGTCGCAGCATTGCGCGGATATCATGCTAGTCAACTTAAATATACTCAAATTGCATCCCATAAAATTAATTAAGATTTTAAGAAAGAATAGATTGTGTTTATGCATACCTAAATTGCTTGAGTATAGTTTATCATTTAATTATATAAATTATTGGTACACATCGTGATGCGCCAACATGTCAGCAGGGTCAGATCTTGCGGGATTATAAGTTCCGCTCAACGACCCTAACCGGGAATCAGTCACAACCAACCGCACTGGTGGGGGAGCGAAGAGTAGTCCACCCAGCGCGTTACAGAGCCACTTAGATCCAGACATAGGCCAAGATCCTCACAATTCACGCCAAGGAACAACAGTCCTCAACTTGCCACACTTCATTGGACCGCACTTTCAATAGACCACACTTTCAACAACCGCACTTATTTGTCCGGACAGGTACCATACTTCTCATTTAACCGCAATTTCACAAACGATCGCATTTCATAAGCAACTACATTACACATATGACCCACGTCGGGTCCAACAACATGCATGCATTTCACATCTAACATATATCGCAACCTACCAGTTCACATCACTTTCTATCATAACATAACATACCTCAAGTGCACACTTAGACAAACTAACAAGCACAACATGCAACAAATGACCCGCACCGGGTCCTACAACACGCATACGTGTCATAATCAACGTGTAGTGCAACAAATCATAACATAACATGTTACAAAAAACCACAGTTAGCGCTACTTACGAGCCTCATGGGAAACCGGTACTCACCTTAAGCTTACAATAAGTAAACACAACGATCAATGGCCGTAGGCGTCGTATCTTCACCCGTAGGTGGTAAACCACATAAAACACCCTCCTACGGCCGCAAGAACCACTTACTAAGGCCGCAGAAAACTTAATTTCAACAATCCTGAAAAACACCCCTCTACGGCCGCATGAACCTTTTACTACGGCCGCATGAACATAAAAATATCTCTACGGACGCAGGAACTTTTCTCTATCGCCGCAGAAATAAAAATGGCTTCCACGGCCGCAGGAACTTTTCTCTACGGCCGCAGGAAGGGTCTGTACAGCAGACTACCGACTCTGTTTTCTCATAGCTGCTGTTCTACACGTTTTTGACACCAAAATCAACTTAAACTTTGATTCAATCTATTGTACACTTTGTTTAACACCTATAGGAGCTTACTAACATATCTTATACACAAAACCACATCAAGACTCCATTTACACCTTCAATTTAGCTCACTCCCATCAAAACTCAAGAACTAGGTTTTTGATTAACAAAACTTACCAAGAAGATGATATAGAGCATATTCTAAACTTAGATGATTGCTGGAATTAGAAGCTATATGTTTCCCTTTTGATTTCTCCCTTCAATCCTTCTTCCAAGATCAACCAAGTGTGGAGGTGTGTGTTTTTCTTCTAACATATGTATGTATGTGTAACTTGTGTGTGTTTGTGGTGTCTCCAGGGGATAAAGGAGACACAAACCACCCTTGGTGTTTTAATTTATAAAACACGGGTATTTCGTTCCCCTATTCAACTTACAACACGCGCCTCGTTCACCCGTTTAAACTAACGAGGATATTTTCAGAATCATTATCTAAAACCGTTCAATACTTTATTTACTCTATCTATTTTCCACATTATTCACTTAACCACATTAAACCCGCATAACCACATTAAATCTACACTTATCACCAATTAGCAACTATAACACTTTGAGTAAAGTCAAAGTACCACTACTAAAACACAAGATACAACCACACACTACTAGACCCTATTTCAGGGTGTTACATTCAAAGTTGGCCTTGAAAGGATCTTTTCGAATTTGATACTAAAAGGTTTCGAACAATCAACTTCATACGAGTAAACGATCATTCCTTACACAACTATTAACTTGTGTGGATCGAATGAAATGATGTCCATTGGTACTGATACAAAACCCCTAGTTTTGTTTAAAGATGAGTATCTCGTCTGGAAAGGAAGGTTTATCGACTTCCTTGAACATAATGAACCGTACGGGGAAGATATGATTGACTGCATCTTTAAGGGAAATACAAAGTATATGAAATTTGTTGAAGCAGATCTAACCAACAACCCTCCCATTCCCCGACAAGAAAGAGAAAAGACCAACGATGAACTCACCAATACCGAGAAGGAAAGAAAGAAGGCTGAGCATCTTGCAAAATATTATCTCAAACAAGGACTCTCATCTGAGATATATACCAAAGTTAACAGCTTGGCTACTGCCAAAGAAATCTGGGATGAGATAAAGATACAACTTCAGGGCAATGAACAAGGAGAACACATCAAATGTACCCAACTGGTTAACAGTTTTCATGACTTCACTGCTTGTGAAAATGAACTTCTCTCGGAAACGTACGGATGTTTTTGCAAACTTCAAAACGAATTAAGATCAAACAAGATAATCAGGACTAATCTTGACCTGAATTGTGTCTTCTTGAAATCACTTGGTCAGGAATGGAAGGAACATGCTAGAGTGTACAAACATATCAACAAAGATTTAACCACAGTCACCTTCCACAACATCTATAAAGATCTTAACCAATACCAAGATGAAGTTTCCAAATCTCTACCCAGACAATCAAATGGTGATCCTCTAGCTCTTGTTGCAACTGACAAACTTCCAAGAGAATCGTCATCTAGACAAATGAAGTACAAGCAGGTGGTAATCAGTGATTCTGAACCTGATGATGATCACGAAGATTCAGTTGAAGCAGCAATACAAGCCCTTTCCTTTGCTGGTAAAACCTGCAGAAACCGTTTCCCAAAGACCAACAACAAACAACGGTTTACCTATGGCTCACATCGTCCGGAAAGACTCACACCTGCTGACAAGCCAAGGTTTCCTCGGGAAGAGAAGTAGGATGAAAAGAAAGCTGAATCTAAATGCTACAACTGTGGTCGCTCAGGGCATATGATCAGGAACTACCCTCAAAAGAAAACTAAGGATGCAGAGTACTATCGGCAAAAGTACATGATATATGCGTTTTTATACATATTTTATATACCGAAACGCCCCCATTCTTAACCCATTTCCATGGTAATATGTCCATTTAATAATCTAATATGTTAATAGTTCACCATACAGGTCTAAAAGAGCTTAACATAAGAAACATGGACAAATCCCGCGATTATCAAGCAAAAACGAAGTTTTGTTCAAAATAGGGCCTTACGGCCGCAAGGTATTGCTTGCGACCGCAAGGGACCCCGCCCACCAAAATCAATCGAATCTTCGGCTAACCGTATTATCAGGCCTCGGGATGCCAAAGTGGCAGAGCATCTTTTGAAAAATGGTCCATGAGACCGCAAGGGAATCCCATGCGATCGCAAAGGCCCCCAGTCTGCACTATATATAAACAGCCTTCAGCCAGAAGAAAGAGCAGGCTTGGCTGGGTTTTCCCCAGCCTTGGCTCCGGATTTCTCACCTTCCAAACATTCTCCTAGGCCTCTAAACACTTCAACACCATTCCATGGTGATACCTAAGGAGGAGAGCTTGCTAGGAGCTTGGAACACCACTTGGAAGCTTCAAAGTACACATAATCTTGGGGTTACTTGGTATAATCATTCTATCTTCTGTTCTTAATCATGTATCATGTATTCCAGATGTTGTTGTACTTATATTTGATGAAGCTTAACTTATTTCACTTAGGCCAAGATGATTCTTGGCCAAGTTATGGCAATATAATCTTTTCTTGATTACTTGATATAACAAGTATGTTTTGATCTTTAATATAAATGTGTTTAATCATGTTCTTATGTTGAATATGTTCATGTTCATGTTTTGTTAATCTTTTAAGTGAAAACATAAAGGTTACATTGCATGCATATTCAAGAATGTTGGTTTAATCTTAAGATCTTGTGTAGTTATCACTAGAAATGGTGTAACAAGCAAGATTGTCATTCGAAAAGCATTCTTAAAACTTGTCTTTGATCATTTCAGGTCATAACAAGATTGATCATGTTCATCATATTGTGGTTTTACATATGCTTAACATCTTAACGAAAGTTTCAAGTATTTAAGTATATTATTTGATCATAGCAAAAGAATAAAAAGGATTGAAAAGGTGTTCTTGAGCATGCTAAGGTTGAAATAAACTCCTAATGTCATTAAGAATCAGAACTCTATGATTCTATGTGCATGCTTACGTGTTTAATGCTTTGCATATGTTAAGTACTAGAAATAGTACTTAACATAATGATATCATAAGGAAATAACGTAAGGCTCGATCTTAAATCCAACACACGCAGTTTGAGTCTTGTTAAGTTCATGGATTCATAGTGCTCATTTCTATATGCTTATAACCTTGGATGACAGTCCAGGTTATACGTGCTTGATCCTTAGTGCATAAATGATTCCTGCTGTAAAATAAGGTCATGCGACCACATGTCTTTGACATGTGGCCATATGCACCTTTATTGCAGTTCAGTTTGTTGTTTCTCATGTTTAAACCATTCCCAATCACTTTGACACTTCAATAAGTTTTGAAGGCTATGAGACATATCATTTGACCAAGAATGTATGACTCGTAGCTGGATTTAAACATAATTAAGTGGATATGTGATTATCTTATGATTCTATGTTTACATGCTATACTTGATTGTAAATCTGAGTCTTGATAACTCGAGTGATGATTTACATGATAATATGACTTGTGAGTATTAGAGAGAACAACATGCTCTGTGCTTAAATTACATCTATGTCAAGTCTTCATATTCTTATTGTTGTATTTATTGCTGTGACTGGCTCAGATGAATCAGAAGCCTGAGTGAATAATTGCCCTTATGGTGTTAATCCGTTCTATCCCTGTAATATATTTATCTTTATGCAATTTATTTTCCTTATCTTATCCAACTCTCCACAATATCTTTCCGATCAAACAACGATGATAGTAGAATATTGGTAGTTTCTGTTCCTGTGGTACGATACTCGGTCTTACCCGATCTGTACTACTGCTGACCAGGTCATACTTGCCTGAGTCGTGTGTAGTATTTATTTTGTAATTCCATTTTATAAATTTGAAACATCAGTGTGAAAAAGCTTTTACTCATCTTAAAAATAACTGATATATCAATAATTATACATGTTTTACACATCGAAAACCCTCGCATTTAATCCATAATCAAGGTGAATTGTACAAATTATTGTCTTAAATATTTAATATTCACCATTGCAGGTTAAAAGAACTTAAAATGAAAATATCAAGTTAAATGAGTGCAGAACTGAAGAAAAACAAAGACTTGTTGAAATCCGTAGAGCCTTGCGATCGCAGAGCCCTACCATGCGATCGCATGGTAGGTGGGAATCTAGCTTTGATACCTGGTGACGTCTGCATGCAGAGATGTCTTGTCAACCAAAGTCACTCCATGCGATCGCATGACACATCCATGCTATCGCAAAGACCCCCAATTCAGGCCTATATAAACAGTCATCTGCAGCTCATTTGAAGAACATCACAAAACTTTTCTCTGAAGCTCTCTCACTTTCAGATATATACACACACTTATTTTGTTTTGTTTTACATATACACAACACACACTAAGGTGTTTTTACACCTAGTTTGCCATTTGGTGATAGTAAAACATCCCAATCTCCATTCCAAAGGTGTAGAAACCAAGTGGAGGTTCTGATCACGTATACAACTCGGGATAGCTTGGTATAATCTAAACCTATATGTTCTTAATATGTATCCAAGTGTTGATCTTGTTGTTTTACTTGTAACCATGTGTAACTAAACTCTTTCACTTGGGCCAAGATGATTCTTGGCCAAGTTATGGCAATATAATCTTTTCTTGATGATTTGATATAAAAAAAGAGTATGTTTTGATTGTTGTTATAATTGTGTTTAACCATGTTCTTATGTTAAATATGTCCATGTTCATGTTTTGTTAAATCTTTTACGTGAAAACATAAAGATTTCATCCCATGCATATTCAAAGGTGATGGTTTTAATATCAAGATCTTGTGTAGTTATTACTAGGAATGGTATAACAAGCAAGGTTGTCATTCGAAAAGCATTTTTGAAACTTGTCTTTGATCATTCCGGATCATAACAAGATTGGTCATGTTCATCATATTGTGATTTTACACATGCTTAACATGTTAACGAAAGTTCAAGTGTTTAAGTATATCTCCCGATCATAACTACTACAAAAGAATAAAAAGGATTGAAAAGATGTTTTGGAACATGTTAACGTTGAAATGAACTCCTAATGTCATTAAGAATCAGAGATCTACGATTCTATGTGCATGCTTACGTGTTTCATGCTTTGCATGTGTTAAATATTAGAAATAGTATTTAACATAATGATATCTTAAGGAAATAACGTAAGGCTCGATCTTAAATCCAACACACGCGGTTTGAGTCTTGTTGAGTTCATGTATACATGAGTGTTCATCTCCATCTGTTTATAACTTTGGATGACAGTCCAGGTTGTACGTACTTGATCCTCGGTGCATGAAACGAATTCTGCTGTAAATAGGGTTCATGCAATCGCAAGGATAAAGTCATGCGATCGCATGTACCCTTGCGATCACATGTCACTGACATGCGGCCTGTTGCACTTTTATTCGGTTTCAGTTTGTTGTTTCTCATGTTTAAATCATTCTTAAATCACTTTAACACCTTTCTTATGTTTTGAAGGCTATGAGACATATCATTTGACCAAGAGTGTATGGTTTGTAGCTGGATTTAAACATGGTTAGGTGGATCTGTGATTATCTTTTGATTCTATGCTTACAGGATATATTTGATTGTAAATCTGAGTCTTGATAACTCGAGTGATGATTTACATAATAATATGACTTGTGAGTATTAGATAGAACAACATGCTGTGTGCTTTACTGCATGCAGACAAAGTCACTCCATGCGATCGCATGACACATCCATGCTATCGCAAAGACCCCCAATTCAGGCCTATATAAACAGTCATCTGCAGCTCATTTGAAGAACATCACAAAACTTTTCTCTGAAGCTCTCTCACTTTCAGATATATACACACACTTATTTTGTTTTGTTTTACATATACAGAACACACACTAAGGTGTTTTTACACCTAGTTTGCCATTTGGTGATAGTAAAACATCCCAATCTCCATTCCAAAGGTGTAGAAACCAAGTGGAGGTTCTGATCACGTATACAACTCGGGATAGCTTGGTATAATCTAAACCTATCTGTTCTTAATATGTATCCAAGTGTTGATCTTGTTGTTTTACTTGTAACCATGTGTAACTAAACTCTTTCACTTGGGCCAAGATGATTCTTGGCCAAGTTATGGCAATATAATCTTTTCTTGATGATTTGATATAAAAAAAGAGTATGTTTTGATTGTTGTTATAATTGTGTTTAACCATGTTCTTATGTTAAATATGTCCATGTTCATGTTTTGTTAAATCTTTTACGTGAAAACATAAAGATTTCATCCCATGCATATTCAAAGGTGATGGTTTTAATATCAAGATCTTGTGTAGTTATTACTAGGAATGGTATAACAAGCAAGGTTGTCATTCGAAAAGCATTTTTGAAACTTGTCTTTGATCATTCCGGATCATAACAAGATTGGTCATGTTCATCATATTGTGATTTTACACATGCTTAACATGTTAACGAAAGTTCAAGTGTTTAAGTATATCTCCCGATCATAACTACTACAAAAGAATAAAAAGGATTGAAAAGATGTTTTGGAACATGTTAACGTTGAAATGAACTCCTAATGTCATTAAGAATCAGAGATCTACGATTCTATGTGCATGCTTACGTGTTTCATGCTTTGCATGTGTTAAATATTAGAAATAGTATTTAACATAATGATATCTTAAGGAAATAACGTAAGGCTCGATCTTAAATCCAACACACTCGGTTTGAGTCTTGTTGAGTTCATGTATACATGAGTGTTCATCTCCATCTGTTTATAACTTTGGATGACAGTCCAGGTTGTACGTACTTGATCCTCGGTGCATGAAACGAATTCTGCTGTAAATAGGGTTCATGCAATCGCAAGGATAAAGTCATGCGATCGCATGTACCCTTGCGATCACATGTCACTGACATGCGGCCTGTTGCACTTTTATTCGGTTTCAGTTTGTTGTTTCTCATGTTTAAATCATTCTTAAATCACTTTAACACCTTTCTTATGTTTTGAAGGCTATGAGACATATCATTTGACCAAGAGTGTATGGTTTGTAGCTGGATTTAAACATGGTTAGGTGGATCTGTGATTATCTTTTGATTCTATGCTTACAGGATATATTTGATTGTAAATCTGAGTCTTGATAACTCGAGTGATGATTTACATAATAATATGACTTGTGAGTATTAGATAGAACAACATGCTGTGTGCTTTACTGTAATTTATCAAGTCATCAACATCTTAATCAAACTAAATATTGCCATAACTAGCCAATGATGATTCTGAAGCCTAAGTGATCCTTTATCTGATTATCTGCGTGTTTGTTATTACTTTGTTAGTGTAACTTGTTTATGTTAATTGTTTTACATCAAAAAGTTAAAAATCACTTGTTATTAATTAATTACCAAACAATGACGATGGTTGAATACTAGTAGCTACCAAAATCATCCCTGTGGATCGATACTCGTTCTTACCCGATCTGTACTACTGTTGACCAGGTCATACTTGCCTGAGTCGTGTGTAGTATTCATTTTGTAATTTCGTTTTATAAATTTAAAACATCTGTGTGAAAACTTTTAATCATCTTAAAAAAATACCCGTACGCGGGCTGCACACCAAGTTTTTGGCGCCGCTGCCGGGGATCTTTTTGGCAATATTAGAAAAAAATCTAATCGTTCATTTGGTTTTTTGTTTATTACTTTTTACCTGTTATTTTACTTTTTCCTGTTTTCTTTTTATACTATGTGTATCTATTCTCAAACACTAAAATTAATGTACAAATTCTGTCAAAATTGTCTTAAATCGTTTGAAGATAAAATTGAACTCCTTAACCAAATGGCTTTAGCTACAAACGACCTAGAAGAATTTGAATTAATTTTAGGTGAAATTGAATATTGGCAACATGCAATAATGATAACTAAGTGTAATATCGACTTTATTCTTAACATGCCCATCATATAGTCGAGTTACAGTTTTTATTTTTATTATTCCTAGTTGTTATCCTTTATCTATTACTTGTCTAGTATTTAGCATACTTTAGTTTCCGTATTTCTTTTTATTTTCCTTTCTTTTTCATTCATGTGTATCTATTCTGCCGAACTTCGAAAAAGGATTAGAGAATACCGCGATAGAATTAAAAATTCCGAGATCCTTATTAAATCTTTCGAAGAAGCCTTGTTTTCCAAAACCGACCCTCAAGAAATCAAAAGATTGAGAGATAGCATTGAACACGAACAAATCTTGATTTTTCTCAATCAAACTTTTATCCGGAGAACTTTAGCACATACTTTAACTTTTAAAGTTGATATATAAAAATAAAAAAATAATTTTTTTTTCTTTTAAAATTTGTTTCGCTTATGTGTGTCTATTCAGAAAATTTTCGAAAATTAATCAAGTATTATCGTCACGATATAAAAATCTATAATCAGAGTATCGACGAACTTGAGAAAAGAGCAGAACACACCACCAACCATGAGGAGTTGAGACAAATTGAGATCGATATCTATAATTTGAAGTTCATGAAAGCAGTTGTTCAACGTCAAATTACTGACCAATTAAGGACTGTTCATACTGGTTAGTATTTGAAACTTTCTTTCAAGTCCTTTCCTTTTCAATCATGTGTCTCCGTTCAGAAAACCTTCATAGGAGAATTAGTGCTTATCGAAACAACATTGACATCCTTGAAAACCAAATTTGGTCATTAAGTTACGAATTACTCTACGAAGCTGACATCCCTGAAATCGAACATATTCATGAACAAATTCGTATCCTAAGGGAACAACAAAATTCCATCAGAAACACCATTGATAGACTTTTGAGGAATCGTTTCCTTCCCTAAGTGATCGACCTTTTCATTTTCTATTTCCTTTTTCTAGTTTCTTTCTTGTAGTTTAATTTTCTTGTATTCTAGTTTCCTTTTTAATTTTCACTTCCCCGCCACATCCAAACTATTTCTTTTGTTCTCTCTTGAACAATTGAGTCCATTGAGCCTTACGCAGAGCCTGAGCGAGAATTTAGACGTCGCCGACGTTTAGCACGTAGACGAGCTGCTCATAATCGTACCTACAATATGGCTGAAGGACCACCAAATAATAAAACAGTAGGAGATTACGCTCGTCCAACTCTCAATGGAATGCATGCAAGTGTCGTTCGTCCTCCTGTCACCGCCAACAATTTCGAAATCAAGCCGAACATTATCCAAATGGTTCAAAACACAGTTCAGTTTAACGGTTTACCTGAAGAAGATCCTAACCATCATCTTCAGAATTTCCTTGAAATCTGTGATACGTTCAAGATGAACGGTGTCTCACAAGACGCTATTCTCTTACGCCTCTTTCCATTTTCATTCAAATATAAAGCCAAGATTTGGCTTAACTCCTTGCCTACTGGTTCCATCACTACATGGACTGATTTAGCCGAAAAGTTTCTTCAGAAATATTTTCCACCTTTAAAAACGGCTAAACTTCGTAATGACATTTCATCGTACCAGCATCAAGAGGGAGAATCTTTGTATGATACATGGGAAAGGTATAAAGAATTACTGCGTCGATGCCCTCATCATGGATTACCAATGTGGCTTCAAGTTCAAACATTCTACAATGGTCTGACAGTGGCTACACGCCAAATGATCGATGCTGCAGCGGGAGGCACAATTACAAACAAAACCCCTGAGATAGCTCATGAGCTCATTGAAGAAATGGCTATGAACAGCTATCAGTGGCATTCATTTCGAATGAAACAGCCCAAAACAGCTGGTATCATCCCTGTTGATACTGTTACCTTACTCACTGCACAAGTTGAAGCTTTATCCCAAAAGCTCGACCAAATGAAAGTAAATTTAGTGCAGTCCACATGTGAGTTCTGCAATGGTCCTCACTTAAGTAGAGATTGTCAAACTGGCAACAATTTTGCCCCCTACAGAAGAGGTGGATTACATGGGTACTCAAAGACCCCAAAATAATCCCTACTCAAACTCATATAACTCTGGCTGGAGAAATCATCCGAATTTCTCTTGGAAGTCCGGAGCGGGTACTTCTAGTAATCCCCCTCCCGGATTTTCTCATCAAAATAGCAATCAACAAAGTTTAGGTTCATCTCAAAACCGTCAACCTGTTCAAACTCAATCAAAGATTGAGAGCTTAATTGACAGATTTTCCTCAGCTGTCGAAAGTCGTTTCATCCATCACGAAAACGACATGAAAGTTCTTCATGCTTCTCTTAAAAGCTTAGAAAATCAAGTAAGCAAGATTGCTAACTCGCTATCAGAGCGTCAACAAGGTGGTTTACCAAGTAACACCGAAACCAATCCTAGGACCGATGTTAAAGCTATCACTCTCAGGAGCGGTACCACTATGGTCCCACTTACGATGTCTCCGGTTGATGAACCAAGCACCCCCGCCATATATAAAGAAAACCCAGATTCGGAATCTCCCGAATCACAAGTCCCAGTCGAGGGAACTAGAGAAGTGCACAACAAGATCCATCCAACAAGTACTGCACAAGTTAAGCCTCCGATTCCTAAATACCAGCCCTGGATTCCTTATCCCCAGCGATTAAAGAAAGAACAATTGGAGGAGCATTACAAAAATTTCCTTGAACTTTTCAAACAGCTTCAAATCTATATCCCATTTGTCGAGGCATTGGCTCAAATGCCAAAATATGCCAAGTTCCTTAAAGAACTACTAAGCAACAAAAGAAAACTGGAGGACCTTTCAACTGTCGTTCTTAGTGAAGAATGTTCAGCCATCTTACAAAACAAACTCCCAGTGAAGAAAACCGACACAGGTAGCTTCACCATCCCGTGTGAAATAGGACATCTTTATGTTAATAATGCTTTAGCCGAACTAGGAGCAAGCATTAATCTCATGCCCTATTCCGTGTTTGCAAAGCTTGGTCTAGGTGAACCTAACCCAACCAAAATGTCTATTCAGCTAGCAGACCGATCTGTGAAATATCCACGGGGAATTTATGAAAATATTTTAGTCAAAGTCGATAAATTCATCTTCCCTATTGACTTTGTTATCCTTGACATGGACGAGGAAAAGAATATTCCTCTTATCTTAGGCCGACCATTTCTGGCTACTTCACGCGCTCTTATTGACGTTTGTGATGGCAAATTATCTCTTAGGGTAGCTGATCAAGTTGTTACCTTTGATATTCAAAAATCCATGAAACAACCATTCAGTCAAGATGATGCTCTTTATTGTATTGATATCTCTAATCAATATCATCTTGATTCAATCCCAATTTCTTCTGAAAAAGACGTGCTAGACACGCAAATCCTGGAGAAAGGCTCTTTTCCAAAGGACCTTACGCAACTTGAACTATATCAATCAGACACTGATATTATCCCTAAAGATGAATTAGTTTCTGTGACATACGAAACTCTCGATGATGATAAGGTACCTCACTCTCAACCTTCTATAATTGAGCCTCCAACACTTGAGTTAAAATAATTCCCATCACATCTAGAATACACTTTTCTAGATAGTGATTCCAAATTACCTGTCATAATAGCTTCAAATCTCAGCTCTAATGAAAAAAATGAAGCTATTGACTGTGCTCAAGAAGCACAAGACCGCCATTGCATGGAAACTTTCCGACATAAAAGGAATTAATCCTTCTTTCTGTACACACAAAATCCTCATGGAGGATAACCACAAGACAAGTGTGCAAAGACAGAGGCGATTAAATCTACATATGCAAGAAGTGGTTAAAAAAGAAATAATCAAACTCTTGGATGCGGGTATGATTTATCCGATATCTGATAGCCCTTGGGTTAGCCCTGTCCAAGTAGTTCCCAAGAAAGGAGGTATGACCGTGATCATAAATGATAAAAACGAGTTGATACCCACTCGCACTGTAACCGGGTGCCGTGTTTGTATCGACTATCGTAAACTAAATGACGCAACTCGTAAAGATCACTTCCCGCTCCCATTCATTGATCAAATGATTGAGAGACTGGCGGGTAATGCCTTCTATTGTTTTCTCGATGGTTTTTCCGGGTATTTCCAAATTCCAATTGCTCCGGAAGATCAAGAGAAAACCACATTCACTTGCCCTTATGGTACATTTGCCTACAGGCGAATGCCATTTGGCTTATGCAATGCCCTAGCTACATTCCAGCGCTGCATGACAGCAATATTCCATGACATGATCGAAGAATGTGTCGAAGTATTCATGGATGACTTCTCTGTCTTCGGTGATACAAGAAAAGATGCTGTCTAGATGCGAAACAACCAATCTCGCTCTTAACTGGGAAAAATGTCACTTTATGGTGCGAGAAGGTATTGTTCTGGGACATAAAATTTCCAAATCGGGATTTGAGGTCGATCGTGCAAAAATAGATGTCATTTCTAAACTACCTCCCCCGACGAATGTCAAAGGCATTCGGAGTTTTCTTGGTCATGCCGGTTTTTATCGTCGTTTCATCAAAGACTTCTCAAAAATTTCACGGCCTATGACCCATCTCTTAGAAAAAGATACTCCGTTTGTTTTTTCTTCTGAATGTATGAAAGCATTCAACACTCTAAAAGAAAAACTCACTAACGCTCCAATTTTAACCAGCCCTGACTGGACTCTTCCATTCGAATTAATGTGTGACGCAAGTGATTTTGCTGTAGGTGCAGTTTTAGGTCAAAGAAAAGAAAATCGTTTTCATCCGATATATTATGCAAGTAAAACCCTGACAGATGCCCAGGAGAAATACACAGTAACAGAAAAAGAGTTACTGGCCGTCGTCTTTGCTTTCGATAAATTTCGGTCTTACCTAATTCTTTCTAAAACAGTGGTTTTCACTGACCATTCTGCCTTGCGATTTTTGTTTTCCAAACAAGACGCAAAACCCCGCCTCATTAGATGGATACTCTTGTTACAAGAGTTTGATATCGAAATAAAAGATAAGCGAGGTGCAGAAAATCTTGCTGCCGATCATCTATCGCGTCTAGACAATCCAAACCTTGAAGTATTGGATGAGTATGCCATTCAGGATACATTTTCTGATGAGTTTCTTTTAGCACTTCAGAAATCCGATAATGCCCCGTGGTTTGCAGATTTTGCAAATTATTTAGCAGCAGGGGTATTAGAAAAAGGTCTCGCGCATCAGCAGAGGAAAAGATTCTTTTTTCTGCTAAAATTCTATTTCTGGAAAGATCCTTATCTATTCAGGATAGGTGCTGACCAAATTATACGTCGATGCGTGACTGGTCAAGAAGCAATGGACATCCTAGAACACTGTCACTCAGGACCAATAGGAGGCCATCATGGACCAGTCACAACAGCTAAGAAAGTCCTTGATTCTGGTTTCTATTGGCCAACTCTATTTAGGGATGCCCGTGAATTTGTAAAATCCTGTGACCCTTGTCAAAAATCTGGAAACATCTCATCTCGCAATGAGATGCCCCAAAACCCTATCCAAGTTTGTGAAATTTTCGATGTTTGGGGGATAGATTTTATGGGTCATTTTCCAAATTCCCATGGAAACAAGTACATTCTTGTTGTAGTCGATTATTTTTCAAAATGGGCCGAAGCACAGGCCTTATCAACTAATGATGCACGAGTTGTATGCAAGTTTCTAAAAAGGTTATTTTCTCGCTTTGGAACTCCGAGGGCATTAATAAGCGATCGGGGTACTCACTTTTGCAATACCCAGCTTGAAAAGGTATTAAAACGTTATGGGGTGACCCATAGGTTTTCTACTGCATACCATCCACAAACAAGTGGACAAGTTGAGGTCACTAATCATGGTCTAAAGCGGATCCTTGAAAGAACCGTTGGGAATAACCCAAAAGATTGGGCCGATAAACTAGACAATGCATTGTGGGCATTCAGAACCGCTTACAAAATGCCTATCAGAACCACACCTTATAAATTGGTTTACGGTAAAGCGTGTCGCCTTCCTGTTGAACTTGAGCATAAAGCTTACTAGGCATTAAAAACCCTAAATCTTGATCCAAAAGTCTCAATAGAGAATCGTCTACTCCAGCTCAATGAATTGGAAGAATTAAAGTACCTAGCGTATGATAATTCCTTGAAGTACAAGGAAAAGACGATAATATTCCATGATGCTCGCCTGAAGGACAAGAAATTCCAGGCTGGAGATCGTGTGCTCTTATACAACTCTCGTCTTCGTCTTTTCCCATGTAAATTAAAGTCCAGATGGACGGGTCCTTTTACTGTACATACTGTGTATCCATATGGTGCTGTTGATATTACTAACTCTGCAGGAAAAACATTTAAAGTCAATGGTCACCGTCTCAAAAAATATTTAGGAATCCCGCTCCAGGATGAACCATCTGAAAATATGAAACTTCACCTCGCTACACCTTAGCGAGTGTGTTTGGTCTTTTACAGGCAGACCTAAAAGAACCGGATATGCTTTCAAATGAATCAATAACTCTTCTTTCTTGTCTTTTTCTACATACTTATTTACCTTCTGATATTCAGCGCGATATTGTCATGAGACTTGAGAAACATACGAGGAGTAACGCAAACTATGCCAGATTCCATAGAGGTACTTCAAAATCTGCAGCTAAGAGGCGAGGAATGCGTGTAGGGAAATGTTGGCAATGTGGTGCTCTAATGCACGAGGGACCTTGTAAGGATTGGCCTACAATTTCACAATCAGAGTGTGCTAGTGCTCTTCAGGGAGATCCGATTAAGCTAAAAGCTGAAAGGGTTTTCAGGGTTAATAGTAATGCTAGAGCTATGGTTAATGAATTTGCAAGCCTCCGAATAAGTAAACTCAAGCCTAAGCCCCACTAGAAATCCCTAAGTCATGCCTCATTCACAGCCGTTTCTCTCAATTTGTTTTCTCGGTTTTGTTCTCATTCAGTCTGGAGAGACAGGAAAACACTCCGCATTTCAACGCGTTAGAATGTTCGCTTACACACCGTACTAATAGTGTGTTACCTTTACATGTACGTATGTAAATACGTTTCGTTTCCGTTTTCTTTTCGAGCATCTTCTGCTTCTTTCGTTCCGTTTGTTCTCTGTAAGTATAAGTGCTTTTTCAATAAAACTCAACTCTATCCCTATCAGGCATGAATTGTGAAAGAGTGTATCATAAACAATCCATAAGAGGTGGGTGTAAAAGACGAGAAAATCGAGCCATAAACGACTGAAAAATTCATTTTCTGAAAAAATAACCCTTTGCGACCGCATGGGTTAGGCATGCGATCGCATGGGTGTCCGCCTATATAAACACCCCTTTGCGATCGGAGCTTCATCGCATACACACTCTCTCCCTACTATTTCTCTCTCTCGCGACTGTTCCGACCATCTTCTCCGGCGATTTTAGCTTTTTCCGATCATCTCCGCTCCATTTTCTTCGAAAAAGGTACCAAAATGCTCCTTACATCTTGTAGATCATGTTTTAATGCTTAGATTTAAGTTTAGGTTGTTTAAATGTTGCGTATTCGTCTATCGATCGAAACCAAGGGTTTTTGTTTTCTGTAAATCGCGATCATGTGACCGCACGATATTCCTTTGCGACCGCATAGGGTCTCGATTAGGGTTTCTTTCTACAAACTGTTCTGCGATCGCATCGCATAACCATACGACCGCATGACATCAAAATTATCATTTTTCATTAGGCACTGCCTTGCGACCGTATGGTATGAACATGCGGCCGCATGCATCTGTTTTCTGGTGTTTTTCGTTTTCGAGCAAATCTTTGATCAAACCAACTTTATTTCCAAATCCAGCAGTATAAAACAACTCGTTATCGATTGATGAATTATTTTAACCATAGTTAGCACACCTAACTTTTATCTATATGTATATTCCAGTTATGGCACGTAGACGTCGACGATCGCCTGAGCCACCGACCGTAGATCCACGTATTTTACCCAAAGTCCCGGCTCCTGATCCTGAGCCCGGGGCAGAGCCCGTTGAGCATCCAGGGGACGCTGCGTTACACCCCTACCTCCACTTCGACTTGGACGAGGACCGTTTGGGTCATGATTTCTTGCTATAGCAGGTGCGCAAGCACGGTTATGCGCACCTGAGATTCTTACGCTGGGGCCCACTAAAGACACTTGGTCTTATTGATCGAGCTGATTCCCTTGCAGGACCTCATTAGAGGCAGTTACTATCGATTGATAGCCGGGTGTGTAGAGAGCTTACTATAGAGTTTTTATCCACACTGCACCTGGTATCACCACTTACAGATTATGACCGACCGGATGCTTTGACATTCTGACTTGTTGGAACCGAGAGACAGTTATCTCTGCGGCAGTTTGCTTCTTATATGGGTTTATATACTGGAGATGAGCTACAGTCCCCTGCTTTCACAGAGGGCATCACTAATTTCCTTGTCGGTCTTACCTATTAGGATATATGGGCAGAGATTGGTACTGGGCCGTATGGTGCGCCCATACCCAAGAGCAGTTCCGTCCTGACCCTCTCTTTCGCATTTTGCATCGTGCTACCGCTTATTGCTTATATGCACGTACAGACTCTTCTGTGGGTAACATCACCCACCGAGACTTATTTTATTTATATTGCTTTGCACACCAACAGCCCTTCCAGCTAGCCGTGTGCCTGGCTCAGCATCTGTTTACCATCAGTAGGCCACGTGTTACGCAGGCTGTTTATGGTGGTGGGTTTATTTATCATCTGGCGAGGGGCATGGATATATTGTCTCGACAGGATCTAGCAGAACTGTCTTTTACTGCCCCTGCCACTGCCATCGATATGTATGTGTTCACACCGATGAGAGTAGTTGAGCTGGTTAGGAACATGTATGTTCTCCTTGACTATGAGCGTCAGATGTGGGTGCCACCAGGTCAGCAGAGGATTATGGTTGTTGATGAGAATGATGATGATGATGAGGAGGAGCATGTATTTGAGGGTGGTGATGAGGGCCACCGTGATGAGGATCGTGATCCCTCACCTGATCAGACACTCCGCGTTAGGCCGGAGGTTATACCGGATAGGCACCCGGGCATCAGGTTCGGTTATGCTAGAGATCAGGGGCATGCATCAGCTCAGTAGAGAGTCGACTCCGGAGGATGGAGGAGATTCAGAGGCTTGAGTGCGCGCATGCTGAGCGCCATAGACAGTATGTGGCCAGCATGTTGACCGATATAGCGGCAGCTTTTCCATCTTCTAATCGCACCCATGTTCCTCCCGAGCTCCCTCAGCAGCTTCGAGACTACTATACTGGGGCCAGTACTTCAGATACACCACCACAGCCTCCACCCCAGTAGTAGTTACGGATAGATAGTTAGATAGTTAGTTTAGTTTAATTGTTTGTTTGTTTGTAGTTAGTTTTTGTTGTACATTGTTTGATGTTCTGTGCTTTATGTGATCTATTTGTATAAACATCAAAACATTATGTACTTCTTTGTTTGATTGTATTGCCATATATAATTTTGTTACATTCTTCTCTTTTCACTTGTGGTTGAGTTTCTTGTTTTGCAAGTTTCACTCTGATTATACAGTTTATATCAACGGAGTGATGCTCAATTCAAGTGTGGGGAAGAAACATCAGAACCTATATCACTTTTGAAAATCGGTTACTAACACCGATTCAGGGAGTTTTCATATCTCTTTTCTTACACTTTTTACACTACATCACTGTTTACATACATTGTGTGTACATTGAGGACAATGTACAATTTTAAGTGTGGGGAGGGGATATACATACCTGTCATAGTCTTGTTCTCTTGAAAACTCTTAATGATATAAAATCTCAGAATAAAAATTTTAACCTAAATTTTTCGCAAATTTATATTATTTTAGACATGTTTAGATCCTTTTGTATGATAGATTATAAGCAAGTAACAATATGAGGACCTTGTCTTGTATAATTTTCATGAAGTTAAGCTTAGCACAAGTACTTGAGTTTTGCCTATTATCTTATTTCAATTGCACAAACCACACCTCGACACTATAATTTCTGAGCATTTGAGCCACAACATTTCAATTTCTTATTTAGCTCATGGAATTATCATATATATATATATGCAGATTGTGCTTTGATTACAGAACTTGCTCATAACTATGCATTTCGGAACCATGAACTAAACTGTTGCACTTAAATGACAGAGGCATTTAGGATAACCCATTCTAGCCAATACACTTTTATTTTTAGCCAATTTTTATAAATTTTACCCCTAGTTCACCATTTTGAGCCTTAGCCTTTCATTTCAAAACCCCCAATATAAATACTTGTTTTAATTCTATCTTATTTTCAAAATTTCAGAACCAATTTTATCGTTAACTCCTGTTATACAAAATTTTGTCAGATCTTCAGTTGTTCATGCACTGCTTTAGCTGGACGTGAAATCCAAGTGATCCTCTTAGAGTTGTAACGATTATGTTGCATACTACTGATTTGATCTCCAAAAAGATAGCTTAGAGAAAAACAAAACGCAAAAAACCGACAAAAAGAAAAAAAATATAGAAAAGAAAAAATGAGAAGATCAGTTGTTTGATTAGCTGTTCCTTGGCTATTAAGTGTGGGGAGATTGATATATCAATAATTATACAGGTTTTATACATCGAAAACCCTCGCATTTAATCCATAATCAAGGTGAATTGTACAAATTATTGTCTTAAATGTTTAATATTCACCATTGCAGGTTAAAAGGACTTAAAATGAAAATATCAAGTTAAATGAGTGCAGAACTGAAGAAAAACAAAGACTTGTTGAAATCCGTAGAGCCTTGCGATCGCAAAGCCCTACCACGCGATCGCATGGTAGGTGTGAATCTAGCTTTGATACCTGGCGACGTCTACATGCAGAGATGTCTTGTCAACCGCCCAAAGTAACTCCATGCGATCGCATGACACATCCATGCGATCGCAAAGACCCCCGATTCAGGCCTATATAAACAGTCATCTGCAACTCATTTGAAGAACATCACAAAACTTTTCTCTAAAGCTCTCTCACTTTCAGATATATACACACACGTATTTTGTTTTGTTTTACATATACACAACACACACTAAGGTGGTTTTACACCTAGTTTGCCATTTGGTGATAGTAAAACATCCCAATCTCCATTCCAAAGGTGTAGAAACCAAGTGGAGGTTCTGATCACGTATACAACTCGGGATAGCTTGGTATAATCTAAACCTATCTGTTCTTAATATGTATCCAAGTGTTGATCTTGTTGTTTTACTTGTAACCATGTGTAACTAAACTCTTTCGCTTGGGCCAAGATGATTCTTGGCCAAGTTATGGCAATATAATCTTTTCTTGATGATTTGATATAAAAAAAGAGTATGTTTTGATTGTTGTTATAATTGTGTTTAACCATGTTCTTATGTTAAATATGTCCATGTTCATGTTTTGTTAAATCTTTTACGTGAAAACATAAAGATTTCATCCCATGCATATTCAAAGGTGATGGTTTTAATATCAAGATCTTGTGTAGTTATTACTAGGAATGGTATAACAAGCAAGGTTGTCATTCGAAAAGCATTTTTGAAACTTGTCTTTGATCATTCCGGATCATAACAAGATTGGTCATGTTCATCATATTGTGATTTTACACATGCTTAACATGTTAACGAAAGTTCAAGTGTTTAAGTATATCTCCCGATCATTACTACTACAAAAGAATAAAAAGGATTGAAAAGATGTTTTGGAACATGTTAACGTTGAAATGAACTCCTAATGTCATTAAGAATCAGAGATCTACGATTCTATGTGCATGCTTACGTGTTTCATGCTTTGCATGTGTTAAATATTAGAAATAGTATTTAACATAATGATATCTTAAGGAAATAACATAAGGCTCGATCTTAAATCCAACACACGCGGTTTGAGTCTTGTTGAGTTCATGTATACATGAGTGTTCATCTCCATCTGTTTATAACTTTGGATGACAGTACAGGTTGTACGTACTTGATCCTCGGTGCATGAAATGAATTCTGCTGTAAATAGGGTTCATGCGATCGCAAGGGTAAAGTCATGCGATCGCATGTACCCTTACGATCACATGTCACTGACATGCGGCCTGTTGCACTTTTATTCGGTTTCAGTTTGTTGTTTCTCATGTTTAATTCATTCTTAAATCACTTTAACACCTTTCTTATGTTTTGAAGGCTATGAGACATATCATTTGACCAAGAGTGTATGGTTTGTAGCTGGATTTAAACATGGTTAGGTGGATCTGTGATTATCTTTTGATTCTATGCTTACAGGATATATTTGATTGTAAATCTGAGTCTTGATAACTCGAGTGATGATTTACATAATAATATGACTTGTGAGTATTAGATAGAACAACATGCTGTGTGCTTTACTGTAATTTATCAAGTCATCAACATCTTAATCAAACTAAATATTGCCATAACTAGCCAATGATGATTCTGAAGCCTAAGTGATCCTTTATCTGATTATCTGCGTGTTTGTTATTACTTTGTTAGTGTAACTTGTTTATGTTAATTGTTTTACATCAAAAAGTTAAAAATCACTTGTTATTAATTAATTACCAAACAATGACGATGGTTGAATACTAGTAGCTACCAAAATCATCCCTGTGGATCGATACTCGTTCTTACCCGATCTGTACTACTGTTGACCAGGTCATACATGTCTGAGTCGTGTGTAGTATTCATTTTGTAATTTCGTTTTATAAATTTAAAACATTTGTGTGAAAGCTTTTAATCATCTTAAAAAATACCCGTACGCGGGCTGCACACCAAGTTTTTGGTGCCGTTGCCGGGTATAGGAAATACTAAGAAATATCTAGTTGTTGATTTGATTTATTTTTCTGTTTATTTGTTTTGTTTTGTTTTGTTTTTCAACCTCGCGAGAATAATCCGTATTTCAACGCGTTATAGTGTTCACTTACACTCCGTACTAATAGTGTGTTACTTACAATTCTGTCAGAACCCATTTCCGGGTCTCAATTTCCTTTCCTTGAATTTCTAGTTTCCTTTCCGAGCGTTTCCTATTGTACCTTTTTCTTTTCTTTAATAATTTAGCTAATCTAGCTTCGTGCTTTCCATTCTATACTGCTATTATCCATTCTGATTATTCCCGGAGTACAATAGAGAGTAAAAACGTTTAAACGAAACAACACTGTGTGTTCTGGTCAAAAAGCAAAATGATAAGCTTGCGCCCAAAAGAGAATATACTTGCGACCGCAAGCATGTTCACAACTTACGACCGCAAGCCTAGCCTTACGGCCGCAAGTTGTTTATATATATCATCCTGATCGCAAACCATCACACACGAACAAACACACTCTCTCTACTTTCTCTCTCTTCTCCGGTGATTTTGGAAGACCTCCGAGGTGATTCTCTCTTTTCCGACCAAACTCCGCTCATCTTTCGCGACAAAGGTATACATTATCATCCTTTAACTCATAGGAACTCATATCCATGCTCGAATCATTCTCTTATTGTGTATTTTTATGCAAATCGATCGAAACCCTAGAATAATCGGAATGTTCTGTTTTCACCGCGACTTGCTACCGTAAGCCATCTACTTGCGGTGGTAAGCATTTAGGGTTCTTCACAATCAAGTGTTTCTTGCGACCGTAAGTTATATTACTTACGGCCGTAAGCGACCTTCATATAGGTTTTGCTTGGTTACTCACTTACGACCTCATGTTTTGTTACTTGCGGCCGTAAGCTTGTTTTTACAGTCTGTTCTCCCATTTCTTTCAAATTTGATAAAAATTAACACGTTGGGGAATAACGGCCAAGCAACTCCAACCATCATCGATCGATTCGTTGTTCTGATCTGTACACACATCTGACTTTCACACGTTCCTATGTCAGCTATTGTGACATCTGTCACCAAATCCGGTTAGTCACTTAACCGCACCGTTTGAAACCCTAATTTTTCTCGTATACATTTTAGATTAATTCTAACATTTATAGAAAATTAGTATTAGTCTTAGTATATTTTGAAAACCTAGGTTTAACATAGGTTGTTTTTTTGTTCTTAGTTAGGTACACTTTTAGAAAAATACCTTAGATTGCCATATTTTAATTAATTTATAATGTTTTATAAAAAAAATATATATTTTGTTAATATATATATATATATTTCGATTTTTTTTATATATAGGATTTAGGATTGATTTTTTTTTATAATTAAAATTTAAATATATACAAATCCTAATATTTATCCCTAAATTAGATTCAAACTTAATCCTTATCTTATTTAAACCCAAACCTCAAACCCTAACCCCCCCTAGAAAACTCACGGCCGACCCTCTCTCTTACCCTCACAATTGTCGACTTCCTACTCTCCCTCTCCTCTTTGTCGACTTCTACCAAGAACTCAAGGAATCAAGCTTCAAGTTAGGGTTTGTGATCTATAGCAACAAGGTAAACCTATAATCCTTAATCTCCTATGTTCTTCTCCATGTTTTCTTCTCTACTCCTATTCTTGAGTCCATAGAAGCATGTTGAAATCATCTATGAGTGTTCAAAAAATCGTTTTTATGAAGTATATATGAGTTTTTATAATCAAAACCAAGGTTCTTGTTCTTTAATTATCAAGGTTTTGATCACTGTTTTCCTGAACAGTGTATAGACCTGAGTTTGGACAGTGTTTACGAAGTCTATACATAGAGTTTTTATTCGATTTCTTGGTCTAAAACGTAGTGTTTTGAGTCTAGTTTCTTCACATATAATACTTGAAATTTTTGGAGGTCTTTTGGTCAGTCAAAATGATTTTACCGTAGAAGAGCGCAAAACTGTCAGCATGCTTGACAGATTTTAGGTCAAAGTTTGGATTTTAAAACTCGTTTAAAAGTTGGAATCTTTGATCAAAATTTTTACTGTAGAGTATTTGATGAGTTTAGGATTTTCTGTAAAATTGGTATAATTTTTAGAAATCGTTTAATATTTTTATAAAATTTAGACATTCTGTCGCGTTTCTGCAGTAACTTTCTGTCGATAGTGATTTTCCAATATTTATATAAAATAGTTAACCCTTATGAATAATTCTGAATAAATTATATAAGTTAGTAGAAACATTCATAGTTCTGTAGTAAAATTTTGGGGATTTAATTCGAACCTTCAGTATATTTTAAAAATGTTCAAAGTCAACTTATCAAAAACAGAAACTATAAAATTGGTGGCATTAGGGTTATATAGCAACTACACAAGTCTTAGGACTACCCTAGGATAACCATATGCCTTACACGTTACTTATAATACTTGTATCCATTGTAGATCTCGTGCTAGTCCCTTTGCAAAGCTAAGTGATTGTGAAGAAACAAAGGTGACTTTCGTAGCCCCTTTTTCTTACATGTTTTGGGGAAAATGACACTCCATACTTGTTTACATTGCATCAACACATTAAACTTAATTGTTATTTGTTAAACACAATGTTTGCATGCTAATCCCACTATGGGCTTTTAAACCCTATTTGACAACAATTTTGTATGCTATTTAACTATGGGTTGTAAACCCTAGTTGACAACAACTTGTATGCTATGACAACATTTACCCAACCTATGCTCCCGGCCGGCTAAAGTTCGTTGGAGGCAACACATTTGAGCCTTTGGGGTTCGGTTTTGCATGCTACACAACAATTGCTACCGAGCTGAGATGTTCGGTTATCTACTATGCTACTTATACAAGTGATATGTTATCATTGTTACAATTGACCCAACTCAATGCTATGTACGGTAATCTAGTATTTTCTTTAAAACCTGCGAACTCACCAACCTTTGTGTTGACGTTTTAGAGTGTTCATTTTCAGGTAACGCTAATAATACAACTTAAGAAAGACTAGAAGATTCTAGGCGGACCTTAGCATGACTCAACGCTTTCAAGTCTTTAAGACGTTTATATTTTATTATTATTATTTTAGACATGGATTATATCGGTTTTCGGGCTTGCATGCCCTGTATCACCTGTCCCGGGTTGTGGGATTTACATTCGCGTAATTTCTATTACTACTTTTGACTTTGATGTCGTGAATACCGACCTTACACGGCACAAGTCCCCTCTTGTGTTGGGGAGCGTCGTGACACGTTGTATTAATTGCATTTTAGTGATTTCTCTATTTTGATATCAATGTGTTATGACGATCCTCTCCGTCACACTTCGCGTTTCCACCTTGGCGGGGTGTGACAGTTATGCCTCCGCGTCGACGCAGGAAACACTCACCGGAGATTGTCATTGATCCTCATATTTTTCCTCGGCTGGTTGATTACTACGCACCACCAGCCCAGCCGCAGGTAGAGTATGCCGGTGACGCTGATCTTCACCCTTTCCTTCGATTTGATAGGGAGGAGGACCGTACAGCACGTGACGCCTTGCGTGACAAGGCAGAGCTTGGCTTTCAGCCGCTACGCTATATAGCTTGGGATTACCTCATCTCAGCTAATCTCCGAGTAAGAGCCAGGGCTGTTTGTGGACCACAGTGGAGGGGCCTTTTCAGCATCCAGAGCTCAGTCATATAGGAGCTGGCTCTGGAGTTTTTCTCTACATTCCACTTGGTTACTCCGCTGACCTTTAGGATAGCTGGAGCCGAGTGGAGATTGTCTTTACGACAGTTTGCCGTACTTATGGGTTTGTATACCGATGCTGAGCTCGACACGCCGGCATTCACTGATGGGATCACGGATTGGCCTGAAGGGGTCAATGCCGTTAGTTTCTGGGCTGAGATAGGCCATGGCCCATACACTACTCCTACGGTGCCCAAGAGTTCAAAGTTACTGGATCCTCTACATCGTCTTTTACACCGAGCAATCGTACACAGCATGTATGCGCGCATCGCATCATCATGGGCCGTGACACATTCTGACATGTTTTAACTTTACTGCATCATACGTCAGATACCCTGCCAGCTGGCACTCTGTCTCGCTAGATTTTTATTTTCCATCCGTACCTCCCGTGTCTCTCAGGGTATTTATGGAGGGGGTACGTGACACTATTAGCCGAGGCCATGGACTTGCTCCAGGGGGAGGACAGAGAGGACTTCACCGTTTGCGCCCAGCCGCTTCCCATAGATCTCGCATTATTGTTACGCATGAATGTCGTTCAATGACAGGGCCGGAGGCTGCAGCTACTAGACCATGAGGGTCGTCCTTGGCAGCCAGCAGGTGCAGCAGGTGCGGGTGGAGCCCAGGATGGCGGAGATGAGGGGCATGAGGGCCCAGAGATTCAGATGGAGGATAATCCTCCTATTCCACCGACGCAGCAGGATCAGACACAGCCGGCCTCCATTGCATATAGCCGAGACTACCGACAGAGGCTGGCAGCATTAGAGAAAAAGGTGGATACAGTGATGAATATACAGCGGGTTGACCTTGCACATGCACTAGCCCACCGAGAGTATATTTCTAGCATGTTGCAGAGGTTAGTGGCAGACACTTTTCCTTCTGGCACCGTTCCAGAGCCACCAGCCGTTCCTCAACAGCTCCGGGATCATGTAGACGGGACTGGGCCTTTACATTCATAGTATAAGTTGCCGCCGTCATCTTTTGATAGATTAGCAGTATTTCTATGTATTTCTAGATTTAGTTTTCTATTTTAAGGTGTTTAGCCTTTCTTTTGAATGTTTGAATGTCATGAACTTTATTGTTATATCCATTTATGACATCAAAACAATTTTTTTTATATATATTTACTTTAGTTATTTATTTCTGTTCGGTTAATTGCCATATTATCTTGATTCCACTCTGGCTTTTCACTTGTGGTTGAGTTTTTTGTTTTGCAAGTTTCACTCGGAATATACAGGAAATATCTAACAAAGGAGTGCAGCTCAATCCAAATGTAGGGGAGCATATCCTAAGCCTTTACATATATCGGTTACAAACACCGATTCAGGGAGTTTTCAAATCTCTTCTCTTACACTTATCACACTACAAATGCATTGTCTGTACATTGAGGACAATGTATAATTTTAAGTGTGGGGATGGGATATACATGCCTGTTATAGTCTTGTTCTCTTGAAAACTCTTAACGCTTTAAAATCTTAGAATTGAATATTGTCATAAATTTTTCGCAAATTTATATCCTTTTGGACATGTTTAGATCCTCTCGCATGATAGAAGCAAGCAACATTAGGAGGAGCTTGTCTTGTATAACTTTCATAAAGTTAGCTTAGCACAAGTACTTGAGTTTTGCATAATGTTTGACTTTAATTGCACAAACCACACCTTGACATTAGCACTCCTAAGCATTTGAGCCTCAACATTTCATTTCTTATATGATTAGCTCATGGAATTGCACACATATATGCTGATTGATGCTTTGATTGTAGAACTTTCTCACAATATGCATGTCGAGACCATAAACTAAACTGTTGCAATTAAATGAAAGAAGCACTAGGAAACCTATTTTAGCCTAAACACTTTTATTTTTAGCCACTTTTTATATGTTAGCCCATAGTTAACCACTTTGAGCCTTAGCCTTTCATTTCATCACCCATGTAATCCATATTTTTCGTATTCAATTTTATTTTAAAGTTTCCAGAATCAGTTTGATCCATATCTTACAGCTTAGTTGTATTCCCCTATATTCTTCAGTTGTTCATACACCGATTAGCGGGACATGAAAAGTCGATATCATTAGTCTATCCGTTGCATAACAGCTGATATATTAAAGAAAAATGGCAGAAAAGAAAAATGAGAAACTTCAGTTGCTTGATATGCTTTTCCTTGGACGTTTTTTAGCATGTCATACATTGAGTTGAGATTTTTTGTCAGTTTCTTCTAAATGTCGTCCATCATTTGGATGGTTCTGATTCCATTCTTCTCAGTGAACTGTTCACTCAACAAAATTATTGTGATATTCCTGTTTATAAGTGTAATAAAAGCAGCTTATAAGATTTTTTTTAACTTGATTTCTGGACTCTTATTTTAGCCACTTTTATACATCCCTATTCCTAACCATAACCACAACCAAGTTACAACCCAAATAAAGACTTCTTGATAATTACATGAGTTTATGTTATTTGATGGAGATGTGATATGTGATCAAGCTTATGCTAATCTTTGTTTCAATCTAGCACAATGCACCTATACACAATGCCTATATATATATTGAGTGCATGAGTGACCACCCGGTAAGGTATGAAGTCAAATGCTTGTGAAACTCATTTATGCGCGCTTGATCTGCTTTATTTTAATAAATGAAGGTTTATCCTCGTTGCTCCGCTTATTTCTTTATTATGCTTTTAGATCTTCTCTTTGTCATAAGGATACATTTTTTGCACTAATTAATGCCAATTGAACTTTTAGGATTTAATTGCAACATTAGAGTTTGCTTGAGGACAAGCAAAAGCTTAAGTGTGGGGAGATTGATATATGCGTTTTTATACATATTTTATATACCGAAACGCCCCCATTCTTAACCCATTTCCATGGTAATATGTCCTTTTAATGATCTAATATGTTAATAGTTCACCATATAGGTCTAAAAGAGCTTAACATAAGAAACATGGACAAATCCCGCGATTATCAAGCAAAAATGAAGTTTTGTTAAAAACAGGGCCTTACGGCCGCAAGGTATTGCTTGCGACCGCAAGGGACCCCACCCACCAAAATCAATCAAATCTTCGGCTAACCGTATTGTCAGGCCTCGGGATGCCAAAGTGGTAGAGCATCTTTTGAAAAATGGTCCATGCGATCGCAAGGGAATCCCATACGATCGCAAAGGCCCCCAGTCTGCACTCTATATAAACAGCCTTCAGCCAAAAGAAAGAGCAGGCTTGGCTGGGTTTTCCCCAGCCTTGGCTCCGGATTTCTCACCTTCCAAACACTCTCCTAGGCCTCTAAACACTTCAACACCATTCCATGGTGATACCTAAGGAGGAGAGCTTGCTAGGAGCTTGGAACAATACTTGGAAGCTTCAAAGTACACATAATCTTGGGGTTACTTGGTATAATCATTCTATCTTCTGTTCTTAATCATGTTTCATGTATTCCAGATGTTGTTGTACTTATATTTGATGAAGCTTAACTTATTTCACTTAGGCCAAGATGATTCTTGGCCAAGTTATGGCAATATAATCTTTTCTTGATTACTTGATATAAAATGTATGTTTTGATCATTAATATAAATGTGTTTAATCATGTTCTTATGTTAAATATGTTCATGTTCATGTTTTGTTAATCTTTTAAGTGAAAACATAAAGGTTACATTGCATGCATATTCAAGAATGTTGGTTTAATCTTAAGATCTTGTGTAGTTATCACTAGAAATGGTGTAACAAGCAAGATTGTCATTCGAAAAGCATTCTTGGAACTTGTCTTTGATCATTTCAGGTCATAACAAGATTGATCATGTTCATCATATTGTGGTTTTACATATGCTTAACATCTTAACGAAATTTTCAAGTATTTAAGTATATTATTTGATCATAGCAAAAGAATAAAAAGGATTGAAAAGGTGTTCTTGAGCATGCTAAGGTTGAAATAAACTCCTAATGTCATTAAGAATCAGAACTCTACGATTCTATGTGCATGCTTACGTGTTTCATGCCTTGCATATGTTAAGTACTAGAAATAGTACTTAACATAATGATATCTTAAGGAAATAACGTAAGGCTTGATCTTAAATCCAACACACACGGTTTGAGTCTTGTTGAGTTCATGGATTCATAGTGCTCATTTCTATCTTCTTATAACCTTAGATGACAGTCCAGGTTATACGTGCTTGATCCTTGGTGCATAAATGATTCCTGCTGTAAAATGAGGTCATGCGACCGTATGGTATTACCATGCGATCGCATGTACCTATGCGACCACATGTCTTTGACATGTGGCCATATGCACCTTTATTCCAGTTCAGTTTGTTGTTTCTCATGTTTAAACCATTTCCAATCACTTTGACACGTTAATAAGTTTTAAAGGCTATGAGACATATCATTTGACCAAGAATGTATGACTCATAGCTGGATTTAAACATAATTAAGTGGATCTGTGATTATCTTATGATTCTATGTTTACATGCTATTCTTGATTGTAAATCTGAGTCTTGATAACTCGAGTGATGATTTACATGATAATATGACTTGTGAGTATTAGAGAGAACAACATGCTCCGTGCTTAAATTACATCTATGTCAAGTTTTCATATTCTTATTGTTGTATTTATTGTTGTGACTGGCTCAGATGAATCAGAAGCCTGAGTGAATAATTGCCCTTATGGTGTTAATCCGTTCTGTCCCTGTAATATATTTATCTTTATGCAATTTAGTTTCTTTATCTTATCCAACTCTCCACATTATCTTTCTGATCAAACAACGATGAATATTGGTAGTTTCTGTCCCTGTGGTACGATACTCGGTCTTACCCGATCTGTACTACTGCTGACCTGGTCATACTTGCTTGAGTCGTGTGTAGTATTTATTTTGTAATTCCATTTTATAAATTTAAAACATTAGTGTGAAAAAGCTTTTAATCATCTTAAAAATACCCGTACGCGGGCTGCACACCAGTACCGTCTGTCAAAGCAAAAGCAGGCTAGGAACACGCTGATGATTGAGGAAGACCAGTTCCTGGAAGATACCGACTCAGACAGTGACTTGGAAGTAGAGGATCACGCTCAATTCTGCTTAATGGTTGATGTTGAAGACGCAGACAATGATGAAGGGAAGGTACAATCTAACTCTGACTCATGTGCAGGATTTAATTTTGAACATATTCAAACTATTCTAAAACGCATGAAAAAGTTAGAGCAAAAAGTAACCAAATTAACCGGTAAAAATCAGGTACTAAAAGAAGTTCTTCACACACAAGATAAAGAAGCACATAGTTTAATTAAACAATTAGAGAATGACATCAATGAATCTAAGGTTCAATTAGCTATCAAAAATATGAATTTCTAGACTTAACTGATAAAACCAATATAATCATGCAAGATCTCAAAGCAGAACGTGTAAGTGCTGAAAAGGATTCAGAGATTCTTCGTAATGAACAACGTGCACTTTACTCTAAAATCAAAGAACTTGAAGATTTGTTAATTAAACGTGGGCAAAGTGAACAAACCATCTTTCTATACAAAGAAAAGGAACATGAATTTTCTAGATGGACATTCGAAGGACTCGGTTTTGAAAATCCGAGTGTTTTGAGCAAAGTTACCGCTAAACAATTCTACAACGCAAATCTATTTGCCGAGGGCCTTACTCAATGAATGGTGTTCGTGGGTCAAGAAGAAGAACGCCTTGAAGAAGACATCAAAAAAACTCTACACCTCAAAGCTGAAATCCCTTTCAACTACTCTGACCTAAACGACACATATTTTGTTCAACCACTAACAAAGACAATAACCAAAACCATCTCTCCAGTCTACACTGATGAGGAACTATACGCTCCTGATGTACCAAAACCTCTATTTGAATACATTCCCCACAAGAAATTACAACGCAAGTTCCATACCTTGCAGGACTTTCACTACACCACTGTAGTATCGAGAGATTTACTTCACGCTTCCCAACTTGTCACTACACCTGTTTGTACTTCAGCCTCATCACCCACCTTGGCACAATTAACTCAAGAAAAATGCCAAACTGATGAAACAACTGAAAACCATCTTGCACATTGATGAAAGAATCATAGACAGACTGTGCATTGAGCAAGGGGAATTGGAGACACAAATCAACAAACTTCAACTAAAGATGCAAGAATCGACTCCATCTACTTCTTCTCTTAACGAAGAATGAATTTCCAGTTCCAAACATGTCTCAACATCTACTCAGGAAGTTGAAACTTCTGTAAAGCCTGTTAATAAAACTCATTTGGTAAATCTAAAACTAGAACAGATTTTCAAACCAAAACATGCTATCACTCCTCATCACATTTCTCGTATACAATCCGATATGCCTGAAACTTCAAAAGCAGCTGCTAGTCGGCCATGACTAAGTTCTAACATTTTATTTTCTGCAACATATGTGAAGAAGAATGGGAGTGACAAGAGTAAAACAAAAGCACTTTGGAGGAGAGTAATTCCTAATTCATCTAGGAAATGTTCTAATGTTAGACGTACATGTGAAAATCTTTTGATGTTTGATCGAGTCTGTAATCATTCAAATTCACATGATAAAATTGCCTCTGAAAGGTTTTGCAGTAGTGATGGTTGTCCTCATGGTCATTGTGAGTTTAATTGCGAGTACGGTCAATTAATAAAACTAATCGGCATTAAACCATGTGAGCACTGGACAAATTTTTACGACAATCAGATTCTGGTTCCATTCATTAATTCAAAAGGAATCATAATCCATGAGTGGATCACCACACGTCGGTCCTACGCACTTAAACGACTTAATAGATCCAAACAGATGCTGACAATCAAAGAACTAGAGGTCTACCAATGAAGCGGCTATGATGTTTTCAAACAAGCATGGAATGCACAGGAGAAACGTCTACACTCCCAAAAGCGATCTAACAAATCCACTCTCATGCAAACCAAGACTGCTTCTAAAACCATCAAGCTCTCTCACAACAAGGTTACAAAACCAACAAATACGAAGCCTCCAGTTCCACAGAAACTGGTTGATGTTCCGAGGTCACAACCCATTCATAAACATTCTTCGAAATCTTGGATTCGCAAACACAACACTTCCGTAACTTTACCGAATCCTAAACCCCTTCCACAATCAACCGCTCAACCATCTGTGGCACCGAACTTCTGTCAAAACGAATTCAGTCAACGCATATTCCTTCTCACAAACGGATACCCCCCACGTGGTTACCAAAGAATAGATTTCTAGGAGTTTCACCACTGCCACATTTAACAAACAAGACTCAACATTTAGGAACTAACAACCAAGGACCCATTCATACATGGGGACCTAAACTTGCTTTGTTCTTATTTTGCACGCATCTAACCTCTGGTACCTGGACTTCGGTTGCACCAAACATATGACCGGCAACAAGAGTCTTCTCAACAACTACATTCCTAAGTACTCCGGGAAGGTAAGTTTTGGGAATGACAATGTTGCACCAATACTGGGGTACAGAGATATAGAGAAAAAGCACATAAAGATCAAGAAAGTTTCCTATGTTAAAGGGTTGGGTCACAATCTATTCAGTATCGGACAATTTTGTGACAAAGATTTGGAGATGGTGTTTAAAAAGAACACATGTTCAGTACTCACTGAAAATTGATATGTACTTCTATCAGGATCAAGGAAGTCCAACCTGTACTCCATAAATCTGAACAATTACAACTCACACACCTCTGTCTGTTTGCTGACCGAGGCCTCATCTGATCTCACATGGCAATGGCACCGCAAACTTTCTCACCTGAACTTTCAGAACATCAACAAGTTAGTCACGGGTGACTTGGTGAGAGGCATACCAAAACTAAGATTCAAGAAAGACCACCTCTGTGCAGACTATGAAAAGGGAAAGACGAAAAAGGCTTCTCACAAATTTAAACAAGTGTTTAGCATAACAAATCCTTTAGAACTTCTGCACATGGATCTATGTGGTCCAATGAGGATTCAATCTAGAAGTGGGAAGAAGTATATCTTGGTTATGGTGGATGACTACTCTCGGTATACTTGGGTCAAATTTCTGCGAGCAAAATATGAAGCTGCTTTAGTGATAATCTCATTCATCAAGCAGCAGCAGAATAAACACAATCAAATTAAGTGTGGTTTCCATTCGTACAGACAACAGAACAGAATTCAAGAACAGCACTTTCCATAACTACTTTGACCTTGTTGGGATCAGCCATCAGTTCTCAGCTACATACACACCGCAACAAAACGGTGTAGTGGAACGACGCAACCAAGTTGAGGATGATCGCACAATGCTATCATACTCAGGGTTCCCACCTTCCTACTAGGCTGAAGCCATCAACACTGCCTGCTATATGCATAATCGTTCTTTCGATAAATATGAATGTGCAAGAGAGTGTAACTCTAACACCTCCTACAGTGACAGAGACAAATCCATTTGCTGATCTCTATCATGAGGATTCCACATCTGATTCTGTCAACCGTCCCACAGTGGTGTCTCAAGTTCCTGAACCTGAGAGTCCACCTGTATTTGATTCAGATCCAAACTTCACTCCAGAAGATAAGGAGGCAGCACGACACTTGGATAATCTTATACTTCATTTTTTTGCTCCCTATAAGATCAAATGGACCAAACACCACTCCGAGTCTGACATAATAGGAAACCCTTCAGTTGGTGTTCAAACTCGTTCTGTAGCAGCTAACGAATGCCAATTTTCAAGTTTCCTAAGCATTCTTGAACCCACAAAAGTATCTAAGGCACTAGATAATCCAGACTGGGTAGTTGCTATGCAAGAAGAACTACATCAATTTGATCGACTTAAAGTTTGGAGATTAGTTTCTCTTCTTTACGTCAAATCCGTTGTGGGGACTAAGTGGATTTTGAAGAACAAATGGGATTTTTTTTGGAGTGGTAGTGCATAACAAGGAACGATTGGTTGCAAAAGGCTACAATCAACAAGAGGCCATTGACTATGACGAAACTATTGCCCCAGTTGCTCGTATTGAAGCTATCAGATTATTTCTCGCATATGCAGCCTCTCGAAGCTTTCGTGTCTTCCAAATGGATGTGCACACGGCCTTTCTAAATGGCGTTCTTAAAGATGAAGTGTATGTCTCACAACCTGAGGGATTCATCAACTCAAGACATTCGAATCATGTCTATATACTAGACAAGGCATTGTACGGGTTGAAACAAGCTCCACGTGCATGGTATGATGTCCTTTCTGAGCATCTAATTGATGAAGGCTACACGAAAGGCAAGACCGACACCACTTTATTCACTAAGACCTAGGGCAAAGACAAGATCTTAGTACAAATCTATGTGGGCGACATCATCTTTGGTTCTACCAATCAGAAATACAGTGACGAGTTCGCCAAAACAATGGAAAATTCGTTTTCAAATGAGTATGATGGGGGAAATGTCATTTTTCCTCGGACTCCAAGTTAAACAGTTGAGTCATGGTAGCTTCATTTGCCAGTCCAAGTATATCAAGGATCTTCTCACGAAGTATGATATGACCAACTGTACACCTCTATCCACTCCCATGGCTGCTAAGACAAAACTATCTGCTGATCTTGAAGGATCTCCTGTAGATCTAAAAACATATCGTGGGATGATTGGATCGTTACTATATTTAACAGCAAGTCATCCAGACATCATGTTTTCTACCTGTCTCTATACCAAGTACCAGGCAAATCCCAAAGAGTCACTTCTGCAAGCAGTCAAGCGGATCTTCAAATATCTCAAAGGATCTATGGATCTTGGTCTATGGTATCCCAGAGATTCAAATTTGGAGCTCTATGCTTACTCGGATGCTGACTATGCCGGTTGCATGTTTGATAGGAAAAGTACATCTGGCAGTGCCCACTTCCTGGGTGATCGCTTAGTATGTTGGGCCTCCAAGAAACAGAACTATATGTCCACCTCCACGGCTGAAGCAGAGTATGTTGCTGCTACAATGTGTTGTTCTCAAAGCCTATAGATAAGAACACAGTTATCAGATTTTGGCTTGCAGTATGACAAAATTCTGTTAATACTCTCAATCTGCCATAGCAATTTCCTGCAATCCGGTACACCACTCTAAAACTAAACATATTGATATCCGTTATCACTTCATAAAAGATAATGTAGAGAAAGGTCTAATTAAACTGCAGTATGTTCACACTGACAATCAGTTAGGCTGACTTGTTTACCAAACCATTGGACGAAAGTCGCTTTAATGGGTTGGTCTCCAAGTTAGGCATGCTCAACTTGAGAATTTGACATACTGTTGTTTTCTTTTTCCTTCTTATCTTTTTGTTTAGAGTAGGTGTTACACAGTTTGTTACTTGTGCAGCTAACAGATGCATTATTTCAAGGGGGAGTGTCTAACTGGTTATACACATACTGCATATGTGTAGGGGGAGAAAACAATAGACACAATGATGTTTCTATCTCTCTTAATATGAAAACTTTGAAAACTATGCAAAATTTGAGGGGGAGTATGTTTGAAAATGATCAAGTCAGAAACAACTCAATAAACAAATTCAAAACATCTGAAAACATGTTTTCTAGGCTCTCAATATTTGGATGTTTTTGAAATTTCATTTTATAACCTATCAATCCTGGTCATCCGATGAACCAGGGTTTAAATTCACCAAGGGTTGGTAAGGGACCTTGACCTAACAATCTCATTTTGTCGATCTTGATATGTCAAGGTGTTTTCAATAAAAATTCCTAAGGGTCGGTGTACATCAAGTCCTATCGATCGAGCTCCATCGAACCTAACTCATTAAATTTTTTCTAAGGGTTCGTGTGCACAAAAGACTCTATCGACCGTGGACTATCGAACCAAAGTCATTTAACATTTTTCTAAGGGTATGTGCACAACACTAGGTCTATCGACCGTGTCCTATCGAACGGAGCCTATCAACCGTGTCCTATCGAACCAACTTCTGAAAATTGACCAACGGTTTGTGTGTACACAGTGGTTCTATCGACCGTGTTTTTACGCTCGATAGAACCCTCTATCGACCGCGTTTTTACCATCTGTTGGTCCAATGAGGAAGTGATACGTGTCCTAGGCTATATAACCGTCCCATCTGCCATTAGATCAGTTTTCACTTTCAAAAATTCAAAAACTCAATATTTACTCTCTCGATTTGGTTACTTTGATCTTCATATCCTCTCGTTACTCTGCCAAAATTCACAATTTTAGACTCAAAACATTTGTAATCACTAAGGTAACAACATTCACAGAATACATTGTTCAAAAAATGAGTTTATTTGATATTTTGAGGACCTAGAAGTATCAAACTCGATAGGGCTTTCCAACACTTTGGTTGGACTTTTGAAGACGAAAACGATCTTGTTTGGAGAAAACACTTTTGCGATGGGGCTTAGAGACACTTCGGGAAAACTAATATGCAAAAATATTTCAAAAATATCTAAAAATATTCTTCATGTTCTTGGAGTGTATGAACATACACTGATAATCAAATTTTGGTTGAAAAAGACATGTTATAATGATTTTTTTACTATACTTCAGTGTTACAAAGTTGTTTGTTTACATCTAATTGATGTTTTCCAAGTGTCAAAACAACTTTTGTATATGTTTAATCATCATTTACACAATGAGGGTTTTCAGTGTTACGGATTTTCTGACTAAACTTCAAATTTTCAAAGATGATAGACTTGGTCAACTCTGGTCAACTTAGCATCAATCCTTCTGTTTGATTTAAGATTAACCACAAATCAAAGGTTTTCATGTGTGTATAGGTTTTTGATACTTATCTCTGTATCTTGGATTTAACTAGTTTACTTTCTTTACAGATATTATGGCTCAAGCTGAACAAAACCCAGAAAATCTGATGCCCAGGGCTAAATTCTTATCGACTACCACCCATGAAAACAACCAGTTTATTGACCTTGCTACCTTCAAAAATCCCACCTATCCTATAATCCTGAAATACTCAAAGTTCACCCTCTCAACCATGCATTAACATACAACCCTGCCACCTTTGGCACTCATGTCCCTGTGATTTATGCTTAACAATTCTGGAAGACATGTGAGATACACTCTAGTAGAAGGGGAACTCTCTATCAGGGCTGAAGTAGATGAATATGAAATCTCCGTTTCAATAAATCAACTCAGGGAGATGCTCAGACTCCCCACAGCTGATAGCAGGCCTCCTGCCACTTCCTTTGATGAAATACCAGATGAAACATTCTGCTTGGCGGCTATCCAAGGATTGGGTTATGACGGGCCACTAGAGAAGAAAGCCCAATTCAAATGCACCAACCTGCACCCAATGTACAACATCCTTATAACGGTGCTTCAGAAGTGTCTAACTCCAAAGCATATTGGATATGAGTTTATGACAAAACATCAAATGAAAATATTTGTGGCTGCTGCTAACCACCTGCATGTGGACTATGCATATCTGATCTTTCATGATATGAGGGCAACCATCTTGAAGAAGAACAACTAGAGGAAAACAAATGCTCATTTGCTGCCCTACCTTGGTTCATTCCTATGAGTATCCAGTTTCTAATGGATCATAATCCAGACATTCCCCGACGGGAAGGTCTACTATCTATAACTCCTAAACTTTTTAATGTTGTCAAACCTGCTATTCCTGCTAACCTACCTGTACCTCAGAACATTCCTATGTTACTCTTAGAGCTGTGTGAGCAAAATGATATAGTTGTGAGCTATAGGCTGAGTATAGGTGTACCTTCTGAGATTGGGCCAGAACCGGCCAGATCTACCCAAGAAGTAGTAGTACCCAGTGAGGTTTTAGAGGATAGGCCTCAGCCATCTGTGGGAGATGCTGAGAGGGAAGTTGAGAGAGAAAATGAATCAGAAAGGGGTGGTGAAGAAGGTGAGGAAGATGTGAATAAAGAGGGAGGGGATACGTATGATCCCGCAACCGTCCAATCGGTTATTGAATCCCTCGCCAATGTCACCACATCACCCGAAACAAATCCCACCAACACTCAAACCATCATTGAACAACTTGGCCTAGCCAGTTCTGAGTCAACCAATGCTAAGTCTGCCTCTCAAACAAGTGGAACCCATTTATTCGACATGCGGGGTTTGGACAAGGTAGTGGAGAAGAAGATGAGTTTGTGTTACAGAGTGTTAGTGATGAGGAAAGAGAAAAAAAGATAGATGAGGGAACCCCAGCCCAAGAAAGCTGGGAAGCCACATCTACAATTAGACCTGACATTGTTAGGTCTAATATTGAAGAAGTCGCGGTCATCCCACCCGTGCAAGGTGGAACCCCACCAAGCTACTTAAGTGTCTCTCAACAGGCACCTACTTCATTGCACAGAGCTATACTACATCATCTAGGTCTCCCTCAGTCGGGGGTTAGACCTATTGAAACAAGAGGACCTATTGAAAAACACAAACTCATTATCGAAGCACTAGGCCTGTTAATCAAACAAGCCTCCACAACTTCCATAGCTGGTACCTCTTTTGGTGCCATTCGAGAATTGGAGAAAAATCCTGCTGGAGCCAACATCCCTGCTGCTCCAGTAGGTGGTCTTGCCTCTGTAGCTGGTACCTCAACCGGAAGTCTATGTGATTTCGGGTTTGTTACATATGCTGAACTACAATAAACTTTCCAACAAGCCGTAGCCCCTCTTCATCAACAACTCACGGATACTAATATGAAGTTAGACCGTATTGGAACACTTCTAAATGCCAGACGTCAAGCTGCTCAACAACCACACCAATCTGATCCTTTCACCATGTCTGTGGATACACTCAAAAGCCTATTGTATGTTAAGCTTTTGGAACAAAGGCCCGAATCAACTCATGATCAAGATCTACTTACAACTCTCCGTAATGGTCAAAGACCCCAAGGTATCACTTTGGAAGAATTTCATGAGTTTGAAGAGGATGTTGTGAACAAGATCGACGGGGTAACCGGGGGCTTCTACACTACTATGGAAAAGGTAATTATAAGGCTCAAGGTAGTAGAAGAGGCTTGCAAGGAGCAGACAGCAGATCGGCACAGAAAGCGTGACGATCGGGATCCAGACGATCGTCCCGAGGGGGAGAAACGAAGGCGCATATATCTGGGTTCACAAGCAGTTGTCCCAGTCACTCCCCTCAGTGAAAAGCTACCTCCTGCTGCCAGTTCTAGCTCTAGAGGTCAACAACAAGAAAGTGAGCGATTAGCCGATGAAGTTCCACAACAACAAAATGTACTTTATATACCTCAACCACAATACGAACCGAGGCCAATTGATCTTGAAGAACGGGAAATACAACAAGAGCAGTCCCATGCTGAAATGGATTTCACCGATACTCATGCAGATTCTAACGATGATATGGAAATTTATGAAAATCTGCATACCTCACCACAATGGCATGAGGAAACCTTTGAAAGAGAAACTGCTCAACTGGAGGAGGGTTGTTGATTTTGTTCAGGAACAGACAGATGCTTTTGCAAATATTGAAGCAGATATTGAAGAATATATGGCCTCAATCAAATCTCCAGAACCCAAACAATCTAGGGTTATTGACTACTTTGGACCAGAATTTGATCCTCTAGCAATTGCTGAAAAAACTAGAGGATACCTAATGGGGTAACACCCTAAAAAACCCCACGCTCCAGAACACACCACCTTCCAAGAAAGGAACAGGTCCGGGACAAGCCGGATTGTCCCTAAGATCCTTATGTCCTGGAGCTATAAGCAGAACCAGGAAGGAGGGTCCTCCTGGATGCGAAGACCGACAGGAGAGTCTCCGGCCTTGCCAGATACGCTGATCACATATTCCCAAAAGGCAGGCTAACCTATCAAGTTGCATTTAAGGATAAGTACGGAGCAGCTGACAACCTAGTACGACATATAGGCTTTTCCAAGATCCTTGTCTGCAAGATCCACAGCAAGGGCAATCATTGCCAATGGTAGATCCTTGACACTTGGACGATGATCCTAGGATCCTAGTACGCCCCCTTCCTACTATATATAACACATCATACTTACGTTACAGATATATCATTTACTTCCAGAAACATATACATATATACATACACCACCACTATCTCCGGACTGACTTGAGCGTTGGAGAGGAATACGGGGATCAACCCCCATCTTCCCTTAACGTTAGGTGTTAGCTGTTTTACAGGGTTATTCACGAAGCTGTACTCAACGAATCAAGCACTCACGCATTAGACGAACCACTCGGGGAGTTGAATGCGCGATCCAATGGCGCCATCCGTGGGACCGGCAATTCTTTAAACTTCAAACACATCCACAACAGCTAAAATGGCCACACCTAGTCAAACACCATCCACTCAAAATAATACTAACACGCCCCTCACCAACCCGGTTGCGAGTACTTCAAACCCAGTAGTCAATCAAGGTGGAGGTGGTCCGCCCGACCCGTTACCCATGCTTCAACAACTGCCCCCTTCCCAGCCGTTCGGCTCACAACGAGGAGGTTTGGGTTATCTCAATAACGAAGAATGGGAGGTAGTCACTCCAAATACCCAGGCAATGCATTCATCCCAACCGATAGGAACATCCCCAGTGATACCTACAAATCTGTTCAACACGCCAAACGGACAGACTAATACCACCGGGTTGGCTATAAACGCACAATCCCATCTACAAAACATGCTCCTAGCTCAGGCCCAAGCGCAAGCCGCCTATTGGTAAAATGTAGCCATGCAAGGGAGAAACTGGGGAGGAGAAATGCACGTGATGCAACCCCGGCATATGGGAGTCCTCATACAACCTGGTAACACTCCTTTCTCTCGCCATGTGGAGGAGCACCAAATACCTGATAATGTTAAGATTCCGGCGATAGTGGGAACCTATGACGGGTCGGGAGACCCCGACGATCACATGAACCTGTTCCAGGGAGCCATAAAATTCCAAAAATGGGACACAGAAGTAGCATGCCATGTTTTCCCCATGACTCTAAAAGGGAGTGCACGCGAATGGTTCACCAGTCTCCCGTCGGGAAGCATACAGAGCTTTGAAGACTTACGAGAAAAGTTCAGAAGCCACTTCAGGCCACAGAAGGTTCACGCCGAATCCCATTTAAGAGCTCATCTTATAAAGCAGGAGGTGGATGAGAGCATGAGAGACTACATTCCCCGGTATAATAAGGAAAGAGCTAAAATACCCAACCTTCCTGAGAGTCAGCTCATAGAGGATCTATCTACAAGGGTCCCTCTCACCTTCCAAGAGTGCATGGACCGAGCCTACACCTGGGTACAAGGAAAGGAGACGGCCAACCAGGTCAGGGGGCTCAACAAGAAGGAAGGAGTAAAAAGCAAGCCCTGGAGCGGAGAAAACTCCAGCTCCAGAGGAGGTTTCAAAGACAGGGGTCCTAGAAGGTTTCAGGATACAAGGAGAGATAGAGCCTACGAAGGTAGAAGTCATCTCATCTCAAGCCTCTCCAAAACCCCCAAGGAAATCTTAGCTACGGAAGGGGTGAGGACAGGGTTCAGAACACCTCCCCCCATGACCGATCCTCACCGGCTCAACAGCCGACTCTATTGTAAGTTTCACGAGGATAAAGGGCACGACACTGACAATTGCAGAGAACTCAAAAGAGAAATAGAACTAGCCATAAAAGCAGTAAAGTTAGATCATCTGGTTCAAATGATCAAGGAAGGAAGAAAGGGGGATAGCAAAAGGGACCCCTCCTGGAGGAAGCCAGTAGTCCCACCAGAAGAAAAAGCCCCAGAAGGAAGGATCAAAATGATCCAATCCTTTGGCATGGGAGAAAGGAAGAGAAGAAGCCAACCTTACACCACGCCTTCCTATCTCAGAATACCTACCATAGATGAAGGGGACCTGGAAGAAGACCCTGTGGTCACCAACATCAGGGTGGCAGACTATGAGATATCTAGGGCCCATTGGGATGGGAGAAGCTCCGTGGACATAATGTATGACCATTGCTTCCAACAACTCCCTCCCAGAGTAAGAGCAAGAATTCAACCCACAGGGGCACGTTTATCTGGATTTTCAGGAGAAGTGGCATGGCCAGTCGGGCAAATACGATTACGATCCATCATCGGATCCTACCCACAAACAGCCTCGGCCGACCTAGACTTTATAATAATCAAAGCCCCCTCAAAACACAACATACTCCTGGGCAGACCCGCTATGAGGAAGCTGGGCGCTATAGTATCCACCATTCATGGTCTAGTTTTATTCTCAGCGGGGGGAAGCACTGGAACTTTACGAAATCTATAAACAAGAATGGAGATGTGCGCCGAGGTGCAGCCTAGGCTGGAACTATGGGATAACCATCCCACATAAATAACTGTCAATCCGAGATTCCCAGAACAGAGGGTGACAATAGGCAGAAACATTTCACGGCTCGTAAGGGCACAACTGATACAGCTACTGCGTAGCAATGCCTCAGTTTTTGCATGGGAACCTTCGGATATGACCGGGGTACCTAGAGCTTGCACAGAGCACCGACTGGAAGTACATCCCAAGGTCACCCCGGTACGACAGAAGAAAAGAGGCTTGGCCCCGGTCAGAAGCTGGGCGGCCTGTGAAGAGGTGAGGAAGCTGACAGAAGCAGGAATACTAAGGGAAGCACAATACCAGACATGGGTAGCCAACCCTGTAATGGTAAGGAAAGGAGATGGTTCCTGGCGCATGTGCATAGACTTTAAGGATATCAATAAGGCTTGCCCGAAAGACAACTATCCCCTGCCAGAGATCTCCTGGAAGGTAGAAAGCTTAACCGATTTCCCAATAAAATGCTTTCTGGATGCATACAAGGGGTACCACCAGATACAAATGGCAGAGGCCGACGAAGATAAAACGGCTTTCCACACCGATATAGGAATTTTTTGCTACAAAAAGATGCCCTTCGGGTTGAAGAATGCGGGAGCTACATATCAAAGGCTAATTGACAAGACCTTCAGCACCCAAATAGGACGCAATATGGAGGCTTACGTAGACGACATGGTCATAAAATGCAGGTCAGAAGAGGGAATGATGAAGGATATCCAGGAGACCTTCGATAACTTAAACAGGATCAACATGAAGCTGAATCCGGGCAAGTGCTCATTCGGAGTCCTGGAGGGAAAATTCTTAGGGCGTATCATCATTGAAAGGGGATCAGAATAGGTCCAGACAAAGTACAGGCCATCTTGGACATGGGACGTCCTCATAGCAAGAAAGAGCTCCAAAAGCTAAATGGTCGCTTGGCAGCCCTAAGTCGCTTCGTGTCCAAAGCGGCAGACAAGTCTCTACCATTCTTCGTAATATTAAAGGGATGCGTCAAAAAAGCCGATTTCCAATGGACGACGGAAGCTGAAGAAGCCTTCGAGAGGATTAAGAAATGTATAAGTGAGCTCCCAACGCTGTGTGCACCCAGGGCAGGAGAGACCCTCATCCTCTATCTTGCAGCTTCCAAAGGAGCAGTGAGTATTGTCCTCCTAGCAGAAAGAAGGGCTAAACAGGAGCCCATATATTTCACAAGTAGAGCACTCCAGGGGCCCGAAGTAAACTACTCACAGATAGAAAATTTTGTTTTAGCCCTGGTATCCACCGCAAGGAGATTGAGAAGATATTTCCAAGCCCACCCCATTGTAGTATACACCGATGCACCAATCCGGCAAGTATTATACAAGACAGAAGTATCGGGAAGACTAGCCAAGTGGGCTGTGGAATTAGGAGAACACGAGATATCATTCAAGCCCAGGACGGCCATTAAAGGGCAGGTCCTGACAGACTTCTTGGTAGAAATGGATGGCACAGAAGCAGGAGGTACTTCAGGAGATCCCCCAACCAGCAAAGCAGGGGTGCATCCCTAGTCATTATACACAGATGGAGCATCAAGCGGGGAAGGGGCCGGGGCAGGTCTGGTATTGATCAGTCCCACCCCAGAAGAGAAAGAGTACACCTACGCCCTGAAGTTCAACTTTATCGTATCTAACAATGAAGCGGAGTATGAAGCCCTCCTGGCTGGCCTAAGGTTGGCAACATCCTTAGGAGTGAAAAGCTTGAATGCATACGTAGACTCGCAGCTGGTAGCAAGCCAAGTAAAAGGAGCGTTCGAAGCCAAGGACACAAATATGAGAGCATACCTCGAGCAGGTAAAAATCCAACTGAAACAGTTCCACCATTGTGACATAATGCAGGTACCAAGAAGTCAAAACAAAAGGGCAGATGCCCTGAGCAAGCTTGCATCCCTGGCATACGAGCACCTGCCAAAAGAAGTGCTAGTAGAAGTTCTCTCAGAAAAGTCCATATCCAAAACGGAAGAAACCCTAGAGACAGAAGAAGAAGAAGGAAACTGGATGACGCCCATAATAACTTTTCTCAAGTATGGAACCCTCCCGGAGGATGAAAATGAGGCGCGCAGGCTACGCATGAAGGTGGTCATGTATGCACTGCAGGAAGGAATCTTGTACAGAAAGTCCTACGGAGGACCTTGGTTCAGATGTCTATCACCCACTCAAGCAAAGGAAGTATTGCAGGATTTGCACGCTGGAACATGCGGAATACATGCTGGACCAAGGTCAGTAATATCAAGAGCATTGCGCATTGGTTACTTCTGGCCAACCATGCTCAAGGACGCAGAAAATGAGCTCCTGAAATGCGAATCCTGCCAAAGGCATGCTCCCCCTGTCAAAAACACCAAAACAAGACTTCATACCAGTCAGGGGGGCATGGCCTTTTCACAAATGGGGAATAGATTTAGCAGGACCATTCCCAGTGGCCCCAGGAGGGGCAAATTCCTAGTAGTAGCTATCGACTACTATACAAAATGGGTGGAGGCCAAAGCATTGAATACAATTACAGGCAAGAAAATCAAATTATTCATCTAGGAAAACATCGTTTGCCGATTCGGCGTCCCTCATGAAATAATAAGTGACAACGGGAAGCAATTCGTTGAAGACCCGTTCAGATCCTGGTGTGAGGTGTTGAATATCAATCAATGTTTCACATCAGTCGCCCACCCACAAGCCAACGGGCAGGTTGAAGTAACAAATAGAGACATAGTCCACGCCATCAAAACGAGACTGGGGAGACCCAAGTCTGGGTGGACGGAGGAGTTACCCAATGTCCTGTGGGGGCACCGAACAACACCAAAAAGGAGCACCGGAGAGACTCCTTTCAGCCTGGTCTACGGGACAGAGGCAGTGCTACCCCCAGAGATAACTACCCAGACTTACAAGACCACCCACTTCAGCTAAGAAAGCAACAAAGAAGAACTCCAAACCAATCTGCTCATGTTGGAGGAAAGAAGAGAACTGGCCATCATAAGGGAGGCGGAAAGAAAAGCGAAGATGGCACGGTTGTACAACAGAAGGGTGAAACCAGGGACGTTTAAACCCGGAGACCTAGTACTAAGAAAGAATGAGGCTAGCAGACAGGAGGATCAAGGGAAGCTAGGTCCCAAATGGGAAGGCCCTTACTTAGTCATAGAAGCACACAGAACAGGGTCCTACCTCCTACAGAGCATGGAAGGGGAAGCAATACCCCGACCATGGCACTCATCCAACCTACGAAAATTTTATGTGTAACTTTTGATTGTAACAAGGAAACAACATAAATCTAATGCATACTTTGCCATACAAGCAAAGAAATTTTGAGTTCTCTGGACACAGTTCTAAAACTCTTATTTTTTCTTTCTTTGCGCCAAAGCACGACATCTTACTGGACGCAGTCAGATAAGCTATAAATAGAAGGACACCGGTCCTTCCGCATGCGTCCCAATGGGGCGTACTGTGTAGGCAGGGGACACAAGGCCCTTGTCAGCCTACAGTTAACCTCCACAGAGAAAACTTAGGCAACTCTCAAGAATTAACTTGAAGAGTATAAATCACAAAGTCATGACAGAATGCTAAGTAAACAAGAAACATAGCATACACGGCAACATACTAGTATAAAAACATGTCTAACATAAACTGCCTAAAAGGCAACATAAGCATAAACCATTGTTCAACGAAAAGGTAAAAACATCACAAACAGAACACATGTTCAGGGTTTACAAACCATCCACCAGCGCAATTACTGAGGCTCAATAGCCAAAAGCTCCTTCACGGAGAGATCACACCTACTACCTATCTGTTCAATATAGGGGAAAGGAGAGTCCTTCACAGCATCATCAACAATCTGCAACTGGGCCTCAGCCTCTTCATCAAGGTCGGAAAACAGGGAAGGGTCAACGTTAGGGAGTTTTGATTGCAAATCCTTACTAGCCAAATGTTTCCCTATACGGACACAACATCCCATAACTCTGCCCATAGGGCGAGCAAACTGATCAGAGCCCAGAAACGACCTCACAAACACAGGAAAAGAACCCTGTAGTTCCTTCTTCTCAGCAACCAAACCATCCTTCTCTTGTGATAACAACCCAACCTGCTCAAGCAACTTCGAGTTCTCAGCCTTCAGATCACAAACCTCTCTTTGAGCATCAACAAGGGCTCGTTCCGTTTAACTCAAATTCCGATCCTTGCACAGCAAATCGTCAGCCAACTGCATCTCACGAGCGGAGGTGGACTGTAATAAAGACTTGACCTCCTTCAACTCCTCTGACTGTTTGAAAGAACTCTCCTCCAGAATCCTAACTTGCTCCCTCAAACCTTGAACATTGTCCTCCTCAACACCCAACCTATACAAAAGCTCAGGGACCATAGTAATGCTAGTGAAAAGAGATTGATTAACGTGGGCCAGAAACCTGTCACGCCCCATGGCTCTCAAGTTAGTGGCCACAGCAGGAGGGCACAGATGCTCGAGAAAATCTCTCTAATGAGTGGCATCATCTCCTTGCGTATCCCGGGGATACGACCAGCCAGGATACCAAGTATCCGTAAGTCCTTCAAAAATACCACCCTCAGTAGTAGAATCGGTAGGGGGACGAACAGTAGAGGACCCCTCAAGAGCAAACAGATTACCTTTCCCAGAGACAGGGGGAGGACCATCCTTCCTCTTGACAAGAAGACGTCTCTTCGAGATAACCCCAACAGCAGGATCTCCGGAGGATAGACCTTTAACAGCAGCGGTAGAGGACCTTGTTTTCCTCTTCCCAACACCATAAACAGAAGGCCGACGCCGGCCAATGAGTGGTTGGTTGTCCAGGGTATCCTCTGGAAAAAGCCCAGGTTAAGTAAAACATAAAAGCATAACAGCAATGTGAAAATCAACAAAACATACCGGTCGAACTCTCCACAGCCTCTTGACCTTGAGCATGCAGGGGAAGCAAATCCACTTGATTACCACCCTCCAGAATAGCAGGAGTAGGGGAAGAAGGACGATCCCGTGACCCCACATGAACCCCAGAAGTAGAGCCCAAGGTGAGATACCGTATCAAAGATATTTCTGCAAAACAAAAATAAATACATGAGACTAAAACAAGGGCAAACCAGAACAAGATATGAAGCATTACCCTCCTGTCCATAGTAAATGGCAGGAACCCTGTGAGGGTTGTCCCAATGCTGACTCAAACCAGCAAGCACCATCACAGACTCCAATAATTCCCGGATCCTTATGCGCAACCCATCAAGTCGGGCAAAAAGCTCCATATCCATGAACTCATCACGGGGAACTTTAAAAATACCGGGAAGAAGATGATCACGAAAACCAACCAAGGCAGCATGCTGCGGGGGAATTATACGATCGGAGACGAAAATAAAACGCTGTCGCCAGTACTTCAGGGAGGTACGGGGTTCATAGAAAAGAGTCCCACCTAACCCCTTTTGGCGAGGATCAAGGGTTAACCAACTGCCACTTTTCAGAGGCCGGTAGTAATACAACAGACATGCAATATTGGGCCTTCGATTAAAGGAAGCACAAAGGGCAATATAATTTGTAACCTTACGCATGGCGGAAGGATGAAGCTGACAGAGACCAACATGAAGATAAGATAGAAATCGGATGATAAAAGGATGAAGGGGAAACTGGACATTACAGATTTCCAGGTAATGACAGTAAATACCGACTTTACCCGGCGGAGGTCTAACCAATACATCGTCATCACCAGGACTCACTGGTTCGTAATCGGCTAAATTAGGAACGCACACAGCCTCGAACTGAGCATCGGATATACTACAAAAAGTACTCTCGACACCAGGAATCACCATTACTTACGAAGGGGAAAAAGCGATAACACACAAACGAAAAGAAAGAGTTGAAACAAAGGGAGGAACTACGAACCTCGAGGCATAGTCGAAGAGTTTCAGTAGATGGGAAGAGAAAACGACGGCAAGCGATCGACAAACCAACGAGCAAAAGCGGAAACTCCAGAATCACCGATGTAGGGTTTTTTCCCCCTTTTTTCTCTCTGAAAAAAAACAAGCGAAAGAGAAGAAGAAAGCGGGATGGAGAGAAGGCACGTATATAAAAGAATTTTCAAAAATTCAGCAAATCTGAGTCGTCCACGTGGACAACAGTTATGAGCAATCATGAGGTTAGGGAAACGCCACCTGACAGTGGCAGTTAATTAAAACAGCTCACTCAAGTGGAACAATAAATGAAGGCACGAAAAAATAGAGAAAACCCTTGCGTATACAGGAAAGGACAACCTCTAGAAGATAGACAAAGGAAAGGACGCAGAAGAACAAAATGTCTGACAGCATAGCACGAAATGCTATGCAATCAGACTGGGGGGACTTAATGGGGTAAGACCCCAAAAAACCCCACGCTCCAGAACACACCACCTTCCAAGAAAGGAACAGGTCTGGGACAAGCCGGATTGTCCCTAAGATCCTTATGTCCTGGAGCTATAAGCAGAACCAGGAAGGAGGGTTTTCCAGGATGCGAAGACCGACAGGAGAGTCTCCGGCCTTGCCAGATACGCTGATCACATATTCCCAAAAGGCAGGCTTACCTATCAAGTCGCATTTAAGGATAAGTACAGAGCAGCTGACAACCTAGTACGACATATAGGATTTTCCAAGATCCTTGTCTGCAAGATCCACAGCAAGGGCAATCATCGCCAATGGTAGATCCTTGACACTTGGACGATGATCCTAGGATCCTGGTACGTCCCCTTCCTACTATATATAACACATCATACTTACGTTATAGATATATCATTCACTTCCAGAAACATATACATATATACATACACCACCACTATCTCCGGACTGACTTGAGCGTTGGAGAGGAATACGGGGATGAACCCCCGTCTTCCCTTAACGTTAGGTGTTAGCTGTTTTACAGGGTTATTCACGAAGCTGTACTCAACGAATCAAGCACTCACGCATTAGACGAACCGCTCGGGGAGTTGAATGCGCGATCAATACCCAAAAAGAGGTAGAGTCAAGACACAAGCTAGAAAGAAAACATTTGATGTGTTGCGGGTTCTTAGGGGTGTTACAACATAGGTTCATGATCTTTTTCCTCCTCCTTCGGGTGAATTCAGAATTTCTGCAACAGACATTATTCAACGAAATGAACAAGAAGAAGCTGCCGCAAAAGCAAGACAAGATTCTGATTGGCCACTGCCACCGAACTACATTATTCCTAAATCACCTCCAGTGTATTCCCGCGACAAGGGCTTAGATAGAAACAATATGTTTACAAGAGAAGCCATCAGGCAGCCAATATGGAAAAGATACTTCGGTAACACTGCTCATCTTGAAGACAAATTCCAGATATTTACAGATATTTACAGCAGTGAAATCAAAGAGCTAACACCTCCCGAGCTGCGGGGCTTGGATGACAAACAAAGAAGAAGATATGACAACATTCTGAACTCATCCAAGTCCCCAAAACATGTCATCATGTCAGATTACCCTATTGTTCAGATCTTAAATATGTATACAGGAATCACTTGTGGTTTCAAGTATGCAATCTTTGAAGTGAAAAGAGCTGAAGGGGAATAGATTCATCTAAATGAAGCCGATCTGAGGTTTGTCAAGATTCACGATATAACATTCATTTATGACACTCTGTCTCGGAAACACGGCAAATCTGCAGATGAACAATATGGCAGATCTCAACTCATGAAGTACATGCGAAAGTATATAAGCTTTGTTGAGGATCATGATATGTAGCTGGGAGCAGAAAACAATCTCCTCAAGATCAATTTTCACAAGCCTAACCAAAGTCATCCTGATCTTGATCATCTTGAAGAATTGACGGTAATTTACAATGGTCATCCAAATTACCGAGGAGATAGAGGAGTCATCTTCCATAATTCCTAGAAAGAAAAGACTTTCGTAAGAATGGACGAACTTATAGCGTACTCAGATGGCACCCTGAAGATTCTGCATTATTCTCTCCATGAGATAGTGTGGCAAGCTCGATACGTTCTTCCTGGGGCTTATCAACGGCAAGCATTTTGTTTAATAGAACAAATGAAGAACATACTGGAGAATAGTAAGTATATTCGGAAGTGGCAAGTGGCACTTGGGATTCGCAACAAGTCAATGCATAAAGCGTGATTTTAATTTCTTGTTGTGAATCATTGCACACCTCACTTAGGGGGAGATTGTTATAATATTAAAGTGAGGGTGCAAATTGTAATTCTTGTAAACTTAGGCAAAGCCTATATAAGGTTTTGCCTCCTTAATTAAAGACAAGCTTTTCACTACATTTGTATTTACACCTTTATGTGTGTGTTTACCATAGCTCTCGGCTCTCTCTCTCTCTCTCTCTCTCTCAAAACCTATTCAAACATACATTCATACTTCTAGCATTGCTTCATCCGCGTTTAACGGGACCGTCACGTAAGTTCACTAAGCGTGTCCGGCAAGTATAGCACAAGGAGGGGCGCGACTCTCACTTGTACACACACTAGGCCCCCATCACTAGTTCCCCCATCACTGGGCCCTTGTTTCACCCTCGTTGTGTCATGCATTTTGACCTCCATCTTTAGGTCAAACACCACTCCGGTGTACGAGCACATTAAGTACAAGTACACCATGTGTTGTCATGGTTGTCTAGAACCCGACAACGAAACATTGGTTTGCTAGCAAATCCTAGAAGACACACTTTTCCTACTAGGCATCGTATTTTTCATCCTTGAGAGTGTCTACCCCTACCCATAGCATCATTTTACATCTTTTAACCTTGCAACCATCATTTCGATCCATCATAATCATCAATACATATATCTATATGCATGCAACTCATCAAACTCATAAATCATTTGCATGTCATCAAAAGTATATTGCATGCATCAAGATCAAACATATAAACAAACATAAACATTCACATCTAGTTATATCATCTTAAAAATCGAGTTACTTTCGAAAATCGATTTTGTCTTTGTGCTCGGTTTTGAAAAATAATTGAACTCACCTCAAACCGGACAAGTAAACCACCACAAATGTGGATCTAACAAGCTTCACACACGGATTGTTGAGATCTGATCTTTACACGCACCACCACACTCCTTACGATCTTCGAAAACGAAGCCCACGTCGAAAACTAGCTCAAAACTGAGTTACCAAACTTCCCGAGCCTCACAAACACGTACTAATGAAGTCCCAACACTCACATACGCTCTAAAGCCTTAGAAATGCTCTCAAAATGGGCAGAGTGTCAGTACTAGTGTGAAGGAGCAAATGAAAACCGAATGACAAGCAAACATATTTATAGGCACAAAAATAGACAAACGTGTCGCGTTTGTATAAGGGAACGCGTCGCGTTCTATGATTAACTGACACATGCAGGAATACACGCAATCGTCTGGCACGTGCGATTTGACCTCCACCGCCCAAACGCGTCGCGTTCCACTAATTTTCAGAATTTCATTTTTTTTCTTTTCTTTAAAATTTTTAACCCCTTTTTCCATAGTTTTTCCTAAAAATTTCTCGACGAATTCACCGCGGAGTTCAATCCGCGCATCAGGACATTAATTGACAGTACATATACTTATTTAGCACTTGACTACTACAATTATCCTCCTTTATTTATTTAAAATTCCACAATAAATTCTTACAAAAATCCAGTCGTTACAATGAGAAAGTGGAGGAGAACGATATATTTGTGTCGAATACATTAGCACAAATGATATATGCTAGCTAATGCATTTACTAAAAATCTTCACCCAATATTTCTGAAGACATGTCACTAAGATGTGTCTTATGCTAGATATTGACTTAATTTATACTAGCATTATATAATAATTCTTATTTAAACTTAAAGTTTCAAGTACTTGACTAAGTTTCCTCCCTAAGTACGTTTGTCTATTCTTATTGTGAACATTAAATTTATATAATGAACAAATATGAAACCCTAAGTTACGTGTCATTTTGGCTTACTCAAATCCTTATGTTTCTTAAGAAATGTTAAAGTATAACTCACGGGGGTGCCGGATTATACTAACTTGTTAGACTGTATCTATTTGCTTTGATACTTTTCTATGAAACACGATGTAGTTATTTTGGTCAATATTAACCTATATAAATGATCTCAAGGCCAAGTGGAGGAATGTTAAAAATTAATTAGTTATGTGCCCTTTAATCATTTATATAACTGTATATGATTGCCATAATAACAACATTGGTCTCTTAACTTATATATTATAAACATATGATGATAATGTTAATATATATATATATATATATATATATATATATATAAAGCATTTAAGCATTTTAAATTCTTAACTTTAAGAAAGATGAGATTACAATTTTATCCTTAATACAAAAGTAAATAGAAACTATTAAATAAAGCAACTATTTAGTGAAATTAATAACAATTTTATATACCATTTATAATAACAAAACTTTCCAAAATAAGGATTATTTAAAAATCCAAATCAATGCAAATTTACTTATTAATAAAAAATTAATAATTAAATTAAATATTCTATCATATAATAAATATTTAAATTTAACTATTAAATTTTGTATATAACTAGAAGTATTAAATCTAAATAACATATAAACTAAATTTTAAAAATTACAGAATTTTTTAAATAGGTAATATATATGATTCAAATATAATATAGATATAATGTAAATACTCTGGATTTTATCATGTAAAATTTTACTGACGGATTCTGATTTAGAAAAGAAGTACGTCACCATGTTTTAAACACGGACAAGTTATGAGAAAAAATATCGATCACAGCTACATTGCGCAGATACAATTATATATATATATATATATATGAGGGGCTAATTGGTTTCTTATTTTACAGAAGATATATATAACTGATAGATTCCCTTCTAGATTTTTTCTCTTGATCAGTTTTCTTCCCTATCAGTCTTGATGGGAATTACAGGAGAATGTTACATTATAATTTGATTCAAAAGGAAATTGGTTTAATCAATCAAAAGATTTTGTGAGATTTAAGATCAAATAATTTTTTTTTCAACGGTATCATCTTCTAACACTTTAAATATGGAATCACAATCAAGTAAGTTTGTTGATCTTTTTCTTCAATTATATATGCATGTAATAAATTAACATGATAAAACAACATGATGATTTAAATTATCCTCATCTGTAACAATGACCAGAAATTAGCTTAATTGACCACTAGTATTTGTATGAATAAAACATAATAAATTAACATGATAAAATTCAAATGATTTAATACACATAATGTTGGGTCACGGTGGGCACACACACGCAGCGGAAGCAACAACAAAACCATTTTCAAGTAACAAAAACGGGTGCCAACCATGCTCCAAAGTGGGTATTACTCTACAAGACATACATGCAACGAAAAGAAAAGAAGAAGGATAGAAAGTACCTCCTTACCATGCTTAAATCTAGCTGTAGAAAGTAGCAAATCGGGATGAACAAGAACTCAAGTAAATCCTTCTCTATTGTTGACCCACCCCAAGTTTGTATGACCCCCGTACGCTAGTACCCCATCAAATGGACATCCATATTGGCTCCACCTTCTGGAACAGCCCTTGAATGGTCTCCTCTTGCACCAACACAACTCACATTACACTCAAGATCTCTAATCTAGTGTACATGTGTGTATACAACAAAGGTACCAAGAGAGAGTGTTTAGAGAGAGAGAGAGAGAGAGAGAGAGAGAGAGAGAAAGAAAGGTGTCTAATGCATGTTCTCTCCTGTTCCAGGCCACCAAACCCTATTTTGGCCGGATTCAATGAGGTAATACCATTGGACCAAATAATGGCCCAATCAAATATAAGGAATTCATGAAGACAGGTCTTCACGGCCTCTCACGGGCCGTGAAGAGGTCGTGAAGGCAAAAGCGCCACGATTGGACTTATTCCTTCACGGCCCGTGCCGCGTTGAATGACTCGTGAGGGCGTCAGCCTCTACGACCCCTTCACGACCTCTCACGAGCCGTGAAGACAAAATCATCACGACCCGTGTGAGTCGTTAAGTCATTCGTGAGGGCAGTGGGCTTCACGACCCGTGGAACATCCTTCACGGCCTTGAAGCACCAGAATCAAACAAATTTGATTCTTTCGGTCTTCTCTCCATCATTAAGCTGTCAGGATCAATCATTGGCGTGTGACCCAATAGGCTCGCACTTCATCAGCAGTAAAACCATTGTACTTGTGTCAGTGGGCATACCCCAACACATAATTCAACATGATGATTTAAAATATCATCATCTGTAACAATGACCAGAAATTAGCTTAATTGACCACTAGCATTTATATGAATAAACAGAGACATGGTGGCTAAGGTCGCCGGACAGCGACTGCGGTGTTGGCTGCCTCATCGAACGTCGACCATGATGAGAGGAACGCTAGAAAGACAACGTAATCTGACGTTGACGATGATGAGTAGACAACGTCTACCATTTCTCTCCATTTCTTCACAGTTTATAGAGAAATTTAAATACAGAGGGAAGGGATAAATGGAAATGGGTGGAGAAATCATTTCTCTTCCCAAAACCATAACCATTTCTCCCAAACAAGATAAACCAATTCTTCTGTATTTCTTTTATCTCTACCAAACACACCCTTAGGTTGAAACATAATTACAACAATGCACCTATTTGTCGATCAAAAATTAAATAAAAAAATAGCAATAAATTAAACAATATTTTGAATCAAACACAGAAACCCAGACCGAGAAATGGAAATTCTCATGCTATAACTTGTTTTATGAAAGCTGAAAAGACGCCTAACCTGCCTTAGTCGAATATTTTATGAACATCAATAAAGAAAAAGCGCAATTTTCGTGGAATATGTGTGTTGTTGAACTTAGAATAGGGGATCTTTGCTAATTTGCATGGAATCGACTATAAATGGCATGGGATGAGGGATGGCATCATTTTTAAAGATTTTTGAAAAAATAAAATAAAAAAGAGATTAGGGTGCATTGAATAGCATTTAGTTTTGCCGTTCGTGCTTATTATATTGTAGAAGGATTGTTTAGAATATAACATACTATCACAGAATATCTTGATTGAACTCATGCAAGAGAATATTTTATAGATCTTAATATTATGGTGAAGCATTATACCAATTACACAAACCGAAAATTTTGAAAACGACAATTAACAGAATTGCCATGAACAGTGCCCATACCTTGCACTATGTATTACAATTACATGATCCACTTTTAGAAATACTTGAATCATCACATTATGCATAGCAGCAAACAACAATTAACATACAATTAACCTGCATGAACAGTAAAACAATGTAGTCTTCATCTTTTGATCCAATCTTAGTAAGAAATTAAACGAACTTTGAAAAAAGGAGATAAAAGTATGATGAAGAAAGCGGGTGATATTATAGGTATACTTACACATCAAACCTAATGAAGTAATGAGAAGACTAAAGGCTTTGGACGGGGATCATAATCGTTGACCTTTAAATTCTAAGACCGAGGATTAGCCTAAAGTTATTGAGAGAAGGCACAGGCTTCCCGAGCTCGAGGTAAGACCAGCTCCCTTGTAGCCCTGCTTTGGACTGTTATTAAGAATTTAATCCATTTCAACCTGCCTGTCTTGCGAGCTTTCAACAATTGTATGTACATACTTGTAAGAAAATGCAATATATATGCTTTTCAAAAAAGAAAATGCAATATATAACATATGCTATATTGATGTACAAAATAGAATTATATAAATGAGCAAACTTGTTTGTGGTTAAATTTGTATATTGGCTTAAATTCTTTAATTTGAAGCCCCAAATACACGTAGTAGGTCTAAATAATTGTTTGGTATAATAGTGCATAAAGAGATTGTAGGTATAACAGTTTGCAAAATTAAACCTGAATTGCTCCCACGCCTTCAATTAAACTGACATTATAAAAGCAAATCAATGTAGCACTTAGCTATGCATGGTTCATATCACCAAACATAAACAGCTTTGCGTATCAAAAATAAGAGTAAAGCCTTGACATGTTGACAAAGAGGAGTAAGAAGAGATGATAAGTACTCCGATTGATTTTCTGTTGGCACATCTTCCACCCCAATTAGCAAACCGATCGCCTTAGAAAGATGAAAAAAATATGAATTTTATGCACAAAAGAGGAAGGGATTAGGGGGAAGAAAAAAGGACCTCAACAATTACCTCAAAAATGTTACTACCATCTTCAGATCCTGAAAGCTCTTTAGATGCATAATCCATACTTATGAACTGAGAAACTGTATCATGTAGACTCTGCGCACACACACACACATAAAAGAAAAGAATGAAATTATCTATCATACTACTCATTTATAACAAATCTTTAATAATAAGAAACAACATTAAATATAATTTACCTGCAAAATTGTTTCTATGAAAGTGTGTAAACCACAATATACATATACAGTTTATAGAATTTTAGTAAAATTGAATAGTCAACAACATCAGTTCTTCATTGATACTAAAAGAAAAGAGGGTGAACTGATTACAAATACAGAATTACACACATATAAGGAGCGTAGGAATACTAAACCTTATAGATCGGCTATTTAAAAGATCAATGCTTGAACTCGAGATGGCTCAAAGCCTAATCTAAGTGCTAGGTAACTCACTTCAAGAACACCGATTTGGTGCTTTGAACTATAAGTGAGACTTTGGAAATGGAACTTTTGTATGTATTAGTTAAATTATACGTTGAAATAATATAGATCATATGTCTAGGTGTTCATAGGCGGTGTTTAGCAACGATAGAACTAAACAAAAAGGTGCAACTGGATTCAAACAGACCCAAAATTTTATGAAGGAGGTGGTACTAAACAGAGCTTGATAAAAAGAGAACACTGATAACAATGGACAGTACAGTCCAGCTCAACCAAGCCTAAAAAACTAAAAAATAACAATGAAAAGTAGCCGTCTACAAATCCTACTAATGAGGTGCCCTATACACATTAACCTATCCATGCAGATAACTATGGGTAAGAGCCCAAGAATATGGTATCAAGCTAGGCAAAAATAGTCATTCAACAGAATTTTGCTTATATGTGTTATTAACTATAAACAATTCCCTGATTTAGTAATCCATTTGAGTTTCACTTTGGCCCCACATATATGAGCTAGGTGTGCTTGAACTGGCTAAAAACCATTTACATACTGTAATTCTAATCTCAACTTCAAAATACTTAACCTGAGCTGTGATTCTAAGCTTTTTTCTTCAATAATTTCTTATCATAATAAGTGTCAGATTTTGCAAATCAGTTTCAACTTGTTGACAGAGTGCTACTCATATCAAAGCTCGTTAATTAACCAACAACCTAATATCCTCTTGGATAGGAGTTTTGCCGGGAGAAAAATGCAAACTTAAGAAAACAAAGAAGCATATAACTGCAAACTCGTATAACCTCTTTGGTTGCAGATGAGTAATGTCTCGTAGCAGATGCTGCAGGCCTTAGCATATCCAGTCCCTGAATACACATAAACCATTAAGCAACTTTCTATTCAACAATATCTTTGCTTGTTAAAACAAATGCTACAGCATTTCATTCACCTGACAGGATAAGCCTCTGGCACCCTCGACTCTTTGCCTTATGATCTCCCACATCTTTTCTAATTCAAAAGCTTCAAATACAACAGATAGCGAAATTAAAAGTTCCTACGATCAATAACTTGGAATTCAAACACACAACGACATTTCAAGATATGCTATTTATGACACAAATAAAAGAATAATCAACAAACTGAACCTTACGACATCAGATCTATACCATCCTCATAAACATCCCCATTGCTATAAACCTTCACCAAGAACCCAGAAACTGTACTCTCCTTAAATAGGTTCTTTGAGCCAATTGACCAAACAACTGGCGTGCCTGATCGTGATGTATTAGAAAGCTTCGAGATTGGGAGGTTTCTGGCGTGCGTTATCATTCTCAAAGTCATCTGTTTCATCTAATCAAATGAGTCAGTCGTTCAAAATTCAATCTATCAACGAATTCCACCTTGTAATATCTCGTTTCTTTTGCTATACAATCAATCATGTTTCATAAACACTTCATTGAGTTCTAAATCGGATAAACAATATGTTCATAACAACCTGAGTTAATTATGAAATCATAATGACAACAAAAGCGAAATGCATAGAGCAAAAGTGCCCAATTTGATGAAATCAGCAATATAGAGAGACGAACCTCAGGAACAAACAAAGGAGCAGAATGTTGTTGATGATAATTAGGTATGGAGATTCGAGAGGTTGAGTGCAATGGAAGTGTTGTTGATGGTAATTAGGTAACGCCTCCTCCTTCTCCGGCACAAATTAATGAGGAGCAACAGTTCGCCGTTCGTATACCCCAGCTGTTCCACATCCCAGGCGTTAATCTGTGTTTACGGACCTTACCCCAATTCCACAATTGCTATGCCACGTCAAAACAAACCTCTTGTATTTGCCTTGATTTAAGTTTTGAAAATCAATTAACATTGCCACCTAGGATACAATACTTTCTAAATCATATACGATATATTTTCTCACACGTGCGGTATTATAAACAGTGTTCTTGCAACCAGGTAGAATGCTAAAGGACCACAGAGGCAGATTGTAATGCTGATTCTCGAAATTTACTTTTAGAAAAGCCGATTTGTCATCATTTGCAAGAAGAGCAACACAACATCTAATTTTGTTCTTGTAAATGTATGCCTGTGTGAAAACAGTAAATGTAAGAGGTGGATCCCACTTAGAATCCGGGAAAAGATCGATATAGATCAATGGATAAAAAAAGCAACCTTTTGATAGTTTCCAAGTGAGATAACATAAGGGTCCCCTTTTACTAAAACAGGTTCAAACTCAGTAAACCTACATTAAAACATGAACTTGGTTAAAAAAAAATATAAAAGATGGAGGAAAATTCATATATTTTAGTGGATACTGTTAAACAAAAATAAGTTTGTCATTATTTTATGATAAAAGTTCAAAATTTGACACATAAAAAACGAAATAAATAGAAGAACGATCTTTGTGCCACATATGAAAACTGGAACTCCTTTTCCAACCAAACATGCAATAAACAAATTTAGAATGCTATAACTATAGAGTTTAAAAATATATCATACATACTTCTCTATGCAAAGCCTCATCCAGTTCCTGTGTTTATCATCTGGTGTGATGTCTTTGACATATAAAAGACAGTCCCGAATCCTGGAAAAAACAAATCAAAAGTAAAATTCACTATTTTCTTAAGATCGTACCTGATGCAAATTAGAGTGTATACCTTCCATGCTTCTGAAGCAAAGATTTACGGACAGATTGAGTTGGATGCGCAGTGAAGACCAGATCCACAGTTTGATTCTTGAGCGCATCAAAAACTTCTTCAGGGGACTTTTTGAGCTTATGTACAAGTTTCTTAAGAGTTTCTTCAATATCAGATTCAGTTGTTGCATTAGCCTCATCAACAAAGTCACCCTTTTTCAACTTGAACCTCCTATGATAAGCAATTTGAACCTCCTTGGCAAGATTACCCAAGTTAAGCATGTGAGAGTAGGATTTTGCAAGATTACCCAAGTTAAGCATTTTAGTCATATGGGGAGTTTGGATGTGCATTTTATAGCGATTAACCGCAACTTGAATAATCATAAAGAGATAATCAGTTCATTAGTTTAGCTTCTAGACATAATGATCAGTTAAAGGCATGTCCAAACACCCCCTGTAACACAAGTGATTATGGAGCTATGACCATGCTCAAGTTATGCAAGATAGCTATTAAAAGTTTAAAACCATACTTTGTGTAGCATGTGTAATAGCTTGTAGTGAACGTGGAGAGTTCAAAATATAAAGAAACACTTAACATGCAAAAATTCTATTGATGTAAAAGTATGAGTGGATTAAAGAATGAAATACTGATTTTGATCTAATTGTTGTTTTTTTGGAAAATGATTGTAACATATACTACATAAATGACAATTTGTAACAAGAGGACATGGACATACATATTTGGAGCATGTTGTGCCACCACAGTCTTCATTCCTTCCTTCCATAACTATAGAATTTGGACATTTCTTGGCCTTGGCATGACCGCTTACACTGCTTGAATTAAAATTAGAAGAAGAAAAATTAGTTTACCTGCGGAGTGAACATAATGGAGAACCAGAAACCCTATGGCTTGGAGGAGGAGAGTGGCCCATAAACTCACCGTGATCAGCCGTAGAAGATATATAGTTAACATCCTGAGCAGTGACGTCGTTGCCAATAGAGGAGGCGCTACGACCGGCACTACCACCACCACCGTCTTCTCTACCATTTATGTTCCCCATTTGATTAATTTAATGAAAAAAGGGGGAAGAAACTAAAAACTTTCAAAATCAGTGGAATCAAAAGGATTTCTGATCCTTGAAATCAGCATCACATATCCTCTGGAGCACTGGAGCAATGAAGTACAATAGAGAAAAAGACACTAACCTGTTTCGATGTCCCAGATCGTCACTCCAATGCTTCCTTCATCTTCTTCTGCTCTCGATTATATGAATATGAAAGAAATTATATATTGCTAGACGAAATCAGAGTTACGATCGTTGGAATGAGAGAAAATGAAGGAATGGGGTAGAGAGATTAGAAAGTTCGGATACTACGACAGAGTCCGCGTTTTCTCAAGTTGAAGCCCAGATCAACCCAATAATCTAATTGAATGCCACTTCAGCCTGAGCATCACTCTAATTGATCTTAAATCAAGATTAGAAATTTAATAAGTAGTGACACATAGGATATGTTACATTCTAATATTATATAGGATATAGATATAGTTTCAGAAATTAGCAACTTAGAATTTGTTAATCAAGTTTAGTCTTTTTTTCAAAAAATTTGCAAAGAGAGTCTTGTAAGTGTCTAAAAATTGTCCTCCTGATCCTTTCTAACGTTTTTTGTTTATCAGACCTTTAATTTGTACAAAATAACTATTATACCCCTAACATTATTTTTTATTACTTCTTAATTATAATTTCATTATTATTATTATAATAATTATTATTATTAAAAATTAACATATTAAAAATTAAAACCACCTGTGACCTGTCCCATTTTAATTCCATCATAGTTTATCTCTCTCTCCCTCCCTAACCTACCACCACCACCTCACCTCCTTACCCCCTATCCCAGTAACCACCACTGTCACCCATAATTGCTAGATTCTTCAAGTCACCACCACCACAGTGTGCCACCATCACCATCTCCACTGTCGGTGAGTGTCGGGCTGTGTTACTCCCTTAAGCTCTCTCTCTCCCCTAACCACCACTTGCCTTAACCATCGCCAACGCCATATGTTCAGTTTCTATCACCACCATCTTCTGTCACCATCACTATCGCCACCAACGCTAAGTGTCGTTATGTGTGCGTGATTGTAGATATATGGTCTGTATTCAAATGGTTGTGTGGTGTTCGTCGGGGGAATAGAGAGAGTGTGAGATGGTGCGTCGGTGGTGTTGGTGCGCCGGCGATAGAATGAAACAAACTCAGTGGTGGAATGGTGGTAGAGTACTAAGAACAAAGAACAGACTATGAAAAACAAGATTGGAGGGGTGGGTGGTGTTGTGGCTAGTGCCTAGTAGTGGTGTTTCTGGTGGCGTTTAGGTGGTGATGGGCGGCGGTGGCTCTAATGAGTGAGAGAAAAGATTGTGCGTGCGCGTGAGAGAGAGAGTGAGAGAGAGAGTGAGAGAGAGAGAGAGAGGTGACAAACTATTAAGGTGAGAAAGATAGTGTTTGCAAATTATATTTATTTAAAAAAATTAAAATATTATTTTAAATTAACTAAAATTCTGAAAAATGGGAAAAAGACCTAAATATCTCTGGCTTAACGGACCTCGCAAATGGAAAACATTTGAAAGTACCATAAGTGTAACTTTTGGGCATTTAAAGGACTCTCCTTGAAATTTTTTAAAAAATGACTAAACTTACAACTATGAAATAGTTAAAGGACAATCTTTACAATTAACTCTAGAAGATAGACACTGCACCAATAGATACATATTAGATAATAAACCAGATGTATACGAATTTGTTGGGGAGATAAAGATATCAAACCATAATCAAACCTGTCTATTATTTGAAATAGAATTTGATGCTAACAAAACCACATATTCAGTTTTGTACTTGGATCAATGAAAAACATGTGTTGTTTTTCATGATAGACTTAAAGAAGTTCTAAGTAAGAAATGTCAGCTGACGAACTAAAGTGTCAGCTGAACACTGAGTATCAGCCAAAGGACCAGCTTCAGGAAGATTAGCTAAGAAGAAAAGACAAGTAAAGAAGCATCAGCTACGCATCTACAAAGCATCAGCTGATGGTCCAAAACCATCAGCTGAGGGTTTCTCCAAGATCAGCTGAGCAGTCAAGGAGCAGCTGACACTATCTCATTGATCAGCTGATTCCTCCCATCTGTCAGATAAGGTATTCATTACTTATCCAATCTTGTCTCAATAAGCTGATCATACTCAAATGATAAGTTAAGCCCTTGGGATCAGCTGAGAGTTTGTTTTGATTAGTTTATTAGGTGCACTCTAACTATATTGATTAGCTGATCAGTTTGATCAGCTGAGCAAATCTGGTTAGCTGAGTCTTTCACAATTATCCTTAGCTAAGCAAAATTATGTTTGCAGTTCAATGTCTGTTAGACAAGAGGTTGATGGAATTTTCATTCATCAAACAAAGTATGTTAATGACTTACTTAAGAAATTTGAGTTTGAAAATTGTTCTTCAATGAAAACACCCATGTCCACTGCCTTAAAGCTTGGAAAGGACACTGATGGTAAATCAGTGAACATTACAGCTTATAGAGGCATGATAGGGTCACTTTTATACCTTACTGCTAGCAGACCCGATATAATGTTCTCAACATGTCTGTGTGCTAGATATCAAGCAGATCCCAAAGAATCTCACTTAGCTGCTGTTAAAAGGATTTTCAGGTATCTCAAAGGAACTCCTAATCTAGGTCTTTGGTACCCCAAGGACTCGGATTTTGAGTTAGTTGGATACAATGATTCTGATTTTGCAGGTTGCACACTGGACAGAAAGAGTACATCTGTGGTTGTCAATTATTAGGTGGAAGGTTAGTCAGCTGGTCAAGCAAGAAATAGAACTCTGTTTCAACTTCTACAGCTGAGGCATAATACATTGCTGCTGGAAGCTGCTGTGCTCAACTACTATGGCTGCAAAACCAACTACTTGATTATGACCTACAGTTTGAAAACTCCCCAATCTTGTGTGACAACACTAGTGCCATTTCTATCTCTAACATTCCTGTTTTACACTCTAAGACTAAGCATATTGAAATCAGACATCACTTCTTAAAGATAATGTGCAGAAAAAGAAAGTTTCAATGCATTACATTAGCACTGATATTCAATTAGCTGATCTTTTTTCAAAACCTTTGGATGAGTCTAGGTTCAACTTCCTAATATCCAAACTTGGCATGTTAAATTTGTAATATATTCTTTTCTTAGGTAGTTAATTTAGTGTGAGAAAGTAATTTTGTTTGTGTGTGACATGAAGTACTTATCTAAGCTTCTGTATGTCTTACTTATGGTAAGTCAGCTAAAGGAATTCTGTCAGCTGACAACCATCAGCTGATGAAATGTCTCAGCTGATCAACCATTAGCTAAGGACTAGCAGCTCAGCTAAGTATATTCATTAGCTGACACTTCTTTTCTTTCAATATGTATCAGCTGATAACTTTTTTCTCAGCTGATACCTTCTCAAAAGTCAAAATTCTGTGTCCCCACACTTATTTTATTAATTTCTTATTTGTATTTATTGTGTTACTAGGTTGTATTTAATTCGTTTTTAATTGTCCGCTAGTTGTCTGTTTATTTATTAACTTCTCCGTTTATCACCTTTTGCAGATGTGACAGTTACTTTTTCAATACGATTTCTTTATGACAGTGTAGGTTTCCAACGAAGATATATATGATGTTTTGAGTGGTTTCACACTTTCTACGCTTTCAAAATTCTCAAACACTCTTCTTCTTCCCAAACACGAACCCTATTCTCTCTTTGCTTACAGTATCTCCATCCTGCAAATATGGTGTTTGCTACTACGTTGGATCAAACTCTGGAGGTCCTGCCCCTGATTTGCTATAATGAACCAGTTACCCATGGTCAGTACAAACTGTCTGTTCTAGGACACCTATGGAAGTATCTTGCAAGCGTGGTCATTCGATGCTTTGGTCACAAATCTGGAAGCCATGACCAGATGAACCAGTCTGAGTTGATGGTTCTTCATGCACTGGTCATAGGGAGAAATATAGACTTTGCACAAGTTATATTCTCGAAGATGGTGGATAAGGTAACTCTGGGCACATCCAAGAAATCAACCAGAACCCATGTTCCCTACATCAGGTATCTTAGTTTGATAGCACTTAGAAATATTCAATAGGAACATTATGCTGGGTTGGCTGCACACTTGCACACTATGACCATTCCTTAAATGGGTCAAAATATCTTCCATTTGATAAGGGAATTCCAAGGTCCTGCAATCACTGAACAGATGCAAGAGTTGATTGATATTGCTACGGATGAGGAAAATGATAATGAAGAGGAGGTGGTTGCTGAAAGTTTTGATGAAGAAATGGCTAATGATTCTGAGTCCCCTGACATTATTACTGAACATTCTGAGTAGTCTGTTGCTCTTACTCATGATGAAGCCATGAATGAAGGAGAAAGGTTTGATGAGGAGGATGTTGATGTACCAGCACAGGATGAGCCTATTAGTCCTGATGCTGAGGATGGTGATTATTCTGAAGGTGATGATGATAATAATGATGATGGTGATGCACATGATGGTGATGCTGGTGGTTTCTTTCTGGAACATGATACTCATATCTCTACATCCACCACATCCACTCCCATTATGATGCCATTACAAGTTTTTCCCTTAAGTCCATCTACTTCAAGGAGGTCAGGGCATCTTAGCACTTATGCTAGTGAGGATGAATCTGATGATGACTCTCCTAGTAGAACTCTTGGAGGCCACATTGCCTATCCTTCTCCTGGTCAAGATCAAGGATCAAGTGTCTCTGTTCATAGAGCACAAAGTGGTGGTGGTGAAGATGTTACTGAAGATGAGGTGGTTTCTGACATGCTGGTTGAACTCATTGAAATCAGCAAAGCCAAGCACATCTCAGGTATACCTCTCTCACTCCCTGAGGACACTCACTTGGTAATCCCAACCAGTGAGAACCAATCCTCAACCCCTGTTGAAACACCCCCACAACTGTCAAGCTCTAGTGCACTTCCAATAGTCACTAGTTCTACTACTTCTGTCACCCAAATAGTTTCAAGGTCAACAGAGATAGTGCATACTGCACATATCTCAGAGGAAATTCATATTGCACCTCAGACATCAACTCCTATAGTTACCTCTTATGTTGAGGGGGAGCTTATGGATGTTGCTTTAACCCTTAAGCCAGTGGATGCATCTTCTCAACAAGATGTATCTGTAACAATGGGAATCCTGCAATCTGGGTCACTCTCCCAACAGAGTGATGCCATTGAAAGATAGACCTCTGCCCAAGTTCATACTGTGTCTTTACCCATATTAAGTCAGCCTATACCATCAATAAGCTCACAACAACTTATTGATGTAACAAGGGGAACCCAAGTGAGTTTAACCCCAACTCACACCCACATTTTTGTACCTTCTCTTTATTCTATTCTTACACATACTGGTACACTGCCTGTCAATACTAGTGGTATTAGCCAACCTTTAGTACAGGGCACAATCTCTGTTCCCAGTGATCTTAGGCTTACACACCAAAGCCTAGGTGAGGGACCACAACCTATTCCTGATATTGGTACCCATGCTCAATCAATTCCAACCCAATCCATTCCATCTACCTCATCTCAACCCTCACCCCAAATACTCTAAAATCTCCTATCCATTTCTCAAAAGATAGATAGTCTTCAAGCCTCATTCACCTCATTCCAAACCAAAACAGAAACTCAACTATCCCTTCTAACCCAAGAAGTTGAGTCACTTAAAACTAATCAAACCTAACCCCAACCCACCCCTGCCACAGTTGATCTTACCATAATCCTTGAAAGATTGGATCAACTGCTATCCCAAACCCAAACCCCTACTCCCACCCCTGCCCCTCCCATTTCTAACCAAACCATTTCTTCCCTAAACCAAACTATCACAAACCTTTTTTCCCACCTTAAAACCCTTAGACCTTCCCCTCCCAACATTTCTGTTACCATTCCTGACCCTATCCTTTAAGTACCCAACTTTCTAAAATCCATAGATGATGAGGTCACCAACTTAAGCCAAGAAACTAGGCAGAGGCACATGGACACTCTATGAGAGTTCACCAATGCGACTGAAGCCATCAACAGGCTTAGACCTCTCATCCCATCTTTCTCACCCATACCCATTGCCTCTCCTTCACCCTCACCCATTCCACCCTTTACTTCTACACCTTCTCCATCTCCCTTCTTCTTTTTCCCACAGGATGCTCCTGCCAAGCCTATTGTCTCTGTCCCTACCTTTGATGATGACAAAAAGGGGGAGAAGTCAGGCTCTTCAGGCTATGCTTCAAGCATTTCATCATCTACAGAAAGAGCAGCATTGGATGCATATCTTGCTGAAGTAGAAGCTATTCAAGCAGCAGAAAGGGCAGCAGTAGCATCAACCCTCAATAAAGCAGAAATTCAAAAGCAAAAGCAATCAACTGCTGAGGGGGAGAGATCATCTAAGGGGGAGCAACCTGCTCAGTAGAGGCCTAAAAGAAGGCTAAAACAAAAAGCAAGAAGGAAGAGTGCAAAGAAGTTAAAGCAACGTGAATCCTGTGCTCCAATCCAAATTCCTTCAAATGAATCTGATGATGATGAAGATGAATTGCCTCTGTCCTCCATGTTTAACCTGCCAAAGCAGACTTCACCCTCTACTCTAACAGTCCAAGCTTCCTCTCCTGAAAAACCAAGTCCTTCAACTCCAAGAAGCTCAAAAAGAAAATAAAAGAAAATTATGTCAGCTGAGGAGATTGAAGAAGAAGAAAGAAGAGAGGAAGAATTACAAAAGAAAGAAGTGAATCTTAAGGAGATAAGTGATCTGGCTGCTACACTTGGCACCTCAATTGAAGAAGTTTTAAAAGCCAGGGAAAGGTACCAGGATTTCACTACTCCTGAAGATCTTGTTGTTGCAGTTGGTGCCACAGATGATGAGTTGAGAGAAATTCAAGGAGAAGAATTGATTATTTTATCATCTCAACACTCAACCTGAAATGTTTAGATACATCATAGTGCTTGAGAGAGGAATGTTCTTCATGAATAGAGCAGGTGATTGGAGGTTCTTAAGAGAATCAGAGATAGGCAGAGCTCAAAGAGAATTCATTCTTTATGCTGTAGTCTCTACAAGAGGATTGACAGGAAGTGAACAGTTTAAACAGTTGATCAAATCAAGGGCAGATCAACTTTTGGCTGAAAGACAACAGATGAAAAATGTTGAACTCAAAGAAGAACCTTGGTGGGAAGACAACTGAAACTTCATAAGTAGATTAGTTGTATTTTTCAATTTCATAGAATAGTTCAAATTTCTGTAACTTAGCTTATTTCTCAGATTAGCTAATTTGTACAAACTCTGATGGAAATATTTGTTTTGTAATCAAGCTTGAAACTTTGATCATGGACTACTTAGCTAAAATGCTAGTATAGATGACTCTTAGTAAATAGCTCACCTAGTGTAAATATAGAAAATATAAAAAATCCTAAAAACATAAAAAAGGATAAAAGATACCACAAAAACAGAACAATGGTACTTCATAAATGAAAAGATTCCCAAAAACAGAATATCAGGAAATATACTTAAAGAGTTACCAAAAAAAGATAGCTAGGTAACCAAAATACACTTAAAAGTTTTATCTTTACAAATCCGAGTCAAGCTGATTCTTCTTAATCAAGACAAGGTTTTGTCATCATCAAATAGGGGGAGATTGTTGGGGAGATAAAGATATCAAACCATAATCAAACCTGTCTATTATTTGAAATAGAATTTGATACTAACAAAATCACATATTCAGTTTTACACTTGGATCAATAAAAAACATGTGTTGTTTTTCATGATAGACTTAAAGAAGTTCTAAGTAAGAAATGTCAGCTGACGAACTAAAGTGTCAGCTGAACACTGAGTATCAGCCAAAGGACCAGCTTCAGGAAGATCAGCTAAGAAGAAAAGACAAGTCAAGAAGCATCAGCTATGCATCTACAAAGCATCAGCTGATGGTCCAAAACCATCAGCTGGGACCATCAGCTGAGGGTTTCTTCAAGATCAGCTGAGCAGTCAAGGAGCGGCTGACACTATCTCATTGATCAGCTGATTCCTCCCATCTGTCAGATAAGGTATTCATTACTTATCCAATCTTGTCTCAATAAACTGATCATACTCAAATGATAAGCTGAGCCCTTGGGATCAGCTAAGAGTTTGTTTTGATTAGTTTATTAGTTGTACTCTAGCTATATTTATTAGCTGATCAGCTGAGCAAATCTGGTTAGCTGAGTCTTTCACAATTATCCTTAGCTGAGCAAAATTATGTTTGCAGTTCAATGTCTATTAGCTGAGTCTTTACATTGTATATCAGCTAATAGTTTTTCTATGTAATATTTTCTTAAGTCAAAGACAGAACATGTGTTGTTTTATCATGCCTTAGATCTCTCTTTGTAAAAGTACTTAACACTTTTGAATCTGCAAATAAACAAAAAGGATAGATCTTGATCCCCTGGAAAAGGTGAAAGATACTTTAGAAGAGAAAATCTTGAAGATATGCTGCAACAACTAAGTATGGCTGGCAACTCCATACTTGGTAAAGTCAAATTTTCAGGAAGCATGGTGTTGATAAAAGTACAAAGCATGGAAAGAGAAGTTTGCTGTCCCAAGGCATAAAGGTAGTACTTTAATAATATAATAATAAATAGTGGGTAAACACCTTACTAAAAAGTACGATCACTTTACTCACATTGTGTATAAAGTTATCTTACCTTTCACCCACTAACTTTATCTATTATAATATTATTAAATCAAGTACCTTGTCTCCTTCTCCACTCCATCAACCCTGACACCACTTTGCTTATATATACTCATGAATGAAAACATGCTAAGTATGCGAATAGATAAAGTTGAACACTGAAATCTCTTCTGTTGAGAATTAGAAGAGTTAGCATTTTACTTTAAGTGTTACAAACTTGTTCATGTGTTGAACATCTTAGACATCAGTTGTTTAAGAATAGCTTATTCTATGTGTTAGACAGATTTAGTTGTCACCTTTTATTGAACTTAGATTTTATGCATCTAGTTCATGTAATTCTTGATTCACATCAATAAGAATTATATAAAAGTAAACCGTGTGTCTCTTAAATTTTAAATAGCTAAAGTTTGTATTCAACCTCCCCCCTTTCTACAAACATTTTTATTGTAGTATCCATTCGGGACCAACAAAATTCCTTTAGTTTTTAAAGGATAAGATGTCAAGGGAGTAAAAACATACGCATAAAGATCTTTGAGGAAAAATAGGCAAGTAATATATATATACAAAACTTTCTTTTTTTCCTATACTTTTATGCCTATTTGCTTGTAAAGACATTAGCATAGAAAATTTCATTAAACAACCAAAATAAATAACAAACGATATACTACAATTTTATTATTACAGATAAAAATTATAATAATACATTGCTAAATACAATCATAAAGACGGTTCAAAACAATAGTCAAAATAATAAAACGATAGTCAAAATAGCTAATATCAAACGAGATATAATATTATTTTAACTTTAAATATTTTATTATTTAATATTAAATACTTTATATTAATGTACTTTTGTAGGGATGCTATTTTCCTCATATGTAACTCTCATTAAAATTTACAATCCACTTTTTTTTTTTTAAATTTAAAATCTAAGTTCTAAAAGAGAATTTTCTATCTTTTGTTGTTTTACCCTTAAACACGTCAATACAAAAGGTAGACGTGATAGCAGAAATGTAATATCATAATACGAGGATACGTGATTGTATTTGTTGTTCAAGTAATCAATTATTATCGTTAGAATTATAATCAATATAAATGAATATTTATTGGCTATTTTTTAAAAAGGTTTAAAATGATTATAAAATATTTATAAATTATAAAAGTAAGAATTTGATTAGATATTTGTCTTTAATTTTTGTGTGAGGTAATTATTTTAGTATGATGTGTTTTTTTTTTACTATTTCCTCCTAAACTAAAATCGGATAGAAATGCAGTTTGATCAAAGAAGATACTGTTATTTTAAGAAAGAAAATTGTAAAAGCAGTAAATTATAATAGGAGACACTTGTCACCTTCCTATATATTATTTTCTATTTTTCCCGCCATTTCAATTTGCTCTCGCAAAAACTAGGACACCGCTCCTCCTATCTCTTCCGATGGTATCTCTGCATATACTTCTGCTTCTTCGATCAACCAAATGTTGCCCTTCAACGGTATTGTGATTTCCATTTCGTCTTTGAATTATCGATTGTTTGTGATTTCTTGAACGCCCATTTTCATTTACGAATTAGGTTTTCATATTTCGTCTTTGAAACTTTTTCAATCTAGTGTGTGGGATGTCTATTTCTCTGTTTACATCATCAATTTCTCTTCTGCCCACAGGTCAAGAGTAGCCGCTGACTACACCATCGCCTCTTTCCCTTTTTTATGCTTTTTCGCTGACAACATAAACAATTAATCAGGGCTACACACCTGAAGGTATGTTTCTCCGTCTCTTTTTCTTGAAGTTAATGAACTAAATAAAAGTTATGATTATGTAAGCTGTGTTTGTAATGGGTTTATGACCAAGATGAATTAACTAAGGTGTACGTATTGTGTGTGTGGGTATATATATATTTGTATGTCATTATGTATATGATTTTGTCTTGGATATATTCTTTGATCTTATGCTGCACATAGTTTTCATGTTAAATGGATGATCTTAATTAATTGCTAACAAGGTGTTCAATGAAAGGCTCAATTTAAAACCAACTGCCAACGATGCTTATAAAGTTTTTTTGTTTGATCTTGAGATGTTTACATGAACAATAGTTTCATCTTGAGATTGTATAAATAGGTAGGTTAGCAAGAGCTTGTAATCCGTTTCTTTTCTTTACATATTGATTATTTGATTTAGTATTAGGGTCCGTTTTAGCATCCGATGAGGTTGTTCTATATAAAGAAACATTAAATGGTAAATATGGTTGTTCACTTGGTTTAAATTTGGGATATTGATGCAGTAGAGCAAGTGGGTGGAATATATGTGGTGACTGCTGATAGGAAATAGATTAGTGAGGATTTTAGAGGGACTAAAGGAGTAAAATTAGTGTTTATAATAAATAGAGGAAAGGGGAGTCGTAGAAGAATAGGCAGAAAAATATTACGTAAGGTTTGGCTATTGTAGTCGGCTCGTTGCCTTTGGCAATCGAGAGAGGGCACAGCCCTGGACCAATCTTCCGATTGTGGAGTGATTGGGTTTATCTTCTTTGTTCAATTCCAGTTTAATCGTTCATATTTCAATCAGTGCTAGTATCGATCCTTATCATATTATCTGTTTCGTAACAACTGCACATCAAGTGTTTGTGGCACCTGATGAGCATCATATGTGATGGTACTTTGTGCCTTTTTTATAAGGAATAATCAATGTTACTTTGTGTTCAATGTATGCGCGCATTTATCGATTTCGTTCAAAATAAAATATGGAATTGAAGATATTTTCTTTGAGCGTAGAAATGTATGCTATGTTTGACTACTATTATTCTTCATTCTTTTGAGCATTTGACTACACCGTGTAATACACCTTGACAGGAAGTTGCTTAGCTTCCTCTTACACTCGATAATGGTTTGTAATTCCGTTGTTTGCCTATTGTTCTTCTCTTTAGGCTTTATTATTTTTCTAAAAAAGGTTATGATTTTCAGTTTTGTATTTGCAGGTCTTCTGTGAAGATGGCTGTTTTATTGAGTTTAACCTTTAAAGTCATTACTATTAGGATTTCTTAACAATTCATTTTAGCTCTTTATATGATGAAATATGAGATCTCTTTTTTTATGTTTTCTTCTTGAAGAAATTTGCTGAGTGAAGATAAAGAATTTGTAACTTTCATAGTCAAGTGTCAAACATCTATTTAATATCCATGGTTTCGGTTCAAATGTTGACCATTTTATTTGTTTCCATTCTCTCTTGCTCTCTTTATCACTCAAAATGGCATGAAAGTGGATATTAGTTTATGCTGTCATGATACATGTCATTTTACAAGTTTCTTCTTACATTTTTTTCTTCTATCAATTGTTTATATCGGTTCAAATTGTTATCTTAAGAAACCATGTGATAGTTAAATCTCATTCCTTGGGTTTTGTTTATCACGCAATGTAATTTATGTTGAAAGCTTATACAAGTGTAATCAAAGCAAGTGATATCAATAATGTGACAATAACCGACTATATGTATTTGTTCTGTTTGCTAAAAAATTTTAAAAAACTAATAAATGTGAAACATATATTTATTGGTCTTAAGAACATTTTTTATATTTGTTTTTGAAATTGTTATAGGGGTTTTGGTTTAGTTTGATATTAAGAGTATAATCAAGTTTTTTGATATATTTAGGTTTTATAGAGCTTATAGAAAGTATGTGTTTTGATATTTCATTTATACAACTAGAATTACCACCAGTAATTAGGAGTTATCTTTTTTAGCATGATTTTTTCTTTTGAAAAGAGCGTGGTGATTTATCTATTTGTCTGATTGAGATAATAGTTTCAATTGAGTAGCTTTTCTCTTGTAGTTCTTCTGCTTCATTTTAGTTTCTTGATTGTAGTTCTTTTACAATTGCAGTTGATTTAGGTTCAAATCCACTCTCGCACCTACTGGCTTTAAACTTACAACATCTTACAGTTATTCAATTTGTTTATTTTATAGGGTCGGAGCTTAAACATTAGCATAGATGTAACATTAGTAGATACAAAGATTAAACATTAGCATAGATGTAACATTAGTAGATACATATGACAATTGCAGTTGATCTAGGTTCAAATCTTCACGATAAATGCTTTAGGCCATTTGCCAAACCTGTAGAGCATTGTCTTCAGCAACACTAGGGTTCATTCTTGTTCCATGAGAAGTCAGATATTTTGGCCTTGTGAGAAAAGAGGAGCTCTGGAGGGCCGTCCTCTGCTTCTCCTTCCAACTGTTCATCTCCAATCCTGTCTAGATCCCAAACCATCAACCTTCTGTCATCAGCAAGCACAGTTTCATGGTTTGGATCCCACTCCACCTGAAATACCTCCTCCGTATGACTACTTAAAACATACTAGTAGTTTAGAATTTAATGGGTGCTCCAATTAAATCGAACCACAATATTCGGGATCATTATTTGAACTAGCTTATCCATTTCGATTTTGATGGTGTTTTCCATTATTACATTTCTTCTCTTTTGGCTAGATGGAGAACCTTCAAATTCAACAAGAAGCTACTGTTGATAATACTGAACTTGTTGTTGACGCACTTTTAGAAGATGCAACAGTTAATGTACCAGAAGCAACACTAGACGCCTATGCAAATCAATGGCGGCAGGTTATCCAACCACCCGTCCAACCACCCGTCCAACCACCCGTCCAACCATTTGTCAATATACCAGGAACAACACTAGACGCCTATGCAAATCAATGGCAGCAGGTTATCCAACCACCCGTCCAACCACGGCCGAGGAAGCGCAAAAGAAGATGGCCTGTGAGTTTTGACGAACTCTTATCATGCTGCCACCTCAAGAAAACGGAAGCTGCGGAAATCCTAAACGGTAACAATTGCACTTAATTACTTTTCATTTATTGTTAATGTATTTTATTCAATCTAATTATATTTTATACCTTTTGTGTAGCTTCTGTCTCTCACCTCCAGGTACGATGGAGGGTATTGTTCTCCAAACAACGTTGGCCGGGGAAAAGAGATGACTTATGGCGTAGGTCGATTTCAAGGAGAGTCCTCATCGAGGGCCTCGAGGAGGCTTCAAGGGGAGTCGTCCTCGCTGTCGAGGCCCCCGTCGATGAATATACTAGTATCATACCAGAATAATTCGACTCAAATTCAACTATCAAGATCCGCAAGTCTCCAAGACTTGCGGAATGAGATTAGCCTCCTTTTAAACTTGGAGGCGAATACTTACTCGCTGACAGAGTCGGTCCTGATTAATTGTGACGAGGAGTGGACTAATTGTGTAACCAGATACGAGAGAGGTTGTTTGATCAGCATATCATGATTAAATTACACGTTACACCATTCCACTAAGTGAGTTTTGATTTTGTTTATCAAATTGGACCTTGATTCAAGCATTCAAAAATTTTGTTTCACGTCGAATAACTTGTATTTGTCTTCTAATCTTCTTACTTTTTCTCTGGTGTAGGTGTCCCACATTTTTCTCGAAGGGAGTCTTATATACAATTTCAATTCTTTTTCATCTTACAAAAGAGATACCTGGGCATTCTTCACCCGTTGAGGGTTCTTTCTTGTACTGAACCTTTTTGTTCCATTTTTCATCTTTTCTCAAATCTTGTTTTTCTTTTTAGTTTAACCATTTAGTAGTAATCATTCGACAATAACCATTTTGTAATGTAGTTTTATGAAGTTTGGACTACGAAGGCGTGAGGTTTGTTCAAAACTATGAGGTGATGGCTTAGTGGCTTATATGTGCTGCTCATTAATTTCATTAGGAATTTTTTTGTTGCTGATATGTATGTGTTGCTCCTTGATGTGAACTTGAGATGTAATTGTGTTGCTAACTTAAAGATGGAACCATATGTTATTGTGTGTCATTTATGCATAAATTTAGCAATAAAAACCACAGCCTTTTTGTTGTATGTCATTAAGTTTAGATTATACATTATAGATCTATATATATTCTACTAGTTGAGCATCTCGTGTATAAACACAGGGATGATTGAATTCGATTTAAGTTTTTTTTTTTTTAAGATTACTAATATATATAGAAAATAAAACGGTAAAACATATATAGAATATATAATGTATTTAAAAATCAAAATAATTGTAATCTAAATCTAAATAAATAATATACCTCATACCTAGTTTTATTGAGTTAAACTTGGTAATCAGTAATCGTAATCTGAAATGTATTACTGTATCAATCTCGATTGCAATAGGAGAATATATAGAAGAGATAATTACATTCTAATCCCTCTAATATAGTAATATATAAAATACACACTAAATTTCTAATATATTGAAGTATAACAATTCTATCGAGTATGAACAATTTCCCAAACATATATATCAACAATTTACTACAAATAGTGAAAAAAAAAAATATGGATAACTTATATATGAGCACCCCCCACCCCCACCAAAAAATAATAAGGAAAAGACAATAAGAACTTAGTGAAACAATTACAACCTTCCACTTAAACAAGGTAGTTAGATTAATTTTGATTCAATATTGAGAGTTGTAGGTCAAACATGTGCCAATAATCGCCAATATGCAGATAGCAAGTGATGGTAGTAACGTAACATTCAATAGTCTACTCTCTCCCGCATACCCTCCTAAAGTTATGGTAGCATCCGCAATCACTCGAGCAATTGTTCCCGCTTCAGTCGACAATAGTCCACCATTAAAGGTCCCCCGTGATAGCCTTGATGACATTACATGAGAGAGAAGCGAAAGGTTCACTCCTGAATTATAAAAAAGAGAACACATAAAACTGTCAACTCCAAAAAACAGATGTGTTGCACAAGGGTTGACATCCTCTCATGTTTGGTCAAACATGATTTATCATGTTCTCTCACAAACATGAGAGTGGACCCTACAAATGAGACCCATTTTTTACTATAATAAGAGACACACTCTCATGTTGTGAACAAGACAAGTCATGTTTGACCCAAACATGAGAGGATCTTAACCCGTTGCAAAATAAAGGGATGTTGGTTTGTAAACGTCGAAATGGTGTCTGGAATTATGTTCTAAAAACGTGATTATGTGGTTTTTTTCCTTCAAAAGTTGATTTCGAGAAAGCAAATCCACACCTTCTCTGCTTCTACATAACTGTTTTCCAAACGTGAAACAACCCCAAACACCCCTAAACGCAACTTCAAAATTTTACCTTCAAGAACTTCAGCAGAAACAAACATTACAAGTCCTGATATGACATATTGAGTCACAGTATAAGGAACTATAAGGTGAAAACTTGCAAGAATCCCCAAACAGACCATGATTTCAGATGCTAGTAGAATTTGTCTGAAACACAAACAAGATGTTATTACGCCTTATGGTAAATATTTATACTGTGAACGAAATCATTGATCTCAAAGTGTTTTAGAGTAGTGCGTAATCAAAAGGATACACGATAATTAAACGTACCTATCTTCAAACATGTTACTTATATTGCTTCCAATAATCACGTTTACAGGAAGAACAGTTAGGCCGAGACATACAAGAAATATTGAAACTTTACTCGTAGTCCAGTTGAAGTAGTAGGAAGTGATGACACTAGATTCTGCCAACAAGATCTCCATAGCATACTTTAGCATGAAATATATAAACAATTGGACCTGGTATTCATCGAATATTTAGTCAAGAATCATCATAAAACGGTCATATATATGGTGTTAAACTTGATAGAAATTCGCGTATCTTGTTTCTTGAAAATTCATAAACACTGGAGTACTGGACCCTAAACTTTAAACTTGTGAAATTTCATGAAGAAATGATCTTGTGTTAAAACAAACCTTTACGGATGGTGTGAGTAACTTATATGCTGCTCCTATGGAATTAACAGGTGCATGGGAGTCTTCTGAATGATCTTCACTCAAGTCACAATCTTGATCTTCATCTTCATCATCTTGATGTGCTTCTAAACTTACAAGAAGCGGTTGAGTTGCACCTTTTTCAAGAGCATCACTCTCCACTTTCGAACCCCGTCAAAATTAAAAAATAATCGTCATATTCCAACATGATTATAAAATAGGATTGATGCTATTAAAAAATAAGATAGAAGTCATCGTACTCGTGTTGTATTCATGGACATGATTCTGTTGAGAAAGGTGAGCAGGTTCAGTAAATGAAATCGAGAGCCATAATAGATAAAATAACCAAGCGACTGCCATAACCCAACCGGGTAATGTGTTTTGGTTGATAGTTATCATGTAAATCTTGAAGTTGACTTGTAAAAAGCCAGCAAGTGCAGGGCCACAAGCCATTCCGAGAGCACTTGCACTAACAAAACCAGCCGAAGCCTGCATCCGGATTTTGAGAGGTACACAATCGCTAATATATCGCCGGTTCACTGCTCTAGCAGACCCCAAACTATAAAAATTACAGAAAATAAACCTTCATTTAGTATAAGATTATAAATATTTCACAATTCCACGTTGATTAAAAGGCAGACGGGTTATTTGACGTAAAGATTGACAAATTTCCACCTTAGAACTTGGTTAAAATGTCTGATGTTCTTAAAGATTTTGCTCATCGTCACATTTCACCGTACAACAAACAACACAAATGGGAAACATGGGTTCAAAACTTGTTATAGAGATGAATAAATATGCTATCTGTAACAGCAGGTTTGACCTCAAAAGTCAAAATAATGTTCAATAAAAGGTAAGTAACATCAAATAAAACTAGTATGACTTTGAAATTTTTAAACGATTCTCAAGATTCTGATCTTAACCAAGTTGAATTACATCACAAGTAATGCAAAAGTAATTGCTGCGTGAAAATTTATATGAGAAAATAAGAATGTAAACGATTATGAACTTACAAAAGATCAGTACGTTTGACCTCAAAAAGTCTCTATTTATGTTTTCAAAAGCCAAGCGATTAAGGATAAAAGACATACCCACAAAACAGGCGACCAAGTAAAAGCACTGCTATGGAGTTAAAATCATAAGCCAATGCATACAATGCATTGCCCACAAAAAGAACGATGCTGCTGAAGACTAACGGTTTGAAATACGATTTATTAGACCAAGCACTAAAATAAATAGAAGAAAATATTTGAGCAACGGCCATTGCACCAATAACAATCCCACAAGCAGTTGCAGCAGCTCCTAGACTCATTGAGTAGTCATCTGCTGTTGGGACAATGATATATGTATTCACCATATAAAGAAACGTATTCACCAAGTTCAATAGAAGTGACATGAAATGGTATCTTTGATCATCAACTTGTTCTTCATTAGGCGTTGGTAGTTCTTCGTGAACGATTAGAGCATGTTGCCCCAGATAAGTAAGGAAATTTGTTGAATGAGATAGCCTATCTACTGCAGATTTTATGGAATTGATTACCGGATCCTGCAAAACAGGTTTTACCAAAGTTCATTTTAGAGTTGTGTTCAATAAAGTCCATGTAAAAAACATAGTTCTAAAATTTTAATATTCAATCACAGGTAATTCAGTATACAATCATAGGAATAAGTTGATTTGAGAACCATTCTTAGCGCGAGAACCGCGAGAACCAATCTGAGCCATCCAATTCCCCCTCCGTCAATGTCAATTCCTTACATGCACCATGCCACACTCTATGTCTCTATCCCTCCACGCTCTTCATCCATGAACTTCCCATATCCATGGAACGGCTGAGATTGGTTCTCGCGGTTCTCGCACTAACAACGGTTCTCAAATGAACCCTCCCTTACAATCATATGTGATTTGTAAAAGCATCACATGCAATTACGAAAATGCCCCTCCACCCAAAATTTTAAAATGCAATCTGGTATGATGTCGTTGATCCAAAAGCTAAAATTAGTCTCTTAGGACTATGAATTATGCATAGACTGATAGGAAATGGATAGTTTATTTCTAGAGGGGGTAAAAGTGTAATATGGTTTAGAAATAGTTAATAAATAGAGAATAAGGAGGTCTAAGTCGATAGGCAGAATTGATATTACGTTTGGCTTTTGAGTCGGCTCGTGGCCTTTGGCTCGAGAGAGGGCTGTGCCCTGGACCAATCCTCCGATTGAGGAGTGATTGGGGTTTATCATTGTAATCGTTCCTATTAACCTGTTCTAAGCATCGATTGTTAGCGATTGAAGTTTACGTTTCGTATCATTGGTCCGACCTGCCGGATTAGAGATTTTCTGTGGCTCGGTTCTGTTTTAGTGCTGCGATTAGAGATTTCTCTGCTTTTCATTTGGACCTGCTAGGTGTCTCGATTTTGCTTTGAATCTGTGTTAGCAATTTCAGTTGGGTGGATTTGTGATTTGTATTGCTACACTGTATTGCAATTCGTTTGCTGTTCGATTGATTGGTCTGTTGAATTGGAAACTATCAATAGTTCTTCAGTGATTGTTGATTTCATTGCTCCTTGAACCTGGCCCTGTTGCTTTTAATATTGGTTTTGCTGTTTCAATTCTGGGGATGGATATGCGATTTGTATTGCTACACGTAATGGCATTCGTTGGCAGTTAATTGAGGGTGTGGCCGTTGATTTGTTTACTTGGTTCTTCTTGTTGATTTCCATGGACACTCGATCTATTCATGCTCGATTGGATATTCATGATGAGCAGATTCAACAACTCCAATTTGATGTTTCTGAATTCAAAAAAAGGTGGGAAGCAGATCGAATTGAAGAAAGGGCATTTCGTAAGGTTATGTTGGAATGGATAAAACAACAAGACCCTGATTTTGTTTGGAAGGGAGATCGAGGTCCCGAGATTGTTTCCATTTCTGATGGGGGTGTGAAGGGTCCTGCTAGTGATGGTGGCAGTGGTGTCTCTAGTTGTGGCGATTCTCATAAGCTTCATGTCGGGGAAGTCATTCCAGATGTATCTCCGATTCCGACTGAGAATAGAACACTTATATTGGCACCCAAGCCTATCCTCGACACCACACTCAAGCCACCAGAGAAAGAAACGGGACCTAAGCTAACCGCTACGGAGGACTTTATTCAATATCCCACTGTTATGGTTCCACAGTTACATTCTGATACTCATTTCACCGTGAGTTACTTAGTGAACCAAGTCTTGGGTTGTGCACACAAGGTGCTTGATGAATGTCTTACACTAACTTGGGTTAGAAAATTGATGATGGCGATTCCGTATGTCGTATGGAGTCGTAAGCCACTCAAACCCCCAGATTGTGTAAAGTTCTTTGTTACTTGGTGCTTGTTTCATGATCATCAGCCTCCAGGTCCTCCTAAACCGCCGAAACCACCCGATCATGGTCTCGTTTGGAAGCAAGTCTTGAGGACAAGATTTTTTCGAAGGCGGGAGTAATGATAGGAAATGGATAGTTTATTTCTAGAGGGGGTAAAAGTGTAATATGGTTTAGAAATAGTTAATAAATAGAGAATAAGGAGGTCTAAGTCGATAGGCAGAATTGATATTACGTTTGGCTTTTGAGTCGGCTCGTGGCCTTTGGCTCGAGAGAGGGCTGTGCCCTGGACCAATCCTCCGATTGAGGAGTGATTGGGGTTTATCATTGTAATCGTTCCTATTAACCTGTTCTAAGCATCGATTGTTAGCGATTGAAGTTTACGTTTCGTATCATAGACTATATTGAACATTCTTCTGTCATTTTAACCCAGGCTTGTTTTGACCTATGGGACCCGCCCATCTTCCCAATTGTAAAAAGTGGGGAAAACCTGGAGAGGGCGAGCAGGTTGATCATAAATCGATAGGTAACTCCCTTGAAAATCCTCAAGTTCGGCTAGATTTCGAGATATAGCTCCCACAACCGCCCCTAAACCCTGCAAAATGTTTAGATTTCATCCAAAATAAAATAAACAAATTAAAACAACTGTTGCCAAATCATGGATTTGAGCAACTTACCACATGCTTAAAGACTTGCTGAAGCTGGGAATAAGGATGATTTGCACGAGTCTTAACATAATAATCAGTAAATCTGTATCCTAAACGTTTATCAAACTTTTTAAGGATCTTACGAAGTCCAATTGCATTTATCTCAACGAAAAACAGAAGCTTCAGTAGATCTCTTCCTATATCTCTATATGCTTCTTTTAAAGAAGCTATTTTGGACAAATCAGGCTCGATTTGAAGCAAATCTTGCTGTTCTCCAAGTTTGGCTATCCTGCTACCAAGAATCCCTTGTTGCTCCAACAAAAAAAGAACAATCTTTTCAATCTGCACCCGTTACATACTCAAACAAATGTTCATAGAGTTCCAATACATATATCGAGTTCTGTTCAATAAATTTCATCTAAAAAACATAGTCCTGAAATTTTAATATTCAATCACAGGTGATTCAGTATACAATCACATGTGATTGTAAAAACATCACATGTGAATTACGAAAATGTCACTCCGCCTAAAGTTTTAAAATGCAATCTGGACCATTAATGCCATTGATCCAAAGGCTAAAATTTATCCCTTAGGACTATGAATTAAGTATGGACTATATTGAACATTCTTCTATGTATATTATATAACACAATTTATCACACCTGGCTATCAAGCATTCTTGAGAAGTCTTTGAGAACATATTTGCGTTCACAACCTCCGGTTTTAATCTGGCGAGCATATTGTTTTACCTTTTTCTTCATTAGCTTGTAATTGATGTAATATCTGATAATTCACAATATATACAATTGGAATTTAGAGCTTGAAGTTGAAAAGAACCGAGATATATTTCAAGGAAATGCTAAGTACCCTTGCCATTCTTCGATTTGTCTATCCTTCAACTTTTTCCCAAAAGCAACCATCTCTAGATAACTGCATATAATGTAGTAATAATGATATAAGATAGCATGCTTCCAAATGCTATAGGTGTTCATATAACACCTATAATTCAACAACAACAACAACAATACTCAATCCCAGATGAGCGGGACTGGGAAGTAAAATGTAGACAACCATACATTTCAACAACCAAACTATTTCCGTTGTTTTTGGCAATTGATAGTATAAAAAAACACATTTTTTTAACAGCAGAACACATGCACACCCTAATCTACTACTAAATCTACACCTTATGTCCGCAAAATGACTAGAACCAATGACCATGTGGAATACCTTTCCAACACCTTGGTACTGCTAGGCTACAAGCCCTTTGGTAAAAAAAAACACATTACTTCACTAAAGTTTATAATAAACAACATAAAGCAGCCAACTTTTTGTAACTTCATGATCCAGATACAGAACTCCACTTGCAGAAACCGAACTTGAAATTCAGTAACTTATTAAAACTCTAATATACATATGTGGATGCTAATGTAAGTTCCGAGAATCGACCCTACTCCATAGGGATTCCTGAATTATCAAACAATCTGATTCGGCTTTTAGTTGTCAATTAGCCTACAGTTTACTAAAAACATCCACTAAACATGAAAAAGCTTGATGAATGCAATAAAATCATCCTACTTTGCAGCTCTATTATGCAGATATCCTTGTTGTATGGTACTATGGTATTTCTTCTGCATTCTTCAAGATTGATCATTAATTTAGCTTAACTGACCACTAGCATTTGTATGAAAACATTAGATTTTACAAGCTCATATACACAAAAAATTGCAATCTTTCTTTCATTTCTTGATTAGAACAAGGAAACCCTCTTAGGGTTGAAAATAAATTACAACAATGCACCTTCTTGTCTATCAAAAATTAAATAGAACACATACATATCAATACTAAACAATATTCTTAATCAAACACAGAAACCTAGACCGAGAAATTGAAATTCTCATGAAATATGTTGTTTTATGAAAGCTAGACGCCTAACCTTCCTTAGTCGAACCTTTGATGAACATCAATAACGAAAAAGGGCAATTTTCGTGGAATATTTATGTGTTGCTGAATGTTGAACTTAGAACAGGGGATCTTTGTTAATTTGCATGGAATCGATTATAAATGGCATGGGATGGGTATTATTTTGAAAATAAAAATAAAATTAAAGTTTTGCTGTTCGTGCTTATTTATATTGTGGGTATATATGATCAGAAAGGAGAAGACGAAGAGAAGGTAAGGGAAGGGATGGATTAGGGAGGTGGCGTTTATACGGTTTCTTTTTTGGCTTCCTTTTTCTAACCATTAGGCCATGTTCTTTCCTCTACTCTCTTTTCCTAAATCTCATATTACTTTCATATATTTTTTAAATTTATTTAGCCTTTCTTAGACAAATACCCTAGGAGGTGTTTGGTTAAAGTATTGTTTTTAAGAGGATTTGGATTTTATAGTAGAAATTGTAATTGGTGGGAATTCATTTGGTGCGATTTAAAAACCCAAACCTGTGTTTGGTTTATATTTGTAGGTGGTATTTGCATCACCACTAAACCCATCAACACCACCATCAACCACCACATCTCCTTTTGCCACCATTGAAGATCTACTCCCACCGTTGCCACCACCACCGATGGTGACGAACAACGGCGAATAACAGAGAAAACGAAGAAGGCAACGACAGCGACGAAGGCAACGACGAAGGCTAGGGTTTCTTCAAACGATGAATAACAGAGAGAACGACTGTGGCTAGGGTTTCTGTGGAACAGCGAAGGCAACGACGAAGGCTAGGGTTTCTTCGAACGGTGAAGGCGACGAGGGTTTCTTCGAACGGGGAAGGCGACGAGGCGACTAGGGTTTCTCGAAGGAAGAGAGAACGACGGTGATGGTCGACGGAGATGCAACAGGAAGAGGTCAACGGCGATGCAACTACGGTTTCTCGACGGAAGAGGTCGACGGTGATGGTGATGGCGACGGCGATAGTAAGAGGACTAGGGTTTCTTCGCCGGAGGGTCGTCGGATGGTCGTCGGAGAGAATACCTCACACGAGGGATTTAAAAATAGCAAGGGGTGACGGTGATGGTCTACGGCGATGCAACAGGAAGAGGTCGACGGCGATGCAACTACGGTTTCTCGACGGAAGAGATCGACGGTGATGGTGATGGCGACGGCGACAGTGAGAGGACTAGGGTTTCTTCACCGGAGGTTCGTCGGATGGTCGCCGGAGAGAATACCTCATACGAGGGATTTAAAAATAGCAAGGGGGTGGGAGGATTTAGAAATCTCTCATCCATGGGATTTCAAACAATCTTAGGAATTGAAATCTTACCTCTCTTTTGCAAACCAAACATCACATTTCATGGGATTTGAAATCTCATTCCCATGAAATCCCCTAAATCCCCTCAACCAAACACCCCTTTAGACTATTATAGCTTAACCAAAACTAACCTAATTATATATATATATATATATATATATATATATATATATATATATATATATATATGTATATGTGTGTGTGTAAAAGAGAGAAACATAAGAGAAGGGACTTAGCATCGGGTCTGGATAGCCGATTGCTCACTCGTCGGTAACAAAGAAAGGGGCGTACGGGTGTTGATACCACTATGTGAGGAACCCCGTTGCATACCCAGTTCTACCGGATTAGGCTTTACCCTTGGACTTATTGATTACCAATGTTGTAAAACTTGCTAGGCGCTACTCGAGCGGCCGACCGGGGAGTAGCGAGTACTCGGCCTAGGCGGGGATTACTCGGGGAGTACTCAGATTGGGATATTTATGTATAAATTCAAAAATTCACATGTAATATGTTCGTAAATACTCATATATATATATATATATATATATATATATATATATATATATATATATATATATATATATATAATTGTTCATAGGGCCCAAAAAATATGTTAGAAACATAAACAAAATTGTTAAAAATTTCAAATTCTGTCGCCACGACAATATTAAGAAAAAATGGAAGAGATACTATTGATTTCGTAGTCGTGATAAATAGCGGAAGAGAGGAAATTGATAAGGTTAAAAAATATAGTTACTTACGTGCCTTACACCTTTGAAAAATTCAAAAAATCATTTTTTGACTTCGGTTGACCGAGTAGGGCCGAGTAGGTCCGAGTAATGCCGAGTAGGACCGAGTTTGACCGAATCCGAGTAATATGGCCGAGTAGCCCCGACTCGCCTCGGCAGTTGGCCGATTTCCGAGTACTCCCCGAGTACTCGGCCGCCTAGGCCGAGTTTTACAACACTGTTGATTACTAGTTTATCACTTTTGTATAATCAACCAAATCATCTTCAATCATTTACTTTTTTTAGTTTCAAAACTTAGTGGGTGTTCATTTTAGTTTATTTTCTTCTTTAACTTGTTTTTAATAAGTCTTATTTCAAGTCATAATAAGTCTGTAAAATAAAAAATAAAACAGAAAAATGTGTTTATTAAAAAATAAACCCATAATAAGCTTAGCAAAACGCTCCCCCAATTGGTCTTTGAAAATTGGATCATCTTTTTCTTTTTCAAAAAATAAGTAAAATTTAAAATTAAGAAGTTAAGTCTTACAAAAATAGGAACCAAGGAAGTAAAACAAATTCAAGGGCTTCATTGAGTATGAAGAAAAAAAAATCTTTTTGTTCCTTCTTGTTAAATATAAATATGCATAGATTTATACCCTTGTTTGCCATATATGACGAATACAAGAACCGTTCTTTAAACGTTGAAACTTATAAACTCTGACATAGAAAAAAGACATCCTTAAATCCGCACCAATTTAGAATCTTTCTTCATGTTGCTTGGCATTATTGCAACGAGTAAGGACATGATCGACTGACTCTACCATATCTTTGCTTACGCGACAAAGGGTTGAATCCAAATTATTCTAATATTGTCAAAATTTTGTCTTACTGAAAGTCTTCGATTGATAGTTCTCCATGCGAACGCACAACTCTTTTATGAGCTTATTATATCCATTTTGTTTCCATCGAGTTTCTAAAATGGCTGAGAATGTTTACAACAATGATCTCGCGTAGACTTTTAACCGAGAAAGTACTATCCGCCTTCAAAGTTCATTTGAAAGTGTTCTGATGAAATTAATCTAAGATAACTGTAGGTAATACTTGATAATCCGACTCTTGTCTCTAATTAAGGTTTATTTTTCCTATTCTAATTTTGGAAAAGTAGTGACACGGGGAAGGCCCACGCCGAAACCAGGCTACACAACCGAACAATAATGTTGAATACTAAGTCACCCGGCCTGACGGGCACTATAGGCCGGTGTGACCAACATGAAGACCACATGCAATTATAGAACAAGGTACACCATATAAACGTGCACATTAAATATGTAATTAATTATAACTCATAAGAGTTTAACCAATACACATGTTATATGACATCGTTTAACTATATTGTCTTAAATTAATAGACATGTTTTTTTTAAGATCAATGCTACTGTACAATGCGTCTGGACATAAAATGTTTAATTTTATAAGATGTTTAATTTATGGCTTTTAAACCAACTTAGAAAGGGAAGAGTGTGGTTATAAAAAAACATATCGGCTTTAGAGCATCTCCAATAGGAGATGAATAGAAGTTGTATGAGAAGTTAATAGGAGTTGTATGCGTTGTGAAGTGAGTTGAATAAAAGTGGAGTTGAATAGTGGTATAGCTACAATGAATGGGTCACATATTCTTTTTTCAATTATAATAATGGTGAACCTCACAATTATAAATATCTTCTTTTATTTTTTTAATATTATGTAGACTTTAACTTGATATATTTTAATGTAAATTAATGTTTAATGTATTTATATATTTTTTTAAATTCTTTAATATAATATATATATATATATATATATATATATAATGAGCTTTAAATTATATTATAAATAAAATAATAATAAATAGAATATTATACTAATATCAAAATATATTATAAAATAAATAAGAACTCAATCGAAGTATAAACTTGTACAATAAAAGTTCGATATAGATACACCTAGATTTAATTTCCTGCTTGTGAATAATGTTCTCAAATATTCTGCATTATATTTTTAGTTTCATCATTTTTAATAAGGGTTAAAGTTGTTTAAGACAAACAGATTTTTCCCAATGTTCTGATATGGCACATTAACTTTTTTTTTACACATATGCCCATTTAACTTACCAAAACTGTGTCGATATGGCCAAAACGCGACCTGCAACCTGCCAAGTCGGTTTCAGCCCGTTTTTTGCGATTTTTGGGTCGATTTTTGGTCTTTTTGTGATTTTTTTGTAGAATCTTGTAATTTATCATTATACCTTTCAAATGACACCAAATTCATTAATTTTCGTCAAGTATTGAGAAAGAATTTCGAGCTCAAAGTCTCGTTTTTTGGGGTTTTTTCCGAAAACAGGGCAGAAAAAAGATTGCTTTTTTGTTCGATTCTTGATCGTTTTACGTCATTCTTTTTATAGATTGTCGTAGATAATCTTTTTACCTTTCAATGGACACCAAATTCGTGAAAAACCATCAAGTGTAGGCTAAGTTATTGCTAATTAAAGTCGGTAAATACCAATTCGACACCCTTACGGTATTTCGATGAATTGACACATTTTAAACTCGTTTTTATTCGTTTTTTTTTTGTACTACTTGATAGACAACTCGATTACCTTTCCATAGAGTCAAGAATCATTGATTTTCGTTAAGTGTACAAGGAGAATTTTGGCTTCAAAGTTTGTATTCGAAGTGAAGAAAATTGGGGAAGAAGGTGACCTGCTATTGCAGGTCAAAATCACCAAAATGGCTATAATAACAGGTTTCTTATAAGTTAACTGGGCATATGTGTAAAAAAAAGTTAATGTGTCATATCAGAACATTGGAAAAAGTCTGTTTGTCTTAAGCAACTTTAACCCTTTTAATAACTACGTGTTAAATAATTTATTTTCTAGATTTCGTAATTTTTAATTAAATGTATTATTAGTCTCGTACTTTTTATTTAATGAATATTTTATTTCATATTTTTAATTTATGTATTTTGTAGCTCTATAAATATTTTTATGAAATTATATATAATGCTGATGTGGACATCATTAAACTGTATGGAGTTTGGAATGTGGAGGTTAAAGGATAAAGTTGTATAAATAGTGGAATCCTGATGTGGCAATCCATTAAACTCTTATGAAGTGGTATGGATTGTGGATGCCATTATATAAATTCACTAAAGTAAATAAACAATCAAGTTTGAAGCACAATAATATGTTTAGGGTCTATGGCTAAAATACCATAGTTATATGTATAATAATAGTTCCAATACTTCTACAAAACAAAAACAACAAACAAACATGAACACGATTTAGGTTTTAACATACTTGTACAATGTGGCGGGACACAAAAATGTTTAATTTTATAAGATGTTCAATTTACGGCTTTTGAACCAACTTGGAGAGCGATGAGTTTGGTGATGAAAAAACATATTGGCTTTATATAAATTCACTAAAAGTAAATAAACAATTAAGTTTGAAGCATGACAATATGTTTTTGGTTGCTTCTATGATTATGTTTTGGTTTCTTGTTTAATCAGTTTAGTTGAGAAATGTTTTCTTACTTTTTTCATAGTCCTAAGGGATTAATTATAGCCTTTTATTCAACCCTATCAATGGTCCAGATTGAATTTTAAAATTTTGGGTGGAGTGACATTTTCGTAATTAACATGTGATGCTTTTACAATCACATGTGATTGTATACCGAATCATATATGATCGAATATTAGAATTTCAGGACTATGTTTTTTATATTGCTATATTGAATACAACTCCAGTTTAGTTTACTAATAATTAAAAGTCAAGTTAATCTATTTTTAGATTACCTTTAATTTCATATGTTAAATTTTTTTAATATCAAAACGTAAAAAAATCCATAAACTTAAACAAATATATAATTCTAATCGTACACGATTTAGTTAATCTTTTAGAATTTAGTAAAACCCTATTAATATAAAAAGAAATGTATAATATAATATTTATACACACACATACACACATTATTACATATTAAATTCTGTTAGCATTTAAAAATTATGACAATCACTATTTTTAGTTTAGATATTTTGTAACTCATTTCTACGATAGCATATTGAATTAAACTTAAATTTAGTTTAAAAATTAATTATTTTAAGGTATTGCAAACGGTGTATTAGAGCCTTTATTACGATATGTGATGTGGTAAACCAAAAGAAGAAGAAAAGTGGAAACTCAATTAGGCTAAGCGTAGCTATCTTTCCGAATCTTTCGGGTTTCCCTTTGGATAGATTGGGTAGACTAATGCCGACCAGTACGCCGCCCTTTGAGTTCCCTCCTTCGGGTTCTCAAACCTGACTCACCCGCATGTTTTCCTTTTTTGTTGTATAACAGAGAGTAATTAGAGATAAAATATTTGAGTTGTTTGAGTTATTATATAGTTGGGTTTCGAGTAAGAAAGAGAAAATTAGGAAAATATAATCTAACAGTGATGTAGCATTCGGGTTGAGAAAAATTATAGAAGAGTAGTACCAATGGTCTTACAAATTATCTGATGTTCAATTATATTGTATAGTGCTATATATGCATCTTTCTTATCCCATGCAAGAGATCTACAACTCGAGTCCAGCAAACAATAAATCCTATATGTTGTCTACAAGAGATATCCTGTGGAATTAAATTCTTGTTATCTTTAAATTAACCACCTATTTTATAAACAACATTGTACAGGCGTTGATGTTGTTTTTGTTCGCAAGCAGTTCGTTTGTAATTTTTGTATGCATGGAAACTTGGTACAAATCGATCCGTGATCAATTCGTTTAGTGATTTTTATGGTTTTTAAGTGTAAATTTTTTTATTTTTACGGTTTTGGTCCCTAAACAACCTAATCCAAAAAAAATTTAGTGGGATCACCACTGAGCTCGGGTCTTTCTCGCTTTTCACATATAACTATTTTTCTATTGAAACATAACTTTACCACTGATACAAAGAATTCTAGTTCTAGCAATGAGTTTTTAGAGTAGAAAATGAGAATAATACGTGTGGTGACATCATGTAGAAACGGTTTTGGGAAATGAGAATTATGTTTTAACCCCGTTTTCCTTTTTATGGGTTGTGTAAGTGGGTTTACAATCTCACGCCAATGGATTTGTGTTCATATATAATTTACTTGATTCTCATATAAAAGTTTTATATATTTTACATATATAATTAATTTTTTTAAATATTAGGTTCATCGTCACTCGGTACTTACCAAGTAGATCCGCCCATGTAAACGACCAAATCTCTTATGAATTTAATCACTGGCAAAACTTGAATGACCATACCATCTTTATCTTATTCTTTAATTTCATTTTTGATTTTATAAAAATAAAAATATACCAAACACATATCTCTTTTCTCTCTTATTAACGTATAATAACTCTTTGTGTGTACCTCTTATTCTATCTTTCTCTTTCTCTCTATGTGTTATATGCCACCACCCTACTCATCACCACCAATGCCATCATCAAGACTCAAGAGCACCATCACCCTTTACATACCGCCACCAATGCCACTGGTCCACCCATTGCATCTGCTACCTCCACCCACCCATACCCATACAAACGCAACTGTCACGAGCATCATCACCCATCGCCACCCACCAACACCACCACTCATTGCCGCCTTCTACCTCCACCACCCACTAGCACCTAGCACCACCACCAATGACCCTCACTATTGACACCTTCCACCCTTCAAGCTACTCAATCGTAAAAAGGCCCAAAATGGGTTTTGAAGAATTGGAGCTGGCAACTGTAACACCGTACTTTTAAAATAACTTTAATACGCGGGCGGAAGCTAATTACATATAATTACATTTAAAACCCAAAGTTAAATACAAACTTTCACTGGTTTATAGTTACAAAATCGCCACTACGGTGTTAATTACAAAACAGGCTTTAACAAAATTCTTGGACATCAGAGTAGTGGTCTGTCCATATTCCCAGCCTTCTGTATTCACAAACTCACTCAGGAGTATCTGCAAAACAAACTGGAGGGGAATTAGCACAAAGCTAAGTGAGGGAACCACATCTAAGCACATACAAGACAATCATTCTAAACACATATAGCTCATCAAGTCAAAGAGAACCGGCGGTGTTGCAACAACTCACAACCAAGGTCGGCTACCAAAACCAAGGTGCACTGTTATAACCACCCACAACCAAGGTCAGCCACCAAAACCAAGGTCTACCGATAGCCCTGCTAACATGGACAACAGTACCAGCACCCTTGAGTGCAACAAATGCAACTCAAGATCAGATACTGTAAATCCCCAAGCAAACAGGCCCAGCCGCCCAGCTAAAGCTGATCTCCCATCAAACAATAATCATGTATACATATCAATTAAGAGCAAAACAACTTTTAGCATATCCTATCCCGCATATCCGAATATATGAATCCACTCACCAAAGTCTTCCAACTCTGACCACTCAGTAATCTATTTACCGAGTCTTGTCACCTCCTGAGAAGACAATTACAAATCAGTATTTGCTTAATAATGCTCAATAAGCATAATACTACAATTATCATATTTGTACATAAAATCAGCAAGTACACATATCTGCATATCACATGTATCAATAATCTACAAATACATATTCATCAAGTATTCGTATACCCGAATTCACCATTATTCATACCAATTGTAAATCTCGTGAATTACTCCAATTCCTTAGCTTAAGCAATTCATGAACTTTATCTCACACACTTGATCCAATGTTCAATTTAGTTTATCAATATCATCAAGATGTTCTAAGTTCAATCCGAGCAATGGCTAAATCCGATAGAATTCCAAATCCGAGACTAAGCACACTCTGAAATATTCAATTCCGAGAAAAGGTCAAATCCGATTAAACCACAATCCAATAAATAGTTCAAATCCGAGAAAAGGCAATTCCTAGTGTTTAGTCGGATTCCGATCAAACTCAATTCCGAGTAAAGTGTTAGGGAAAATTCTATAAACCTTTCTGTCGGATTTCACCAAATCCGATTAAACCTATCGGATTCCGACTCATTCAGTCTGATAACACCAAATCCGATTAAGTCTTCTCGGAATCCGATCACTTCAGTCGGATTTCACCAATCCGACTGATTCAATCCTCAAATCCGATTGATTCATCATCCAGAATCCGATTAAATCAAACTTTAGATTTCTTACTTTAATTCTAACTGAAATCAAACATGCATACCTTCATACTTTCCAGAAATGATTATAAGCATATTATAAACATATTTAAACATCAATCTCTAGCATGCAACAACCTAAGATCATCAATTCATCAAGTAAAGCATTTAATCGGAATTCACTATAAAACCGAGATTAACATCAATTAACATATGATACTGAAATCTAACCTTCTTACGATGTTATGAACTCAGTTACTTAATTGCAAACAAGATCAATTGCCAAATATAGAATTCCTTTTCTTCTTCTTTCTCTTCTTGTTCGGCCGAGAGACACAAAAACACACACATACACACAATGTTTATTTTGTAAAAGAAAAGATGTATGGGCTAGAGTTGGTGACAATAGTGGCGTGGTGAAGTAAACAAAAGGACATCATCATCATTTCCATCTTCATTTATTAATTTAATTATCATATTCTACTTAAAATAATAACATTATAAATAATAATACAATCAATAATAAATATCACATAATAATAACAATTCAATTAATCAAACTTAAAATCCAATTCAATTAAGTTAATTACCTTAATTATATTAGGCCATATTAGGGGATGTTACAACAACCTTTTCAGATGAAAGAAACGAAGTGCACGTAGATCTAAGGTGGTGTTTGGTTCATAGATTGTTTGTCAATGGAATTTGAATCTAGAAATCAATTAGAATTTGATGGAATTGCATTTAGAATGTAGTTTATTACCTTTTGTGTTTGGTTGTACAACTAGGGAATTTGCCACACATGTAGCATCACCCCACCACCACTACCACCACCACCACCACCACCTCTGACCTACCAACACCACCGCTATCGCCTTCAACACAAAGGACGAGAAACTCTAAATCGTCGGTCACCTCCAACACAGAAGACAAAACCCTAAATCGTCAGTCACCTCCAATACAACCGTCGCACATCGCTTCCACCTAAATCGTCGGTCGTCAGCTATAGCCCTAAATCACCGGTTGTCAGTTGCTGCCCTAAATTGTGGGTCTCCTTAAATCGCCATCGCTGGTCGTCGTAACCACCACCCTTACCTTTGTCGTCGATAGTGATATGGTCGATGTGCTCGATGTTGAGCACTGGGTTGAAGAAAAACGATGTTGAGCACTGGGTTGGAGAAGAAGAAATGATTTCGGGTTGGAGAAGAAGAACGGAACTAAGATTCCTTAGCTTAGTGGAAGTATTCTTAATTCCTTTATATGAGGGAATGCTTTTCTTACTTCAAAATCCAATTCCATCCCAACTTTTAAACCAAACACATGAATTGGTTGGAATTTGATTCCAATTCCCACAAATTCCTACCAATTTCTTCCAACGAAACACTCCCTAAGTTTCTTGGCAAGCCTGAGGAGCCTTGGCACCACCATCACCAACTCCCGTAGACGAAGATTGCCTCTATGTACGAGGCGCTAAACAAGGTAATTGTGGCGGTGGTGAGGTAATTGCACTAGAGTGTTTGTTTATGAAATTTGCTCACGGACATGTAAATAGGTTTGATTTTCATTTTGTTCTTGGTGGGAGGAGATGGTTGTGGTGGCAAAAATTCTGCTCCGAGGATAAGGGTTATGTGTGTGTGTGTGAGAGAGAGAGAGAGAGAGAGAGAGAGAGAGGAGATGGTGGGGTATAAGGGGAGAGAGTGTGGATGAAAGTGAAGGTACTGACGGTATTCTCCATAGTTGTGGTGAGTGATTATGGAGGGGGATGACGACTTTGGTGTTGTAAGAGGGAGAAAAGGTATCGACTAAAGAGAGAATAGGGGAGAGAGAGGAGAGAGAGAGTGTGTGTTAGAGGGAAGAAAGAGTGAGAGTGAAAATATTAAAATGTGGGGAGTAGAGAAACATATCTTATTTTTTTATTTTTAATCATTTTATTTAAAAAAAGAAAATTAGAAATGAATTTAGAATTTAAAAAACGGGGTAAGGTTAGTTTAATCGAGATTTGTTTGTTTAGGAATCAAAATCGTAAGAATAAAAATATGTTATTAACTCTTGTTTTGAAATAGCTATAAACAAAAAACTACTCAAAGTCAACCACTGAAAAGTCGGTGACAATTCCTTTTTACCAAACCTATATAAACTACTGAAAGTCAACATCTGAAAAGTCATTGATAAGTGCCCTTTATAACTATTCCTTCTCCAGCCAGCTGCAGTCTCCATGAACGATGGCTCTGGTTCCAGTTAAATATCCTTCGTCTTCTTCCTCAATCTATGACGTCTTCTTCAGCTTTAAAGGTATCGACACTCGGAAAACTTTCACCGATCATCTTCAAACGGCTTTGTTACAGTTAGGGTTTCGCACCTTCGCAAACACTTACGAATTCGGTGAGCTACAAAAACACCAAGCAATTGCACGTTCTAGAGTCTGTGTAATCGTAGTTTCGAAGAACTACGCTTCTTGTAACCGGTGTTTAGATGAGCTTGTGTTGATTATTGAACTTAGAAAGAGATTTGGGCAATTTGTGTTGCCTGTGTTCTATCGCCTCGATCCTTGCGAGATTCTGAAGCAATGTGTTGAAATTAGGAAAGAATCTGATGGGAGGAGGGAATCCTGGAGATTAGCTCTTGAAGAAGTTTCGAAAATGGCGTCCGAGTACGGGATGATTTCACATAGCTTCGCTGAAGGGTAAGTTTAACTTTTTAGACTTTTATTGCATGATTGAAACCTAATTCTAAATAATAGAAGCAAATCACCATAGATAACTGTTGTCAACAACAATGTATGATAATTGAGCACAGTCATTTTAATTACAAAATCAACAATTATGCAGAGGATTTAATGAAAATGTGTTATATTGTACTTTCGTTTCTCAGTTTCCACCATGGGTAGAGAAGAAACATTTGAACATTTCAACTACAATTCATAAAAAAGTTAGGATGATATGATTATATCATTAGTTAACATGATAGACTCGAATGCTATTGATACCGTCGTAGTAACTGATCAAGTATCAAGTAGAATCAGTTAAGAAATGTTAGACCAACTCCTTCATTATTTACCTAGACTTTAGTTAATTCCATGTTTGTATAACTCTTTGTCTTCCATATATTTAACGTAGTGGGTCATGTAGGAAGTTGTTACTTTTAGTACTGCATTTCGTTTTCTACAAACATGTGCTTTTAGTAATGGAAATGAGCAGACAAATTGCTTCAGTTTCAGTGTAGCTTTAATTTATAGGGAGAGTGACTATCTCGAATTAGTATCTATATATGGTGCTCTCGTTCAACTGATCTCACCAACCCTCAAGGATAGGAACCACCACCACTTGAAGAAACAATGGCTTGGTTGATTCCCCTTTCAAACTCATCCAAACGATCGACCACCACCGGCAGCAATAAAATCCTTGCTAGCCAAGACACATCTCAATGCCAACTCGGTGTCATCGTTAAATAGTTAGCCACCCAATATGAGAAAACTTCCACCCTTATTTCCTCCATCACCCAAGCCGGCCCACCCATCAAAATGAACCACCACCAGCGCCGCTACTAAATGGTAACCCCCCCACCGCCATCACTAAACCAACCAATACCACCGAAAATACTACTCCCAATCTTCGACGGCGCTAACCTTCTTGAATGTATATTTCAAGCCGACAATTACCTCATAAATTATGCTATTGCACCTCACTAACGCCTATCCCTCGCCGTTTTCATTTCACAAGAGATGCCTTGAGTTGGTACAAACATATAGCCAACAATAACCTTTGGGCTTGGCCGGAGTTTGCACAGGCACTTGAGCTACATTTTGGTTTGTCCACTTATGAGAATCATCAAACCACCTCGTTCAAGCTTAAACAAACCACAACCGTCTCGCCATGCGAAACGGAGTTCGAGAAGATTAGCAACTGAGTTATTGGTTTATCTCAACAAACACTTCTCAATCGCTACATCTCCGGCTTACGCTCCGATATTTAGTCTGAAGTTTTAATCCATAACCGACAAACACTTCATCAAACTTATGATCTCGCTAAACTAATCGAAGACAAGCTCCATGCTCACCATCTGTCTTCCGATGGAGTCTTCAACCTCCGCCAATGAACCCACCCTTGTTGGCCGTCTCTCCTCAATCTACTCAACTACTTTCGATCAAGAAGTTAACCCCAACGGAGATGCAAACATGACGTGCCAAAGGTTTATTTTACAATTGTCCAGACAAGTATCAACCGGGTCACCAATGTAACCCACCGAAATTTCTTCTTCTTCAATCCGAACCAGACCACCCATGGACTTTCCTAACACCAGTCGATCCGGGTCGAGGACAAAACCCCTTTCAAGGGGGGATGTATTAATATGGCCACATAGTAATGGATCAAGTGTCAAGTAGAATTAGTTAAGAAATGTTAGATCAAGTCATATGGGTTGGAGTGTTTTCTAAGTCTTCATTATGTACCCAATCTTTAGTTAATTCCATGCATGCATAACTCTTAGTCTTCCATATATTTAAGGTAGTGGTTCATGTAGGAAGTTATTACTTTTAGTACTTACTGCATTTCTTTTTCTATAAATATGTGCTTGAGTTTAGTAATGGATGATGTTTTCCTTTACATTTAGGTATGAGTCAAAGTTTGTCCAAAAGATTGTGCACGTGCTTGAAGACAAACTCAGAAGACCAATCGTGAGAGTTGCTCGCTACCCAATTGGAATAGATTTCCGTGCCCAAAATATTAGCTTGTGGTCACAACAAAAATCAACCTCTGTTGAGTTGCTTGTTATATGTGGGATGGGAGGAATTGGAAAGACAACCATTGCAAAGCATGTTTACAATTTGAACTTCAGACGATTTGAATGTAGTAGCTTTCTTGCAAATGTTAGAGAGACATGTGAACAGCCACATGGTCTAGTTCATTTACAAAATCAACTTCTTTCAAATGTTCTCAAAGGGAAAAGGCCAAAGATATGGAACGTGGATGAAGGTATCATTAAGATTAAAGAGTCCTTGTGTCATAAGACAATTTTGCTTGTTTTGGATGACGTGGATGAAATGTACCAACTTGATGCCCTGATTGGGAGTCGAGAGTTTAATGCGGGAAGTAAAATCATCATAACTACAAGAAATAAGCGGTTTCTAAGAAATCATGATGTACATAGAGTGCATACAGTTGAAAAATTAGATCACAATGAATCACTTGAGCTCTTCAGTTGGCACGCCTTTGGGAAAAAACATCCTCTTGAACGTTACATGGATCTTTCAGAACGTGTAGTACACCGTTGCATAGGGATTCCCTTAGCCCTTGTAGTTTTAGGTTCTTCTTTGGCAGGAAGAAGTCGAGCTGTTTGGAAAAGTGCACTTGAAAAATTGGAGGCAATTCCTGACGCGCAAATCATACAGAAACTCAAAGTAAGTTATGATTGTTTACAAGATGACCACGACAGGAACTTATTCCTTCACATTGCGTGTTTCTTTATTGGGGAAGATAAAGAATGTGTTAGTAAAATACTAGATAAGTGTGACTTCTTCTCAGTAGTTGGCATACAGAATCTCATTGATAGATGTCTATTGAATCTTGATCAACTTGGCACCAAGTTAATAATGCATCATTCAGTTCAAGAAATGGCTAGAGAAATTGTTAGGAAAGAGTCACCTACACTGCCTGGGGAGCGTAGCAGACTTTGGCATCATGCTGATTCATTTAGTGTATTAAAGGAGAAAAACGTAAGACAAATACTTTTAATGCTTTTGAATTTTGATTTAGGTGCAGATAAAAGTGTGTAATGTTTATATTTATATTTTTATATTTTGACAGGGTACAAGAAGAACTGAAGGCCTTATTCTTGACATGCTTATGTTTAACAAAGACAACACTGAAAAGTCAACCTTGATTGGTCATAAATCGAGAAAGCGTCAATGTGAAATGTTTCCAAACGAAACATCATTGAAAAGACGGCATCTTAGCCTCTTTTCTTGGGAATGGGTGCATAGTTTTTTAAAGTGGCCAAATGACATGGATTTGGAAACTGATGCATTTGCAAATATGAGAAACTTGAAATTACTTAGGCTGAATCATGTACAACTCAATGGTTGCTATGATAATTTTCCTGCACATCTAAGATGGTTGTGCTGGCATGGGTTTCCTTCAAAAGAGTTACCCGATGATTTACGCTTGAGAAATTTAGTTTCTCTTGATTTGTCTTATAGCAACTTGGAACGAGTTTGGGACCGAACCAAGGTATGATTTTATATTTCTTTTCACTCGTTTTATTTCTGTTCATCTAATGATTCTAGTGTATGGTTAAGTGATTGACCTTCATCTTTTCTGAGCAGTTTCATGGATGTTTAAAGATTCTTAACCTTGGTTATTGTCAAAGACTTACAGAAACACCAGATTTCTCAGGGCTTCCTAGTCTAGAAAAGTTGCTTCTCAAAGGTTGTGTAAGATTAACTGAAATTAGTGAATCTATTTCAAAGTGTAAGGATCTTACGTTGCTTGATCTTGAAGATTGTAAGAATCTAGCTAAACTTCCCCATACACTTTGGAAGCTTAGAATTCTTGAAAAAGTAGTTATTTCTGGTTGCTTAAGTCTGCGTGAATTTCCAATGGAATTGAGGAATATGAAATCTCTGAAAGAACTTTGTGCCAACGGGGTTACCCTTGTAAACCAATCATCAATTGTAGCTACGAAAAACAAATGGTGGCCTCCACTTGGTTGGTCAAAACCTCAGAGAAATCCTGATATTCTGTGGGCTTCTTTACCACGCTCTTTGGTGAAGCTACGTCTTGCAAACAGCAACCTGAGACAAGATTCATTCCCCAAGGATTTCAGTAACCTATCTTTGTTGACGTTCTTAGACTTAAGTGAAAATCCACTTTGTGGTCTGCCAGAATCTGTCAGAATTCTGGGAAACCTTGTGACATTAGACCTTACTTCATGCGAAAATCTGCAACTGCTTTCAGGTGTACCACACAGTTTAAGGGACTTGTGGCTAGATAACTGCATATCCTTAGAAAGGATCACCAATCTTAGTACGTTTGCCTTGCCTTACCTTATAAAAGACAATTGCAGAAAGCTGGCTGAGGTGGAAGGCTATTTCCAGTTGGAACCTATAGCAAACGTCAGCCAAGAAATAATCAACGATCTGGGCCTGACCAATGTGGAATCAATACAACACCTTGATGTATTCCTTGATGATGGGCGTTCATATTTATTTGGGAAACGGGCGATCCAGGTTCTCTCTCTTTCACACACACGCTCCTAGCTTGCACATTATCACACTAAATATCTCTTTTTGAAAGCCATTTAAACATTACTTCATTGTCACTATTTGTCAGGGTTTGTTTCAATACGGTATATTTAGTACTTTCATCCCAAGTGAAGTGGTTCCCTGGTGGTTTAGTGGAAACAAAACCAAGGCATCATCACTTACCGTTATTGTTCCCGTGGATGTTACGATTAAATGCTTAAACATTTGTTGTGTATATGGGGACACCTATAGTGATGAAGTCTGGAGCCCTCATCCAGCATTTACTAAAATTCACAATAAGACCAAGAATCTAACATGGATATATTGTCCAGTATATTTTGCTATCCCAGTCGATGAAGATTTGGCATGGTTAAGCCAATGGAAGTTTGGAAACCACTTGGAAAACGGTGATGAAGTTACAGTTTCTTTTATATTTGGAGATGCTTTCCAGATAAAGGAGTGTGGTGTAAATCTTATATCAATCAGTCAAGATGGAATCGTGGTTGCAGATTTAGTAGAATTTGAACAAGCAGACGAGGTTGTTGTTGGAGGTTTATCTGAATTTGAACAAGTAAACGAGGTTGTTGGTGGAGATTTATCTGAATTTGAGTTGACCGAAGGGCTATATTTCATCATTCATGAGCGTTTCAGAAAAATCATTGGAATCGATGATTGGACATCCACACAGTGGTTTCAGGACTTATTCGGAGACTTTCCAGATGCCATAGGTATGAATCTAGTACTTCCTTTTTTTGTTTTTGTAAGTGAGCTAACCTAATTACTTCAAACATCAACTGTTATCTAATTGATGATTTATGTGTAGATGCATTAATCGAGTCATGGGATGGAAATTGATGACAAGATAGATCAAATACCACTGCAAATATCCAACTTCATTTCTGTGGTATGCTTGGATCGATTTAAAGGTGTGGTTTACCTTTTGAGTATTTATGACAATTATTGATCATTGATTGGAAATGTATATTTGTTTCTTTTAAAATGTTTATTTCTCACAAGTCATAGTTCATTCTCTTAATTAGATCACCACATCCTTTTTGTCCTTGCACTTTTGTTTAAACTCTATGATACTTGCTGACGTCATCAAGAAGTTCTGTTGGGTTCCATCATTGAATATCAAAGCTTATGTAGGCCTTACATTGTTTCAGAATCGCAATCTGAAGCTTTTCAGTTTCATCTTATGTTTTTCATCACATCGCTAAAACATTTAAATAAACTATTACACCATTGAAATATCTGCAGTTTCTATGTTATCATTTCCTATTGTCTCAAAGCAGGGGCTCCATCATAGAGAGTGTACTTGGTTTGGTCAGTTTTCCATACTAATGTCACTAAAATGCCCTTCTTGTTTATGTTTAGTTCATTCCAAGGCAAAATTATGTTGTGTTGGTTTCTTTTTCTATAGTCCTTTTCTTTATTGCGATTTCCATTTTGTCAAATTACATATTCAATGCTTTTGCTGTTATTTCGTTTAACTGCCACCAAACCATTGTTAATATATTAACCCGGCTTGCTTTTACTTTCTTACTTTGATACATACCGTCTTCATAAGCTTTGATGTTTGCTTTAGTCTCTGTAACTAAAGTTTATGGACACTGGAACGCTCACTGGATTTGTAGTTAAGATTCTTAGTTTGATAACTGAATCTATTCTAGACAGGATGTTCTTAACATGATTCTAACATTAAGATGTTTTGACTTTGACACTCCACATAATTGCATCCACTGAAAAGAAGCAAGGGGAGCGATTGGGGGATTTTTTTTATGTTGGCATTTTGTATTGTGGCATCATTAAAGCAATTTTCATATTATTTATTATCTATATTTTGCATCTTGTAGGTTTTTTCTAGTTGTGTAGGCTGATAGTTGATCAACCGGAATGATATGGGTAATCAAAAGATGTTGTAGGGTGACCCTATGATAAACCGGAATGATGTGGGTGGGTGGGATACGGGATGGATGACATGAAGGGGTGTCGGGGTGAGGGGTCGGACGGGGTATGACACCGGGATGTGAGTCGGGGTGAGGGGAGGGGTCAGCATGCCGATCGGTGTGCATTTTCTTATTCTTTTTTCGAGCATCGAGTAACTAAGGAAAGTAGTCTTGGACTCTTGGGTTGTGATGAACTACATGTGTGTATTTATGGTGTGAGTGTCGGAGATTGCCGAGTAAGGTAGTGAACAGGTGGCAAGTGGGGTGGCCACACTAGTCATAAAACCAAAAAGTAAACACTATGAAAAGGGGGTGGGGGTGGGGGTGGGGATGGGGATGAGATTTGGTGAGGTGTCTCTACCTTATAATTAATTATTTAATTTTTTATTGGTAGCAAGGTATAATTTGGTGTGATGGGGAGTGACCAATACATAACTAAGTGTTGGGTTAAGTGGTGAGAAATAAAGTTGATATAAAGGTATGATATAGGGTGAAGGTTGCAAACACTTGAAGTGAATAGCTAGGAACACTAAGGTACACAAAGGATTCATAATAGAGATTATGTAAATGTAACAAAGCCTTAATTATCTTCATAATATTATACTTTATTCTAGCTCTTAGGTTGTTGGGAGTTATCAAAGACTATACTTTCTCCTGTATACAAATTCTCATGTATGTGAATATGAATTTGGCTTCCTCTTTTTCCGTAACCAATCTTCTCACTTAAGATCAACATTTTCTTTTGCACTTATTAAACAAATATATTTCTATGTACTTGTCAAATATTAAACGCAGGATCTAATGAAATTCCTTGTCACATAAGTAATGACCTGCGCGAATGGTGTAACGGCTGTCCCGCTGTCTCCGACATGGATTGGTGACCCCATTATAAGCAGCTATACCGACCAATGCGGCTCCACACCCTCAATAAATTGGATAGACCGGTTGAAGCGGATAGACCGCATCGAATTTGATCCTTGGCCAAACTTGAATGACCAAATTCATTTTCTAAATTCTAAATTCATTTTTCATTTGTTAAAAAAAAAACAATCTCTCTCTGTTTGTATATGTTATCCTACATCTCTGTCTCTCCCTCTCTCTCTTTCTCTTTCTCTGTTATACCCACCGCCCTATGAATCATCGCAAATGCCATCCTCACGAGCACCAACACCCATCGCCGCGACCAACGCCACCTCCCATTGAACTTGTTACCTCCACCCACCACCACAAATGCCATCGTCACGAGCACCATCACCTACACTACCCACCAACACCACTCCCATTGTCGCATGCTACCTCCACCTCCCACCAACGCCTTGCGCCACCACTTATGACCCTCACCATCGGTGCCTTTCACCCTTCAAGCTGCTTAATCTTAAAAAACCCTAAAATGGGTTTGGAAGAATCTAACGTTTTTAGGTGAAGAAACAAAGTGTGGATCTATGTTTCTTGACGAGACTAAGTAGCCTTGTCACCATCACCAACAACCTTCATCGCCGTAGATTGCCTCTATGGCGGAGGCGCTTAAACAAGGTACTTGTGGCGGTGCTGAGGTAATTGTATGTGTGTGTGTGTGATAGAAACCGATTCGAGATGGTCAATCTCTCAAAGAAAACAAGAAAGGAAACAATACTAATCTGAATACTATTCTTCATCTTAGTCTCATTAAGCTACGAAAAATACAATTTATAAAAACAATAACAACCTAACTCCTAAATTTTCTACCACTAAGCTTTGAAAAAGGAATATGCGAAACATGCATGTAGACGTGGATGTGATGTTAATCAAACATGGAAACATCATAATTGCTTAAAATGGTTGTAACTTGAGCTTGAAAACTTGTACTTCCACTTTAGAAACAAGAATCGTAGGCATGTATCAATACTCCGCCCCTAAAAAACGACCTTGTCCTCAAGGTAGGAGTTCCGGTCCGGTGGTTTGGGAGACGGTTTTGGTTGGAACTTTTTGAGGCCCAATAACGATAACGTCGGGGGGTTTGCGAATGTGTGTGATGTAGATCATGAACGTTGTGGGTTTGTTGTGGCGGTGGCAGTGGAGTTGGGCGGTGAAACTTGGAAAGTTGTTGGAGGGTGTGGAACTTGGTCACCCGGTGGGTAGTTGTTGGTGGCGGAGGTAGAGCGGGGTTGTCACCGGAGTCTGTCTTAGGGTAGAGTTTGGGAATGGAAACAACGACGGGCGGTGGTGGTGGAGGTATAGGTGTATTTGTCACCGGAGTCGTGGGGTCGATTTTGGTGATGAAGGCTTCGAGATGGGCGTTGTTGGCATCCATAACGGCGACGATTTGAGCCAATTTGTCTGCTATGGTAGCAAAAGACTCTTCAAGACCCGACGGATAACGACGAGGAGGCATGGCGAGTTTGGGAATGAAAGCACCAATGATAGAAGCTGATTCGAGATGGTCAATCTCCCAAAGAAAACAAGAAAGGAAACAATACATATTTTGAATACTATTCTTCTTCTTCTTAGTCTCATTAAGCTACGGAAAATACAATTTATAAAAACAATAAGAACCTAACTCCTAAATTTTCTACCACTAAGCTTTGAAAAAAGGAATACGCGAAACATGCATGTAGACGTGGATGTGATGTTAATGAGAATGGTTGTAACTTGAGCTTGGAAACTTGTACTTCCACCTTAGAAACAAGAATCGTAGGCACGTATCATTGTGTGTGTGTGTGTGTTTACGACATTTTCTATAGATCTATAAATAGGTTTGATTTTCATTTTGATCCTAAAAGTCGGAGATAGTTGTGGTGGCCAGAATTCTGCTCTCGGATCTTTAAAGGGATAAGTTGTGTGTGTGAGAGAGAGAAAGAGAGAGAGTGAGAGAGAGAAAAAGAGAGGAGACATTGGGTATTAGGAGGAGAAAGTGTGGATTGAAGATAAAGGAAATAGCGGTGTACACCATGGTTGTGGTGGGTGATGGACTGACTGTAGATGGGTTGGGAGAGGGGGTATCCAATAAAGAGAGGGATAAGAGGAGAAAGTGAGAGGGAAGAGTGAGTGAGAGTGATAGTATTAAAATTGCAGGAGTAAAGAAAGATATCAAAATTTTATTTTTAATCGTTTTAATTTCTAAAAAACAAATAAAAAATGAATTTAGAATTTAGAAAATGAACCAAAGCCGAAGAGGTAGTTTAGTGAGGAGACCAAATTCGTAAAAGATTTGTTCCTTTAGTAACTAAAATTGTAAAAATAGAAAGTTAGAGAATAAAATAGTAAACGACCAGTATGTTATTAACTTGTTTTTAAAATAGGTGGAGGTTTTTTTTTTAATCTGGTTGTCGCTGGGTGGGTGTTCTTTGCCGTGAGTTTTTTTTTTATTTTCTTTTTTTGCCCTTAAACAATATGACACATGTCATTACCAGAGAGGTTCTTTAGGTACTCTAAGAAAGGTTCTTTATATAAACTTACCATATATATATATAAACCCACGAGTGATCGAACTTATTTTGTGTTTACTTATTATATAATATTAGTTTTAATAATAAAATTAACCTATTAAATGAAAAATACACTCTTTTGGTAAATAACTAAATATGTTTGAAAGTACACCACTTTAGTGAATAAGTTTCTCAACTTGTTTGGTAAAAAACTCTAAAATATTTTAAAGTCAACCGCTGAAAAGTCGTTGACAAATCCTTCTTACCAACGTATATAAACTACTAAGGCTGCGCGTTGTGGGTTACTTTAAGGTAACCCTTACCCAATGCCGCATTAGCGCCATATCATTTCCCTTCCCTCACGTTTCTCCTTACTCAATTATCAAGTTATACCTTACCTTCTGTTACCTAATCTTTTTTCACTTTTTTTATTCTTTTTTTTCAACAAATAACCAATTATATAAATAATATAATTCATAAATTAGTTAATTTAAAATTCAAACAATACTAAAAATTGAAATTACATAATTTAAACTTAAAAAATCTAAACTACTAAAAAAATACATAATTTTTAACTTAAAAGTTAAAAATAATATTTAATCCATTGACCTTCACTCGTACTTGCGTTGTATTTCCTTCTTCATTGCCTTCATATTTTCCAATGTCGCTCCCGAAAGATGACTCGTCGGTTGCATGAAAAATTCGAAGGCTTTAATTTTATTTTGTTCCGCTTGTATCTCGAGAAATTGGGAATTTTGGGAGTGTAAGCTGACATTCCGCTCAACAACGACGAGATGCTCTCATTTTTCGACCTCGTTCCGGTTGATCCCAATGCCCCCGCCCGCTTACCCCGATCCCTACCCACTGGTCGTCGAGGTTCGGTTGGGTTAACATGTTCTTCCTCATCCTCATCACCGTCCTCTTTCAAGTTTATACGTGTGACTAACGCATTTTCTTCGTCGGAAGTCCACGGAATTGCTTTGACACGATTGGCAAATGCTCCGGTTTTCTTCCGTTGTGACGGTTGAGTTTCTTGTTGAGTTTTTTTTTGTGTTGGAGGTTGCGTTTGTTGTTGAGTTTGTTGTTGGGTTTCCGGTGCTACATCAAAAAAATCATCCATCTCTTGAGTGTCGAGAGGGAATTGTTGTGGCGATTGTTGATGCATCGGGGATCCGAAATGAGATAGAAATGAGATAGTGGGAATTGTTGATTAAGCATCCCCGTATACATGAATTGGGGTGCGGCGAAAAAAGGATTTGGTTGGTAGGGTGGTGGCGGAACGTTTAAGAAAAATGGATTATCCAGCCGTGTCGGTATGGAATTCGTAACCCGTGAACTGTTACGCCCAGTTGATGGTGGGGTAGGAACCTCGTTTGGATCCATATTCTTTGTAGATGAAAAAAATATAAAAATCTTAGATGTAGATGAAAAAAATATAAAGGTAGAAGTAGAATAGAGTAAAAGAGAGAGTTGTGTGATTTAAAAAAGAGGTCTTCGCGTAAATGAGCACAATACACATAACGTATACGAAACTAAGCAAGAAAAAGTCAAATTACGAAAATAAGCATCAGTTTCGCCCCCATAAGCCCCAGTTTCGCCCCTTGGTTCGCCCGCCAATTACAACGCTCCACGTGGCATCAGTTTCGCCCCCTACACCCAGTTTCGCCCCTATGGCCCTCAGTTTCGCCCCTGGTGGGCCCCACAGCCCAGTTTCGCCCCTTCACTTCTCAGTTTCGCCCCTATGGTGGGCCCCGCATGTCCAGTTTCGCCCCTAGCCTTTACTTTTTACCTATTAAGCCTCAGTTGTCTGTACTATTATAATTTTTAATTTTATCCCATTTTATTTACTAAAAACCATAGGTTTTTATTTATTTATCCCCTTTTATTTACTTATCCCCTTTTATTTACTTAAAACCATAGGTTTCGCCCGTAAGTAGGTTTTTATATAATTTTATAAAATTTAATATTAATTCTATATTACATTTCCATCATAAAAAATTTTAAATTTTAATTAATCTACATCTCTCTCTTAGTTTACCCTAATAATATTATTATATATTGTATCATACTCATATGTTATTTAATCCTACTCCTATATTTTTTTATTGTCTTTATTGATATTTATTTGTCTGAAAAGTTATATTTAATTGTCAATGTTGAACGTGTATAAGAAAAACATTATTAACCTGAAAGTAGTATTACATTAATTATTGATTTAAATCATGTCGAACAGTGTAATACGTATCATACAAAGAAAGGTCTGGCTCAAATTGTGATAAATCCGGCTGGGTCGGTTCCGCAGCATTTGAGGTTGAGGCATTAGTTGTCTGGTTAGTTGACTGTTGTGAAGAAAACGGCATTCTGCAATTGTCTCGGTTGTGTTCACTGTCACCGCATCTAGTGCAGCGTGCAGGCGGTACCTGCTCACCCCTTGACGGTATCCTTCTAACAAGTTTTGGTCTCCCAGCCTGCCTTTTATTGAGCAGTGGAGGATGTAGGTTTATGAGATCTGAAGGTAAGTCCCACATATTTTTGTTGGGCACGGGGTTTATAAAACCGCTATACGTCGCAAGGTAGGTTTCACTAGTGAACCAATTCAACGCCCACTGGCTTGAATCGGTAAGCCTTAGGAATCTGGAAACTGCAATTGCGTGGCCACATGGCAACCCGGAAAGTTGCCATTTACGACAATCGCATGTCATTTCTTCAGTATCAACTATGTTAACGTTTTGTTTATGATCCTCAACCCCAAACCGGTATTGTGTAATGCCCTGTACCTGCCACGTCGAGCACTTTGACATCCTATGAAGTATTTTCTTCTCTGCCCACGGCGTAACCCTGTGCTGGAGTTTTTCTGTTTAAAAAAACTCATACAATTAATAAATATTTTAATAGTTGGTGCAGTTGCTGTTGGAGAGTTGTTTACCTGCTTCCTTACGGCGTTTGAAGAACCAGTTTTGAACACTTGCACGGAAGAAATCAATAAGCATGACCACCGGAAGTTTACTCGCGTGACGGGAAAGCGAGTTGATGGACTCTGCGCTGTTAGAGGTCATGATGTTGTATCGATGACCCGAGAAGCCGGCTCTTGTCCATTTGCTTTTTTCCACCTCTTCCAGATACTCATACACTCGTGGCGCCGCCCGTTGAATCTTGCCGTACCAGTAATGGAACTGATGTTCCGTGTTGGATTTGCATGCCTTCCAGAACAAGAAGGAAATTTTTTTGTGTTTGTTAGCCTTCAGGTTCAAATTCATCTGCAGATGACGACAGCACAATACATGGTAGGATTCTGGAAATACGTCTCGTACGGCTAGCTCAATAGAGGCAGCTCGGTCTGAAACAAATGTATAGGTCTTGTGCGGGATGCATGCATGTAGTTTCTCAATAAACCACCTCCAAGATTGACCACTCTCGGTTTTGCCTATCCCATACGCTAATGGAAGGATCTGGTTGTTACCGTCCATTGCAACCGCCAGGAAGTTGGTGCCCAGGTATGTTCCTTTCAGGTGCGCCGCGTCTACTATAATTAATGGGCGAAGGGTGTATGAGAAGCTTCGTAACGATGGCCCAAGAGCAACAAACAACATTTCAAACCGAGAACAGTCATCCGTAAGTATTTCAGTGACAGTATCGGGGTTTGCCAGCTTAAGATAATGACAGTAACCAGGAAGGTCGGCGAAAGAATCAGCATGCGTGCCGTGTAGTTGTTCAAGTGCATACGCTTTCCCTCTCCAAACCTGGGAGTAAGATATGTTACATTTATAACGTTCATTAACGTCTCTTACTATATCACCCCCCCGATAAACACGACTTGGGTCTTGTAGTTGGCCTTTTAAGATATTCGCCATCACCTTCTTACCCGCGTTGCGCATTGTAGGATACATTTGCGTTCTTGAACAGGTGTGTTGGTCTTTGAGCATAAGTACCATGAAAGACGGGTTATCCACGCCGGCAATGTTTTTGGCCTTGAGTTCCCAGGCACAGTCTTTTGATGTGCACTTAGCCTCGAACCTTTTTTTGTTAGAAGTGCTGACTCTGTACTCGAAGCACTCCTGAAGGCATTTCATGCCTAGCTGAACCTTTAGTTCGTCCTTACTATCAAAAAGCTGTACTTCATAAATGCATGATGATGAATTCTGGCTTGAAGACGATGTAGACGACACTACCATCGTGGGTTCGGGAAGGGGGGCTGGCATGCCATGAAAGGTCATGTATGCTGATTCGCTCGGTTGTTTTTGTTGTTCATCCTTGTCATCCCCATCTTCTGAATCTCCGAGATCACAAGCTGGTTCGGCGAATGGGTTATTGTTAGGGTTATTGGAAGGAGGTCTTTCTGAACTGCCGATAATTTCAGGTTGTAATACTGATGGTTGCGTAGGTATGGTTTATTGTTCGGAAAAGTATTGGTTTCTAGCATAGTCTACGGGGACATTGAAAAACGAACCCGTATTTAGGTGCTGATTTTGAGAATTGGGAGGACATGTATCATATTCAAACTGTTTTTCATAGGCGTTAGTTGGTTTAGAGCCATCATCAGACGGAATGTGTACTGTAAACAACGTTACAGACTTATCGGAAGAGCGGCTTTGTACGTACTCCACGAAAACACTTACATCATCATCGTCACATATATATAACGGAGACTCGTATTGTGGGTCTTCGTATGAGAGCATGATGTTGTTACCCGAGCCACACTTTCTACACATGAATTGAAACAGCTCCGTAAACGTTACCACCGTAGGAACCTTTGCCACACGTCTAATTAGGTTGGTTGAGATATAGTTGTGAACACCATCAACCAATTGCCACTCACCGCCAGTTCGGTATGAAAATTTAATTGTAGGAACGGAAGTACTCATGATTGAAAGAAAGTAAAATGATGTTCTTAAACAGATTTACTTTGAAAGACTTATGAAAATAGAAACTTGTCTAATAGTATTTATATAAGAGAAAGACTTACGGTTTAGGGGTGAATAAATGTGTGAATGTGACTACTCATCTTTTAGGGGCGAAACACTGTGTAACGTCTGCTTTTTCTGAAAGAAAATGCAGTTGACAGCGACTAGTCATCTTTTAGGGGCGAAACACTGTGTAACGTCTGATTTTTCTGAAAGAAAATGCTGTTGACAGCGACTACTCATCTTTTAGGGGAGAAACACTGTGTAACGTCTGCTTTTTCTGAAAGAAAATGCAGTTGACAGCGACTACTCATCTTTTAGGGGCGAAACACTGTGTAACGTCTGCTTTTTCTGAAAGAAAATGCAGTTGACAACGACTACTCATCTTTTAGGGGCGAAACACTGTTTAACGTCTGCTTTTTCTGAAAGAAAATGCAGTTGACAGCGACTACTCATCTTTTAGGGGCGAAACACTGTGTAACGTCTGATTTTTCTGAAAGAAAATGCAGTTGACAGCGACTACTCATCTTTTAGGGGCGAAACACTGTGTAACGTCTGCCTTTTCTGAAAGAAAATGCAGTTGACAGCGACTACTCATCTTTTAGGGGCGAAACATTGTGTAACGTCTTTATATATACATCCTTATGTAGGAGTTGTAGCATTGAAAAAAAACGTACCAATCTGAAATTACTAAAAAATAATGGATTGTTTGAAAAAAAGAATGCTTGATATTCAACTAGAATATCAAGCCTTGTACGACGAATATTGTACATTAAAAGGACAACACGAGCAAGAAATGGATGAAAGTGTAATTCTTGATCCGGTAAATCTAGATGAACACGGTCATCCATGGACAGGAGAGTCACAAGGTAGTAGTAGTAACAACACCTGGTTCATTCTTAACGAAATGAAGTACAAGTTTGATTGCCTAACAAAAGAATACCAACAGTTGAATAAAATGATGCACACCCCTGAAGAACAGCCTAGTGAAGAAGCACATGAGATTGACGAAGAAGTCCAGCTACCCCCGGTTAATTTGGCTGAAGATGTCTACCCATGGAATGAGAATTCCAAGGCAGCTACTGTGGAAGAGTACTACTTGAATGGCGACGTTGGAGTAACGGAGGATATCTACAGAGCATTTTGTGTCATAAAGTGCTTAGATGATTTGAGGTGTACGAGACATTTTTGGGGAGTCCTTCTAGGAAAAGAACCCAATTCTAATTTGTGGGAAGCAGTAAGCATTGCCAACTTTATAAATTGATAATCATTGTTAAATAATATAATAATGTCTTTCTTTTATTTAACAGCACTTGAACGTTTGGACTACATGGATGATGAGTCTCGTGAAACGTATGGAAAGAGGTAGTGCAATACCATCGACAAGGTTTTCGATACTGCCTGCAAGTTTTCATAATCAATTAGGGCTAGGAGATCTCGACGAGATGCGCAAGTATGATGGGAGTACACCCCTACATCCATCTTTTACAGATACAGACGTGGTACTCATGCCTATTCGTTTGAGAGATGATCACTGGTTCCTGTACTCAGTTAACCTTAATGACGGTGGCAAAGTAGTGATCTATAACAGTGATAACATGAACACCAACGACGAAGACATGGAAATCCGTATTATTAACATTACAAATACGTTCCTTACCTTTTTACGTAGAATAAACTACTTTTGGTTAACCAGGAGGCCGAGAATACACATCAAACGCTGGTCTTTTGCAAAAGTGTGTCAGCAAAGTCGCCGTTCTGGGAATTCTGCTGTGTTTGTATGTAAGTTTATATACCAGCTAATTCGTAACAAACTCATGGTTAATGATCCAAACGAGGACTTGGACGAGGCAGCCAACAAATTCAGACATGGCATGGCAAAACATTTGTATAAGATGCGTGTAGCCTAATTATGTAATAATACGGTTGAATAGACTGTTTACCTTTTTTAACAAAATTATATTATTAAGGCTCAATTTTATGTGGTTGAATTACTAGTGCGTCTGTATTTTAATAAAAGATAAGGATGACAGCGAATAGCCATATTTTTCATAAACTTTGACAGCGACAAGTCATCTTTTAGGGGCGAAACAATCTTACCAGTATGACTGTATTTCTGGAAAAAAATGAAGATGACAGGGAGTTGTCATATTTGATAGCGACAAGTCATCTTTTACGGGCGAGACACTGTTCCCACTAGCATATATATAACTACATGGTTTTCTATGTGACCTACAATCACTAGTCAAAAACTTTAATTTTTATTTGTTAAAGTTCCCACTATGGCTAGACGTTGTGGACATCAACATTTCTGGACAATTCGTTCTGAAGATCAAAGAAATTTCGATGAAAACTACTACAGTAAGTGTTTTCATATATTTCTACTCTTATTCTTTTTCCTAGACCAATTTCTAAATGATTCTTGATTTATAACAGTTGAGTTTGATGATCTTTATACACTTAAGATAATTCAGGGAGGACGGTTTGTGGGTACACTACCTGAAACCGTAACTAACAGCGTGCCAATTACTGTGAACTATGTTGACAATGTTCCAAAGTATGAGTTAATTGCGAGACCAGTACGTACTCTAAATTGTATTTTATGCGAGTTAGGTTACGAGAATTACGCCCCCCGTCTGATAAGGTACTACTACTATGTACCACGTAACCAAGACATGCACAACATGAGAAGGGTCACAACTTCTAAAGAAGCGGAAAACCTAATAAACGATTTAGGGAACACAAGAGTTGCGACAATCTACGAAACAACTACTATCCCTACTCTATATACTCGTTTCCTTTTGGGTTAGGAGGTGTATTTGGTTGTAATTTCCATCTAGACTTATGTTAGTCAGGATGATCTCTTGTTGTTGGTATGCTCTATTTGATGTTAAATAAAGTTGTGGAATGCACTATAATTTAAAATTGACATGTTCAATAACAATTCACTGAGCAATACTATCAAAAAACATAGTAGTCATCTTCTCACGATGACTCTTAACGGATACTTGAGGAGAATGGTGGAATTCTTCATGTGAGAGGTCTGCTCCATGTGTTAACAACTCAAGGAACCAACACACAAACACCCCGCAGTCCGAGCTGTTTTGCTGTTGTGGTGTTCTCCTAAATGGCCCCCACCATAAAACACGACCCTGCGCTGTTCGACTTGGGTGTTTGTCATACCAGTTGTGTTCCTCTAGCTTTTGATAATAATAAGCATTAAGAATTGTAGCAACATCGTCGCACCACCCTCGGGGAAACGCCACCTGTATCATGCTGTATAATAAGAAATAGAAGTTAAATATGACATTATCTTTAAAAGAATCACTAAAACCATAAGAGTTAAAACTTGAGTTTGAATTATACATACCTGTCGTAATAAATCAACTGCCAACGGGAGAGGTCTAAGACGAACAACACCCAATGATATTCATTATAATTCACAGGTAGCATCACCTGAAAATAACAAAGTTAAGCAAAGTCTTTCGTAAATGTATTATTAACCACAAGTACCACTCGTGTAGAATATTCATACATATTCAACGTCCGCTAGATCCGGCCACATGTCGTAAGCCTGTACACCACGTCTGGGTGTCCTACCATGTAACATTTGCTCCATAAACGTGGGGGGCATTATTGTATATTTTGCGTCAGTCGTCCGTACCCGCATTAGGTGGGCGACCCACAATTCTATATGCTGCAAATGATAAATAATATATTATTGAAACAATTAAATTACAAAATAACTATAAAAATATATAGATCAGGTTTATAACTTTAAGAACTTACTTCAGAGGACAACCACCCGGACGAACCTTCATCAACACCCAGAAGACGCGCCCAGAAATTCCTACTACAGCTTACGGTAGAGTACAGCTGACTACTCGCGCAAAAATTCTCTGGTAGCGACCTGTACCATTTCATAACGTCTTCCACAGATGTTGCCCTTCGTCGTTGGCCACGTCTCCGCTCCTGTGTGTACGGGGAACGTAGGGCCGCAGCCGGTCTACTCTGTCGCTGTTGTCGCCTTTGGGCAATGGGTAGATTGCCCGATGTAGAGCATTCTCCGACAAAACGTGTCGGAGCCGTCTGATGTGGCATGATCCGTTCCAAAACAAATCAATAAATTTTTTTACTTAACTAGTCATACTCAAATTCACTATAAAAAATCATACCATCGGCTCCTCCTGCTGCTGGTTTGTATCAGCCCCATCTAAATGTCCTGAATGTGACTGTGAATACATAGCGTTTCAAAAAGTTTTAACACCAACAAGCTTTTGATACATACTTTAACTTAATTTATTTAATAAGCATCGTTACCATATTTTCATTGGCGGTAGGCATCATCGGGTGGGTGCCCGCAATGATATCCTCATACTGCCTCTGAAATAGTTAAAAATACACGCAAATTACCAATATATTTCAAAACAAACTTTGTTCAAATATACATATTATATGAACATACCGTATATTGAGCTTTGATACTCTCGACCATCTTAGCTAGCTCCTCCCGCTTTGCGCATTCATACTTGTACTTCTCTTTTAGCACATCTAGTTCTTCCTTTGTGTTACACCAAATTGTTTGCATTAAGCTAAGTTTTTGGTCTTGCTCTTCAATACGGGCTAATAGCTTATTAAACGAATCGATATTCAAACCATCACTTCCATAAACCGGGATTCCCTTATTTGGTGGGGAACGCTCAGGAGTATTCATATGGAACTGCGGTGTCGGTGCTCTCTCCTCTTCATGCCCGGGGATCTCGACGCCATCACCGCCTTCAAAGAATGGCAGACTTGCAACCCACCAAGGCTGTCTCTGCTCACGATCCGTGGGAGTCAAGTAGATCGGTGCATAAGCGGGCTTTGGATTGTCACAGTTAAATGTTATTGATTAAATAATTAATAAGCGTGTATAAAATACAAGGAGACAGAAAAAGTATAAACACTAACCTCAGAGCATTTGGCGAATATATTCATCAACTCATTCGAGTACAACCTACCAGGGTATTTTCCAATCGCTCCGCATCTTGGAATCGATCCATCATTGGATATCACCCTAGTAACGCCCGGGAATGTCACGAAAATCCAACACTAAGTGTAAAAAAAATTGTATTAGAAAATGAAACTAAGTTCATCATATAGTAACGTTAGAAAAGGTACAAAAATATTATCTTACCTTAAGAATCCAAATCGGCCCGTAAATAGTGTATTTTGGGACCACATTTTCTGCAGTACGAACCGCAGCAATCTGGATTTTCGCTCATTTATGGCGTCGTACAGTTTATCATACGTGTACGTCCATAAATACGACCCCCATGCAAATCTATTCCATGACCGCGGGATGTCCTCAAGAAGATGAATCACACCAGTAGCGACGAACCACTCTGTCTTAGCCCCTAAAAAACCTTTGTACAACATGTACAACAAGGCTACTCGAACAACGTCATCATCCCCCAGATTATTAAAATTACTCTCTGAATCCCAAATACGACATATGTGGGCCACACGCAGCCGGGAGGGTATCTGCTCGTTAAAGACACGCCTCATAAATGGCGTGTCGGGAGCACGGTCGTCTAACGTGTATGGCCCGAACCTAAATCCTGTCAACAAACAGAATTCCCTCCGGCCAAAACTTACTGGATTCCCCGCTACGTTAAATTGTAGAGTCTCATACTCATTTTTACCCAAATGAACTTGGGCACACAACAAATAGTGTATCAGCAACGGATCATTTTGCCCCGCCTTAATATTTAAGAATGGCGCAAAACAAGTTTCGTTAAATAAGTTAAGACTTTCTTGTCTTAACTCAAGACGGGGTTTAATTTCTTCCTGACCTATTCTCATCCGGTTACGACAAGTAAGACTCGCGTGATAAATTTCCTACAAATAAAAAAATAAGCATGAAATTCAACTATTCAAAATTATTCTATTTTATGACATTTTTTATATACATTATAGCTTACTTAATTCACAAATAACTCGCAAAAATATATAAATAAATTTTCGCCCCTATTTTATAATATAATACAATTTTTTTTTCAAACTCTCAAATATATTTTTTGGTTATACAATTATTTTTTTGTATAATTTTTTTTCAAACTCTCAAATTTATTTTTTTTATCTAATAAATTAATGTTTACATTTGTAACGTTCATAATATAAACCGTTCTTTCAAAAGCAACCATTAGTTGTAATTGTTCCATAAACAACCATTAAAATAACCCGAGAATATATATATATATACACATTTGACATCCCTTAAAATAACCCGAGAATATTGTTCATAATGGGAAAACTATAATACGCCTTACCCGTGTATCTTATTCTCCGTATTACTTCATATGTTTAGGCTTTTTATTTATATATTACTTTCTATTTCCAAATTTGTCTTCTTTCAATGCCTATTCATTAATAGGTTGTATATTTTTTTATTTATTTTTTATTTTAAAACTTTAATTATTATTTATTTATTTTCTATTTTTTGAGATGTAAATTTTAATCCATCAACCATTAGTAACCAAATACGAATTTTTTTTCACTTTAAATATGGATACAAAATGTAAAAACATGCTTTTAAGCTTATTAACATAGATCAACTTTTATTAACAATATATATCAACATTTATGTACTAAGTATATGAAATAAGCTAATAATATGAAACAACATTAAACTAATAACATATCAACATTCAAAAAATTCATAATATGTACAAAAAAATTAACTCGTTTAACATGGTTGTGGATACAAAATGTAAAAACATGCTTTTAAGCTTATTAACATATATCAACTTTTATTAACAATATATATCAACATTTACGTACTAAGTATATGAAATAAGCTAATAATATAAAACAACATTAAACTAATAATATATCAACATTCAAAAAATTCATAATATGTAAAAAAAAATTACCTCGTTTAACATGGTTGAAATATAAGATGGAGAAAACCGCCGGAAAAAATGGAGAAAACCGCCGGATGAAGTCGCCGGAAATATAAGATGGAGAAAACCGCCGGAAAAAATGGAGAAAACCGCCGGATGAACTCGCCGGAAATATAAGATGGAGAAGAAATATAAGATGGAGAAAACCGCCGGAAAAAATGGAGAAAACCGCCGGATGAAGTCGCCGGAAATATAAGATGGAGAAAACCGCCGGAAAAAATGGAGAAAACCGCCGGATGAACTCGCCGGAAATATAAGATGGAGAAAACCGCCGGAAAAAATGGAGAAAACCGCCGGATGAAGTCGCCGGAATAATCTCGCTGGAATGATGTTTGTGGAAATAACTCGCCGGAATATATGAACTCGCCGGAATTTGCTTGCTTCTCCCTTGAATCTCAGTTTCGGCCATGGCTTCGCCGGCTTCTCCCTTATAAATCAAACTTGGCACAAAGCACGAGATATGACGACAAGACATCGACAAGACTAGACATCAAAAAGTTGGGTGACACGAAAACCGAAGCAGTTTCGCCCCTAGCACGAAAACCGAGACCAGTGGGGGGCGAAACTAGCTATTTAGGGGCGAAACTGGGCACGAACCACGAGACCAGCACAAAAAACGACAAAATTTCACGTTAATCGATGTCAAGAGGGGCGAAACTGACTGACGAGGGGCGAAACTGGGCATAGGGGGGCGAAACTGAGGACACGTGTCGGGGTATGATTGGAGGGCGAAGCTAGGGGCGAAACTGAGGTGTTTGGGGGCGAAACTGATGCTTATTTTCGTAATTTGATTTTTTTTTGCTCAATCTCGTGAAATGTTTCGGTATTTTGCTCATTTAAGTAATTGAATTTTTAAAAAATGATGAAGTGATAATATTTATAGGTAAAAGTTTGTTAAGTAAAAAAAAGGTAACTGTAAAAAAATAAAAAAAACAGACGTTTGAGGGGAAGGGCCGAAGGGGTGTTGGGGGGTGGGTTTCTCTATTCCGGGGTGGGTTTCTCGATCCCGTCACCGAGTCCAGCTACCCGTTGCCCGTACTCGATGCCCTCACCCGATGCCACATTTTGATGTTCCCGCCGTGACTCGCGGATACCCGATGCCGTCGGGTCGACTACAACGTCCAGTCAAGTTAACATCTGAAAAGTCATTGACAAGTCCCCTCCATAACTATTCCTTCTCCAGCCTGCTGCAGTCTCCATGAACGATGGCTCTGGTTCCAGTTATATATCCTTCGTCTTCTTCCTCAATCTACGATGTCTTCTTCAGCTTTAAAGGTATCGACACTCGGAAAACTTTCACCGATCATCTCCAAACAGCTTTATTACAGCTAGGGCTTCGCACCTTCACAAACACTTATGAATTCGGTGAGCTACAGAGACACCAAGCAATTGCACGTTCTAGCGTCTGTGTGATCGTAGTTTCGAAGAACTACACGTCTTGTAACCGGTGTTTAGATGAACTTGTGATGGTTATTGAACGTAGAAAGAGATTTGGGCAATTTGTGTTGCCTGTATTCTATCGCCTCGATCCTTGCGAGATTATGAAGCAATGTGTTGAAATTAGGGAAGAATCTGATGGGAGGAGGGAATCCTGGAGATTAGCTCTCGAAGAAGTTTCGAAAATGGCGTCCGAGTACGGGTTGATTTCACATAGCTTCGCTGAAGGGTAAGTTTACCTTCTAGACTTTTATCGCTTAATTGAAACCTAATTCCAAATATTAGAAGCAAATGACATTAGATAACTGTTGTCAACAACGATGTATGATAATGAGTACAGTCATTCTAATTACAAAATTAACAATTATGCAGAGGATTTTATGGAAATGTGTTATATTGTAGTTTCGTTTCTCAGTTTCCTGTTGGGTATGACTTGATTAGCGATACGGTATTTGAAACTATAACTAATCGGAAGCTCGGCGTATCCGACATGGGATCTCGTTGCATATCGTGGGCATTCGCATGGAATTAATTTGATTGCATGGAATATTTGCATGGGAATGGAATTAAAATGTTCACGATAAGTAGCATGTCGGTGGTGTTTTGAATTCAAAGATAAGATTTATTGTTAAATGGTTATCTTGTATTCAAACTAAGGTTATCACGTACGGCCGATTAATTGGTGTTTATTATTATTTGAGTTTACCAATTAGATTAGGTATCTAGTTTGCTTGTCTATAAATACCAAGGCTAGGGGTTAAGTCATATGTACATCGAAATATCTCTGGAGTCATAATAAAGAAGTCTCTGTTCCTGCCCGTGGACGTAGGTCGTGTTTGGACCGAACCACGTTAAATCTCGTGTTCGTTTATTTTCTGTTTCCGCATTATTCTAACGCTTGTATTAGGTGTCTCGATCCTAACATTTCCACCATGGGTGCAGATATTAAGAGACTTTTGAACTACAATTCGTAAAATGATTATACCATTAGCTAACATGATAGACTCGAATGCTATTGATACAGTCCTGTAGTAACCGATCAAGTATCAAGTAGAATCATTTAGGACATGTTAGATCAAGTGATTGTAGAGAAACTTTGACGAATTTTATAGAATCAACTTGGATAATCCTTTGGATCGTGTATAAACACATCCCAAAAGGCAAAAGTAATTATTCGTCCCTAATGATTCGGGTTTCACGAATTTATTTTGTGATATTCCAACGAATCCTTCTTCCTGTGGTAGAACCACTAAGGAAATATGACCCAGAAATTTAGTATATATTATTCTTTGGTTAGGACCGAAAATAAATACCAACCAACAGTCAGTTTATTTTTGCGGGATTTACCTTGACCCCCGCTCAGTATTCAATTAACTAAAATGAGTGTGCACTCTACACATCCTAAACTCGTATTAGCGTATCTTGAAATCTCCTTTTGGTCTCTACTACACCACAATTAACTAATATATAGTTGATGACACTAAAACCACCAACATTCCTCAAACTTATGCATAAATGAATGTCTTGAAGGTTGAATTTTCATTAGTATATTATACATTCCAAATATTTGAGAACTAGGGTGTCACATGGATTGAACCCTTCAACTCATATGAATACATGAAGATAATATACACAGAAGTCTCTATGATAATCTAGTGTTATACTTGACACTATTACAAGCCATGTGTCCCTATCCTTTCATGAGCAAATAGAAAGCCAAGTCTAAGCTTCTTGAAGTGGCAAAACTTCCATACTCACAAAGGTATCTCTTTTATATCATGCACCTGCATTTGCATTTTTTCAAAAGAACTATTAAGAAGATAAACTTCAACCTAACCATCACTTGCACGTAAGCACA